>CM053611.1:76513002-76568787 GCA_028646535.1 Procyon lotor
TTTTCTTATAAGGAGTCTAATGTATGCATAATACATATATTGAAGCAAATTAGTAATTGTGTGTTATTTTAATACTACAATTCCTGGCAATGAAATAAAGGGAGAAAGGAAATATTAATATGAGTTAAAAGAGAGTAAAGGAAAATACAATGGTGCCAAATACGAATTTGAAGCAATGACCAACTCAGTAGCAATGAGCACTTCTAACACCCATTACAAGAAACTGGGCTCACAGGAGAAATGGCAATTCCAAAGCCAGAGCAGGAAAAAAGAATGAGTCTAGGACATCTTGTAATGTTAGATAGCAAAGAAGGTTTAAAGATCACTTCATCTATTAATATCCCAAGGTCTCAAAAGCCAACATGAAGAGACTCTTGATAACCAAAGACATATAATTTACTAATCAATAAAGATAACAGTAATGTATTAAGCACATTAAGTATATTTAAATGCAAGAGCTCCTGAAGTTGCTTATCCCTCAAAAACCCAATTAGTTCTCTTTGAAGGTAACTAGTGAACCAATTCATTATTTTAAAAATCTGTATATAAAGGAAAAGAATAAAGACTATAGCCCCTCTTTGCTATAAAACTTGTATTGGGGTGACTATATAAATATGAGGAAGTTTCTTTTACAAAAACATTCCAGTTAATAAATGAAAAAGAATGACAAAATTAAAATGCTGCCACTGTATAGCTCCTATGTTTTCATTTAATTATTTCTTCAGAGGACTTGGTTTTCATTGCTTTGTGCATAATAATTTAGTTTGGGTTTTTTTTAAAAGATTTTATTTTTTTATTTTAGAGAGAGACAGAGCGTGCAAGCAGAGGGAGGAGCAGACAGGGAGAGAGAGAATCTCAAGAGGACTCCATGCACGGGGCTTAATCTCATGACTCCGAGATT
This sequence comes from Procyon lotor, assembly GCA_028646535.1. Taxonomy (NCBI): domain Eukaryota; kingdom Metazoa; phylum Chordata; class Mammalia; order Carnivora; family Procyonidae; genus Procyon; species Procyon lotor. The sequence goes on from CM053611.1 coordinate 76,513,904, forward strand.
GTAACCTGAGCCAAAATCAAGACTGGATGCTTAACTGACTAAGCCACCCAGGTGCCTCTATACATAGTAATTTAAATATATAATTTATACTTTATGGTTAGAGAGCTAATAAGACTAACTGAACTTATATATTGGAGCATTAAATTAAATACATAGTTTTTTGGACTCTGTAATTGTTTGTCTTTTCTAACATGTCAAAAGCCACTGTATTCAATTTTACTTCTAAACCACAACCCAACGACAAGTTTAATTTTTAGGGAAGAATACCTTGAAGCGACAGTGTCAAGAATTTTATACTGCCTGTAATAGTGTACTAGTACTCCCATAACAAAATAGCATTAAAAAAAAACACCGTAGACTAAGTGGCTTAAATAACAGAAGTTTGTTTTCTCATAGTTTTAGAGGCCTGAATTCTAAGATCAAGGTGTTGGCAGGTTTAAAATGTTTCTTCTGAGGGTTCTCTACTTGGTTCAGAGATGGCAACCTTTTTCAGTGTAGTTTTCCGTGGTCTTTTCTGTGTGCCTGAATTAGGTGTCTCTTTTTGCAACCAAATTTCCTTTTCTTATAAAGAAACCAGTAAGACCGAATTAGGGCCTACCCTAAGGGCCTCATTTTAACTTAATTATCTCTTAACGGCTGCATCCATACAGTCACAATCCAAGGTTCTAGAAGGTTAGAGCTTCAACATATGAATTATGTACAGACACAATTCATACTGAAGGAAGAGAATGATGCATACATTTCAATACCTGACCCATCAGTATTTAGTAAAACAATGCATACGCTGAGTTAACATCATACTCCCCAAACTTAAACCTCCTTTATCATTCCTCTAATCCACTCTGGAGAAGGGGTATTATTAAACAATTTTTATTTTTTATTTTTTCCTAAGATTTCTACCTTAATCAAAGTAGGGAGGTTGAGAATAATTACTTCGGTAAAAAGGTGAGATAACTGAGCCAGAATATGAAGAGCCATCATCCATCTATTTACTTAGCTTCTGTCAGGCTACAGACCAGATGTGAAATTGTTACATGTCTAGAAACTAAACTGTAATCTCACGCTCTCTGTCCTACTATATCCAACAGAGGCCAAATATTATTTATTTATTTTTTGGTAAGATTTTATTTTTAAGGTAATCTCCTTGAGGCTCAAACTCACAACCTGCTGAGGTCACTTGTTCACCGGCTGAGCCAGCCAGGTGCCCTTAGGGGTCAAAAATTTAGAAGTCACTGTATCCAAATGATCCCCAAAACTTTAGAGTAAACTGTGTGCTTCATTGTTTCATCTCTCATTTCAGAGAACTATTCTGTGTATAATGCAGTTCCTATCAAAAAGCATGTAAACATCTGATATGTTGTAGATATGATGATGATGATGATGATGTTGATGAAGAACTAGCCTGAAGTATCAGAAATGTTTCTGGAAGAAGTGACCCTTATGTAACTGCATTTGAGAGTTTGGTAGGAGCTGGTCAAGTAAAGAAATAAGGCAAATGAACCACTGTAAGCAAAGGCTCATCAATATGAGCCAGCAGTAAAGGTCTGGGGATTCAGTAGTAGTCCAGCATTGAGAGAATGAAAAATATGGAAAGCAGTAAAAGAAATAAGAGGTAGGAAGAAGCCAGATCATTCCTACTGTATAAATAATATTAATCATTGAGGTGAAGTAGCTTGGTCAAGGGCATAAAATTAATGAATGACAGTACCAGGATTTATAACAAATTTAACTCCAAATACTTCACTTAGCAGAGTGACCCAATTTTCCTAGGTTTTTCCTGGTTTATAAATATTATTTCTACATCATTATTAATAAGGCCTTCTTTTACCCTATAAACACTGTTGCTTGGGGGTATCTTCACCCTATCTCTTAAGCCACCATGCTATACTTTTCTAGACCAAAGAAAACTAGGGTTTCATTAACTTCTCTCATTAGTGAGATTAACTAGTGAAAGAGCTAATGCTGATAAAAATAATCATGTATTTGGAATGGTTTTGGACTATCATCACCTTAACAAACAACCTAGTCAATATATATATCAGAGTTAAGTTATCTTTTATGAAACATTCTCATTACTTACAAAAGCAGAAGGAGCAAAAAAGAAAAAGTTATCATTCTTCTAATTTTAATTTTGTTCAAAGACTCTATGGATTTAAATACTTCGGTTATACGACAACTGTAAATTCAAACTACCTAAAGAAAGGTAGTTAGATCGGCAAAACTCTACTCAACCTTAGCCAAACCAGATCACTTTTGTTTGTGTAAGTCCTATGAAGCACTTTGTTCCATAGCCTACCTTCTAAAAAAAATGAAAAGTTGTAGTTACTCTATTGAAAATATTAACACCTGCAGCAGACTGCTTACCCTTTCTCATATTTATTTACTGACATGTAAAACACTGAATATGCCAAATACTTGCTTTTCCCAAGGTACATGGGCAAGTGACTAAGCCCAGGCCAACACAAATCCCTGAAGGGGAAATGTGATGCACTCAGAGGACTCTCTAGGAAAAGTTCCCCTCACTGGCACACATAGGATATGGAGAAGATATGTTCCATTCCCCACTTTACTTTTTATTTTGCTCTCAGATGTATGTATGTAAAAACACAACCAAGGAGTTGTAGCAATCATCCAGTGAACAGTAGGGGACAAGGCTAAGAATAAAGTTCATATTTGGGAAAGGTAGAAGGAAAAAACCGAGATTCCAGGCCCTTGGATGATGACATCACCGAACAGTTTAATAAACTTGAATGCCCAATCAATAAAACAAGGACTCTTACTTTTTAGGTCATTTTAAATTTGATACTGGTACTTGCAGCTAAAATCACCCCAACATACAAATGGGTTATTAATCAAGTGGAAGAAATTATTCAGTATGATTATTACTGTCTTTTCAAACTCAGAAGCATTAATTAAAAAAAGGAAACACAAGGATTAAACATTTGAAGAAAAAGGCTGAGTTTTCATTTCCCAAGAGAAGATAAAAAAGATAATGGTCAAAAGTTAATATATACGGAGTATTTATTATGTGTGAGGTACTTCGATGGATCACTTGGTTAACTCTCAACAAATCTAAGAAATACTACTCCTCTTCTACAGAGAAGAAAACAGAAGCATATAAAACTTAAGCAACTTGCCCAAGGTCATAAACCCTGAGAGTGGTTGAGGAAGCATTCAAAATTCTGGAGTCAAATGACTCCAGAACCTGAGTCCAAATATTTAAGGGATGCTAAAGATAAATGCACATTAGCTATTTTTTTCTATGAAGAAGAGATTCAAGTCCTCTGCTGAGCATGAAAAGAACAGAAAAGAGTAAGTTGAAAACCATGACTGTAATTATGAACAACCACTACTGCTTTGCAATGACAAAAGACCACCTCATTTTACACATAAAGAAACCAAGGCTGCAGGGTGCCTGGGTGGCTCAACTGGTTAAGTGTCTGACTCTTGATTTTGGCTCAGATCATGATCTTAGGGTTCTGGGATCAAGGGCTTGAGTCTGCTTGAGAATTCTCTCTCCCTCTCCTGCTGCCCCTCCCCTACTCTCACACTCATGAGCGAGATCTCTCTTAAATAAATAAATAAAGAAAGAAAGAAAAGAAAAGAGAAAAGAAAAGAAAAGAAAAGAAAGAAAGAAAGAAAAAAAGAAATCAAGGCCCAGAAAGGAAAAGATGAAATGTAATTAGTGTTACAGGTAGTAATAAAACTCAAGTGACTCAGACATTCTATTCCTGGCCGGAGTATTTTTCTTTTTACCAAACAATGCCTCCCCTTTAAAAAGATGTATTGGGGCACCTGGGTGCCTTAGTAGATTAAACATCTGCCTTTGGCTCAGGTAATGATCTCAGCGTCTTGGGATCGAGCCCCAGGTCGGAGTCCCTGCTCAGCGAGGAGTCTGCTTCTCCTACTCTCTCTGCCCCACCCCTGCTGGTGCACATAATCTCTTTCTCTGTCTTCTCTCAAATAAATGAAATAAAATAAAAATAAAATAAAAATTAAATTAAATTTAAAAAATGATGTATCATGGTTCCATGGGGGAAGAAATGAAATACACAAAGAAATAACAATATTTAAGGCTTACAAAGAGAGATTCACAGAGTAGAACTCCCATATTCAATATTTACCAGTCGATAAGCTCTGCTGTGAGCAGACAGACAATAAAACCTGTTTAGGGTGTTGGACATACAGTAACAAAAAAGTGAAATAATTTAGTGAAATTATTTTGTCAGGATAAATATACTTTCTTATTAAATGTTTGAAGAATCAGATTTTCTTGGAAAGTACCATTAAAGGTAGATAAGAACAACAATTTTCTCACTAAATTTTCTAAAAAACATATTTTTAGAAAACAGTATTAGTAACTAAGTATAAATGTTTTGACTAATTGTAGAACTATGTACCATACTCCCCCTATAGCAAAGTAACCTGAGTTATTGTTAGTTTCCCCTAACAATTCACAATTACATAAGGATAGACTAGACTGCTAAGTATTAGCCTGAAATCATTTGACAATGCTCTATATGTACTCAAAAGAAAAGGAGATGGCATGGAGAAGTGTACAATTACTCATACTAATACAAAGTACAAAAAGCCCATGAGGGTGGGGAGATGGACGATGACCTCCCAAAGAGAGACCGGATATATGGAATCCCAAGAACTGCTTATTCTTTCTCCTGGGAAGAATAGTTTTCATGAATTAAGGTAATATAAGAGCTCACTCATTTATCTGTAACAACAATTTCTACAAAATCTCAGGTATCTAAAATAGTATTTGGATATTTGGACAAAAGTAAACACAGAAGGCTTACTCTGCAATGTCGAGATAGCCACAGGAGGCAGCTGCATGTAATGGTATCCAGCCTTCATTATCAGGTTGATTAATATTTGCTCCATTTTCAACCAGAAACTTCACCATATCAACATTGTCATCAATGCAAGCCTAAAAACAAAACAGAAAGCACAATTAGGAAAACATCTGAATCAACGTTCCTAATATACTTTGCAGCTTTTATAACATAAATATTCTTTTAGTCTGCTGCTATCTCGATTGTACTTCCGTCAAATAGGCTAATGGTACCAACTAAATTTAAGAGCCCCTGCTTGGATGCACATATGTGACTAGAGCTTGCCAATCTCATGATAAAAGTTAAGTACATACTATAATAACAATCACAACATTATATGAGTACCAATAATATCCTCTATAGCAGTGGTTTCCAAAATGTGGTCTGTTAAGGGGGGAGGAATCCTTTCAAGGAATTCACAAGGTCAAAAGTATTCTCAAAATAATACTAAGATGGTAGTTCTCCTTTTCACTATGTTGACAGGTGTACTTGAGAGTGCAGAAAGCACCAATGGCAAAATCTGCTTGTGCCTTAGCACATCAAGGCATTGGCCAAAAAAAATTCTAACAGTCACTATATCTGCCACTATGGACTCATAGTTTTAAAAGCTATTTTTACTTATAAATGTCCTTGACAAAGTATTTTGTCAAATGTCCTTGACAAAGTATTTTACTTATAAATGTCCTTGACAAAACCTATAAATCTTATTAAATTGAATACACATCTTTTTAATATTCTGTGGAACAAGATAGAAAGTATGGATAAAACACTTGTTCCAAGTACAATGACTGCTCTAAGGAAAAGCACTTATGCAACTAAGATGCAAGCTGAACTAGCCACTTTTCCCATGGAATACAATGTTTACTTAAATGAGAAACTGTACTTAGTCTAACTTGGGTTTTTGGCACAGATTTTCTTAAAAATGAACAGATTGTAATTTCAAACAAAACCCCAGTATTTGCTGTCAATGATGCATTCAAGCTTTAAGAGCCAATGAATGAATGAATTTTACAATGCTATTTATGGAACGTGGGCACAATACAGCTGGTTTTAAAATGAATTAATAAATACTTAAAATACTCAGTTTTAACCTCTATTATTATAAATTATTAATATATACACACCCTAGGAACAAAAGTTCCTTGGGGTATTTCGGTATTTTTTAAGAGTATAAAGCAGTCCTGAGACAAGTTTGAGAACTGCAGCCTATAGTAACTAAAAGAAGGGATTCTGATAAATATTTACTTTGTGCAAGTAGTATGACTGGTACTTTACTGATTTATATACACTATCCTCACATAAACCTTCATGAGAAGAGGAATTTTGATGTATGTGTAGCATCTTACACAGTTCTTGGCATGTGGTAGGGGCTTAATAAATAGAGGAAAGAATGAGAAAGCTAAGATTCAGAGATTAAGTAGCTTGAATAAGCCAGACAGGTGGGAGATGATAGAGCTGGCATTCTAACAGATGTTCAGATTCCAAAAGAATAAGCTCTTTTCCACACGTAACACTGCCTTTCCACAGATATTCCTAGTTTATCAATGTATTTCTCACCTATTTGTAGTCTCTGCAACAGGATATCCTAAGTGCTAGGCACTTACAAAGTGTTGTATGAATGAAACCAATTTTTCTTTACCTATCACAGAAGCAAAAGAAAACACTTTTAGTAGCATTTTCTTAGGGAAAAAAAAGGGGGGTAAAAAAAAAAGCACTATGGATAAAGTACAAAGTGGAAAAATACTGACAGGGAATCATAGCTTTTAATTCTAGACTCTAGTTTTGGCTCTGCCACAAATTTTGTAGCTATGGACAAGTAATTTAATCTTTTGAGGCTTAATGGCTTTATTTTTCAAGTGGAGGAAAGAAGCCGTTAGGTTATATATCTCTCAAATTCCCTAACATGTTTAAGATTCTTATGTATCTATGATTGTTCTTCTTGGAACAAGTTATAAGCAACCTGATGGCAAGTCCCATAGTGCCCAGAACAGTACCTTACACGTGGCAGACGGTAAGCGAATATATAAATAACATTCATAGAGACTTTAAGTATATACTGCTTAGGAAAAGAATCATTTTCAAGAAACAGTGATTAAAGAAAGGGTTGGAGAAATTTGAGAACCATTAGCTATCTAATAACAAAAAAAGAAGAAATGTCAGAATACTATTATTAGAAAGTAGTCTATAAAATGTTATTGGAGATTGGTAATGACCCACAAAAGCATCAATTAATTTTAGATCTATTTATAAGCTTAATCATTAGTTTTCCTTGAGAAAAGATAGTGATTTAATTCTATTACCCTTCTCACTCAATCTGCTTTAATTCATACAGGCTCCGTAACAGTATTCTGACTTTTATCATTGATATAAAAATATAAAACTCTATTTGATAAATCCACCTAATATGAATCTGATTATTGTTTTTAAAAAAAATTAAAGATAATGTCAAGCAAACAAGAAATTATTCTTTTTTGTGGGAAATGCTCACAATATATTAAATTCTTTAAATAGGATATAAGAACAGTTTACCTAATATGATTCCAATTTTACTAAAAAATATGTACACAAAAAGACTAGAATACATATTGAAGGTTAACAGTCATTATCAGTGGTTGTGAGAGCAAGAAAAATTTTTATTTTCTTTAAAATTTTCCTTATTTCCCAAATGTTTACAAATTTACGACTAGATTCTTTTTTTAAAAAAGATATTATTTTTAAGCTCTACACCCAACATGGGGCTCAAACTCACAACCCAGAGATCAAGAGTCGAATGCTCCACCAGGACTTGATTTTTAAAAGAGAAATATTAAACCTATTTTAATATGGAGAAACAACCAAACTGTTGGTGAAAATGTAAAATTCATACAACTCCTTCAGAAAACCATTTGACAGTATCTACAAAAGTATAATAGAAAATCTATTATACTATAAAATATAAAAGAATAACATGCAGTAGTAAAAAAATAAATAGTATGGAGTGTATGTGTCTGAGGAGATTCTATTCATGTAATAGAATCATATATCAATGAGAAAAGAATACCAAACAGAAAGAACAAACCACTGCTACTTTCAACAACATAGATGATCTTCACAGACATAGATAAATGCAAAAGGCAGATAGAAAGGATATATACTACAGGTTTCTAGGCAAAACTAATCTCTGGCACTGAAGTTCAGAATCATAGTTACATTTGTGGAGAATTGAAGGGAGGGGCATGAGGCAGAGTTTTCTAGAAGACTGGAAATGTTTCCTATCTTTCTGATTTTTACTTAGCAATATTCATATGTAAAAATTCATTAATTGCACAATTCAAAGCTGTATACTTTACTGTAAATTATACCTAAAATTAAAAAGAAAAAAGACTACCATTTATTGAAAGCCTACTCTATGTGTTACCTCCAATATAAAACACTTATCTTTCTCTAAATTGTACATGCTAAAATTAATTTCTTTTAATTTCCTTTTAATTTCTATCCCATGATCCCTAAAGCTCCAAAATCAAAGAGCATTCCTCTCTTAACTGATAACCCTTTAATATTATGAAGAAACGACCCCCCAAGAATTCTCACATACTCTTTTTTTTTTTTTTAGGTTAAATATCTCAAATTCCTTCAGCTACTCTTCATATTATATATACTAAAAACTCTACCAGCCAAGGCCCTAGGAATATAGGGAAGGGGAAGGATCATACTTTAATACAGCAGGCTTGTCCACAAATAATAAGGATCTTTTAAGAGCATAACAGCAGTGGATAGAAAACTACTAAAATATCATTGGGACATAAATATAACTTCTTGTGACTAAGATGGTCCATATAGGTCTCATTAAGAAATATACATCTGAGGGGTGCCTGGTTGGCTCGGTCAGTAGAGAATGTGATTCTTGACCCTGGGGTCATGAGTTCTAACCTCACACTGTAGGTAGAATTTACTTAAAGAAAAAAAAAAAGTAGCAATAGTATATGTTTGGGCAAGGTTTTAAAGACTCCATTAGAGTTATTCAACTAGCAATTCGACTGAAAGTAACGGCACTGGGCAAATGCATTGTGATTAAAAAAATGCATGGAATAAACTAAGTAAATCATCCTGTGGTATACAGAGTTTTGGTAAGTTATAAAACAGGATAAGGCTATGTGCTAAAATGTCTCAGTACATTCCAGGTAAAAGATCTGAATATAATGCAAAGATGACTGGATTTGACATTCTAGATGGTTTTCAATCCACTTTCTACTCCTACACATCAAAAGAACTGACTACAATACTCCCATTAGTAATACTGGCTCAATTCAGCAGTAAAGAGAAGTAGGAGAAAACATTTTATAATTCTAAGAAGATAATGTTTAAAAAGAGCTCTTCAGAGTTTTTAAGCAGACGGGTAACATGATCAGATCAGTATTTCAGAAATATTACTAGAAGCAATATGAAAAGAGAAAAGCCTGAACTGAGCCTTAGCAGTTTTTCAGACTGATCTATGCTGAAAAACTTAAGAGAAAATATGCAAGGCTTAAAGACTGAATACATAAGGTGAGGAACAGGGAGAAGCTATTCATGAAAATAAATACTACAGGTTCAAGAAGAGGTTGGGGAAAGAAAGGTGATTTATTTCATAGCTTTGGATATGCTGAATTTATAGATGTCTGTACACCTATCTAGCCATGCATATCCAGTGATCAATTGGATATGCAGATCTAGAGCTTTGAAAATAAATGTGAAATGAAAACATCAATTCAGGAATTATCTGCTTTAAGGTAATAATACAGTGGGGCTTGAAATAACTTGGGGAGAAAATGTAAAGAAGTGATTCTGAAAACAATAAGAACTGTTAAGATTAAATTATGATCTGCATATTCTCTTTGGAAAACAAAGACATTTGTGGTATTTTATTCAGTCAGTTACAGGGAAAGTTCTCAAGAAGCTTACCATCCAGTACAGAAGATAAACACATAAACAGATGACTAGATTAAAAGGAATATGATATAGTTATAGGGTTGTACACTACTTATTGTGGGAGCTCAGGAAAGGAGAACTAAGGAAGAATGGTGGATGATAGTCTGGGACTATTTCCTGGAGAAGGCTCTACACCAGAGCTTAACATATGAACAAGTGACAAACATTTCCTGGTATATGAAGATGCAAAGTCATATACAGTGAGGATAAATGTATGCAGGATCTAGAATAGAGTTTATTTGCCATCTTATGAGTAAATCTTTGACAGTGAAGAGAAAAGATTTCAAGACAAATGGTTAATTTTTAAAGTTTAGGAAGGCAATCTCCCCTGGCTCTTTGAAAAAATTAGTCTGTGAGTATAGCTAATTCCCAATAAATGAAATGTTGCTGATTCTGATTTAAAATATTTGTTTTTAAGTCAGCACAAAGTAAGAAACACCAATAAAAATACCTAAAACAGTTAATACTAAATCTGCTTGTTCCTTTGTTTATAGATGTAATAAGTTTTTGAAATGTTTTAATATCAATTAAATGCTAAAAACGTTGTCACAAAATATATATTACATATGAATCTCAAGTTTGTGGGGTAAGTTGTTCAAAGTATTCTCCTGAACATTCACAAAGCATACACAAGAAACTGGCAAGGCAAGCTCATAAAAATATTGTTGCTAAGAAAATCAAAGGCTAATACATGCAGCACATTAAGAGACACATGACTTGCTAGTATTCCATATTTGACTAAAAATGGTCAGTTTATTAAGCCATATATGGAAAGAAACAGAATGACTCAAACTATGTTAGATAAGATTTTGGAGGTATATCTGAAGTGTTTCATGAATACATATCCAGAGCAACTGCCAATAAAAAATGGCTGTGTGAAGACACACTTGTCATTTAATTCCAGGTATAGGCAGCTTTGTCAACTTGAGTTGTAAACTAATTCAACAAACTAGTTCAAGTAAATAAAACATCTGTTTTCATTGAAGATGAATAACCTAGTTATATTTCTCAGCAAGTTAGCTCAAGGACAAGCTTTGCTTCCCACACTTTTAAAGAAAAAAGCTGTAACCTAACAACAAAGAGTTGAATAAAGGGACTATATTCAACGATGGCTGAAAGTAGACAAAATCGATGGCCTAGGGGCACCCGGGTGGCTCAGTGGGTTAAAGCCTCTGCCTTCGGCTCAGGTCATGATCTCAGGGTCCTGGGATCGAGCCCCGCATGGGGCTCTCTGCTCAGCAGGGAGCCTGCTTCCTCCTCTTTCTCTGCCTGCCTCTCTGCCTACTTGTGATCTATCAAAGAAATAAATAAATAAAATCTTAAAAAAAAAAAAAAAATCAATGGCCTAATAACTTTTGGGTGGGGCATGTATAGTTTGAAAAATCATTAAATTTCATTCCTAGAGAAATAAAAACAAATGTGTTAAGTGACTACATAATTCAACTGAGTAAAATCACAATTAAATAGCATTTGAAATAAATTCTAACACATTCTTTTCATTAAAGTTGTTTTGTTTAAAGGACATAAGCTAGAGCCACACTGTCTGGGATTAATCCAGTTCCACCACTTACTGGCCAGGTGTTGTTGGATAAATTACTTAACATCCTGTGTGCCACAGTTTCCCCTGGAAGATGGGGGGTAATAATAGTAGCCACCTCAAAAGTTTACTATGAGAAGTATATGAATTAATATAGAAAGCACTTAAGTGGTACCTGTCAAATATTGAGTATTTTTATGTTTGTGTTAATACATAATCAACATGCTAAATCACCTCATTAAAAATTTTTTTTAATATAAATCTTAACTTATTTCTTCGTCCCTCTATAAATTATAAAACAAGGTTATATGCTGGAGACTTTCAGTACTATTTTGGTTAAAGTCCCACCCACAATTATTTCTAAAAGGAGGATTAAATTTAAAAAGATGTACTAAGGAAATTTTTGGGATTTCAAGCTTCCTTCAAACAAACTTTTATATATAAAAGTTTTATATAAGCTCATTCATACAAATTATATACAACTCAGGAGAGAAAAGCAAGAGGAAAAGATTTAGTTGTATAAATGTCATTAGAGAACTTAGGTTTAAATGAAACCATAGCCAATTAGTTGAAATGTTTATAATCTGTGCCTAATTATTAGTAACACAGTTAATCAATAGACAAATTAATTTAAATATGGAAATAACCTAAATTCCACTTCCTTGAAACAAGTCTTTATGACTCTTACTAAGGAAAACTTGGTTCTGCAACCGCTAGGAAGAGAAATTTGTAGATATACTAGAAAATAGTTCATGCTCAAAGCATTCAGATTGACAAACATGCCAGTGAGTAAGCTTAAAGAGGAACTGAATTGAAGATATCCAAGTATTTGTCTATTTTAAAGAAAACTGAATCTGGACTATCAGAGGAGGAATTAGGGATGTGGTTTATACAAGAGAAATAATGGAGAACTCTAAGCAGTTCTCATACTCTCATACTGAATAAAAAAAAAAAATACCTTGGTCTTGCATTAAGATGGGTAAATAATGAGCATGTATAATCTTAGGAGTCATCTATTAGTTATAAAAACAAGTAACAAGTTCAGCACTGCATTAACTTTTTTTTTTTTTGAGATTTTATTTATTTTTTTTGAGAGAGAGAGAGAGAACGAACAGGAAAGCACAAGTAGGGTGAGCTGCAGGCAGAGGGAGAGGAAGAAGCAGGCTCCCTGTCACGTAAGGAGTCCCATATGGGGCTCAATTCCAGGACCCTGGGACGATGACCTGAGCCAAAGGCAGACACTCAACCGACTGAGCCACATAGGCCCCCTCAGCACTGAATAAACTTTATTTTTTTATATTTTATTTATATTTTTGCCTTTCTACTCTTATCATATAAGCAGGTAGGAAATCTAGATAGAAAAAAAGTTTTTACTTGTCCTCATATCATATATTCAAATGACAAAATTATTGGGACAATAAATTTAAAACAGATTATACACAATATTGGAACATGGAAAATTCTTCATTTGGATTAAGAAAAGTTCATGGTTATGTACATCTGGTATCCTAGACTAGCGAGAATAAAGGAGACATATATCTGACAAAGAGAAGATCCAATATATATATTTGTGGATTGAATGAACTAGACATGGCAAACGGACTATAAAAACATATGAAAAAACTCTGAGACCAAAAAACAAGTTTCTAGGGGAAAAACAATCTAAGCATTGCTTGAACATCCAACAAGTATTAAGCATCTGAAAGACAACACTAAAAACTGGAAACTATAAATATTCAAAGACTGAAATATATCCTTATCCTCTTATTACACAGCTTTGTTATTTCCTTTATTGACAAAGATCTATACAGTAGTAAGTTAAATCTAGATCTTCAGAGGCCAACACTTTTATTTGGGAACTTAGTAAGGGAAAAACATTTCTTCTAGAGTTTAAAATCCTTAGGGATCTAAAAAGAATCGAACTTCAAGGATCATTCTATTGCTAATAATTTTTATTGACTCCCTACTATATATAATGCATTCTGGTGAATACAAGGAAGAACTCCAAAGAATATATTCTCTGTTTCCCTTATGCACAGTGCCTGGCATATAGGAAGTATGTAATAAATACATACAAAATGAATCAAAACGTTAACTTCTCCTTAACAAATGTGCATTTATTACTTAGTGTGCGTATATGTACACAAAACTGTGCTAAGTACTGGGTGAGACTCACTGCCTTTCTTATTGTTTCATGTGTTCTATCTAGTCTTTTCTCCCAACTAGAAGACAGTTCCTTAAGAATAGAAAATGCCTTGGGCCGCCTGGGTGGCTCAGTCACTGGGTGTCTGCCTTCAGCTCAGGTCATGATCCCAGGGTCCTGGGATCGAGCCCCGCATCGGGCTCCTTGCTCAGCAGGAAGCCTGCTTCTCCCTCCACCATTCCCTCTGCTTGTGTTCCCTCTCTAGCTGTGTTTCTCTCGGTCAAATAAATAAAATCTTAAAAAAAAAAACAAACTTTTTGGAGAAAATAAATCTTTGGGCATGTATTATTAATGTCTGAGCTCTGCATAGGAAAGCAGTTACAGGTTGCTGTTTTCCTTGTTGTAGTCTTTTATCAGAAGTGGTCACACACTGACCTGGAGGGGTTTAATCAATATATATACTAAGAAAAAAATGATTTAGTTTCAGGAGAGGAAATAAAAGCTTCTACTTAATATTTCTATTAAATTTAAAAAATAGCTTACAAAAATATGTATAATATGTTCCCATTCTTGCCACTGATATACCTAATTAAGAGCCTGGAAGAATATATGCCAAAATGTTAATTAACAGAAGGCCAAGTCATCATTTTCCAAAAATGTCTCTACAATGAGGACATAAAATTCTTATGGCTTTCCAAAACAAAACAAAAAATTTCACATACTCGTTGTTTCTTGATGAATTTCTTCAGTGTCCAGCAAAATATGTGGCCGATAAAGAGTAGGAGATTCTTCATTAACTCAGAAAGTATTTACTGAGTGTCCACTTCAGCCACTATGCTAGTTGCTAGAAATATACTGATGAAGGATACAGAACAGATTTGTGTACTCAAAGAGCTTAGAGTCCAGCAGGCAAGACAGAAAGAGGTATAATAAACGCTACAGACATAAGTAGAGTACTTAACCTGAATTTGGGAGAAAGAAGAGAAATCAGAATTTCTGAGGGTGATGCCCAAGAATTTCCACTTTAAAGAAATTCCCCATCTAATCTGTAAAAACAAACTAGATTGAAAAACTCAGACATCCATGGTAACTGAAGCTAGAGAGATAAACAATGCACAAGCAGCATTTGTACAATAGGATCAGAAAAGCCTATGTCAAAACTGGAGGACTATCAGTATTTAAGAAAGGGGAGACGAAATAAAAGGAAAGAAAAAAAAAAGTGTGTTATTAGGTAAAAATCCAGAAGAAGGCAGTATGGAAGAAAACACAACTTGACAAGCTAAATGCCCCACATTTTGGTGCTCCTTAATAACATACTAAATAAGACACGAGATCAAAGGTAAGGTGATAAAAACCCTATTTAGCAATAAAATCTATCCAATTAAAGAAAATATATTCAGGAATCAAGACAGGACTATCAAAGGACTCATAAGCAAATAAAAAGAACTTAAATATTATAAATTCTAACAAAGTAGAAATATTAATATAGCTAACAATGAAATTAGGGAAGAGAAGACAAAAATGGATGAATGCTGATATATTAATCTTTCTTACAGAATAGTCAAATCTTTCTAAAATTGGAATGTGGTCTTAAAAAAATCCTATGTCACTATATTTCATATACTATATTCTTTTTTTTTTTAAAATATTTATTTATTTATTTATTTATTTATTTATTTGACAGAAAGAGAGAGGTCACAAGTAGGCAGAGAGGCAGGCAGAGAGAGAGGGAAGCAGGCTTCCTGCTGAGCAGAGAGCCCGACGCGGGATTTGATCCCAGGACCCTGAGATCATGACCTGAGCTGAAGGCAATGGCTTTAACCCACTGAGCCACCCAGGAGCCCTCATATACTATATTCTTAATCTTTAAGGAACATTTAAGGAGATACTCCCTCTAGTTGTAAAGAAAATTTAACCTAAAATTTAACCATTACTTCAGTCTTCAGTTGTTTTCTTTGGCAAACTAAAGCAAAACTAAATTTAACATTTTTTAATTAGAATAGTATATGTAATATGTGTCCTTTTTAATAAAAGTATGTCAAATGGTCTGCACAGAGAGATTCTAAATAATGTTCCCTAAATGATGGTTAGTTATCGATATTTAACATCCATTGGGCAATTATTACTACTATTTTTTTTTTAGCATTTAGCACAGTGCCTAGCTCAAAATTAAAGCGCCAAATCCTGCCTGCAACTCACAGTCTAATCAGAAATAAAAACGTAGATAAAATCACAAAATGATATAACTTTTTTAATCTCAAATTCTCCTGTATTTTAGTATGCATGGATTACTTCAGTATACCTTTTATGAAACCTCAAAAATGTTAAATTTTAAAAACTGTGTATGTATATAAATAAATTCAAATTGAAGAAAAGGGCACATGTTTGGGAAGAGAAATAGATTTTTTTTTTGTCATCTTCATAACACAGATGGGGGGAAATTATAGGGAATATGTTAGGTCTTGAAACTATATCCCTGCACCCTTTTCAGAAAGCAAAGAGCAAAAATATATCTGACAGGCTGAGAACCTGGTATTTTTCTGCTATATTTGGATATGCTTTGGCAAAAAATATCAAAGATGAAATTAACAATATATAATTCTGACCCCCAGGAGAGAAAATTTTTAAAAAAACCTATTTGATTATATTAATCAAATAATATTTTCCATTTTAGACTACCAAGCTATTCTGTATTTCTGGGACCACTGATGGAGGAGTTAGGAAGCAAGAGTTAATATTTCCAAGTCACAAAATAAGAGGATCACTGAATATTTAAATGGAGAAAAGGGGGATAGACAAAAACAAATGAGCAAAGATGTAATTGATTTTCAAATACTTTGTTGAAAAGAGAGAGACAGTTACTAGTAAGCACAGTACTAATAGGAAGCAATTATTAAGTATTTACTATTAATAAACTGAGGGCTATAAAATGCCACAAAAATTACTTTATTTTGGTTTGCTGCTATGGTAGGTAGGTTCTAAGACGGCAAAGATCTCTGCCTCATGGTAGTCATACCCTTGTGTAAATTCCTCCCCTGGAGCGTAGGCTGGACTTGCTTCCAACAAAATGAACAGGGTAGAAGTGATGGGATGTCACATGTGAACTCTCTCTTGCCCTCTCCTGGATCACTCACAACCTGTGAGCACTCAGTCTGTCAATAACGACATGAGTTAGCTTTGAAGTGGATCCCTACTTATCTACCCCCCCAGCCCAGTTAAACCTTCAGATAAGACTACAATCCCAGCCAACAGCTTGAGGGCAACCTCCTGTGAGATCCTGAGGCAGAAGCATCTAGATAACTCCATTTGAATTCCTGAACCATAGAAAATATGAGATAATAAATGTTTATTATTTTAAGTTTTGAGGTAGTTTGTTATACAGCAATAAACAGTGGCTACATTGATAGATTTGGGATGAAACTAAGAGGCATTTATATCAATTTTCATTGCTTCAGTTTATGTGCACCCAAACATCATGCTCCCTTCTCTATTTAATCTCTAACTTGTATTTGTCCTATATTTCAACTCCTTTTAAATGCTATCGAGTGGCCCTTTATACAAAGAGTTATCTAAATTATCTAGACCTATCTCTCCATTTCCTTAAATTCAAAGCTCTAATCACACTGGACCACCTCCATTTCTTGACTATGCCAGAACAATCTGAAATTATAACTTCAGAATATGTAAATAACAATCTCCTGGTAATGTGCCAGTGAGTACATGTTTGATGAGTCAAAAGGAACAAAAGAATAACCTTCTAACTAAGTAGAGCTATCCTAATAAATAAATTAAAAAAAAAAAACTATTATTCCTTTAATATTTACTTTTGAGGAGGGAGGGCATATGAATAACAAGAAAAAAATCAGCTTTTATATATTTCTTTACATCGAGGGAAAGGGAAATGTGTGATTTTCTATTGTATAATATATTCATTTAATAATTTCCCTCCAAAATGTTATAAAAAGATGCTAGTACTTCTACATTTACATAAAGTTTTTATATTCCTCCAAATGTATATCTCTATCTCATCAAGAGAAAATAATAAGGCAGAAATAAGAATACCTAATTTTTCAAACTGCCTCCTGAAACAACTGCCTGTATGGACCCCTTCTGAAAGCAATTTATCACAAAAATTTACTGTTGTATTTCCCAAATTGTTTCCATGAAACTACTAAACTAAAAAAGTTAACAAATGGTTTGACAAAAATGTTCTTAAAAACTTTTAAAAATTTAGAAAATACTGGATTAAACAGATTTCTTTGCTAGAACTTGTCAACAAGTCCCTTTTCCCAATAATATCCACTTTTATCACCAAAATCTATCTTTATGTCCAAGGTGAGGCACTCAGTCTGGGGCTATGGTCCCATACAATCCATCTGAAATACAATAAATGAGTGTAAATTCCACTGCACTATAAATTCCAAGTCTCTCTCAGATATAATTAATCAATAGTAAATAAATACTTTCATAATTTTATACTATTTTGCATCTTTAGGAGGAAAACTCTATACACAGATTTTATGCATCAGTAACTACACGGAACCAAGAAACTTCTGAAAGATCTTTTTATTATTTATCTATACTAGACATCCAATGATTAACATGGCTGAGTCAATACATTACAAATGAGATTTTCACCTTTGGGGATGATTCTCCAGTTATCTAAAAGACTGTGACACATGGGTATTTTTAACAGAAAGACAGACGCCACAAAATTTTGCTGAGGCAAACATAATCATAAAAAGTCTTTAGATAAAACCTAGAACTAACAATCCTGAAGAAGCTTATCCTTAAGTTCCACCACAAAAAAAGATGGTTGATAGGAGGAGGGGGACTCCAGGTATGAAGAAAAAGTAACCTGATGATGAAATTTCATTTCTTCATCATTCATAAATATTACGTCTTATAATCAGTCTGGGACTTTATAACTTACCTGGAAGATAAAGGGTACCCCTGGAGTAATGGCTAAGGCACTGCTGGACCCTACAGATTGCTCTTCAATTTAAGTCTTCTTTAACCATCTTAAGCTTTTATTATGTTAATAACTAGAGTTAAATCACTCCTTCCATCTTCTGTGACATATAAACATATCTGTCCTGACATACTTAAAATACTCTGTCATAGTTATTTTCCCGTATGTACATTCACTTTCCTCTCATGTCTTCACTGTACCATGAGCTCTCAAAGTCAAGGATCCCATTAAGTATTCATAACACAGTACCTAGAATACATCAGATAGTGATCAAAAGTGAAACTGAGGAACTTACAAGTACGATTTAGCCTCACTGGTAGGACTTAGAAATAGGTTGCAGATTCTTTGTTATCTGTTGTTCACTGTATCAGAGAAATTAATTTTCCATGTCATATCTGACTTACTATATGAACATAGACGGGTTGCAAAACATTTTTTTTAAAGATTTTATTTACTTATTTGAGAGAGAGAGAGAGAGAGAGATCACAAGTAGGCAGAGAGAGAGGAGGAAGTAGGCTCCCTGCTGAGCAGAGAGCCCAATGCAGGGCTCGATCCCAGGACCCTGAGATCACGACCTGAGCCGAAGGCAGAGGCTTAACCCACTGAGCCACCCAGGTACCCTGCAAAACATTTTGAAATCTTTTTGTTAGAGGATACATGAAAGGTGTATAACTGATACCAACCGTTCTTATATCTATAAAGTATTAAACACTCTTGGAGTTAAATGTATGAATGAGCAAAAAAGACGACTAGAGCTAAATAAGATCATACCAGGGTAGACATAAGGTACTGTTTTAGCAGCCCTTTCATTGCCTATCATTGCTGCTCTTGAAGGTTCACACCTTTTTCACTTGTGTCCCCTAATCAGATAGCACGAGTTCCAAGGAAGAAGCCTCCAAGCAAATAACTTCATTTTCACTTCCCTAATACCAGCCATTAATGAAACCTACACTTTCCAATTGCACCACATGCAGATATGATACCCTCCTCTCCCTTGTAGTGAGATAAAATAAACTTGAACTGCTTTTAAGTTTCCCTAAAACAACAAAACCCACAAAAACAAAGAAAAAAACAAAAATTATATAACCAATAGCATGCAATGTTTTGTTAAAATAACATTAGCATTCTAGCGTAAAACTACTGCCACAAAAGGAATTCCTTCCACCAGTAAGACAGACTCCCAATGCACATAAGGTTCTTAGTAATTTAGCTACTGTGGTTATAAAAGCAGCCAAGAAGACAGTACTGAAGACAAAGTGAAAGCCAGCTAGTTTTTTTTTTTTTTTTGGAGTGGTGCCTTGCATTTCACTGAAAGTCTAAAGGCTAAGTCTTGACCATATAAGGCTGTGGGATTCCCATGGATGGAAATGCCTAGGCAACAGTCAAATCTAATAACCCTAAAATACATGAAACCCTAAAATACATGGAACTAAGCTGCCATGAGAGTTCTTAATTTTTGTTTCACTTATATTCTCACAGATAATCCTGAAAGTGTTCCTGCAAAACATTATGATCAAATTTACAAAGTTAAAATATATAAAAGAGTATACATGTTATTGAAATTTCCTTAAAAAATACTTTTGATGGGTATCTTCCCATAAAGTCTATTACACATTCCTTTATCATTTTAAATAAGTACAAAAAAATGTAATTTTACTTTTCTCTATCAACCCAATATTATATCAACTCTTAAAATCTGATGTTACATACCAATGTCCTTGTAGCCAATAGTTTATGCACCTATAATGATACTTAAAATGCTTTACGGGAATCATTTTTGCTTTTAATAATAGGTTTTCTGCCTTCTATCTTGCTTTTATTTATCACCTCTTAAAACTATCTTGACAATTTCCTAACTTCATTTTGCTCTTAATTTGCCAAACACTAAGAAAAAAAAAAAAAAAAAGCCTAAAAAGAGCACATAGAAACTGTGTGAGGACTTCTGCTTAGTAAAATAAAAATATTCATGCTTAAGTGTGTGGATTCTGCAATGTCTGTTTCAGTTTTATGAATAATGCTCATTTTCCAGTTTTTTTATGTCATAAAGTTCCCAATATGAAAAAAATGTATTGAAGAAACTATGACCTACCTATAAAATGCAGAAGCTGACCAAGTGACATCAAAACTGACAACTGCTGATAAAAACTAAAACTGATAAATGTTACTGGCAATGTTTTCTTTGCACAGATGTGATTAAAAAGATCAGGTGACACAACTAGTGCTGATCATTTCAGAGCTCCTGGGGAAAAAAAAGTGGTGACCCCAAGAAAATGAGCAGAGACCCTAAGATAACAGTTCATTTTTCTATTACTTATCTTTTATTTACAAATTTGTATGCTCATGTCTTTAGAATAATAAAATGTATGATGACTTACTTTGTGATTTAATTTTCAAGAATTCAAGAACAAAAAAAGTAGACGTTCATTTTTATAGAAGAAGCAATATGTAAACCTCAGTGGAACACTCACGTCTGATACAAATGGAAGTATTTTCTGATACTGCTTTTTCATGTTAATAAGAGAACAGGTTATATAAATAAGACATGGAGTTAAACCCCAAAGCTCTACTTTGTCACAATAATAAACTTCCTCTCCCAGAAAACATCTTTCAGAAGACCAAAACCTCACTAGCACTGCTATGCTATTCAGGTCTTTTCCAAAACTACTGAACACCATTAGGTAAAATATGCCTGGCATACAAAGGAAGATCATTTAATATAGATGGTTATGAAATAGATGATTTTAAGGGATCCAAACAGGAAATAAGATGATCTTTATTTAATACAGTAAGTGTCATATTTTCTAGAATATCAGAAGACAGGAATAGCCTAGAGAGGAGTCAGGGCTTCTAGGAGAAACGTAATCTAACTGTTTAAGGGTAAAGAAATGGGGAAGGCTAAAATGATTTTCCTAAAAGGGGGAAGCAGCCTATTAGATAAAGAGCATTTGGTACTGTTGAAGGAGCACAAAGTACAAGAAATGATGACGGGTGATTAGGGAGCATAACTGGAAATGAGAGGGGGAGACTATAGGTAGCCTCATACACCAGGCTAAGGATACTAAATTTACTCTGCACAACAGTAATTATCAAAAATGAGTAAGGAAAAAAAATTCCTACAGACTTCCCTAAAATTCAGATTATTTTTATTATGCTATTTAAATAGCTATGAACATAAACCTAGGACTATATACATGCTGTAGTACATACGTAAGCCAAAACAAACTTATAAATTTCCTCACCACCTCTTTCTTTAGTTTATGAAGAAGGCTGTGATGTCATTTGGTTGGGAATTGACCCCTACCCATTACAAACAAGACATTTTCATTAAATAATCCAGGTCTTTCCTCATTTGTCTATGATTGTTAAATCTGTTGTATTTGGCACTAAACCCATCAAAATGCAAATGTATGCAACTAAAATGAAGAATCAGTATTCAGCTACAAGACAGTTGTCTGTCTACCCATCTATCTAGCTACTCATGTTCATACAGTTTAGGTTGTCTTCACAACGAAAACTCAAGAATTAAAACATTCTTGGGGTGCCTGGGTGGCTCAGTGGGTTAAAGCTTCTGCCTTTGGCTCCGATCACGATCTCAGGGTCCTGGCATCAAGTCCCACATGGGGCTCTCTGTTCAGCAGGGAGCCTGCTTCCCCCTCTCTTTCTCTGCCTGCCTCTCTGCCTACTTGTGATCTCTCTCTCTGTCATATAAATAAAATCTTAAAAAAAAAAAAAAGAATTAAAACATTCTTATTGGGACAGAGATTAAGATAAAGCATTTTAAAAATGCCTTCTAAATTTCTGGCTGATAGGACGAGGTGGAGAATGATGCCACCACTTCCAAACTTCACCTCTAAGATCTCAGAATGATGAAATTCCCAGAGAAAAGCACACTATCCCAATCTCCATCACTTTTTTCCTCTTTTGATTGAATCTCTCTCTCCTTTTTTTTTTTTTGGTCCTCACTGTGCATTCCTGATTCTTGACCCATTCTAATTCTTTCCAGTCCACCTTCACAAGCTTTACTTGCGTACTTTCTATTTCAACTCTCCATTCACCACCCAGGAGGGCTGAACAATACCACCTACTTGCTTTCTGCGCTCTAATGCAGATGCATTAATCTAATTGGACAGCAATGTGATATGGTCCACTATAACATCACCCTAACCTCATTGTAATGTTCCACTAAGATCAGTCGCTTGCCTGAATTCCTGTCACGTTGTATTTACCACTCCAAATCTTTTCCAGTCTCCTTAAGATCCCACTGATATTAAATATTACTGCTCCATGACGCACTTATACTACCAAGGAAACTAAAATGGTCAATGGCAATTTTCTAAGGATAGTACTCTTTTCACATTAAAAGTTCCTACATATTCATACCCTTCTTTCTTTCCTTTGGTTTGAAGGAAGAAATGTCTTACTATTCCTAAACAAAATTCCTAATGACTTCTTACACATCTCACTTTTCTATGTTCATGTTTTTTCAATATTTTACCTTATGTTTCAGCCGAAGTGAACTACTTCCTAGTCTAATTCTTATGCTGGTATTTCTTCTAATGCTGCATCTTTCTCCTATAATGCTTTCCCTACATCTCTGCCTAGAAGACCCCACCAATTTTTCTATTCCCCTAGATTCTAAAAGCTACATAAAGCCTAAAAATATTTGATACTACCTTCCACCTAAAACATTCTCCCTCTTTTCCTACGAAAAATTCCCATGAATTTTGCTATGAAAATGTTTGAACATATAGCAAATTTGAAAGAATTTTACAGTGAATACCTATGTATTCAACATCTAAATTCTATTAACATGTTACTACCTGCTATTGGCACATAACTATTTACCTAGTAATTCCTTATCCATATATTAATTCAGCTACTTTGAAATGTAGCAAAAAAGCAAACCTGTAAAAATTAGTATAGATAATTACTAAATTACCTCCTAAACAGTTCAACATGTATATGATTAAGCAGAATTCAGTATTTGTTTAGTTTTCTTTTGATACAAAACTTACATATTGTGAAATGCAGGGATCTTAAATGTATAATCCCTGTGTTTTAACCAATGCATAAACCTGTGAAACCAAACCCCTATTAAGATTTAGAACACATCATCACTAAAGAAACTTCTTCCATGTCCCTTTCTAGTAAAACTGCTCCTCCAACAACCTGCAGCAACCATTATTCTGGCTTTTTTCCCAACATAAACAAACTATTGCCCTCCTAAAATTTCATGTGGAGTCCTAGAGTAGATCTTTATTTTGTGAAAGGCTTTTCTTTAAGCAAAATGTTTATGAAATTGATTCATGTAGCTGTGGATATTAGCAGTTTGTCCTTTTTACTGCCAAGTAAGTATTCCCTTGTATGGCTACATACAATATTTTACTGATGATTACCCGGACTGTTTCCAGTTTTCAACTATTAGGAATAAAGCTGCTATGAACATTATGTACAAGTCTTTTTAGAACATGTTTTTATCCCTCTTGGGTAAACATTAGGGACAGAATTTCTGGGCAGATGTATATTTACTGTGTAAGAATTTGAAAAATATTTTCTCAAAGTAATTATACGAGTGTACATCTCTACCAACAATGAGAATTCCCATTGCTTCACAACCTTACCAACATTTGATGATGTGAGTTTTTATTCCATTCACTGGTGTAACATATTGTTTAATTTAATTGGCATCTTATTCTACATAATATTACTTAAGTATGTACTTGCCTTGCCTCTATTAGACTATAAACTTCCTGAGGTTACAAATTGTGTTAGCCCTCTTTTTTCGCCTATAATGTTTATAGCAGAGTGCTTTGCACATGTTGGAACAAGTATTAGTTTAACTGAACTGCTTAATAAAATTTCTTTGTCCTTCCTGTTCTGGATAAACCATGGGGGGGAAAACCCAAAGGCAGATCTGTGAAAGGAGGCTACAGAAAATCAAGGGTTGGTACCCTCCAAATTATCCTAGACCTCCGCTAAACTATGAAGCGACCTTAAAACCATTTATTATGCTGTTTATGCTACAACAGTGTCACATCTAGACAGAAACATATAGAAACATACATAAATAGAATATAAAATCCATATAAACTCCACAAGTGAAGAGATTTTTGTCTGCTTTGTTCACTGATGTGTTCTAGTGCCTAGAATAGTGCCTATGACTACCACATAACAGGAACACAAATACTTAAGGAAAATATTTATGTTGAATATGCACAACATACACGTTTCCATAAATGTGCCTTTTAAATTATCTTAATAGCAGTGAACTTGCATAATGAACAAAGCTTCTTATAGCTATAACCATAATACCCACGAACATATTCTTCCAGATACAGATTTAGGTTTCTATCTGGGATTTTAAGATATTTTCCAAAGTTTATCTTCACATAATCTGCAATGATTATTTTCTTTAACTTAAGTATATGACTCCAGGAAGCATATACATTAAATTTTAAGAGAAGAAGGTGGCTCCTCAATAGTCACTGGGGACGTACCAAATCAAGCTGGCAATTAATGAGATGTCCTGTACCACAGTACAGAAGGACTGCCCACTATTAAAAATCTTAATGTAACTACTCACCTATGTATCTATACACCAAATAAATTAAGGAGAGAGATTTCCAAATGTTCACTTCTATTCAAACTTTAAGATGAAGTCTTTGAAATGGGTCATTGTGAAAAGAATTCATCAGACCATTAAACATTTCCTGGATTTCAAGCAATCAGTATCCCAGGTAAGTGCTAGGTGCTAGAGCTACAAAGACAAAATTAAGGGACTTATATTTTAGTGGAAGAGACAGTGAAGTAAATAAACAATTACAGATCTACTACAAAAAAAAGGAAGATTTCAAGGACAATACCCAAGAGTGCTCTGTATCAGGAAAAAGTCAGGATAAGCTTCTTGGCAGAAATGACTGCTTGAGATACTTAATCTCATAAGCTAGAAAAATAGGGGTCATTCCTGAAGGAAAAAAATCAGTAGTAGTTGTGCTCAAAAGCCAGTTTTCTCTAGGGCAACTGATCCTCTTCAGGAGGGTTCTTATAGTTACTGAGGGACAACTGAAGGACATTTAGGTTCTTGATAGACAGCTGAAGGGCATTTCATGTTTTCAGTTCTTGGTGATAATAAATAAAGCCACTATAAAAATCCGTACATAGGTTTTCATGTAACTGTATGTTTTCACTTCTCTTGAAGAGACAAAAAGTAAGTTTACTTTAATTTGCTCCTCACTTCTTGGGAGTCATTACTAAAAATACACACACACACACACACACACACACACACACACACACACACAGGACAACTGCATGGCTTTCTTAAAGGTAACTATTACCATGTAGTGATAATAAGAGCTACTTACTGTCTGAATCTGCCCAAAAAAAAAAAATAAGAAAAAGGAGCAAAATAAAAATTAGATTAAGATCTAAAGAGAAGCTACTCAATTTTTAATCTGAATCATTCAACAGTTATTTACTGAGAATTCACTATAAACCAGGCCCTGTGGTATGTGATAAATGTTTGGGCTTCAATGGCAGACAAATAAATAAATAAATGCATAATCACACCCTAAGAGAAGACGTATGAAAGAACAAAAATGCATAATCACACCTTAAGAAATATAAAAGAACAAGGTGCTAATAGGAAAAGATAGCTTTGAGAAGAATAAGAAAGTCAGTGAAGGTTTCCATTAGGAAGTCACAAAGCTTAATAGGAGTTCGCCAACGAGTAGAAAAACTGTTATAGGCAAAGGGAAAATATTAATGGGATGGAGGCATGAAAGAGTTTAGTGTGTATATTTGAGGGTCTGAAGGAAGTATAGCTAGAATACAGATGAACAAGAGGAAAAGAATACAAAAGTCAACAGATCTTGAGAGATCTTGGGATTTTCCCTACCAAGTTTGTTCAGCTTGGATCAACTACTTTATATATCTGACAATTCCTGAAAATTAAGAGAGATGTAGAAATTCAAAGCAGATTAATCTCAAGTCTGTTAAGAGTTCTCTAACAAAGAATACCATTTCCTCTGACTTCAACTGTTAACTGATAACATCAGTACCAACATTTAAGGTGAAAATTTGACATTGCCTCTTAAGCTCTTTTATTAGTTGCATTTTATACATTATTTTTATAAATTTGGTATCTCCTTTAATACTATAAATTGGTTCACTTTTTAAAGCAAATACTAGATTTTTGAAATCTCTGATTCTCAAATCAAAAGAAAAATAGCATGATTCTTATTTTAAAATTACAAAATTCAATTCAGCAAGCATTTATTTACCAGATATTCAAAAGATGGGTTTACAAAGACATAAAAAAAATGTTGAATTTTAAAAGTAACTTTTTTTGAGAGTCTTGTGTCCATGCTGTTTAACTTATGAAATCATTTTAAACTGATTCTACCAAAAATACCAATCATGTAGAACCTAAATTTTTGTATTATTCTAAATGCCATTATCTGGATCTTGATAAATCAAGCCCAAATATCATGCATATATACTATCTTTTATCTATTTTGCTCATAATTAATTCTTTGAGAAAATTAAGGTAAATATAAATACAATCATCACTTCACAGTTCTTCAAAAGAATGAATATAAAACCACACTACAATTATTAGTGGGTAACTAAGTCATTTTCCCCTCTACTCAATAACTGCCTCTCCTCCCATGCAAAATTAATTTTTTCCCCTAAAAATCTGCTTGTGTTTATCATCTACAAACAAGGAAGTAATTACTTTTATGTAAAAGTAATTTTATATAATTTTATGTAAAAAGTAATTTTTACATACTTTTATGTAAAAAGTAATTCCTATTTCTTCCCATTTCTCCTGGACAATAAAATACCATTTCTATGTAGTAATTAAATAATGACTAAGGTCATTCAGGTACATTCATTCTGTATCCCCAAATAGATTAATAACTCAAAGGCAGATACATCTCATTTGTGGTCCAATACCTAATACAAGGTCTGAGACTGAGTAGTTACTCAAATAATTAGCTCTCTTTCTCTTTTGGTTAGAAAGGCTGTGGTAAGTACTTTCACATATACCAACTCATTTCATCACGGAAACCCTGCTGCAGAAATTATTCTTCCTTAACAGACTCTGAAGGGGAAAGGCCCTGGACAGATCAAGTAGCTCATTCCAGTGATAGAAGTTCTTCCCTCTACATTTTACTATTTCTTAAACACCTACACCACTCTAAAACATTTTATTAAGCAACTGCCTGTTTAATAAACTTGAACATCTGCAGATATCACTTGCTCTATATTCAACTTTTTGAAAGGCAACAGCTCTAGATACTTAGAGGGGCCAAACAAAAGTTATGTGGTATAGAAATAAAGCAGAAAGCAAGGTGATAGAACTACTGTTTGATTTTTCAAGATACTATGAAGCATCTTCACTTTGCCTGAAGTGAATACCAAGATCACACAAAAGTTCAAATACAAATACAAAAACATTTCTAAAAACCTAAAATAGCAAAATTCATGTTTGAAAATCCACTTTAACACGTTATACTGTAATTCAATTCACAGATGGCTTGGCTAATCTTTCTTCCAGCTGCCATGTTCCTAAAATAATCTCTCTCTACTAATTCTATTCATGTTTTACCATAGCTATTATTTTCCTGCTTAGTATACCTAAAAAGCCTTCAAACAACTTTTTATAGGCTGTTAAGCAAAATTCTGTATAAACATACTAACGAAATAAAATTGAAAAGCCCACTAATTTAAAGACAGCACCACTAGAGCTTAATAATACACAACAGTAACAATAATTGAGAACCAGACATAAAGAAAAGTTTCTCAAATATTTTATCCTATTATCTTTTTTCTTTCTTTTCTTTTCCTTTTTTTTTCCTGAAGGAGAAGCATACAGTACCTGTGTATTCCAAATCTTCCCTGACTTTCTAGCAATCATTTCCCAAGCTTACATAATCCATATTTTATAAAAAAGGAAACAAGCTCAGAAGAGTTATATAAGAACAGAGAGCTAATAAATGGCACAGGGAAGATTTAAACCTAAGACAGAACCAGTGTTCTTTTCCAGCTACCATCCCTTTCCTTGCAATGTGAAACCTGACTCATTATTTGTTATCTGGTATATGTTTATGTAGGTTTTTGCTTCATTCTTTTTTCTTTTTGTTGGGGGTTAGCGGTAGAAGGAGGAGAGACAGAATCTTACACAAGGCTCAATATCACAACCCTGAGACCATTACCGAACCAAAATCCAGAGTTAACTGAGCCACCCAGGCATCCCGTGTGTACCTATTTTTACTTATGATTACTTATGATTCTGTATCAAGCATTTTCTATAGAAGAAACCACTAAATTATGAAACAGATTTCATTTATACATATTTTTAAAAATTTACATAATCTACGATAATATATTTAAATGCTAAGAATTATCCATGCCATTACATTCAACTGAAAGAGGCTGATGATGTGTATAGAACAAGTAAGGTTCCAGTCAAACAGACTCCTATTTCAAATGGGCAATAAGGCTGGTACAACCCTTTGAGAGCAATTTGGTAATGTGTATAATAAGTGCTTTCAAACCTACCTACACAGAAAAAATTCTTATATGTTAAAATGCACATCAAAATATAAGTGCCAGAACAAGCACACAATAAATATTCACTGGCTGAATGAATAAATGAAAGAATGAGTGAGCTCTGAATCATGAAAGCCTAGAAACAAAACTGGAATGGTTAAGAAAATTACAGACATCAAATGTATGTTATTCAGTGGCAAAAATTAAGAAAAATTAACTATACAGTAAGTGAGATTAAAAAAAGTATCTATAGGGACATCTTGGTGGCTCAGTCAGTTAAGTGTTCAACTCTTGATTTTGTTTCAGGTCATCTCAGGGTCGTTAAGAATGAGCCCTGAATTGGTCTCCATGCTGGGCTTGGAACCTGCTTAGGATTCTCTCTCTCGCTCTGCCCTTTCCCCTACACTCTCTCTCTCCAGAAAAAAAAAAAAAAAGTATGTATAGTACAATCACAAATACAAAAAAATACACACAACACAGACATACACCTCTGCAAGGTAGAGTTTCTCTTCTTTCTCTTTCTCCTCTCTCCTCCTCTCCCTCTCATATTTTTCAAGTTTTAAGGCAGACTCATAACCATTAAAAAAGAAAAAAAGCTAAAAACCTTGAACATTTAGCAATTATCAGTAGAAAAAAATCAGCTTGCTTTTCATTGCTTATTTTACATAAAACTAAGTATACTTCATAAATTACCTGTTTCTTTTTACCTGTGCATAATTCCAAAATATATTTCATTAATATGTAATACAGGTTCATTAATATATAAATATAAGTTATAATTCTCTGGTTCTTCTCACTCAGTGGTCCCTTGAGTGTATTAGCATGAGAGAGGTAGATCAGTGGAGTGTCACTGCCATCTAGAAGAAAGGCCTTGTGAAAAAGATTAAAAAGAAAATTAAAATGTTTTTTAATAAATTTTCTAATTATCCTAGGAGACTCTTAAGACAAGTCCTAATCCTTTCCTTAGTTCTACTGGAACTCATTTGCCCATATTTTTAATGCACAATAAATATACTTTGGCTTTCAAAGACAACTAAGAAAATTCAACTCCAGAATTAACCTCAAAATTGAAGAAAAAAAAATTGGATCGCCCAAAGAAAACTTAGCTTATACTAACAAAAATATCATCAAGGTAAAAAGAAAAAAAATGTTAAAAAAAATAAAGCAAAAAATGTAAAGTGTAGATTATTTCCTTGGGAAGGGATGAAAACAAGAAACTGATAAGCAGAGCAAGTGCCTTCAAAGGAAGATGAAAGTTCGTTCTACTCCTGTCTACTTTCAATTAATGGTGGGCTTTAAATATATAAAAATAAATCTATTTTCTTTAAAATTTCGAAGACTGCTGGAGCACCTGGGTGGCTCAGTCTGTTAAGCATCTGCCTCTTGATTTCAATCAGGTAATGGTGTCAGGGGCGTGAGATCGAACCCCACAACAGGCTCCTAGCTCTGCACAGTCTGCTAGAGATTCTCTCTTCTCTCTGCCCCCTCCCTGTTCCTGTGTGCGCTCTCTAAAATAAATAAATAAATAAATAACCTTTTAAAAAACTGGAAGACTGTTAATACTTCCGGTGTATAAGTCAACAAAGGATTCGTATTTTAAATGGAGTGATCTCCACTGTTATTAGCCTAAGGAGCAATCAGATTGCTGGCCACAGTAAATTTCTTTAAAGAACAGAAAATTTCTTCATATAAATGGATCTCTGGGACTGGAAATGTTTAGTTAGGATACTAACTCATCATTCACTTCTATATAAAGTTTTCCTTAATCAATGTTAAATTTTATAGTATCTTACGGAGTAATTAAAGAGTAGAATCTGGGGCATCGGGGTAGCTCAGTGGGTTAATGCCTCTGCCTTTGGCTCAGACCATGATCTCAGGGTCCTGGGACAGAGCCCCACATCTGGCTCTCTGCTCAGCAGGGAGCCTGCTTCCTCCTCTCTCTCTGCCTGCCTGTCTACCTACTGTGATCTCTCTCTGTCAAATAAATAAATCTTTAAAAAAAAAAAAAAGAGTAGAATCTTTCCTGAAAAGTCACTTCTATTTGAAACACGGTGATGATCCAAAGTATTGTATTTAATTATTCAAATCTTCAAAGAGGATACTGATAATTACCATACCCAAACTAGGCACTAGTTTTACTTTTATTCCAAAATAGGAAGAGAGCAATTAATAGAAAAAACAACAAAAAAAGGAAATGCCTTTTAATTTTTTGCTGAAACTAGGAACTGCTTTTCTCGTAGTCTTTTTGTTTTTTATCTGTCATCCACAGTCCTGTAAAACATAGAAGTCCCAAATTGGAATCAGATTAGCCAATAAAAACAAATAAGCTTTTAGTAATGGAAAAAATGACTTAATACTAGAGTAGAAGCTAGCAGAAAAGCAGGTATATGATCCCATATATGTAAATTAAAAATGCAACAAGCACGTAATTAGCTTTTTCAAAATATCTTCCAACAAAAAGAACATTTTAAAGAACTTAATGAAAACATAAAACACTAACATAAGACTTGTGACCTGCTAATTCTGTGTTACATGTTAGGCATTATATGTTAACATTTTTCAGGTAAAGGTATTTAGACCCAAAGGCTGATAATATAGAGATTAACCATATCCAACTGGATCCTAAATTCCTTTTCCAATATCACTTACAATAAACAGTGAGCCTTGGGATGGTAGATCATATTAGCTGGCAAGAGCTAAACCCTGATTTCTCTGGCTGTTTATCTAGAAAGTTTCTTAGAACAAACCATGATACAGCTTCAGGAATTAACTGACCTACTGGATCTGTTCTGGCCTATCTATTGTCCTATATTTAATTCTAGGGATTCTTGAGGATATCATATGGATGGAATCTGGAGATTCAAGTAGTACAAAGGCAATATATAATATTATTTGAGAGTGTTGAGTCAAACTGCCAGGTTCAACCCCCAGCTCTGAAACTTACCTTAGGACCTTGTAGTTAAAACTGTTATCTTGTAAACAAACAAACCAACAAAACAAAACAAAAAACTGTTACCTTGTTTTCTTCCCTGGTATAATGGAACAGTAAGACTAAAAATATTTACCTCTTATGATTGTTTTGAGAAAATATAAGTGCCTAAAACAGTGTCTGTTATATAAATACAATATTACATAAGTTATACTGTTTATTAGTCCAAAGAAATAGGTTCTGATGATGGTGCGGAGATTTTAAATTCCACACCTGTTATAAGAATCTGTTATAAAAAAAAAAAAAGAATCTGTTATAAATTAAAAGTTCTACATCCTAACTATTGCATCTCTTTAATGTCATATTGTTTTCACAATAAAAAGGGGAAGAACTATTTTGTAACTGCCAACAAGTATTAATCATTGGTGGGGGTGGGTAGTAAAGACGAGAAGAGTTTATTGGTAATAAAATGGTTTATGTAAATTAGTCTAAAAGACCCAACCGGAACAGAATGGGATGGGATAACTAGGACGTCTAGTTAAAATGAACCTTAAAAGTATATCTCCATGAATTACTTTGTTCTTATTTTTTCTAATCTTGTAAGAGCTACATAAAACTAAAATGCTTCAAATTTAGTTTATTCTACAAAGAATTTCACTTCTAAAAAAATTAGAATTAATGCATTAATTATTAATTCTTGTTTAAAATCTCCTTCATCTCCTCAAAATATATTACAATTAGAATTATAATGAAGAGTAGGTATACTTGTTCAGGAGGACCCAGCCCTACCAAGTCACTGCTGATAACCTAAATGACATATCAATAAACCAAAGGTGGATCAATTCCTTCCAAATGATCCAAATGGATCAAATCAATTTGGGATTAGAACTTAGAAGATCAAGATATCGAGATCTACATAAAGTTCTCTCTCTAGATATCTAGACCAGAATATAAACTCTGAAATTATTGGTGTCCTTATATTTTGCATTTTGAACAAGGAAAATGAGAAATCTAGTTTGCTTACCAAAGAATAAAGTGGATTTGTCAAAAACAATGATGAACAATTTTGATAGGGTACTTCCTGGGTTGCACAGAGTTACTGGTTCTAATTCATTCCGGAAGCCCAGATTCAGTGAGTTAGTGCCATAATCTTACAGTGAATTACTATACTTTATTTAGGCTAGTTCTGATGAGCTTTTCTTACATAAAGAATCCTAACTAATACTTGCAAGAGGTCCTTCTATCATTTTCCTACTTAGCTTCCTTCTTTTTTTCAAGGGGTTCAAAAGAAAATAGCTAAGCTGATGGTTTAGGGGGCGAATGTCTTAGGGCATATGAAGAACTGCAAGTACGTGTGTACGTGTGTGTAATTACGTATAAATTTGCTAACAATTCTAGAAAATGGATTGGAATATAGGTTTGTTTTTCTCTGCAGAACTTTGTTATACAAAGCCATGCTCCTGGGGGTGGGTAATCAAAAGAAGGCTGTAGCTGGTAATACAGGTTGAAACAGTAGACAAATCACAAACTGTAGAACTAGATACCATTCTTCAGATGTGATCTCACAGTACAGAGGAATAGATTTTTTTTTTTAATTTTTTTTTTTAATTTTTATTTTTAAATCTAGGCTAGGGGATCCTGAGTGGCTCAGCCTTTAAGCATCCTGGGATCAAGTCCCCGCATTGGACTCCCAGCTCAGTGGGAAGCCTGCTTCTCCCTCTCACACTCCCCTTGTGTTCCTCTCTCGCTGTCTCTCTCTCTGTCAAGTAAATAAATAAAATCTTTAAAAAAAAAAGTAAAAAAATAAATCTAGGCTAAACACTAATTTAGCTTTACAATGACTTAGTATGTTTTAAATTATTATACTGTTGTCAGATACGAGACTTGCTGTTAAACTTTTAGTAGCCTTTCTTTCATGTTTGTCAAAGACGATCTTTACCAACCTATAGGCATCACTATTTTAATACAGATATTTTACATTAATACCCAGTATCTTTTCATCTTGCTTTTTAAAACCAACTATTTTATGTTTTTTGAAGTTCTCAGCTCTTACAGTTTTATCTACTAAAATGTTAAATAGGATAGAGTCAAAATTAAGAACATAAGGACCACTACTTTAGTCCTCCCTCTTGGTTGCCACTGAGTGACTGATTCAATCAGTAGGCTGACGTGAATATACGATGGTTCATCCAGCGGTTAATCCATCTAATCCTGCTAATGCTCATGCCACATTTTTGTCACATTAACCACAAAGATCTACCAAGGGCCTGCCCAAGTGGTTTACCAAAAAATCAAGCTATACTTGGTTTGCAACATTTCCCTCATTTATCTTTATCAAATAAGGAAGTTAAAGATAGATCAAAATAACTTAGTTTTCAGAAAACTCAATCTGGCATCTAGTGATCAACACAATCTCTTCTAAAACAATCTGTTTAATAATGGGTATCAGAATTTTGCCAGAATAGAAGACGATTTTAAACATGTAAAAACATGTAACTTAAATGCCACACCAGTTACTTCCTCCTGTTTTTGCTCCAGTTTACACCTCTTAAGAGCCCTTTTTTGGTACAGCATAGGGAATGTAGTCAATGATATAATAATGTATAATGACAGATGATAACTGCACTTATTGTGAGGAGCATTGTGTAATATATACAATTGTCAAATTACTATGTTGTATACCTGAGACTGATACAACATTGTATGTCAACTATACTTCAATAACAACAAAAAAATCCTAAAGTCTCTTTTCACTTTCTTGAAAAATATTTTCACAAAATTCATGTAACTCTGTAATTCAACACTCTTGGTTCTACTCTTAGAGATGTGGGGC
Source organism: Procyon lotor (assembly GCA_028646535.1). Lineage (NCBI taxonomy): Eukaryota > Metazoa > Chordata > Mammalia > Carnivora > Procyonidae > Procyon > Procyon lotor. Next base: position 76,548,666 of record CM053611.1, read on the forward strand.
CATTTTCCAATTCATTTTTAAAACATATTTATCATTAAATGCTTTTATTCTTCATATAAAACAAGGCAAAAGAGTTCCCTGTGTACAAACTGCTTTTCTAGATCTTTTCTCACATTTCTCCCATTAGAATTACTTAAAATTCTGAAATCCAAATTTTATCTTTTAAAATACCTTTATTCCTCAAAGACTAGCTGCCTTTCCGGGAATTATGCTTATCTTTTCTCTGAATTTTCTGTAGTCCACTTGCCAAAAGCTTTAAAACATATTCGATTAACCCCTTGATTAATTTTCTTGTTTTTAAAACTCTCCCAAGGTATCCATCATGTTGCCAATCAGTCTCTCCTTTTTAAATAAAAAGGTTAATAAGAAAAAAAGGCGTAAGTGCAGAAATAGATACTTAACTATCAACACCAGCTTCCTTGAGTGGCCAAAGACTAGCAAACAAATATCCATAAATTATATCAATACCTCGGGGTGCCTGGGTTGTTCATTCGGTTAAGCGTCTGCCTTTGGCTTAGGTCATGATCCTGTGTGTCCTGGGATGGAGCCCCACATCAGCCCCCCTGCTCAGCAGGGAGCCTGCTTCTTCCTCTCCCTCTGCCTCTCCACTCCGGAGGCTCATGCTTTCTCTCTGGCTTTCTCTCCCTCTCTCTCAAATTAAATAAAATCTTTAAAAAAAATTATATCAGTATCTCTATATTTAATCTTTAACACATTACTGGAAGTAGTCATTTTAGCATTCTTTTCTAACTCAGATTCATCTTCATCATTTTTTCTCCTTCTTTTAAAAGATTAAAAAATGACATAATTAGAAATCTGCTCTATTTCTCTCCCAGAGATAATCACTGTTAACAGTTGGGAGTAATTTCCCCAGATTTTTTACTATGCAAACAACTTTTCCCCCCAAATGGAATCATACCATATAGTCTAGAAACTAACTTTTTGATACTTAAATATTTTTTGAAAGAGAACAGTTTATGTACTATCAATCCATTTTGGACATAAACACACCTTGCCCCACCACCTCCTACCCCAGGTTAGCTTTAAATATCAATGGAGGGTTGAAAAGGGAAAAGATGCCATGTTAATTTTGTATTAAAGTTTAAAATATAATAACTATTTCCTATTTTGTCTAAGCTGAGACAAGTCCAAAGTGCTTCCTCAAGGTCAAAATAACCCACACAACCTTTTTGCACACCTGCTACTTTTCTCATTAAATGTGCAACTTAAAAAAACATTAAAATGCAAAAAGGCCACAAATACTCAAAGCAACTCTAATAAAATTTTGAGTAAAACAAAAACAAAAACCAGAAAAAAAATCTTTAAACTGTATTAGGTAAAAGAAGTAGGGAAATCATCAGGGAAATGCAAATTAAAACCACAATGAGTTATTACCTCACACTTATCAGAATGGCTAAAATCAAAACGACAAGAAATAACAAATATTGGCAAGGATATGGAGAAAAAGAATGCCTCATGCACTACTGGTGGGAATGCATATTGGCGCAGCCACTGTGGACTGTAAACAGTGTGGAGGTCCCTCAAAAAATTAAAAATAGAATTACCATATGATCCAGTAAATTCTACTACTGGGTATTTACCAAGAAAACAAAAACACAAATTTAAAAAGATATATGCACTCCGATGTTTACTGCAGCATTATTTATAGTAAGATATGGATGCAACCCAAGTGCCCACTGATAGATGAATGAATTAAGATGTGGTACACACGTACACACAAACACACACACACACACACACGAATATTACCATCCATTAAAAAAAAAAGAACATCTTGACATTTGTAGCAACATGGGTGGACCTAAAGGGTATAATGCTAAGTGAAATAAGTCAGTCATAGAAAGTCAAATACCACATGATTTCACTCACACATGGAATTTAAGGAACAAATGAACAAAAGAAAAAAAGATTTTAAAAAATCAGACTCTTAAACAGAATAAATTGGTGGTTGCTAGAGGGGATCGGGGTGGGGAGAATCATGAAATAGATAAAAGGAATTAAGAGTATATTTGTATTGATGAGCACTGAGAAATGTACACAATTGCTGAATCATTATATTGTACACCCGAAACTAATTTATCATTCTATGTTAATTATACTTGAATAAAAAAATATATTAGACAAAAAGAAAAATATATCAGATTGTAAGTTTTTTATTTATAACTAATATTTTATCTTTACTTTCCCTAAAAATATGACTTAGTAAATTTAGAAACTGAGGAAAAGTTAGAGATTGCTGACTGAATGTTTTAACTGTACCACTCTGAGCAAAAATCCAACATGCTCTGAAAAAAATGTACTCTCATCTCTCATTTTAATCTATAACCTTATTTTCACAGTCCATTATTTTAGGCAGTAAAAGACTTTTAGATTGTTACTACTACCACGACTTTATTCCTAACAGCTTTGTGCTCCACCCCCTGAAATCCCTAAAAACACACACTCCGTTCTTCCCCCAATATCATAAAAGTAAACCTGGCTTTACTTCTAGGTACTTAATGAACTCTTCTGAACTTGAAAGGCATAGAAAAATAAACACAAAATTTTGCATGTATTTTTAGATGGTTCACCAAAATCTTAAAAAAAAAAAAAAAATCTAACCCTGAATCCTTATCCTCTGGCTTTTCTATAGCCTCATAAATCATTTTCCATTTGGTATTCACCATTCCAGAAAACCCACAGAGATCTAAGAAAAAAGGCTAAGTCCGAGACTAAAAAAAAAAGCAAAAAAAAACCCAAAAACAAAAAAAAAAACCCTACAAACAAGATTTTGATTTATTATAATTAAGCCACCCTTCCTCCAGGCTGGCTCAAGAACTGGTATATCCTTCAGCATACATTTTGCACTTCATTATAATTTCTTGTTTATTGCCAGTCTCCCTCAATATCATTCAAATATACTCTGCTTCTGACCTAAACAGTAAGCACACAGTAAGGATTTACTGAATGAATATATGCTGTGAAAAGCACCTTCACTTCACTCCAAACCAGAAGCCAAGTGCATGCACACCTTTGACTATTCCCTGAGGTCAATACACTTCCAATTCATATTAATTCTATTTCCTAACTGTGTCCTGAGTCCATCTACTATTTTCCAACTCCACCGCCATTAAGTTAGTTCATCTCTCAGACTACTCGACTTCCTAACCTAGTCTCTCTGCACTGCAGTCTTCTCTTTTCAGTGCTTTCTCCACATTGCAGCCAAAGTGATTTTTCTTAAAGAGAAAATTTGGTTGTCTCATTTAACCTGATTAAAATCCTTCAACACTTCCGTTAACCTCCAGCTCTTTGAACATACCATTCCCTCTCTGAAATAATTTTCTACATCCTTTTGTCCCTCACAACCCAGGCTTTTACACATCACTGAGCAACTCAAACATCAGCTTTCCCCAAGATGCCTTCCTCCTCCCCAAATTCAGGTGAGATGTACCTTTACAAACTTCCACAGCACTCTGTACTACCACCATTACATATCATTACACATAACTGACATAAATGTGTAACTACCTGTATATTTATCTACACACCTCAGTACACGGCAAGCTGTATTAGGGTACGGACAATGTTTTTGGCCATCCTCTTTGCCATAATAAATACAGAGATGAACACTAAGCTTAGGTTGCAGTTAGGGGGGACTAGAAGATAATTACAGCCTCTGCCAGTGCCTTAATTCTTACTGGTGAACACAGAGAATTTCATTTTTAAAAAGATACTAATAGTTTACTGAGATATAATTCACACATCATACAATAACCCATTTCAAGTGTAGAATTAAAATAATGGGTATATTCAGAGATGTGTAACGATCACCACCATCACTTTTATCATCCAAAAAGAAAAGGTATACCCATTAGCAGTCACTCCCCATTTCCCCTTAATACCTCTAGACTTTGGCAACCATTAATCTATCTTCTATCTCCATATACTGCTTATTCTCAACACTTCACATAAATGGAATTATGTAATATGTGGTCTTTTGTGACTGGCTGGCTACCTTTACTTAAACATAATGTAATTAAGATTTATCTATACTGTTTCAAGTACAGTACTTTGTTTCTTTTTATTGCCAAATAATACTCTACCGATTCCAGTAACATAATAAATATTTTACTTTCCACTCAACTGATAGGTATTTGTGTTGCTCCCTCTCTTTGGCTTTTGTGAACAATGCTGCTATAAACACTGATGTACAGATTTTGTGTGGCTATCTGTTTTCAATTATCTTGGATATATATCAAGGAGTATAACTGTTGGGTTATAAGGTAACTCTATGTCTAACCTTTTGAGGAACTGCCAGACTGTTCTGAAAGCGGCTGCATCATTTCATATTTACCACCAGCAGTGTAGAGGGTTCTAATTTCTCCAAACCCTAGTTAATACTTGTTATCATCTGTTATTTTTATTAGAGCCATTCTGGTGGGCATGAAGTACGGTTTTGATTTGCATTTCCCTGATGGCTAAGAAATTTCATTCTGTAAACTCTATCTATGAGAGTACTATTGTTGTTATCTGTTTTGCTTAAAAATAAATTCCCTCAGCATTCAATAGTATACGGTACAGAAGAGGTCTCTGATTTTTCCTTCAGGTGTGCATGTAATGGGAGATTTTTTTTTTTTTTAAAGATTTTATTTATTTATTTGACACACAGGGAGAGAGATCACAAGTAGGCAGAGAGGCGCGGGGGCAGGGAGCAGGCTCCCCGCTGGGATGTGGGGCTCGATCCCAGGACCACGGGATCATGACCTGAGCCGAAGGCAGAGGCTTTAACCCACTGAGCCACCCAGGCGCCCCTGTAATGGGAGATATTAACCATATGTAGGAAGTGAAGAAAACAGAAGATGGCGTTCAGATTTTAGTTTAATAAATGGAAAACTGATATCAAAAATAAGATGTGGATTACATTAAAAAGGAGAACAAATCATATAAAGAGAAAAATTGAAACTATAGGAATGAATGATATGGTAAAGAAAAACATAGGAGAACATTGGAACATTCTTCTTTAAGAAAGAAAGAAATTAAAAGGGACACTGAACAGGGGCATTCAGAAAACAAGCAAGAAGGGAATAGGATCATAAAAGGCTGAAGACACTTGCTGTTACCTATGACTTAAACATAACTTTTGCAAGGATATTCTTCCTGATATTCTAGGTTAAGTCCTCCCAATAAAAACTTTCATCTCATCCTGTATTTCCATTATAACACTTACTAAAATTTTCACCATTTGTTCACACTACCACCCCGCTAGATTATATGCTGCATTCAGGCAGGGAACATTGTTTTTAGAGATTTGTACAAACGCCAGGCATATAGTAAATAATGATTTATATATTTGCATGAATTAATCACTAATTTAAACGAGTAACAACATGTATCTGTAAAATACAAATACTGTTTAACATTTTAAATAACTAATTCACAAATTTTGTTAACATACATGGAATAATAAAACAGATGTATGTCAGGACTATTTTCAAGGTTAGTCTTCTAGCTTAGATACATTAGAGACTTTACGGAAAATGTCTTTTGCATAAAAAAGCATTAACAGCATGTTATTGGGGCGCCTGGGAGGCTCAGTGGGTTAAAGCCTCTGCCTTTGGCTCAGGTCATGGTCTCAGGGTCCTGAGATTGAGCCCTGCGTCGGGCTCTCTGCTCGGCGGGGAGCCTGCTTCCCCCTCTCTCTCTGCCGCCTCTCTGCCTGCTTGTGATCTCTCTCTGTCAAATAAATAAAATTTTTTTTAAACAAAATCTCAAAAAAAAATAATGTAACAAAAAAACAAACAGCATGTTATTTTGAGCAAAACATATAAAATTATACGTGAAACTTCTAAAAAGCAATCCTAACAATACAATGTCATGAGTGAGCAAAGATACGATACCAACTATATCATGAAAAGTTGGAAATATAATATTCATCACAGACAATTGGGAAACTAAATTTTGGGATGTACCATACACACATGTGTGTACACAAACACACGAATACTACTGTAACCATTAAAAAGGAAAATGTATATCAGTATAAAGATACAAATTTTCTTAAAGATTTTATTTATTTATTTACCAGAGAGAAAGAGACCACAAGTAGGCAGAAAGGTAGGCAGAAGAGAATGGGAAGCAGGCTCCCTGCTGAGCAGAGAGCAGGATGTGGGCTCAATCCCAGGACCCTGAGATCATGACCTGAGCCAAGGCAGAGGCTTTAACCCACTGAGTCACCCAGGCGCCCAAGACAGAAATTAAAAAAAAAAAAAAAAAAAAAAAAATTTAATTTAGAGGCACCTGGGTGGCTCAACTGGTTAGGTGACCAACTCTTGGTTTAGGCTCAGGTCATGATCTCACAGTCATGAGATCCAGCCCTGCATCGGGCTCCATGCTGAGCATAGAACATGCTTGAGATTCTCTCTCTCCTCTCCCCTCTACCCTTCACTTGTGTGTGTGCATGTGTGCACTCTCTTTTTAAAGTTTAATTTAAAAAGAAGTTTATAAACCAGAAAATTAAATATAACCCCATTTATAGAAAATTATATACTGAATAAAGATGGATAAAGGAAAGTTTACTAAGGTCTTACATGGGCTTACCTCAGGCCAGAAAACCTGAATAGTCTTTTCTTTCTTTTTTTTTTTTTAAATAGGCTCCATATCCAACATGGAGCTTGAACTCACAACCCTGACATCAAAAGCCACATGCTGTACTCACTGAACCAGCCAGGCATCTCGGTATTTCTTTCTTTCTTTTTTCAATGTTTTTCTATAATACTTTAAAATAATTATTCTTTTTTTTTTCTTTTTAAAGATTTTATTTATTTGACAGAGAGAAACACAGCAGGAGAGGGAACACAAGCAGAGGGAATGGTAGCGGGAGAAGCAGGCTTCCTGCCGAGCAGAGAACCCGATGCGGGGCTCGATCCCAGGACCCTGGGATCATGACCTGGGCCAAAGGCAGACGCTTAACGACTGAGCCACCCAGGCTCCCCTAAAATAATTATTCTTAAGTGTTTATTTGGGGATAAAATACATAAAGAACAATAAGCAAACTTGAAAGTGAGCCATGTTCCAAAGTAGAAAGGAGATGGAGAAGACAAAAAAGCAAGAGTAGAAGACATTGAAGGCTTAATCATTACTTAAGGCTTTTTCGTGTATATCACAGGATAAGTAAAAATACTGAGATGATCAGAAATTTAAAGACATTTTATGGTTAAAAAAAAATGATGGTTGAAAGAGTTAAGCAGCAACAGACATTTTGTAATGACAAAAACCTGAATATGAGATAGTTTTTATGCAGATTGTTCCATGTACTTGGAAAGGATAAAAAGATTGCTGAACATGTCATCTGTCCTAATCTTTCAAGAAAAACTGTAAAAATTAACATACTTTTGAGAAATACAACAGCTCTTAATGAAATACAGTGTCATGATCCGGCAATAGCAGCATCAAAATCTTTTCTGGAAAACAAACATCTACAAAGAAACACCATGTTCAAATCATAAGTAAAACACTGACTTATTCCATGCAAAGTCTAGAACACAAAGAGTATGCCAGGTTAACATGAAGGAATTCTGAAGCATACACAAGTCCAATGTAAGAAGAGTTAAATAAAATCCAATATGGCCTCTTTATGATAATATTCCAATTAAAAATAAGCATTCTTTAAAATATTTAATCGCTGACAGTATTAACTATGATTACCCATGTTCACCAGACATATGGTCTTGGTCACCAAATGATTATCAGTTTCAAAATTAAACTCTCCTGAAAGAAAAGAAAAAAAAAAAAAAAACCCAAAAAACAACAAAACAAAACAATACTGAAAATATTCAAAAGATCATTGTGGGGGTGCCTGGTTGGCTCAGTGGGGTAAAGCCTCTGCCTTTGGCTCAGGTCATGATCTCGGGGTCCTGGGATCGAGCCCCGGCATCGGGCTCTCTGCTCAGCAGGGAGTCTGCTTCCCCCTCTCCCTCTGCCTGCCTCTCTGCTTGTGATCTCTTTCTCTCTGTCAAATAAATAAATAAAATCTTAAAAGAAAAAAAAAAGATCATTGTGGAGCTGAAGAATTCCAGAAATGTTCCAAACAAAAGTATAACTATTGGTACATATTTATAATCATCTAAAATAAGATTAAATAAAATGTACATACTTTAGTATGTTTCCTATAAAGGTAATTGGTATATGTGTATGTGTGTGTTTCCAAAGTTAACCCAGGAAAATACACTTTTCCACATGGTTAACTTCTAAGAAGGTATCAATTCACATTCTCACAAAATTTCTCTTTTGCACTATGCAAGTATTTAAGAAACTGACACAAACTTTCTATAACCTTATATTTTTGTTATAGAACATGTTAAACTAACAAAAAATGCAACTTCAGCTCAAATATTCTAAAGTAACGCTTTTTAAGTGAAGCTCTCCCTGCAGAATATCTCACTCAATGCACATAAGGCATTTAAACAGATTACTAAAAAGGTGACAGCTGAGGAATGCCTTCATTTCTTTCCATGGTTTCTACCGAATGTCATTTCAGAAATGCCTATACAACACATGACAATGTGGAATGTCTCCACCCATTAAAGAGCATTCTAGTCGAGCAAGCACACTTAGGGCAGTAACAGAGAGCTCAAGTTTGTCTTTTTATGGTTAGCCAGCATAACAATGAAAAGATAAACAACCAAAATACTAATAAGGTCAGAAAATCCTGGCATACAGTGATCCACAGTGAAAGTGTTATTTAGGGAGAAAAAAAAAACTGTGATTAAAACCATTTGAAAATATGAATTAGCTTCTAATGCCAGTATGCTAAGAACCCCTTTTCTAAACCAACAACCAACAATTGGTTTGAAAAAGTTCATTTTTCAAGCATGTTGCATAAATGGAGCAAAATTCTGCTTATATTGGTAATCAGGAATACATTCCATTTCAAAAATAAATCTAAGATCCTGCTAAATTTTAAGTGTAACAATGGCTACTTTTGCATTTTAAGCATTATAAAAATAAGTTCCTAGTATAAGCACTTTTATTACAGCTTTTAATGATCAGTGCCCCAGTAGTCATGCAAATCTCTACTCTGTGCTTTGAGTTGTGCTTTAATATAAATAAGCTAGGAAATACATTCCAAAGATTACATGTGCAAAGGCTTATAGAAATATAAATAAGAAACTGGTAGTTCCTAAAATATGAACTGGTGGATCACTTTCACTGGTTTTGTGAATCTTTTACATAAGTTCCTTTTTGCTCCATCTTGGGTAATCAGGGACCAGGCACTTGTACCCTAATGATCCGGCCTGCCGCCATCATGTCCTTCCAAAAGGACGACATAGGGAATTGAGTCACGAAATTTGTTCATCCTCAACCAGTCACTCTACTTGCATGAAAGATTATCAAGAAAATTTCTGGTCAATACAGCAATAATTTTATAGACTGACATGAATCCCCACTATCCTTTATTTATTTGGGTACAACAGCCTTCTGTTGTTAAAACATTCTTTTTCTTTATGAAAATGATGACGATAGTATAAGCAAATAAAATTATTTTTTTTTTTTGCAAATAAAAATTAGGCTATCCTCTTTTAGTCAGTGAAATTTAAGCAAACATTTTACAGGTCTATGAAATGTAAAATTCTGGGAATCAGTGATTTAATGGATAACAAGTAAATCACATTTCAAATGGTGCTCTCACTTCGTACCAATAAGGAAAAAATATTCTGTTGCCATTTCCAAGTTAAGATCCAAAACATAATTTGTCTAAATTTTGCAAAGTCATTTAAAAAATATTTTTATAACTTGGATATTCCCACTAACAAAAGGCTTCTAATTAAAATCAAATATGATTAACATTAATAAGTTTGTTTTACTAATTCATAAGTTAATTCAGTTAATTTTATTAGCTTTCATGTATTATCTCAAGTCCTAATTATAAACACCAATAATCACTGTTCAGGAAGTAAAGTGCAGTTTAAATGGTAGTGACAAACTAAAGGTTGTTTTCTTTTTCATTTAATTTGTACTGATAAGAGTTTCTCTATAACATCTCTTTTCATTAAAAGTATGTGTGTGTATATATAAACAAAGCATGTACAGTAAATGCATACATAAAAATGCCTAAAGCAATAAATTATTAATATAAAGGAAAATAGAGACGTTTAAAAACTAAACTCTATGTCCCCAAAAAAAGGAGTTTTTGTTGCTTTTGTAACTTCCTTTGCAACTTCCCAAAGCATTTGATCAATCAAATATTCTGCACATAATGACCAGTCAAAAACAAAACAATCTTGGCAGTTCCCAAACGTTAGGACAGATTCTGAGGTTAATTTAGATATAGTACTACTACATTTCAATTACCACAGAAAGCTGGTAAAGGGGTTGGCTAGCTAAAACAAAAGTAGATAAAGAAAAAATTGCGTGTGATTGTGTGCGTGTGTGTGTGTGTGTGTGTGTGGTGTGTGATTCATTTGATTCTCAACTGATTAACTGAGAAACCTCTAACTACTAATCGTCAACCATAATGACTAGAAGATTTAAGAATACTTCTTTAGACTTAAAAGAAGAAATCTAGCATGGTGTCAAGTTTGGGCTTTGGAATCAGATAGGCCTGCATGTCAGAACCCAGCTCTGTTATTATCTTGGCAATCTTAAGCAAGAAAGAAGGGATGCGGTGAGAATTAAATGAGATACTGGTTGTAAAAGCATGTACCAGTGTTCCAAATACCAAATCCTCAGCAAATGTTCACCAGCCAATTCCAAATCTCAATAAAACACTGAGAAGTCATGGCTGATCCCAACTCCAACTTAGAATAAACTCAAAAGAACTTTTGGAGGTCCTCCATCTTTCAAAGACGTATACCAAAATGCCAGTACTCCATCTTTTCAACATGACTGTGGAACCCCATAAACTTTCATAAGAAAAGTGGGGGTGAAAATGGAAATATTTTTCAGGCAGAAAGGGAATCAGGAACCCTCAAGAAGTAATGTTATAGCAGTAACAAAATAATTTTCTATACTCTCCATCCCCTAAAAGTCATCTTTCTAGTCATCTTTTAAGAAAAAAATCACCTAATAAGACTCTTTTTATTTTTTTTAAGATTTTATTTTTAAGTAATCTCTATACCCAACACAGGGCTTGAACTTACAACCCCATGATCAAGTCGCATGGTCCACCAACTGAGCCAGCCAGGCACTCCTAGACTTTTTTTTTTTAAAGCACAAGTACTTTTCTTATGTGAACAGTACTTGTAAAAGGTGGTAATAAATTTCTTCTATTCCATCTAGTGCTTTTACCTGATTATACTAGAAAATGCTCAGTCACAGCTTGCAATCACACTAGCTGAAGCACATGAACGATGGTCTTGGTTATGACACTTCAAAGTCAGACCACAAAACTGTTGCCAGGAAGCACAAAAGCAGCAACTGCAGAGAAGACATTATAACAGCAGCACTGTGGGCACTGGTGCCCTAAACCAGCGCACCCCATATATGGATAGGGTTGTCCATTTATTTGCAGGAAGTGAGGGGCCAATTTAGAGGGGTTATAAGTTTTGTTTGTTTAGGTGGGTTTTTTTTTTCTTTTTAATAGATTTAGGATGGTTTCAATAAAGAGTTTTAAGAGCCATCAGGATAAAGTGTTACAGTCTTTCTAATAAAAAAAATTATGTAGAGAGAGTAATTTATACCACACATTCTTTTAAACAGCTATTGCTATTATTATTTATAAGTGATTCAATAGATTCTTCTAAGATCTTAACATCCCTCACCCCCCAAAAAGATAAACAATAAACTCCATATTCAGTCTCAAACAGATTTCTCATATATAGCAATTACATTACTCTCTAACAAGAGACTCAATATCAACCGCTCCAATCTCTCTTCCTTTTGGTTGGAAAACACTTTAAATAGCCCTATTAGAATACTTTTAAAGAGAGTTACATTTCAGATTACGATTCAGTGAAAATGGCTTGGCTGAGAAGATTAAGCACTTAAGAAAAGACTGCACAAAAGTATTCCTTTTACTGTCAAGAGGGGAACCACATATTTTTACAAAGAAGCTTCAAATGGCTCCCTTAAAGTTGATAAAATTTGTATTTTAAGAGTAAAAGGATTGAATACTAAACTTATCTGCAAGTCTGTCTCTTTTGAAAAGCAAAAGGAAAACTTTATTTTAAAATTATGATAGCATAGAACATGGATCTAATTCTACCTTGTTCTGTACAGGACCTAGTTCAGACTCTTATAAAGAAGGTGGCAAATTATTTAATGACTCAAACATTTTTTTAACACATAACCCAGATTTAAACTGGTTTAGAGTTTTTTAAAATGAAGGTTAATTATTAAGAACTTTTTAAAAGCTCAAGATATTTAAACAAATCTAAACAGAAGATCCAAAGATTTTCATTTGTTTTATGAACATAGAAATTCTACTATGTGTAAGAACAGTAAGTACTAGATGTGAAGGCTTTAAAATTAATCGCACAATATACAAGAAAGTAGAAAGCTTTGTACTTGTAATACTAGGTGAAAGATACAAGTCAATAAATCTTTAGTGAGCACCTAATATGTGCCAGGCTCCGGAAATACAAACAGGTGGGAAATTGGGTCCTTAGACTCTATCAGGAAAGACAAACTTAAAAACAAGCACTATTCAGTAGAAGCCTTTCAATGGCAGCAAAGAGGCAAAATATAAGATACAATGAGCACCCCAGAGAAGAGAGTCTTTCTCCAGTGCTATAATATATGAATTCAAAGGACAGAAAGATCCCTACTGGCTGGCATTTCCATTGAACTCTGAAGAATAACTAAGATTTGACTGGCAAAGAAGGGAGGGAGGATATTCTAGTGGCATAAAAAGCATAACCATCGGCATGAAAATAAAAAGGTAAAGAGTAAAAAATAGAACACAATGGAGATACATCAATTATAAGCTAAATGATGAAACACTTTAAATTTAAGGAGAGGAGTGAAACAACGAAAGTGATATTCTTAAAAAAATTACTTTGAGGGGCGCCTGGGTATCTCAGTGGGTTAAAGCCTCTGCCTTCAGGCTCAGGTCATGATCTCAGGGTCCTGGGATGGAGCCCTGCATCGAGCTCTCTGCTCAGCAGGGTGCTTGCTTTCCCCCACCCCCCACCTGTCTCTGCCTGCCTCTGTATACTTGTGATCTCTCTCTCTCTTTCTCTCTCTCTCTGTGTCAAATAAATAAATACATAAGTAAATCTTTTTAAAAAATTATTTGATAGCAATAAGAATGCTGGATTGGACGAGAGAGAGAACAGAGGCAGAGAAAGCAATTAACGTATTACTACAGTCCAGGGATAAAATAATAAAGGTATAAACTAGGTATTGATAATGAGAGTAGCCAGGAAAAGAACTGATGAAAAGGCAATTGTGAAGATGGACTGGATATATGTAGACAAGGGGATGACTAAACAATAACTGAGATGTTTAAAACTTGATCTGGAGATTAATGACATCATTAAAAGATTCAGAGGTATCAATGAGAAGAGTAGGCTTGGTGAAGAACGATTTAAGTTTAATTCAGGTTGAATTCAAAGAAATTCCTGACACTGATGTAAAACTAACAGCTTATAATACTCAGACTGAAAAAAAGATACAAGTCTAAGGAAATGAAATAATATATACATATGTGTCTAAACTAATGTTAAGTGATAAAAGTAGAGTATAAAACTGAATTCTAACTATGAAAACCCATGTTTGAATAAGAATCATTTGAAGAAATCACAAAGCTAAATGTAAATGCAGTAACTGCTATTCTATGGCAGAGGCAGTGAGCCTCTATTTACTATATTACTACTTAAATATACATTTTTAAATATAAAATCACAACATAGTGAATAATATTTCATTTTAAATCAGTACATCATCACTAGAAAAATGGAAACGAGGGATTGGAACTCTGCATAAATGTGAGAAATGGCATTCAACTTGGTAGTTACTGACACAAAGTAGGAAAGATTTTAAGGTAAAATCAAAGATTAATTAAACTTGACACTGTTGGAAGAAATCTCAGTCCTGCATTTATGCACACCAGTATCAGCAGTAATCAGCAATAAAGCATTCTACAGAAACCTCCATTACTCTCCTAAAATCGTTATAATGTATACTAAAATACAGATACAGATCACAAGGCAGAAAACTTGACCAGGTATCTATAAAATCAGAGGTGATTAATGCCCACCAATAAAAATGAAAATCTACTCTAGACCTCAGTTCCAGAAAATGAAAAGCTTATTTTAGCTTCAATACTACAGTATTGTTTTCTAGCTATGGGAGTCAGGAGGAGGGAGGCTATTCCACAGACCAAGACAGGAAATTTGACAAGAACACTGCCTTTTTTCCAATAAGGATGACATATTTCTATACAAAAAGAATAGCTGAAAATTAAGTAGCTTTTGTAACTTCTAATGAGAGGGCACATTCAACCAATAACTTTTAAATATAAGCTGTTTACATTAAAAATGGAAGTAAAATTATTAGATTAAGTATATTTATGGCTTGTGAAGTTTCTAAAACTTTTCTCTTGACAGTGAGAAATTTAAAACCAAAACTTGATTAAAACCAAAAGGTTAAATGAATATTCCCAAAGACTAGTATCAATAATTAATCTAGCAAAAACATTTTAGGTATTATATGCTCTTTTGAGAAGTTAAATTAAAAAAACACTAATCAAGGGCTATTAAATTAGTGAGTCAATTTTAGGTTTTATAATTTATTTAAAACAAGCAGTATTCAAGAGATTTCTTAAAAGCTTAAAATTTTTAGATTCTTTTTTAAAAAGTTTTATTTACCACCTTTGACTATCTGTCGTCCAGAATTTGCCCCAAACGAACTCCTTGTTCTCAAAGTCGCAATGGGAAAAAAGTATGAGTTGATAAAAAGAATTGAGAGTGGAAAAAACATGATAAAAATTTTAGTACTTGATATTTTAAAGACTTTAGCGTCAGTGACTTAAGGAATGTCCAGATAAATTACAAAAAGATACTGTGCAAATGTTTACGCATAAACTTTGAAACTTCTGCTTAAAAGCTTGTCAGGTAAAATAAAATACCCAGTAAAGACTATACCTGTATGTTGCCAAACTACTGAATTTAGTTAATCAGGAAAACATTGATAAGTTGGCTAATTCTTGCAACATGTCCAAACTGAGAGGGAAAAAAAACCTTAAAAAGTCTGCTACAAGTATTTTCTCTTTCCACCGAGGCCAATATTACATTAATATAAGCATTAGAAAACTTTCTCTTCCTCCAAGCCAATACAATTGGGTTCCTCCACAAGTGTGGTAACTTTAAATTTCTATTTGACGATTTTAATAAAACATATTGATACAAACGATTATCCAGTTGTGCCTTGACCTAAGCATACAATAACTGTGTCTTTCAGAATCAATTCCATACTAAAACATGTAAATTGCACTTGAAAGATCCTTCAGCTTACATAATTACATTACCATTTTTAGTGCCCAAAATTTCTTTCATTCTCAATACCATGTTTTCAGAATCTAGAGTTTGCTATGCTTTAAAATAAACCTTCGCCAAATAAAAAGTATGCTATACATTAGAGACTCTAAATTTATGGAACAGAAAAAGAATTACAGGCTGTGCTACATTTTTACTGGGTGCCACATTCTGAATTCCAGATTTGTGGAGCAATTTGTCAGTCATTTCAATCCATCCAGTCAACTTTGTAAACAAAGGCTATAAGCCAAGTTTGATATGAGAATTCAATTAAATAAAACTTAAAACGGTCATCAGTCACCAA
This sequence comes from Procyon lotor, assembly GCA_028646535.1. Taxonomy (NCBI): domain Eukaryota; kingdom Metazoa; phylum Chordata; class Mammalia; order Carnivora; family Procyonidae; genus Procyon; species Procyon lotor. Next base: position 76,564,443 of record CM053611.1, read on the forward strand.
AACAGGAAGCAGTAAAAGGAAAATGCCACCACACACCTTTTAAAAAGGCAGCAAGGCAATATTCATAAAATGTAAAGCCTTAAGTTTCAACCTCTCTAACAAGTTTTTGTTACAGTCTCAAATAAAATATAGTTATGATCTCCCACATATAACCAAGGCAACTTTGAGATAGTTTACAAATCTTTTCATTGTAGGGGGAAGCTATTGCTGTAAAGTCGTTTTCTAAGTAATTCCAAATTGCCCGTAAGAAAATGGAAAGAGTCTATGTCTTGTCACCTATTACCACCATTCAACGATTGCTTTTTATGCAGACTCTACGTGGTTGTGTTGCTTTTGGCCTGTTAAAGGCAAAGCAACATTATCTCTGGATTGCCAATAGTTTCTCCTTATTTGGCTAACATTGAGAGATCCCAATCAGACTACTATAAAACTTTAACATGCACAAAGCATCCATTTTGAGAAAAGTTTGTGAACAGCTTTCTTTTTTTCCACCCCCAAAAGGAAAATCAGAGCTTGGTAATCGGCTCTGGAAAGCGTGCCCAGTGTTTATTCTTCTCTTTCTAACTCCAGTGCACACCCCAAGACGTGGGGCTCGAGGATCTCTGACACTGCGGCAAACTCTTCTCCCAAAGACACTTCAGTATGTTCACAGTGGGTAAGCCCTTTTGAACGCTTCCTTACCTTACCCACCTACATTCCCTCCCTTTCATCCGGAGCAGATCAGCTAATTAAACCCCGTTTTCCCCTCCCCAATGACCAAGAGTAATAAAGGAGAAAACAGGAAATCGTCCGCTCAGACACTCAGCTTAGGGCTCTTGATTACTATTATTATCATCATCATTTGTAATCAAGTCCTAAAAACTACAGCAAATTCAATGCCCACCTACAAGCCAAAGACGTCCATCTGCTCAAGTGTCCCTAATGCCCCTTGTTGGTTGTTTTCTTTAGCATCCCTCGTCGTTCAAGTGTATCACTGACATCGGACCCAGGTACAATCCCAGTACACCCCTCCCCGTCTCGACCCCAAATCCCAGACACACGTCCACAAATGGCCCTGGGGCCCCAAGCCGATCACAGTCCCTTTTTCCTCTGCCCCGGAAATCACCCGGTTCCCAACACCAACATCAACTAGTCTGAAGGGGGCCTCAAGCCAGAAGCCCTCCCTCCACCAGTTCTCTCCCCCCACCCTCCCGGGAAGCCGCCCCCTCACCCCGCAGCAGGGAGTCTCCCGCCGCCCCCAGCCTCCAGAGGCCGAGAGTGGAGAGAAGGCCCCAGCAGGAGGCCGATTAGAACCCGCAGGGTCAGAAGACTCGGCGACAGGGTGCACAAACCTGGTGCAGGGCAGTGAGTCCGTCCACATTGGCGTAATTGATGTCGGCGCCGCGGTGCAGCAGCTTGAGGACCTCGTCCGTGTCGCCGCTGGAGCAAGCAGCCAGGAAGACGGCGCCATCGTCGAACTTCACCTTGGTCTTCTGGCGCTTCACCACGGGAGGCTCGAGGTCCGTCTCGGAGCCGATCCAGCGCTTCAGCTGCTCGTTCCGCTTCTGCTTCGCGTCCGCCATCTTCATCCCCTCTCCTGCCGCCGGGTCTTCTTATCGCGAGGGGGGGAAGGGGGAGGCGGAGAGGGAAGAGAGGAGAGGCAGGGGGTGTGTGACTGTTTCTATGAGTGCGGGCCACAGGAGGGCCGGGAACCGGGAGGAGACGCTCGAGACTTCCAGTATCCCACAGAGCACTGGGGCGGCGCGCCCGGCCGAGCGGACCTCCCTTCCTACCCCAGAAACCCTCCCGCCCCCGGCCCGACCGCCCGTCACCGGCGGCCAATCTAACGTAACTTCGCGAGATCCGGACAGGGAGGCGCCCTTCGGCCAGTGCGCATGCGCCCTAGTCCTCTGCCCGCCCCAGGAAGAGCGCCCCGCGAACTGCGGCGGGGGCGGTCAGGCCACCGGAGGGAAGCGGGTGTGGTCCAGGCCGCCCGGGCTGCTGGGGGTTGGGACCAACCTGGAAGGGCGGAGACGGGGAAGGAAGGTTGTCCCGCTTGGCAGAGGGCTCCTGGGGTTGCGGAGGCAAACAGTTAGACCGTACAGCGACTCTACCGGGCCAACCCGCCTCCAGGGCTGTTTGAGCTCTGCAGAACGTTCGCTCGGGGCGGAGGATTATCCTATTGGCTGCGTTATTTGAATGGAATGGAGGATAGGACGTGAAATTAGGCGCTTGTGATTTCTCTTTCTGAGGAACTCGGATAAACTTGGGCTTGTCAGTGGTGATAAGCTCTTAAAAATGGGGTCTCTGTAGCCGAGGGCTCTGGTGGCAGTTACCCCAGATCTCAGTCCTAGGTGACCGCCTGATAACAAGGGTTGCCTTGCGGTTGATTGCGATGGCTTCCTGCCAACCTACACTGTAGAAACGTCTTTCCTCTTATGCTTGGTTTTTTGCTTTGTTTTTGTTTTTTTCTCATGCGTATTTCGGGTCCTCTTACCCTTTCTTCAGTGCTCTAAGCCTGCCTTGTACTACCAATGAGCTTAGCTCAGCCTTGTTACTGGTCCTAACCTTTTAAGGGATTTCTGGTTCCTGCTCCATCGCTTTCTAAGGATGGGTAAAGACCCAGCTGCTTCTAGAGTTCAAAGGAATGTTAATATTACGCAATTAATTCAGTTCGTATTTATTGAATATTTACTATGAGCTGGTCATTGTTCTAGGCACTGGCGATCCCTTGACCGTAATGAGATACTTAAACGACCTTTTGAAGTTACGTGTCTGGAAAAAAAGACTTTGTAAATCGTTATAATCGTTTTTAAAAAACGTTTTTTGTCTTTCTCTTGTTTGATGTCACACACACGACTTGTAACAATAGCTAAAGTCAAGCCATCTATTTGCAGTCTCGACCAATTGATATTTTTTTAAACACTCCATTGTTTTAATCTACTACATGTTTTTAAAACATTTAGAGCCAAAGTAAGAAAAGTCAATACTCTTTACCGTTAAATGGAACTTTAGAATCATCTAAACTGATTCCCCAAAGATCTAATTAACTAATTTTACCCAGCAGCAGGATTAGGAGTCCTTCAGCAAATGTTACGCACCTGTGCTGGGTCAGGCAGGCATTGTTCTAGATGCTGGGGATGTAGCAGTGAATAATTAGGCTTTTCTTATAGTTGACTACACTGCAGCCTATCATACTGAGAAATAAAATATTTGAGTAAAATGCAAGTAGGAAGCCACCTGCCTGTAAGACTGAATTTTCTGAAATGCAAAAATTAGGATAATAATAGAACCCAAATTAGGATAAAAATATTTTCTCTGAAAATATTGTAGAAATAGAAAGTGAGTGTAACATGCATAAAATGCACCAATGGAAATATCAGATCTTTGAATAATGTTGATGTTAGGAGCTGAAGAACTGTTAGTGCTAAAATATAAAATTTCTATTCACTTTAAGAGCTCCAGAATACAGCTCTTAAAATAAAAGAAAGGTATCTGAGAACTGCCTTGTCAGCTCTTCTGTCTACCTAGAAAAACTGACAAACTTATCCTTACTGTTTCCCAAGACTGTTATGGTCTATTTGGTAGCCCTTAAAAGTGCTCTGAAATACAGATAGGTATCTCAAGTTTTCATGTGGACAAGAATTTGATGGGACGTATGCTATTTCTGATGCAAGTACTTCAAAATGTATAATTAATAAAATGACAGTTTATTAATCAACCATAAATAGCTAAGTATCAGTTACCAAAGGCTGCCAGTGAAAAACAAAAAAACCACCTGGTCTATTGTATGCAAATTTCATTGAGTTTAGCTTTCCTTCCCCAGCTCTAAGGGATGGCAAGTTCCATTTTAGTCTCATTGGAAGCAGTTTAAACTGCACCCTGCTTTGCCTTGTAGGGAGGATTTTTTTAAAAAATGATATTATTGACTTAATATTGAAGACCTATGACTTAATTCCAGAAGAGGGAAAACTTCTTATTTAAAAAACAACAACACAAAGCTAATTATTTTATAATACCTGAGTAGCTGAATGAAATTCAAACTTTAAGCAGAAGAAGAAATGAAAATACAAAATAAAAATTGAACTATATTAATTTGTTACTGGTTTTCTTTGCTGCAGCAAATCATCAGTCATTTGGGGGTCTTAATACATGGAGGAAGTTGTTAAGAGGGAATATGTATTTTTTTTTTTAAGATTTTATTTATTTATTTGACAGATCACAAATAGGCAGAGAGGCAAGCAGAGAGAGAGGGAGAAGCAGGCTCCTCACTGAGCAGAGAGCCCAATGCGAGGCTCGATCCCAGGACCCTGAGATCATGACCTGAGCTGAAGGCAGAGGCTTTAACCCACCGACCCACCCAGGC
>CM053611.1:76569287-76619166 GCA_028646535.1 Procyon lotor
TAAATAAAATCTTTAAAAAAAAAAAAAAGATTTTATTTTTAGGGGCGCCTGGGTGGCTCAGTGGGTTAAAGCCTCTGTCTTCAGCTCAGGTAATGATCTCAGGGTCCTGGGATTGAGCCCCGCATCTGGCTTTCTGCTCAGCAGGGAGCCTGCTTCTCCCTCTCTCTCTCTCTCTGCCTGCCTCTCTGCTTACTTGTGATCTCTCTCTCTGTCAAATAAATAAATAAAATCTTTAAAAAAATATATATTTTATTTTTAAGTAATCTCTATACCCAACATGGGGCTTGAACTCACAATACCAAGACCAAGAGTCGCATGTTTAGCCAGCTGAGCCAGGTAGGTGCCCCCAAGAATATGTTTAGTTTTTTGGGTTTTTTTTTTAAGATTTTATTTATTTATTTGATACAGAGAAAGATAGTGAGAGAAGGAACACAAGCAGAGGGAATGGGAGAAGGAGAAGCAGGCTTCCCACTGACCTTGGGATCATGACCTGAGTCGAAGGCAGACCCTTAGTCACTAAGCCACCCAGGCACCCCTGTATGTTTTTAAAAGCCTCATTACACTAAAGATGTTCCCTACTAACCATTAACTTATTTATTAATTATGATCGATTTGAAGAATTTTTTAATTCATTATTTTAAATGCTTACACACATGAAGCTTAGATATTTTTCTGTTCTCTCTCTGATGTACCATTATCCAAAGAGTCCAGCAATAATACGATACTACACTTATAGTCAAGTTTATTATTAGAAAAACAACTAGAAAGGGATGCTTGGGTGGCTCTGTTGGTTGGGTATCTGCCTTCTGCTTAGGTCATGACCCCAGGGTCCTGGGATTGAGTCCTGCATTGGGCTCCTTGCTCAGTCAGGAGTCTGCTTCTCCCTCTGTCTGCTGCTCCCCTTGCTTTGTGCTCTCGTTCTCTCTCTCTCTCTCTCTGACAAATAAATAAAAACAACTAGAGAATGTAACAAAGGCACAAAAGCTTGTGTACGTATGGCCTTAACTTATACCAACCTATACATGTGGAGATTTGTTTATTTACTTATGAATGAATCTAAACTTGAAAATATATTTGATTATATTGTAATATGTGAACACAGAACAAGAAAAAGAAAATTTTGAAGTCAACCCAAGCAAAAAATAAAAATTTCAGAATTAGCCTTTTGTTCAGTAAAAGGCTAGTGAATTGCCAGATGGTAAAAAGCTTTTTTACACGTCAAAAGAAGTTAATCTCTAATTAGTAAAGAAAATAAGGGTGGCTCAATCAGTTAAGCATATGACTCTTGTTTTCAGCTAAGGTCATGATCTCATGGGTCAAGAGATCAAGCCCCATTTAGGGCTTTGCACTCATCAGGAAATCTGCTTGAAGATTCTCCTTCTGTTCCTGCTATGCTCTCTCTCTCTCTCCCAAAACAGATAAATAAATCTTTAAAAAAAAAAAGTCAAGAACTCTTGAGATCCACATTGTTTCTTTGCTTAATTATAGCTCATTGCTTTGCCAGCCTTCACAATCTATAATACAGAAGGTATGTATCACTAATACAATGTAGGATGCTAAAATTTTCTATAAGCCAACTTTCTGTTCAGTGAATCTTTTTCCATATTAACTTTTATTATACAATTGGAAATGTATTTTGGTACAAAGTGTATATAAGATATTGATAAGTAAAGTCATACGTTTAAGTTCTCATCCCTAATTCAAACCTGAAATTCTAATTTACTTTTACACAGTTGAGAATAGAATAGTCAACAAGGCAGTTTGGTCTTATCTCCTGTTCTCTACACCTGGGCTAGACTCTCTTCTACTATAGAACCCTCTCTTCCAAATGTTGTTTTTAGGCACCTAAATAAAAGTTTACAATCTATTAGCATCATAAGATATTCAGTCCCACCCAGATTGTTGACTGGGACCAACCCCAAATCACCCTAAGTTGCTTCAGACTCTGCTTTTAGATCAACCCAGATTTCTAGGTCATAGCATCTAACCCCTTGTCTTGACTCTGGGTTACAAAGTCAGCCTCCCTCCCCCGACCCAGTGGCCCACTACTCTGAAAGTCATCTTGCTTTTAACTCTTCAGGGTAAATGCTCTGTCACATCTGGCTTCATTCCAAGAACCTAACCCTCATACATTTACTTGTGGCTGATATTCTCATGAAGCTACTCTGGTTCCCATAAATAGGCAATCAGATGAATGTCTGGCAACAATTCTAAGTACAGAAATAGTGCTAAAAAGATGATGACTTACCTCTAATGCACATGACTAACAACCTGTAACATGGTCAGTGTCAACATCACATGGCCATTCATATGAATTTCTTAATTTAGTGTTCCCCAAACTTTGTCATGATTTTTGCCTAATCCAGAAACCACAAATACTATTAAAATATTTCCTTTAACCTTTTAAAAAATTTAGCTTTATTTTTGAAAATAGATTTATTTTAAAGGAAATATGTCACTTTCGTAATTGGAAAACATTTCCAACTGACATAAATAAAAGAAGACCTTAAAAGTAAATGCAATGAAAACAAAATGTTATACTAGTTAGGTTATCTACCTAGGTTCCAAACCCATGGCCTCCTCTCAGTTTGTTAAGAAAAGGAAGATTGGTAAGTGTTGGCCTTATTAGCATCAACCTGTTATTTTTCTACATAATTTAATCATAAAGATTAAAGTGTATTGAAAAGAGAATGGCCTTCTGCTAAGTGCTTCACTGGCATTTGAACGTCCCATCCATCTAAAATTACTTCGTGTACTACCAGTCTACATGTCCCACACCTTGGGGAACAGTGGCTGACTTTAATTACCATGTGCAATAATAATTATAATTAATTTTGTGAGGATTACAAGAAGGGCCTTCATGACACACCCACTTCCAGGTATCAAGGCAGGCCATTAGAAGGCCAATTTATTTGAGACTATATATGAGCTCCAGGAGGAAACAGGACAGGAACTTCACAGTTAAGTGTCACCCCCCCATAGCAATGAAATTACAAGAGCAACTAAATTCTGTTCCAACATCTGGAAGGAGAGTTTAGGTTCACGAGCTCCATCTTGGAACACTAGCATTTAGGTGAGGAATTTATTCAAATGTCCTTCAACTCAAATCATAGCAAAAGCTTCTAAATACTTCCAGAAACTAGAGTGCAAAAAAGCATTCAGAGCAGAATACTAGCGAGAGTGAATGTGCAGTGGCAACAGACACAGCATCACTGGTCATGCCTATGCTCAAATGGGGCAGGTGGGAATAATATATCAGCTTCATGTGGTGGTTTTTGATTAAATGCATAACGTTTGTAAGAAAAAATGGAGAAAAATTTTTTGTAACAAAAAATCGTTTCTTGTATTTCTTGTATTTGCCTCTCTTGGTTCCCTCATTTAAGCTGATAGCTCTCTTCTTCCTTGCCTCAGGGGATGTTTGTGGCTGGGAAGAAAGCAGAAGTTGCTTTCAAAACACTTTCCTTCCTACCTTGAAATGGCCACCCCCGGATTACTCTTTAAAAGACTTTAAGGCTAGTAATCTGGTTGGAAGTAGTGTACCAAGTGGCTAGGAGATTTATGGAAGCCACATTTACATCGTATTACAGAGCAATACTAACAGAAACATTTTTCTAAATTTTATCCTCACTAGAACAATGTTAATTCATAGTATCATGAATTAGTATTTTCATTTGAGGTGGAGAAGGGGGAACCAGGCAGAGCAATCTTCCCAACCTACTCTTGGGTACTGTCATGGGAAAAAAGGACCTCACTGAGAATAAAAAGTGATGCCTGGGCTAAAAGGATGAGAAAGAGCAGTGGGGATTTGCTACCTGATCCCTGGAAGTGTCCCTGGAATGTGACAAGATCTGAGAGCAAATGGCTAAATGACTGCACCAGAGAGGCTGGGACTCTCCCTAGCCAAACATAGCTATGCCCCAAACTTGGCCAGTGTTCTGGTCTGAATATCTGTGCTCCCCAACGCCCTCCCCCATTCATATGTTGAAATCCTACCCTCCAAGGTGATAGTATTAGGAGGTGAGGCCTTCAGGAACTTGTTAGGTCATTTGTGTTCCTTTGTGCTCTCTGAGGCCCCAGAGAGCTCCCTGGCCCCTTCCTCCAAATGAGGGCACGGTGAAAAGATTACCATATATGAACCAGGAGGGGAGCTCTTGCTAGACACTGCATTCTCTTGGACCTCAACCTTAAGATACAATCTTAAGCAAAAGCCTCCAGAACTGTGAGAAATAAATGTTCATTGTTTCTCAACTGCCCAGTTTATGGTATATTGTTATAGCAGCCCAAATAGACTAAACCAGGAGCATTTTGGTAGACCTGAAGTTGATTAGTCAATTGTTATTCTAGGTTCTGGGGATATAGGAATAAATAAATCAAGTGCCTGCCCTCAGAAAGTTTACATTCTACCGGGTAGGGACAGAAAATGAACACATTTTAAATGAATAAATAAATTCACATATTGCTAAGTATAGTAAAGAAAAAAAAATGCATGTGAGAGAGAAACTAAAAGACTACGTTTGAAGTTACCGGCTGTTGGGGGGCATGTGGGATAGGGAAGAAGGGATTATTCTAGTTAATCAGGAAAGTCCTGAGCTGAGGGGCTATCCAAGTTTTGTGGTGCTTCACATTATACAATTTGGTGATTCCTTTTTAAGAAAAAAGATGGACAATTTCAAATAATTAAGTATAGGGCCTCAGAAGGGACCCATTCAAGTGAGAGGTCCTGAAGTTTGACAGTAAATGTACTGCTAGCCGGGACTTGAATGTCAGGAAACTACCTGAAGAGATCATGCAGGTTAGGATAGATGTTCCGGTATTAACTAGTGTGCAACCATGACTGATGACCACAGTAGCACTGTGTACTGTCATCTTGGAAATTTAACACACACAACCCTGGTAGAGGTGAAAAACCACCAAGAAGGACCAATATAGAGTTCCCAGGTGTTAAGTTTGAAATTAAGCTCTTTATAGAAAATTAGAAAAGAGGAGGAATCTTTAAGTGAGATTCATTCCCAATATTTGTCTAAAGAGTTCTGTGTTCTGCATATAGTTCACACGTATTTCATTTTCTATTGGTGCTGTAAGAAATTATGACACATGTAAGGTCTTACAACATTATAACAATACCCATTTATTATCTCATAGTTCTGTAGATCAGAAGTCCAAGTGGGCTCAGCTGGGTTCTATGCTCAGGGTACCACAAGGCCGAAAGCAAGGTGTCAGCTGAGCTGGGTTTTTATCTGGAGGCTCTTGGGAGCTCATACCAGATGCAGTTGCAGGACTGAGGTCCCATTTCTTTACTGGTGGTAGACGGGGAATCATTCTCGGCTCCTAGAATCCTCTCTGTTTCTTAGGCCTGGTCCCTTCCATCTTCAAAGCCAGCCACAATGCTGGCTCTCATGCTTTGCTTCCTCTGTTTCTGATACTCCCGTCTGCCACCAACCTGAGAGAGGTGTCTGCTTTTAAAAGCTGCTGAAATGAGCTAACCCCCTTATTTTAAGGTCAATTGACCATATAACAAAGCCAAATCACAGGGGTGATATCCCATCATGTTTATAGGCTCCAAAGGATTAAAGCAGGGACATCTCTTTGGGACTATTTTAGAAATCTTACTTGACACAAGGCTTAATAAATAATAGTTCCTTACCATATTATATTTCAATGAGCATTCCTTGATCACTTACAATAATCTAAGAACTAATTTAAAGGAAATGAATAAGATATTTTCTTTTAGATTAAGGAGTTTACACATTAGTAGAAGAAACTGATATCGAAACAGGTAATTTTAATATGATGATAAGAGCTAATACACAAAATTTACTAAGTGCCTATTCCTATTATAAGCACTATGTGTATGTATCATTCTACAGGGTAAGAGAAGGGATAGAGATAAAGCAGTATGTACTCTGGAAGCACTGAAGTGTCTACTTTAGCGGGGCCGAAGGGAGGGGTAGATAGGCATGGCCTATCAGGGAAATCTTTGAGAAGATAATTCATCCTCAAAGAATAGATATTGGCTAGGCACAAACATGATTTGAGTGTGAGAAGGAGTGGGGTAGGTGGGGGAGGGATTGGGAATTTTACATGCATAAAAGCAGAGAGAGGGACAGATTAATAGTACCAGAACACAAAACATCAAGAAAGTCATAACAAGATACAAAGCTGGAGAAATAGTAACCTTATCACAAAAGGCCTTATACATGAAAAGGGGACATATTTACCATAAAAATGGTGGGGATGGTTGAAAGATTTGTAAAAGGGTCACACAGAATTATTCAGAGTAGCTCGGATAGCCTTAGATAAAATGTGAAGAAGGCTTAATTTATCTGTGAAACATTTCTCTCCTCCCGAAGCATTTATCCTGTGACTCATTCTTGCTATTAGCAGATTTAATCAATGCCTGGCATAAGCTGAGAATTAAGACCTTGGCTAATTAAGGCTTAAAATATGACCTATCTCATTTTAAAAGGAAATTCTCAAAGACTGAAAAATCATCAGTGTAATGACAAGCCATCCAAACCCTCATATATTTAGATCAGAATGGACAATGCCTTTTTTTTTTTCTATGTGGAAGGCGAATTTGAATGGAGTTATAGAGGGAAGTTAATGGGATGCTGAACTGTGTGTCTTGCTATACTTTCTTCCTTTGCCCCTTTGTCCATTCTGATTGCATCTTTGAGCATTAGGCATGTCATACTGGCTTGTCCACAATTATGCTTTAGTTGAGTGGTCTGGCTAGACTAAATGACCTTGGAACTTACAGAAAAAGTCTATTTCTACACCTTAATCATAACTTAAAGATAAATCAATGAAGACCTGTAACACTGCTATTAAGACAGTGGAGGCTCAGGGCACCTGGGTGGCTCAGTGGGTTAAAGCCTCTGTCTTCAGCTCAGGTCATGATCTCAGGGTCCTGGGATTGAGCCCCATATCGGACTCTGCTCAGCAGGGAGCCTGCTTCCTCCTCTCTCTCTGCCTGCCTCTCTGCCTACTTGTGATCTCTCTCTGTCAAATAAATAAATAAAATCTTAAAAAAAAAAAAAAAAAGACAGTGGAGACTTGTGGTTAAAAATTAATACTAAAATACTGGAGAATAATTAGATATAAAATAATATGTAGATAACCAGTTGACTTCTAAACTAAATATGCATACACAGTGTGGTGAACATCTTTGTTTTTTTAATTTTTAAAATTTCACCTCTTTGGGCTGCATTCCTCCTTTTGTTAATAGTAATGCATAGCTTTTCCTGGAAAGAAAGGAGTATTATTTATTTCATGGCATAGAGTCTTGGAATTATCTGTCAAGTTCCCCTGGCCAAAAGCAGATACAAGAACCAGTCAGCATTCTTGATGGTAAGTAACAAGCTGATACTGCCTATTTGTGTTAGTTTTCCATTGCTATGTACCACGTTACCAAAAAAAAAAAAAAAAAAAAAAAAAAAAAGACTTAAAACAACACAAATTTTTACATAATAATTTCTGGTGGCCAGGAGTCTGACACATTTTAGCTGGGTCCTCTGGGTTTTTCAAAAGGCTATAATCAAGATATGGCCAGCTACATCCTCCACTAAGGCTTGTCCTTTTCCAGGGTCTCTGATAGTTGACAGCATTCAATTCCTTGTAGTTGTAGATCTGAGGTCCCCATTTTCTGACTATTAGCCAGAGACTGCTGTCAGCTTCCAGAGGCTGCTCTCAGCTCCTTGCCCTGTGACTTCCTCCACAGGCCACTTACAGCATGGTGTTCAAGCATGAGAGAGAGTCTCTCCGGGAAAGGCCCAGTCCCTCTTTTAAGAGTTTTCTCTATTAATTCAGGCCCACTTAGGATAATCTTTAATTTTTTTTTTACGTTTGAAATTTAAAATTAAAAGGTGTAAATTGTGTTAAAATATACATAACCTAGCTTTTACTATTTTAAGTGTAAAGTGGCATTAAATACATTAACTTTGCTTGCAACGATCACAACTGTCCATCCTTTAGAAGTTTTTTCATCTTGAATAACTGAAACTCTGTACCCTCTAAAGAATAACTTTATTTTCTCACCCCTCAGCCCCTGGAAATCATCATTCTGGTCACACTCTCACTATGAATTTGACTACTTTAAGTACCTCATATGAGAAGAATCATATAGTATTTGTCCTTCTGTGACTGACTTATTTCACTTAGCATGATGTCCTTAAAGTTTATCTATGTTGTAGCATGTGTCTAATTTTTTTTCTCTTTAAGGCTGAATAATATTCCCCTCTGTGTGTGTGTGTGTGTGTGTGTGTGTGTGTGTATACATGCTTGTATGTCATATTTTGTTTATTCACCTGTCATGGACACTTGGGATATTTGACCTTTGTATTGCTCTGAATAATACTGCTATAAACATAAGTGCACAAATAACTTTTCATGCCCTTGCTTTAAATTCTTTGAGTATATACTCTGAAATGGAATTGCTGGGTCAAGTGGCAATTCTATATTTAATTTTTTGAAGAACAATCATACTGCTCTCCGTAGCATCTGTACCATTTTAGATTTCCACCAGCAAGAAAATCTGCTTTTGATTAACTAAAAATCAACTGGTTCGGGATATTATTTACATCCTTTACTTTTGTTACATAATATAACCTAATCACAAGAGTGAAATCTATCATATTCACAGTTTCTCCTGACACTCAAGGTGAATGGGTTATACATGGTGTGTACACCAGAGACAAGAATCCTGGGTACCATCTTAGAAATCTCCCCATCATACTTCTATAAGCAGAAAAGCTATTTGTGGAAAAGATGTTGAATGGTTCCAGAATTAGTGGGAAGCCTAGAGAATGAACCCCCAAAATGAGCAAGGACAAATTTAAGGCAGGCTGTAACGAGTATAGTTCAAGATTGTGCTACATGAAAACTCTAATAGAGTGATATTGTTGATACCCCCACCACCAGACAGTAAGTATTAGAACAATTGTGGTAATCAGCCTCCAAGAGGAACCCCAGTGATCTCCACCTCATGGTATTCACACTGTGTATAGTGTTTCCACGTTGTCCCTGTGTTGTTCTGTGTGACCAGTATCATACAGCAGAAGTGATGATCTGTCACTTCCAACAGTAGGTGATAGAAGACACTGTGGCTTCGGTTCTGGTTGCTCTCTCACTCTTTAGGATTACTCACCCCATGGGACTCAGGTTGCCATGTGTGAAGACACTGAGGCAACTTTATGGAGAGGCCCACATAATGAGGAACTGAAGCCTCCAGCCAGGTGAGCGAGCCTTCTTGAAAGCAGATCTTCCAGCCCCAATCAAGCCTTCAGATAGATAACTACAGGGTTCTTTCCAGCAAGATAAGAATGGCTTTTACATCTTTAGAGGATTTTTAGCAATAAAGATGAATATGGGAAAGAGATGGTATATACATGTAATTTCTAAACTATCATCTAGCCCTTCACAGATAATGTTTGCTTGCCCTTCTACCACCACTGCTGAGAAATATGAACTTTTTCTTCAGCTTTCCAAAATTTTCTTTATATTCAAAGCCCTTTGAATGCCAATGAATGCCCTATTGGTTAAGCCTGGCTCCAGTGGCCAAGACTTAACTGCCAAAGAATCAGAAAAGAGAATGTCTAGCCTCATGTAACTTCTGTAGTGGGTGGCATGGTCTTTTCTCCCAACAAGACTCACATAATGGGAATTGTCCCCAGTTAAAAAGTGTTCAGATGCCAGGTAACAAACAACAAAAGGAAAAATGACATATAGTTTGATCTAAACCAATCAGATTAGCTCTCCTTATCATTTAGCAGACAAAATTTATTTGTCCAGATGATGGTACCCTAAAGAGACTATCTAGTATTCTTGTCATCACTTACCTTGGTTTTTTAGCTTTTTTTTTTTTTTCAATTTTAGGAACTACCTGTATCCTCCCAATTAATTAATCAATCAATTAATTTTGCTTAAAGCTAGAGTCAGTTTCTTTGCTGGCAACAAAGAACCCTACCTGGTAACAATTTTATTGATAGTAAGTGACAAAGATCATCAGAAAAAAATTTCAAGTTTGTTAATAATATTTTATTTCTCCAAGACACTTTATTACACAAAGTGAGAACTTTTCCCCAGAAGACATATCTCATAACTACTTAGTTTTTCACCAGCAAATGACATGAGGATATGTATCTGAACACTAGCATAATAATAAGAAAGAGCAGAAAATTACATGTTATAAAATGTAAGATTTAAAACTATACAGAGTAAATGCTCAATAATTTCTTTCTACAGTTATATATATCTATAATCATCTATTCTAGAATTTGTGTGTCAGAACCCTACTCTCTTTGTCTTGCTAGCTATCTCTTAAACTCAGTTTATATCATTCATTTATTCAATTCATTCAGCAAATATTTATGAGCAACTGCCATGTACCAAATCATGTATAGTGCAAAGTTATAACAATGTATACACATATTCCCTAAAATCAACAACTTATAGTGGGCAATAATGCAATTCCATGATCAGCCATAGTACCATGAACAGTGGAAGAGCCTCCATTATGTGCCCTTGCATTATCTGTGCTATATATTTGCCAAAAATTAATAGCTTGAGTCAAATTTGGTCTTTTAGATCAGATATTATGAGGTAACTAGAAGAACATATTAAATATGAAAATTTAATAAGAAAAACACAAATGTAGCATAGTCTACAGGACAATTGAACTGGTCTCTTAAAAAAGTTAATGTTCCAAAAAATATAAAACAGAGGATGTTTTAGATTGAAAGAAACTGAAAAGCATAACATTGGTAATAACGTTGTGATTTTAGAACCAGTCCTTAACTTAAGGAGATGCATGTATGTATAAAGCGTCATATGTTGACAACTTTCTTTCAAATGGTTCCACAAAATACAAAATAAATACAGACAGATAGACATAAGTAGATAAAGCACATATGACAAGATGTCAATAAAATCTGAATCTATCACCCAGTTTCCCCATCCCCCTACCTCCTCCCTTCTGCAGCCCTCAGTTGTTTCTCGGAGTCCAAAGTCTCTTATGATTTGTCTCCCTCTCTGATTTTTTCCCATTTAGTTTCCCCTCCCTTCCCCTATGGTCCTCTGTGCTATTCCTTATATTCCACACATTAGTGAAATCATATGATAATTGTCTTTCTCTTCTTGACTTATTTCACTTGGCATAATATCCTCCAGTTCCATCCATGTCAGTGCAAATGATAGATGGTCGGCATTAAGGAGGGCACATGATCTGATGAGGACTGAGTGTTATACACTAATGAATCACTGAACACTAACTACATCAAAAACTAATGATGTACTATATATTGGTGAACTGAACTTAATAAAAAAAATAATAAAGATGTATATAGAAAAAACAAAAAATTAAAATCTGAATCTAGCTTGTGGGTATGCAAATGTTTATTATACTATTCTTTCAACTTTCCTGTTTGTAATTTTTCATAATAAAACGTTGAGGGAGAAAAAAATCCTATTGGATTTTTATTGGGAGAAAGCTATGCTGTGCTCTCTGATATGACCAGTACCATTGCCCCAGAGGCATTTGGAAATGTGGATGGGGATATTTTGGTTATCAAAATAACTGGTGAGCACAAGTGTGACGTAATGGGGAAAGAGGCAACAGCAATGCTAAATAACTTACAATATAAGAGAAATCGTATAATATTAAATTACCCTTATCAAAATGCAAAACCTCCCCTACTGAGAAATACTAAAATAAACAAATAAACAACTCTTCCAGAAAAATTCCTCCTCCTCCGGTATACAATTTTAGTGTTTCTTCTTTAATCCACAAAAATGATCTTGATAGATAATCTTTATTCATGGTTTCTACTTTCTCATTTTTTATTCATTCCTTAAGTCACTCCAGTTTGGTTGCATAACCAGCATCCCTTTTTTTTTTTTAAGATTTTTATTTATTTATTTGATAGAGAGGGAGAGACCAAGCACAAGCAGGGGGAATGGCAGGCAGGGGAGAAATAGGCTCCCGTCTCAGCAAGGAGCCTGATGTGGGGCTCAGTCCCAGGACCTGGGATCATGACCTGAGCTGAAGACAGCCACCTAACTGACAGAGCCACCCAGGTGTCCCTATAGTCACCATTCCTTAAAAAACTGTTCTTATCGAGATGACTTTTGATGTTATCGTTAAATCCAATAGACACTGTTCAATATTTAACCATGATGAATAATATACTTCCTCCTCCTTGAAAATTTCCCTTCATCTTCTGTAACACCATTTTCTTCTGGCTTTCCTCCTGATTCTCAAACAACTACTTTTTTGGGGAAGATTTTTATTTTTAAGTAATCTCTATACCTAATGGGGGGCTCCAACTTACAACCCTGAGATGAAGGGTTGCATGCTCTACTGACTGAGTCAACTAGACGCCTCTCAAACTACTACTTTTAAGACTCCTCTAATATACTCCTTTTTCTCTGTCCTTGCCTTGTTTCACAGGATTTCATCTATAATTTTCTTTTCTTTTCCCTTTATAAAGTTTTTCTCAGATCCCCACCTCAAGGCCAGACATTGCATCTAAGTTCCCTATCTATTTATACCCTCACCTACTGACATGAAATATCCAAAGCCTTACAAACATGAAATGGAACCTATCTCCCCACATATACTTGTTTCTTCTCTTAGAGTCTTTATTGTAGTTAATGATTGGGATTTACTCAATGCTTTGTGAACCCACTGTAAAGATACCTATCCTGGGTGGCCAGGGAGGGGAAGAGTAGGGAGAGGGATGGCTTCTGGGAGGAGATGACACGTAAGCAGGATAATTAATCAGAGAAGAATCAGATGAGGTGTTTGGGAGGGATGCGGTTTGAGTTGGGGAGGATGCTCTATCAGAGGAACAGAGGCAGAAACACAAAGGCAAGTAAAATTGCACTTCTCCTGGAAACGATGGTAACTTGCAACTGATGAAGCATACGTGGATTTTTTAGTAGGAAGAACTGGTCAAGAGACAGGGTTGGAAAGGTAGGCAGAAATAGATCACGAAGAGACCTTTATGCCATGCTAAAAGTTTGGATTTTATCTTATCAGATCAGAGTTGACGAGTAGATTGCCCACAGACTACAGAAGTGGTTTGTTTGACTCAACGTTGTGTTTAAAAAGTATTGAATTAGTTGTTACATTTAAAAATTTAGAAATTTCACATGCAAATTTGGACTTCTAGCCTCTCTTGAAGAATTGGGAATTCTGTTAACACTTTTGCGAATTTGACAGACTGCAAGTCACCACTCTGTAATAGTTCCCAATTGATCTGCTTTATTCACGTTTCACTCATATCACCTGCATAACCCCTATGCCCATTGGTAATTGCTACTTTTGTTTCAGATGATGGGAGCCATTGAAGAACTGTTAGCAGGAGAGTAGTATCATCAGATATTTGGGTCAGAAAGACCCAAACTCTGGAAAAAAAAAGGTTGGATTGTGGGGAATAGAAGAGAGTGCCGTAAAGAAGTGAATCTGTAAATTCTAGAGCAACAGTGGGGTGTGGGTCAGGAGAGAGAGCAAACTCATCGCTTTGCTCCCCACCCCACTCCCCTGCCCTTGCGCACCATTTATCCTCTTAAACCACTGGAAATCTCAGAGAGAAGACCTTTGCAGAACCAGAGAGATAGTTGGAGAAAGCCTCAGCACGAACAGTGATAGTATGGATGGAGAGGAGGGGCTGGAAATCAATAAAGCTTAATGATTGGTTGTATATAGGGTGTCAAAAATGGAAGGAATGTAGGATAGTTTCTGAAAGGATGATGAATGACAGGGTCTAATTTTGCCAAAAAATCCTCATTGATCACACTGACAACTAATGGGTAAGTTCTTTTGCATTAATTGAACAGATTGGCTTTTTACAGTGAACAGTACACTAGATGTATTTTCACATCTCCCTAGTAACTATACATCAATAACTTATATATTTGTTCCTGAGTAAAACTTTAGGAAAGACAATTAGACATAAAGGAATGCAAAGTATTGCACATTTGAAATTTGCTAAGAGCAAATCTTAAAAGTTCTCAGCACGAGAAAAAAATTTGTAACTTTGAATGGTGACAGATGGCAACTTTGTCATCTGACTGATTGTGATTACTTTGCAGTATGTACAAGTATGAAATCCTCATGCTATACTCCTAAAACTAATATAAGGTTATATGTCGATTATACCTCAAGTTAAAAAAACTTTGAGGGCACCTGGGTGGCTCAGTTGGTTAAGCGACTGCCTTCAGTTCAGGTCATGATCCCAGTTTCCTGGGACTGAGCCCCGCATCGGGCTCCCTGTCAATGGGAGCCTGCTTCTCCTTCTCTCTCTGCTGCTCTGCCTGCTTGTGCGTTCTCAGTCTCTCTGTCAAACAAACAAACAAACAAACAAAAGACAACCAAAAAAAACCCCCAAAAACCAAAAAAACCTTTGAGAAGAGGTTGGTGATTACTAGGCACACATAAAGTTTCTCAGAAAATGAGCCATGCTAAACTAAGCTCACTGATTTATTGTTCTCCTGCTTGTTTATTTTGTTAAAAATGTGGGGCTAAGTCAGAATGATGTCGAGTGGGAGACAGTAGCTGCAATTTGTAGTTTCTCTAAGCGGTTTGACTTCACAACTACATGATAGACGCTGGATTTCTTAGTCTAAAAAATTCCTGCAGCTCTATCAGCTTTCCATTTTTCTTAAGTATCCTCCACATTAACCTAATCTTTTTCCACTTTTTAACCCTTCCATTTTCCTTTCATTCACCAAGAGTGAATATATCTTAATATATATATATCTGTGGGCTTGAGATGCTTCTAGTTTCCCCAAACTATATGAATTTTATTTAAGTCTCCAATATCATTACACCTATTGTATGTATCTTTACCTCTGACTCATCATCCTTCTCACTGTTGATACACACACATACACACCCCCCCAATTCGCATATTATATGTAAATTATATGTAACTTCTTTGATATTTATTTTTTTAAAGATTTATTAATTTGGGGGGAGGGGCAGAGGAAGAGAAGCCTTCAAGCTGACTCCCTGCTGAGTGAGGACCCTGACTCAGGGCTTGATCCCACAACTCATGGGATCGTGACTTGAGCCAAAACCAAGAGTCAGACACTTAACTGACTGGCACCCAGGTGCCACTCCTTTGATATTTATTTCTCAAGTTACGTTAATTTACTTCACTTTAATTCTATTTCAGATTTATCCTTGTGAGTTTTATCTTTTCTATAGCTTATTTTTTATTTTTATAGATAAAATTCTATAACTGAGATTCTTTTATAGTTTGTCGGTATAAAAGTATATACTTTTATACTTTGTTAGTACCTATTACATAGTTATCTGAGTAGCTAGAAATAAAGAAGACTGTATATGCTCCATTCACACTTAGGTTTGTAAAAGAAGATATGAAAGGTGTGTTGAGAGGGATAAAGTTATATTAGCCATATATGTATAGATGTGTAAAACACAAACATATTGAAATTATGAATGAAAATGTCTTTATTCTTAGTTTTACTTACATTTATTTTTTAAGTTGTTATTTAAATTCCAGATAGTTAGCATACAGTATTATACTAGTTTCAGGTGTACAATATAATGATTCAACAATTTCCCATCACCTGTTGCTGAACACGGACTGTCTTTATTCTTCTTTTAAGATTCATTTATTCATTTGAGAGAGTGTGCGTGAGTGAGGGGGAGGGGCAGAGGGAGAGAATTTTAAGCAGGCTCACTGCTGAACTGGGAGCCTGACTTGGGGCTCAATCCCACGACCCAGGAGATCATGACCTGAGCCGAAACCAAGAGTCTTAATTGACTGAGCCACACAGGTGCCCTGAGAATGTCTTTATTCTTAATTAATTTATATCCAAGTAGGCAATGAGCTAAAATATTTTTACCTGGGAAGGTAACTAATTTTCACTTTTCTTTTAGCATAGGTTAAAAGCGAACCTTAGAATAGATGAGAAGCCCATTCCTCTGCATGTTTTTTTTTTTTTTTTTTTTTTTTTTTTGCATGTTTTTATAAAGACCATCGCAATGCTCTTCTTCTTCAGGTATAGGAAATATTGGCGTGGCATCAGATTAGTTCAGCATGGAATGAAAGTTTGAAAACCTGTCCCTAAAGTCTTGGACTGGCACATTTGTAGCATTCTTGTGTGCTTATTGTGGCACTCTCTCCGACTTCCTTCATCCCCATCACTTCTATCGTACTTGAATCCTCAAGTACGGATTACCATACATTACCTCATTTCTAGAGATGAAATTTGATATAATGTTGTTTTCTCTATTATAAGATATCTGGTATGATATGGACCTAATTCTGAAGACAAATGTTTCCCCTGGCCTGAGCAAGAGAAGAAAAGGAAGAATATAGAAAATGAGAGTCCTAATATTTTGAAGTGATAGGGCTGTTTTCTATCTGGATTATGGTTATGGTTACATAATGGTGTATTTGTCAGAGGTTATAGAACTGTACATGAAAAAGAGTGAAATTTGCCAAAGGCAAATTATACTTCATTACAAGAGAGAGAACCACCTAATTTCTAAGACCGTCAATGTTTCAACCAGAAAAAAGGATGCTATGTTCATAAAGCCACACTTATAACCCAATGATAATTTTCCTGTTATGATAGTAAATATTACTAACATAATCCTCAATGTAGCTTAGTTACTCCCTTTAAAACTTTGGAAGAAAACAGTTCAGTTCTCAAAAGTTATCTTACACTCTAGTCATTTGTTTTTCAGAAGTTTAAATTTGAACTTCAATTAATAATATCAAACTGGTTAACTAAGTGTGGTATGGAGTCTTTCTCCAAGAAGGCCCCCAGTTGAGTCCCACCTTCTGGTGTTGTCAGGTGCTATATCTCTCCCTTCTTAACCATCTTTTTATCTATTGCTCTGCCTCTGTGCCTCTATTTCTCTACCCCCTTCTCCCCATATCTCTCCACCCCCCAGTTTCTCCTTTCCCCACTGCTGATTTAATTTTCTCTCCTCTTTTCTTGTCCCTTTCTCTGTATCCCTTCTCCCACCTTCTAAATCTTTCCATTTCTCCTTCTCTCTCTGTCTTTGTCCATCATACCCTCATCTCTCTTTCCATCCTTCTCACCTTCCCCTCCTCCTTTCTTTCTTTTTTCTCCACTTTCTCTCCCTTACGTATCTCTCACTCTTTTTTATTTTGCATCATCTCTCATTACTTATTCTTTTTTGCCCTTTTCTTCTGAAGGATGTTTGCCTTCAAACTTAAAACATTATAAGATTCTAAGATCCTTTTGATGATTAAAGTCAATTTAAAAGATACCATCAAAGTTTTCTGAAATACTTTGAAATAACTTTTTTAATTTTTAAATTAAAAATTAAATTAAATTAAATTAAAAATTAAATTTTTAAATAAAAAGTTAAAATAACTTTTATTTTCAAAATAATACTTTGAAAAAGCATCTCAGAAATCTGGAGGTTACGAGATCCTTAGCAATCAATGACAGTATTGAGAAACAGGAAGACAAGAAAGGCCTCAGAGCAACTAAGGTAAATGTCTCAAAGTCCATGAACCCCTTTACTTTACATATGGCAGCATCTACCTTTTCCTCTTCAAGTCTTATTCTTAGCCTTATTAGAAGAAAAAAAAAAAAAGAGGAGGAACACTGCTAATGACAAATTCTTGGCAGCAAGTGACAGATGACACCTGAAGAGTGAAAGACTATATTGTTTAACAACCGTAAAAACAAAAAGCAGACACAAAAACTAAGAAAACAGAAAACATAACAGCATGGACCCAATCAATAAACATGCAAACAGTCTTATACTCTTCAGTAGTCTGGAACAAATTTATATAATAGAGGATTTCATTAAAATAAATTAAGAAAAAGTATCACATTTTATTTAGCTATTTAAGAAAGCAAGAATGTACTTTGTGAATATTTGGGTAAAATATTAAAAAGTGTGACCCTTAAAATGTAAGCTCTGGACATGAAGAAAATTTAGATATGACAATGTTACATTTTCAGATGATTTTGATAAAAAAGTTAATTATATTAAATAAAGCCCAACTGTTAGTTTTAGGGTTTTTTTCATTGTTGTAGGAGAAAAATTCATAAATTCAGCTTTTAGTACAGTAGAGTCCAACAGATCCTAAGACACTAATGCCCTTAAAATTAGAAATTTAAAATGATATAAAAAGTATTACAGGTCTGCTTGATCTCATCTTAAGCACAAGCATTAAACTGGTTCAACAGGTGGGTAAAAGATAAACTTCTTTCTGCCCAAGAACATAAGTTAGCAGGTGTTTGGTTTTTTTTTTAAGATTCTATTTATTTATTTGACATAGAGAGAGAGAGAGAGAGAGAGAGAGGAGGAAGCAGGCTCCCTGTTGAGCAGAGAGGCTGATGTGGGACTTGATCACAGGACCCCGAGATCATGACCTGAGTCGAAGGCAGAGGCTCTAACCCACTGAGCCACCCAGGCGCCCCAGTTAACAGATATCTACACTTCTTACTAGTTAATAGTAAAAATGGATGCTGTAGATATGTTTTCATTCTCCAGCTAGTTCTAAGATCCTTTAAGGCACATTCAATTTCTTCTATTCTCTTACACCATGAAGTATCATGTCCCTTATGTTATGCATGCTTGACAAATGCTTATGATTGATTAGCTGAGTGATACCAGACTTTCCAACAGGGGCTGTTGGCAAACATAATAGATTCTTTTCAAATGTGCTGCATGCATGGACATTGTAATCATTTCTCAGAGACCACAGATTAAACTTCCCCCTAAGTGCTCATCAGACTTATTCTGCATGGTTTTTATTTTCTGCTTGTAAAGCTTGTTTATTCTCATTGCAAAATTATCAGGAAATAATAAAACATATAAGAAAGAAAATAATGTCATTTGTAATTCCATTACTCAGAAATTTGATAATATTTTGGTGCATAGACTATCTTCCAGATTATTTTTCTTTCAATACATTCATGAATACATACACATTTATTTATTTTTTGTTTCAAGTTTTTATTTAAATTCTAGTCAGTCAACATATATGGTAAAATTAGTTTCACGTAAAGAATTTAGTGATTCATCACTTACAACACCAAGTGCTCATCACAATAAGTGCCCTTAAAGCTCATCACTCATTCAACCCATTCCCCACCCACCTCCCTATTTAATAAATTTTTTTAATTGAGGCATAATTGAGATATAACATTATATTAGTTTTAAGTGTACTACATATGTTATATTATGAAATGAGGACTACAATATGTCTAGTAAACATCTGTTACCAAAAAAATTACAAAATATTCTTTTAGAGATGAGAACTTTTAAGATTTACTCAACAATTTGCAAATACACAATATAGTACTATTAACTATAATCACCATGTTGTACATTATATCTCTATAATTTATTTATTCGAAACAGAGAACATGCACAGAGGGAGTGGGAGAGGGAGAAGCAGACTCCCTGCTGAGCAGAGAGCCAGTGTCAGGGCTGGATTCCAGGACCCTGAGATCATGACCTGAACTGAAGGTGGATGCTTAACTGACTGAGCCACCCAGGTGTCCCCCTTATTTATTTTATAACTGGAAATTTGTACCTTTTTTAAAAAGTATTTTATTTATTTATTTGAGAGAAGGAGAAAGGGAGAGAGAGTCCAGAGGAGGAGCAGAGGGAGAGAATCTTCAAGCAGACTCCCCACTGGATATGGACCCTGATTTGAGCCTCAATCTTAAGACTTAGGAGATCATGACCTGAGCCACAACCTAGAGTTAGATGCTTAACTGTGCCACCCAGGTGCCCCTGAAATTTGTACCTTTTGATACTTTCATTCATATTTCTCAGCCCCAATCCCCACTTTGTCTGGCCACCACCAACTGTTCTCTGTATCTATGAGCTGTTGTTTTTTTTTTTTAATTCCATGTATTAGTGCAATGGCATGGTATTTGTCTTTTCTTGTCTGACTTATTTTACTAAGCATAAAGCCCTAAAGATCCATTCACGCTACCACAAATGGCAAGATTTACTTCTTTATTATGGCTGAATAATATTCCATTTTATATATACCACATATATATATATATACCACATATATATATATATTCCATTTTATATATAGATATAGATATACCAAATTGTGTGTGTGTATGTGTGTGTGCGTGTGTATGCCACATCTTTTTCCATTCATCCATTCATGGACACTTAGGTTGTTTCTGTATCTTGGCTATTGTGAATAATTCTGCAATAAACATGGTGGTGCATATATCTTTCTGAGTTAGTGTTTTTGTTTTCTTTGGATAGTCAGAAGTGGAATTGCTGGATCATGTGGTAGTTCTATTTTTAGCTTTGTGAGTCACCTCCATACTGTTTTCCACAGTGGCCACACCAATTTATAGTCCCACCAATAGCGCACAGGTGTTCCCTTTTCTCCACATCCTCACTAAGTCATGTTATTACTTGATTTTCTGATATAGCCATCCCAACAGGTAGGAGGTGATATCTCATTCTGGTTTAGAACATGTTTATTTTTTTTAAAAAACAACAATGAGATCACTTTACAAAGAATTTAATAATCAACTTTCTCATTTAGCTATACATCATGAACATCTTCCTATGTCAATGAATATAGGCCTACTGTATATAAATGTACTGTATTTTATTTAATCAATCTTCTTTTGATGCCTTTTCAGGCATTTTACAATTTCCTACTATAAAAAAAATGCATAACTGAATAGTTGTGACTCATCCTTCTTAAGGAAAAATTCCTTGAAATGTAGTTGCATAACAGAAGTTTGAGCTCCAAGCATGAGATTAATAAGTACTTACTGATTGGTCATCAGACTATATGTCTGATGATAGGGACCCAACTATTGTTCAGCTAATTTGGAATGGTTAGGCAGATGATAGTGTTTTATAAAAGTATATTTTTGTGGTACTTCTAAATAACTCCACTGACAAGTACTTTGAAATGACTGTTTAGTAAGGAAACTTTTGAGAACTTTTTGGTCTAAAGTTTTGGATAAACTCAATACACACTTAACTACCAAAGTCTTGATACCATTATTTCTCACAGAGAAATACTAAATTACAGTAGTTTTTATGGTTGATATTCACAGTAATGTTAAGCATTAATAATGTTACCTATTAATAATAGGGAAAATCTTTATAACTGTAGTTTGATTATCATGTATCAGAGAAGTGGTAATTCATACTAGAAATTAAAATTTTTTTGTTAACTGAAGGATCTTGGGGAGATATTGATCTTTTACACTCAAGTGACTAGTGAGTTGAGTTTTAAAGAAAGCTTTCTGATGAAATTTTAGCCAGACAGATTTATAAATTTTTGAAAGAATTATGTGAGGCAGTTAATATAACAAAGTTAGCATAGCATGATGTTTAGGAGCATATGCATAGGCTTTGATATTTGATAACTTGGGATGGAATACTACTGTTTTCTCTGGAGCAAGTAACAACTTCTTTAAACATTAGTTTTCTCATTTTAAAAATGGAAGTGATAATAATCTTAAATTTACTGAGAAGGCCAAATGAGATAATGCAAAATGCCAGTCATATGGCAAGCAGTCAAAAACCTTTGAGTCCTTCCTCCTTTTAATCATGATGGTCCTCTACCTTCAGCAGGTAACTATTACTACTGTTGAGAGATGAGCATTCAACCTTGACCAATTAACAATGACCATTAAAATTAAGTCTGCATTGTATAGAGTTCTAAATAATTTGTGGTGTATAAATATGTACAACCACACTAATTTTATTGATTGTTAGAAACAAAGCCTAAATTAGTAAAAGGCGTGAATTACAGAATTTTTTTAAAAAAGTAAAGATAGCTACATTACTTTGAAAGTCATTTAATAAGCGTTAAGTAAACTAAAGGTTTTCAATCAGTTATTTGAGGGAATACATTATGTTATAGAAGTAAAAGTAAAGCTAGCATTTTTTCACTTAACTGATTACTAGTAAGTTGTTGTATGCTAATAAAACTTCTTGAGGTAAATACACAATCTGCACAAGTAATTTAAAACATTTCCCCCTTAAAATCTCATTCTCTTAGAGGCTATTGTACTCAGAAAGGCAAAATTTGTCAATTTAGGATTTTAAAAACTATAGGTTGACTTAACTGATTTTTTCACTGTTTTTTTTATAAACTAGCTAAAGGGAAAATGAGAGGAAAATGACCTTTTCTTTGAAACCATTTCAATTTTAATATTAAACTTACATTGAAGGCAATGTTAGCTTTAAACTAAAACATTGTAAGGTATTAGAGACCCTAGCCCTTCAACCTAATTCAACTAACAAATATTAAGCTCATATTATGGGTCCAGCATTGTGTTAGGAATACAAAGATGAATTTTAGGCAGACATTAATGCTGGGAGGGAATTCAGAGATAGTTTAACAAAATCTTCTTAATGGACAGAGGAGGAAATTAAGGCCCCTGAGAGATGAAGTGGCTTTCCCATAGTTAGTAGATTAAGTAACTGAGCCAAGATTAGAACACTTTCAATTTAGTATTCCTTGCATAGCCTCACACTAACTGCCCCAAGGTTTTTACAAAAGATACTTGGTACAGTTTTTACATTGAGTAGAGCTCTTGTGGCTGGGCTTTCCCAACAAAGCAGGTTGGGAAAATTTCCATGATAGTCAGCATCTCAAAATAGCAGCAGGTCACTGCTGTTTTGTTCCTAACTCTGTAAGAAAGAAAGAAATTCTAGTTATACAACTGGCACTAGACAAATGGTCCCTCTCAACAAATTTAAATGCTACCCATGTGCCTGGCTCTGTGTTATACTCTAGGAATGTAAAGTAGACTCAAACAGTTTTTGTCCAGAAGAAACTAACAGTCTAATGGAGGAAACAAACTGAGATTAATTTCAATAATATTGCACAGCCTAAACCAATGCCCAGGAAAATGCATTTCAATTTTTAAAACATCATTAGTTGTTAAAATTTTGTTATATAGTTAGGGTGTTTTGGCCAGGCACAAATACCCAACTCCTACTTCAATTAACCCTCTAAGAAGTTCCTATCACAGGGCGCCAGGGTGGCTCAGTCGTTAAGCGTTAAGCGTTAAGCGTCTGCCTTCGGCTCAGGTCATGATCCCAGAGTTCTGGGATCCAGCCCTGCGTCGGGCTCCCTGCTCAGCGGGAAGCCTGCTTCTCCCGCTACCATTCCCTCTGCTTGTGTTCCCTCTCCTGCTGTGTTTCTCTCTGTCAAATAAATAAAATCTTAAAAAAAAAAGTTCCTGTCACAGGAATATGCAAAAGAAACTCTGACAAAGTGAAGCAAAGTTAACACCTTGGCTACGAAACTCAATTCAAAGGAACATGATAAATTGAATAGTAGTTTGAGGGGAGCGACCATTTTCTAATCTAATTGGATTTAAATTACCTTAGCCCAAAGTACCTTTAACACTCAAACTCACATTTTAAAGATTTTATTTATTTTTTTCAGAGAGAGAGAGAGAGATCACAAATGAGGAGCAGCCTCAGAGGGAGAAGCAAGCTCCTTGCTGAGCAAGGAGCCCGATGTTGGACTTGATCGCAGGACCCAGAGATCATGATCTAACCCAAAGGCAGATGCTTAACTGACTGAGCCACCCAGGCATCCCTCAAACTCACATTTTATATCATATTCTGATCACATGGAACAAAAATAAGTGTGAGATTGAAGGTAAGCTAGCTGCTTAGGCCTCTGACATTCTGGACCAGCCCCGGTCTTTATTTTTTTTATTTTTTATTTAAAGATTTTATTTATTTGACAGAGAGAAACACAGGGAGAGAGGGAACACAAGCAGAGGGAGTGGTAGCAGTAGAAGCAGGCCTCCTGCCGAGCAGGGAGCCCGATGCGGGGCTCGATCCCAGGACCCTGGGATCATGACCTGAGCCGAAGGCAGACACTTAATGACTGAGCCACCCAGGCGCCCCGCCCCGGTCTCTATGATCTGATAACTGGAAGAAAGCAAATCAGACAGAAAGCAAATCAGACTTGGCATCCCACCCACTATCAAATATGGCCTAATCAATGACTTTCAAGCTGATGACCCTTTTCTCTCTTCCTGGGCAGTTTGGCATCTTTGAATAAGGCATTATTTCCTTCCTAGAGTGTTCTTTTCCTTTTATTCTGCCTAATAACCTCCTTAAAAACTCTATGTAAATTTTATTTATAAGACCTTTTATTTAACATTGGTAGATTTGGATCAATCCGTTTCATTGTACCACATCACCCATTACATTTATGAACACATAGATAACTAAGATGTTTAGTCTTAGTTTGCTCTCCTTAGGTCAACAGAAGAGTTGAGAGTTTCAACAGAGAAGCTACTCAACCACGTAGAGTTTAAATATTTTTAGATAGGTCACGAGAAGTGACAAACATTTTGAGTGATTACATTCAATTCTGTGAACCCATTTTTCTTTTTGAAATCTTGGCGTTACACAACACACTCTGACAGAATCTGATGATTATCTCATGAGGAAGTGCAGCTGTGGACAACAAAAAGCGACAACCTGGCAACTTTGGTCCAGAAAGCTTTGCCTTTGATTCTTTTCATAAGCTGGATCCAAGCGATTTGTAATACTAGATGTTTGCTTTTTCATGTTTGCCGCTTTTGAATGACACTGGATCCCCAAACTTTTCCATGTCAAACCTCACTGTTTCCCCTCAAAACACATTTTTATACTCCCACTAAAACAAGCATTTAATTAGCTTGTTTTTCAGATTACAATCTTCAGGAGAGTCACTTATTCAATTTAGGTCTTCAATTTAGTTGAACACACACTAACTGCATGCCTACTATGTGGCAGATCTTCTGCCAGGTGCTAGAAATACAAAGATGAGGAATTCACAGTGTGTGAGTGTAGAGAGACTAGTCAAGTATAAAAAGTATTGACAAATGCTATAGGAGCAGCGGGAGCACTGCTAAAGGAAGGCAGAACATGGAGGCATAATTCTTGGCTGAAAGAGAGATCAGTGCTGGAGAAAAACAATCATTGGGATTGTTGCCACTACAGTTTGGCACCAGGTCAGCTTCCCCTCCAATGCTCCTTGACATTTGGATTTTATGCCTGCATCCACCTGCTTCTTCTGTTGCCTTTCTAACTATTCCAACTTTCACAATCCCTTATGTGACTCAACTCTTTTTTTGTGTGTTTCATCTTCCTTTGCTTCTTACCATCTTCCTTCTGGCAAACCACTAGTTTGTCTTCTTCACAGAGCAGATAGTTTCTCTTACACGAATTCCCTCAACTTCTGCATTCTCCATCACCACCCCCACCCCCCCAGTATTTCAAATGATACGTGTTTTTTGCTTTGTTTTGTTTTTGAGTGAATGCTTGAATGAATGACTATGTCAGGCACTATTTGTACTTAGATGCTGGAGATACACATGCTGGAAAGATGGGTTTCTCCCTGTCCTCAAGCTAGTCAGTGTCATGGAGTCACATCTGTAACTCCAACTACTCTTTACTCCTGAGTTCCAGACCTATGTAGTCATCTCCCTTTTTGATATTCCCCTCTATATGTCCTCCGTGCACCTCGAATGTAACACAAGCCATTCTGTATTGCCTTACTCCCATGCTGTGTACAGATTGGTCAGTTTGAAGTCATTTGTCCTCTCCTAGAACTAACAGCTGTCTTGGGGTGGTACAGGACCGACAATGCAGGGAGGGTGACTTCCCAACAAAAGTTAGGGTGCTGTTACTAAAAGAAACATGAAAGGTTGGGCAGGCAAAATTAAAAATGTCTACTGTATATTGTAAACAAACTCTGTATGTGCAGCTTAATGAAAACCCAACTTGTAATCAAGATAGTGAGTTTTGAATGATTGAATTTGCTGTGGTCCAAACGGTCTGAATCACATTCAGTAACTCACATTCACCATTTCAAAAATGTAAGTTATGACAGAGTGAAGTAGTATCATATATTATATGGAAAGCATATTCTATTCATTTTTTAGAGAATATGTAAAAACATCTAATTAAATAGATTCTGCAGGTGCAACTATATATTTCTTACCTCAAAGCCTGAAAATTAATGCCCATTTATATAGGCTAAAATATGGAGTGGCCAGGAGCTAAATTGTTTGTGTGAAAGAAATAGGACTTTGTTCTCTTGTTCTAGCAAAGCCTTGGTATCAAAGAAGTTTTGAGATCCTGTATCTGATGGAGTCCCTTAGTGTATCTTAGAATAGAATTACCTCTTTATATCAGTGAATGAAAACTCATTTTAAAGAAGTACAGGGGATGTTTTGAGAACAATAAACTTCACAGCCAACCAACAATCTTTACTGGAAATGCTGAGATAAAATAATTACTAAATTTGCACATAAATCTCCATAAATATAAAAAAGACACAAATAGTATTTATTATCTCCCTTTTGTTGGCACAGTTAGCTTTGCTTAGATAGTATATAAATCAAAGAGGAAAGCCTAGTGATTATCACTATAAAAAACACTTACTGTTATAGATACTTGAAGCAATAGTGAACATGTGAATTTAAATCAGTAAGCATTAAGTGTAAGCAAATTAAAGTGCCTATCATGTAGGGTTGCCAGATAAAACATACCCCACTGAATTTGAATTTCAGATAAAAATAAATATATTTTTAGGATAAGATTGTTCCTAGTATTTCACTGGAAATATTTATAATAAAAATTGTATTTTTTAGAAATTCTAATTTAACTGGGTGTGCTGTATTTTTATTTGCCAAATCTGTCAACTCGGCTATGACTTAATTTCTTATAGGGATACAAAGATTATCAGAAGTTCTGTGGTTTGTGGAAGTTGAGGCTGGAAGGAATTTGTTATCACATTTCCAACTGGTGAGGCTATGTTTCCTTTAAGTGAATTCAATTCAATTTAAACAACATTTGTAGAGTGTCTCCTAACTCTGATGGAGTTCTAGGTATGGGCTATGTAGAGTTGAATAAATTGTTTTTTTAAGATTCTCAGAGCTCAAGTGAAGCTGGTTTCAGGCTTCTGGCACAGGTGGTCCAGAAATAATGTGTGAAGAGAAAGCAGAATATGACCATTGAGCAAATGTGACTGTGAGGACATAGCTGGGTAGGAAAAATTATATAACAGATGATGAGCAAGTAGAAACATCACTTTAACAACATGTAGCAGCAGATATTAATAATGTGCTATGAGAGAGAGAGAGAAAGAGAAAGAGAGGGAGAGAGAGAGGCTCATGTGCTACCAGTAGATGTGACATATCAACAACTTACTCTGGAAATAGGTTAAGAAATTATTTATCATGTCTTTTTTGAAAGCAGTGTTGAAACTAGTTAATGTGTAAAAACTCCTCCCACCTTTTTCTTTTTTCTTTTTTAAATTATTTTTTATTTTTTGAGAGAGAGAGAGAGAGAGAGAAAGAGGAGAGGAGAGTTGGGGGAGGGGCAGAGACAAAGGGAGGGTGAGAGAGAGAATTGTAAGCAGGCCTCACACCCAGTGCAGAGCCCAGTGGATCTCATGACCCTGAGATTATGATCTGAGCCTAAATCAAGTCCTCACTTAATTCACTGAGCCACCCAGGTGCCCTAACACTTATCTCACTTTTCAAACAAAAGAATGCCAGCTCTTTAATATGGAAGAAATAGTAGAATTGGGAAAATCACCATTTGGAACCCTTGATGGAAAGTTGATTCAGGCAAAAATAATCAATAGAGCCAAAATCATTAGGTTAGAATCTGATGAGAAAGAATATATTTGTGGTGTGTGTCCACAAATTAGGTCTTAATTGGAAAGGGGAAAACTCCCTTACTTTTACAGTGGAGGCACCTGATCACCTACACAGCTATCAAACCTAGTGTCATGACAGACAAGCTAAAATAGGCGGTTCTGGGTGTGGTCACAGAATTATAGTGTAAGTATGACACAAAAGTTTAAACTAAATCTAATCAAGTTTAAACTAAATCTAATCCAATCCCCAGGTTACAGGAAAGAGAAAGAAAGAAAAAAAAAAGTTTAGTGACACCAGAAGGCAGGTCAAATCACCAAATCACTAAAAAGCAGTGTTTTGTATGCAATTTGGTCAGAGTAGCCTGAAAAACCTTTTGGTTTGGAAGGTAGATAAGCAGAGGTTTCTACAGCTTTTATTGAAAGCCCTATTTGTTTATAAGGATAACATGTTGCTGCTGTTTGAGCATTTTATTCAAATACAAAGGAATAATTTTATGTTATATAGCAGAATAACTCCAATTTCAACATGAGGAAGCAATGCAAATTTAAGAAATATTGAGCTTTACTGAGAATCAGAGACCTTTTTCTAAATAAAAGAAGAAACTGTTCTTGTCTAAATACAGGCATTTTGATTGCTCAGTTCCACTGATCCTTTTTGCTCCTAGCTACATTAAGTTCTAGTTCAATGTGCACTTGCCTTCTTTGCAATGAAAGCAAGTTAATCTCTAACACTGATTTTTAAAATGTTCTTTAGACTTCTAATTGGATCATCATTGTTGATGCTGTTACACTGCTATGACATTTTGGACTTAGTGAATGGCACTGAAAATTACCTTTCTTAGGTTACACTTAAGCTTAGGTGAAATAGCAGAGAAGCACATGATTCATTTCCTTCTGTGTAGAATGCAAAGAACTTAGACTATGGGCTCTTCTTGATTCAGAGGACAGAAAATTGGGAGATATTAGAGCATTACATCCTATTTTTGAAAGAGGAGAAAGCTTAGGCTCACCCTTTTGGAATGGCCAGACGACATAGCTTCTGAGCAGAACTGCCCGATTTTTGCCACTGGCAATTCCACCCTTGCTGTTCCCAGAAACACCCTTCAGTTTCCCCTCGTTGAACTGTTATTTTCTTCCCCTACTGGTTAGCACACATCATTACTTTAAATAATAATCAAATAATGTTCTTGTATAGTATAGAGACATCAATTTATTTTATAGTCTTGCTACATTAATGTTGAACTTTAGATAGCTCTTCTGTCTTGTATATATGAGTATAGGAACTAGGCTAATGGTAGAAAAATGGCTACTTTATTGCATATGTAAATAGAACAGTTTATAGTCTTTTTTCTTTTAAGATTTTATTTATTTACTTAAGAGAGAGAGAACAGAGGGAGACTGAGAGAAGGAGAAGCAGACTCCCCGCTGAGCTGGGAGCCCAACACAGGGCTTGATCCCAGGACCCTGGGATCATGACCTGAGCTGAAGGCGGACGCTTACCCGACTGAGCCACCCAGGCACCCCAGAACAGTTTATAGTCTTACAATAGCTTATGGGCTGAGCTAACAGTTCTTAACGTGTAATGTCTAGACTTGCAGCATCAATGACATCTGGAAACTGGTTAAAATTGCAAAAATTTGGGTCCAAACCCAGACTTATTGAATCAGAAACTCTGGGTGCAAAGCACAGGAATCTG
The DNA here is from genome assembly GCA_028646535.1 of Procyon lotor. Classification (NCBI taxonomy): domain Eukaryota; kingdom Metazoa; phylum Chordata; class Mammalia; order Carnivora; family Procyonidae; genus Procyon; species Procyon lotor. The sequence goes on from CM053611.1 coordinate 76,598,640, forward strand.
TGTTTTAATAAACTGTTCAGATGATTTCTTATGCTTACTAAAGGTTGGGAACTAGTCTAAGCCATGAGATTCCTTATGTTCCTTTACTAAGTCAGCCAACATGCTTAAGCATCTTTTGTGTACTGTTGTCCATAAAAAAGTAATATAGCAATCTCTGTCCTGAGGGTAGTAATATGGTACATAGGAAGAACAAAGTTTACACATAAAGCTATAACAAGCATTTATTATAATCTGTCTTCCCAACTTCTGTGTTTTCCCAGGCTAGGGTCTATAGTTATGAGTGGATGAACCATGTTAACCAGTGGAAAAGAAGCTAAATTTACATATGTATTTGTAGAAAAGAATAGCTATTGATGTGATTGAAGACCAAGAGTAAGTTATAAGACTTAAAGCCTGGAGTGTTAAAGGTCAGTTGTCTTGGCTGAGATATAGCCCTGGGGGCATTGCACTGCTCTTGGAGAGAAGGCAGGCAAACAACCTGCAGAAATACAACATGGAAAAAAACAATCCAAAGAGCAACTGAGGCTCTGTGGGGAGGTTATTAGCTCATCTTGGAGTGTGTCCCAGAGAGATAGTGTTGGCAGAGAAACCCCTGAAGAAACAAAGGAACTGGCAAATACCATTTCTCTCCCCTGCTGCCCAGCATAAGCACAGAGTCACCTATGGGAATCAGTACAGAAGTGACACTACCTAACTTGCTTATACAAAGCCCCACCCCCAGTACCCCAGTGGAACCACCATTCCGTCATACTTGCCTCAATCCCAGAGTGGTGAGTCCCTCCTGCCCCTACAAAAAGATCAGCTCAAACCTCTGCTCACACCATGTCTCCTGGTGCAGGAGTTTTGTAGAGACTTGGTTCTGGTGGCAGTGGCAACAGGTCTTATTTCACAAGTAGACCAGAGCACACCTAGTTAAAACACACCACATTTTGGTCAGGGACAAAACACTGCCCACAACAGGCAAAGAGAGCCTCTGCAGACAAGTGGCCTAAAGGATAAGGCACCCAGGATAAAACAGCAGAGCCCACATGGAACACATTGGAGTTGTTCCTGGAAGTTCCAGGCTCTAGAGAATAAGGGACACTATACAGCAGGGCACTAGAGGACCTCTTCTTTATAAAGCCACTATCCTCAAGAATAGGTGTGACTCTTCTAACACACAGAAACAGGCAAAGACTCGGAGAAATTGAGAAGACAGAGAAATTTATCCCAAACGAACAAACAGGACAAGGTCACAGCCAGAGATCTAAGCAAAACAGATATAAGTAATATGCTTGATAGAGAACTGAAAGTAATAATCATAAGGATATTCACCAGACTTGAGAAAAGAGTAGAAGACAAGAGTGAATCCCCTAACACAAAGATAATGAATAGCATAACAGAGATAAAAAGGGCTCAATAAACCAAATGAGAAACACATCTGATGGAATGAACTGCAGGCTGGAAGAAGCAGAGGAACGAATTAATGATCTAAAAGACAGAATAATGGAAAGTAATCAGACTGAACAAAAGAGAGAAAAAGTAACTATGCAAAATGAGACTAGACTTAGGGAACTCAGTGACTCCATCAAATATAATAATATTCATATTATAGGCGTCCCAGAAGAAGAGAGAGAAAAGGAGGCAGAACATTTATTTTAAGAGATAATAGCTGAAAACTTCTCTAATCTAGGGAAGGAAACAGATATCCAGATTCAGGATGCACGGAGAACTCCATCAAAATTAACAAAAGCAGATTCACAGCAAGACATATTGTAATTAAATTGGCAAAATATAGTGATAAAGAAAAAATTTTTAAAGCAACAAAACAAAAGAAGATAGTAACTTACAAGGGAAAACCCATTAGTCTATCAGGGGATTTTTCAGCTGAAACTTTCCAAGCCAGAAAGGAGTGCCAAGGTATATTCAAAGCACTAAACAGGGAAAATCTTCAGCCAAGAATACTCTGTACAGCAAGGCTATCATTTAGAATAGAAGGAGATATAAAGAGTTTCCAAGACAAACAAAAACTAAAAAAGTTATGACCACTGAATTAGTCCTGCAAGAAATATTAAAAGGGACTCTGAGTGGAGAGAACAAAAGTGACAGTATAAAGGTAGGAAACACAAAGGCTGTAAAAATGAATATTTCTGTAAGAAAAAGTCAAAGAAATTCATAAAATAAAAGGATGTAAATATATCAACCTATACATAAAATATAGGGAGGAAAGAAGTAAAGAATGGCTTGAATTTAAACAACCATCAACTTAGTATAGACCACTATATGCAGAAAATGTTATGTACAAACCTAATGGTAACCATATATCAAAACCACTAATGAATATGCAAAGTATAAAGAGAAAGAAATCCAAATGTATCACCAAAGTCAATAAGCCATGAAAGAGAGAAAGATAAGAAAGGATCAGAGAAAATCTTCAGACACAACTAAAAAAACAAGTAATAAAATGATAATAAATCCATATATAACAAGGATTACTTTGAATTTAAATGGACTAAACACTGCAATGAAAAGACATTGGGTAACCCATCTATATGCTGCCTAAAAGAAACTCATTTTAGACCTTCAGATTGAGATTGAGGGGATGGAGAAACATCTATCATGCAAATGGATGTCAAAAGAAAACTGAAGGGGTGCCTGGGTGGCTCCGTGGGTTAAAGCCTCTGCCTTCAGCTCAAGTCATGATCTCAGGGTCCTGGGATCAAGCCCCTTACTGGGCTCCCTGCTCAGCAGGGAGCCTGCTTCCTCCCTCTCTGCCTACCTCTCTGCCTACTTGTGATCTCTCTTGGTCAAATAAATAAATAAAATCTTTTTTTTTTAAAGATTTTATTTATTTGACAGAGAGAAACACAGCGAGAGAGGGAACACAAGCAGAGGGAATGGTAGCGGGAGAAGCAGGCTTCCTGCCGAGGAAGGAGTCCGATGTGGGGCTCGATCCCAGGACTCTGGGATCATGACCTGAGCCAAAGGCAGACGCTTAACGACTGAGCCAGCCAGGCGCCCCAAATAAATAAAATCTTAAAAAAAGAAAAAGAAAACCAAGTACAATATCAGAAAAAATAGACTTTAAAACAAAGGCTGTAATAAGAGACAAAGAAGGACAGTATATATAATCATAAAAGGGACAACTCAATGAAAAGATATAACAATTGCAAATACTTATGCACTCAACATAAGAGCACTCAAATACCTAAAACAGTTAATAATTAACATAAAGGAAGTAATTGATCAAAATATAATAATAGTAGGGGACTTTAACACCCCATTTACAGCAATGGACAGATCACCTAAGCAGAAAATCAACAAGGAAACAATGCCTTTGTGTGACACACTGGAATAGATTGATTTAACATATGTATTCAGAACATTCCATCCTAAAACAGCAGAATACACATTCTTTTCAAAGGCACATAGAACATTTTCCAGAATAGATCACATATTAACCCATAAAACAAGCCTCAACAAATTCAAGAAGATTGAAGTCATCCCATGCATCTTTTCAATATTAAGCAAAAAACCTCCCAACAAACGAAAGTCCAGGACTGGATGGCTTTACAGGTGAATTCTACCAAACACTTACAGAAAAATTAATACCTATTCTCAAACTATTCCTAAAACTAGAAAGAAAAGGAAAACTTCCAAATTCATTTTATGAGGCCAGCATTACCCTGATTAAAAAAAAACCAGATAAAGATAACACTAGGAAAGAAAATTATAGGCCAATATCCCTGATGAACACAGGTACAAAAATTCTCAACAAAATACTAGCAAATCCAATTCAACAATACATTAAAAAAGCATACACCATGATCAAGTGGGATTTATTACTGGGTTGCAAGGGTGGTTCAATATTTATAAATCAATCAATGTGATATAGCACATCAATAAGAGAAAAGATATGATCATTTTGATAGACACAGAAATAGTATTTGAGAAAGTACAACACCATTCAAGATAAAACCCTCAACAAAGTGGGTTTAGAGGGAGCATACCTGAACATAATCAAGGTTATATATGAAAAACCCATGGCTAACATCATCCTTAATGGTAAAAAACTGAAAGCTTTTCCTCTAAGATCAGGAAGGAACAAGACAAGGATGTCCACTCTCAGCACTTGTATTCAATATGGTACTGGAAATCTTAGCCACAGCAGAGAGAAAACAAAAAGACATAAAAGGCATCCAAATCAGTAAGGAAGAAACAAAATTTTCACTAATTGCAAATGACATGATACTATATATAGAAAAGCCGAAAGGCTTTCGGGTTTTCAAAAAAACCTGCTGGAGCTGATAAATTCAGTAAAGTCACAGGATATGAAGTTAATGTACAGAAATCTGTTGCACTGCTAAACACTAATAATGAAATAGAAAGAGAAATTAAGAAAACAATCCCATTTACAGTTGTACCAAACATAATAAGACACCTAAAAATAAACCTAACCAAAGAGGTGAAAGGCCTGAAAAATACAAAACACTGATCAAATAAAGAGGACATAAAGAATTGGAAAGACATTCCCTGCTCATAATAAAATCTATTCTACACAAAGCAATCTACAGATTTAATGCAATCCCAATCTAAATAACTACCAGCATTTTTCATAGAGCTAGAACAAACAATTCTAAAATTATACGGAACCACAAAAGATCACAAATAGCCAAAGCAATTTTGAAAAAGACAAGCAAAGCTGGAGGCATCACAATTCCAGACTTTAAGTTACGTTACAAAATGGTAGTAATCAAAACAGTATGGTACAGGCACAAAAATACACACAATAGATCAGTGGAACAGAATAGAAAACCCAGAAATAAACCCACAATTATACAGTCAAGTAATCTTTGAAAAGTATGAAAGAATATCCAATGGGAAAAAGGCAGTGTCCTCAACAAATGGTGTTGGAAAAACTGGACAGCCACATTCAACTGGATGAAACTGGATCATTTTCTTATATCATACACAAAAATAAGTGCAAAACTGATTAAAGACCTAAATATGAGGCCTGAAACCATAAAAATCCTAGAAGATAACACAGGCAGTAACTTCTTTGACATTGGGCATAGTGACTTCTTTCTGGATATGCCTCCTGAGACAAGGGAAACAAAAGCAAAAATAAACTGTTGGGAATATATCAAAATAAAAAGCTTCTGAAAAGGAAAGGAAGCAAACAACAAGACTAAAAGACAACCTATGGAATGGGAGAAAATATTTGCAAATGATATATCTGATAAAGGCTTAGTATCCAAAATATATAAAGAACTTATAAAATTCAGCACCCAAAAAACAAATAATGCATTTATAAGTGGGCAAAATACACGAATAGACATTTCTCCAAAGAAGACATACAGATGGCCAACAGACACATGAAAAGGTGCTCATCATCACTCATTATCAGGGAAATGCAAACCAAAACTACAATGAGGTATTACCTCACATTCGTCAGAATGTCTAAATCAATAACACAAGAAACAGGTGTTGGCGAGGATGTGGAGAAAAAGAAACACTCATATACTGTGGAGGTTCTTCAAAAAGTTAAAAATAGAACTACTCTATGATCCAGGAAACTACTGGGTATTTCTCAAAGAATACAAAAACACTAATTCAAAGGGAAACATGTACCCCTATGTTTAGAGCAGCATTATTTACAATAGCCAAATTATGGAAGCAGCCCAAGTATCCATCGATTGATGAATGGGTAAAGAAGTGGTGTATATATACATACACACAGTGGACTATTATTCAGCCATAAGAAGTGAAATCTTGCCGTTTGCAAAGTCATTGATGGACCTAGAGGATATAGTGCTAAGCAAAATAAGGCAGAGAAAGACAAATACCATATAATGTCACTTATATGTGGAATTTTAGAAACAAAACAAATGAGCAAAGAAGGAAAAAGAGAGAGAGAGAGAGAAAGAAATCAAGAAACAGACTCTTAATTATAGAGAACAAACTGATGGCTACCAGAGAGGAGCTTTGTAGGGGGATGGGTGAAATAGGTGGTGGAGATTAAGGAGGGCACTTGTAGTGGTGAGCAGCAGGTGATGTATGTAATTGTTAAATCACCATATATTGTATACCTGAAACTACTATAACACTGTATGTTAACTGGAATTAAAATAAAAACTTGAAAAAACTAAAAATAAGTAAACAAATAATGCATTGAAAAGGACTCCAAGAATATTAAAAGGAGTCCCCATTCTATTTTATAATGAGAAAATAAAACCTAAAGAGTATTGAGAAATGGTAGGAGAGATGGTAGGAGAACTGGGATGATCCAGTTTGAGGGGAAAATTTAAATTATGCACTCTGTGTGTAAACAGCATTATCTGTCCTTACCCTGTTGACTCAGCTGGTTGGAGTTCTGTGACAGAATCAGTTCTCTACTGAGATCGGCTAAATTATTCTTTTTCTTGGCCACAGTCTATATCCCACTCACAATCCAAGGCATCAAGTACAGGTGGAATGGGGCACTGGGGAAGGATGGTAGATCATTACACATTCATCTCTATTTCCGGTTGAATAACTGAAGGCCAATGAGAGTGGATGGTAATATCATCTTTGTAGGATGTAATAGACAATAAATGACAAATTTCTGAAAATTTCCCCTAAAGCTTTAATTGGTACAGAGAGCTGTTGTTTTTGTGAGGGTTTTCTTCAGGCAAATTTACCTTCATGAAGAAAAGTACATAATAATTTCTCAGGGAAAATTAGTAAAGTTTAACTTAATGCTCTTACAATTTTTATGTTGTATAACTTCTAAAATGCTTCCTTTGGTAAAATTAGTTCATTTAAATATTTATATCAGCACAAAAACATGTAGCTCTCTTTCTGTGTACATTAAATAGGTCTTGAAGACATTAAAAAAATTTAGAGGTTAATCTCCTGCATCCATATAAGGAGACAAAAAGTTAAATGCCTCATTTTTAAATATAGTAGGCTGCATCCACCCGCATCAGCTAAAATGCCTCAATATTTCCATCCATGCAAAACTTTGTTCCTAATTCAGCCCTAGGAAAATGCCTCAAGGTAAAACTTGAACAACGTATCTTTCAGTAGACCTTTTCATAAAGTTTCTGAGTTTAAAATTACTATCAGTATGGGCAATGTACTAGAATATTCATATGTTCATTTTTTCCTGTGTCTAATATTTGAACAAATAGGAAAAATTTATAGTGGACATAATCATGATAATAATGAATGTCAGTGAGAAAAAATAATTTTTAAAAATAATTTCCCTTCATAATTTAATACAAGAACTTACATGCTTTAAGAAAAAACCTTTTTCTAAAAATAACATTTTTTTTTAAAGAAACAAAAGTCAGTAAATAAATCCACAAGCTGACAGCTAGGTGTTTTGATCTTGGGCTACCTCCATGGAACATATGTCATGCTTTGTATAAAAAGATGATGTTGCTTGTCAACTACCATTAAGACTGATTTTCTTATAAAGGGGTAAATAATTGTATAGAAATCTGAACTTACAAAAATACATTTTTATAAAAACTGGTAATCCACTGAGTAGAAAGACTTGATTTGCTGGTTTTAAAACAACTGATGACAAGGATTTTGTTTCCTTTCATTTTGTTTAAAGGATCATAGAGCACTTTCAAAGAATCATTTTGAAGCTAATAAACAGAATAAGTTAAGGTGTCAGTATTTTTCACTATAAGGTGGGAAGGAATCAGAGAAAATAAATTTTTAATTAACTTATTTACCTGATAATTAAATTTTACTCTCTATGGAGACCAGGAATTGCAATCTCAACTGTTTGCAGGAGCCAGCCAGGTAGATGATATGGATGATGAAATAGACTGTATAGCATGGAGAAAATTCTTAAGCTGAAGATTCATACCCAGTCTAAAGGAAGTAGCAGTACTCCACTCAGTTCACATAGTAACGAGAATCCCAAAATTTCTAGATCTTTTGATTTTCAAGAAAAACTCCAATGTAGATTTTTTACAACGCTTCCCAATCACTTAATGCTGGGAGTTAAATAATTTTTAGAAATATCGTGTTCATCAAATAAAATATACCTGCTGGGTAGATTTGTCTTGGGATCTACCAATTTATGACCCTTCATTTTTAACCCCAAATTGTGGTATTTTCATCTGTCTGCCACGAAAGACATTGAAAGACAGATGCACATAAAAACATGTTATTACAAAAAATAAGGAAAATCTCACAATTTTTAAATATTTTTTGAATATTTATTAGGAAAACTAGTATATATATTTTGGGCAAAGCCTTCACCATAATCAACCCACACACTCATTGACATGTGAACTTATTTCCAATTAATGGGTGAGATAGGAATGTTAATTTTACTGACCCAACAGCACTAACTCACTGAAGAAAAGAAAGCTGGTCTCTTGCTCTCTCTCATCACACACACACACACACACACACACACACACAGAGAGAGAGAGAGAGAGAGAGAGAGAGAGAGGCTGTGAAACAGAATATGCATTGGTAGAAGTTACCATGTAATTATAAATCTGAAAGGTCAGGGTCCACATGTCTACAAATAAAACAAATACATCTAATATAACCCATGTGTAATTATTAAATGATAAGAACTTTACAATTATTAGAACAGGCCATGTGGAAGTGATCTTGCCTCAACAATTCTTATCTTCGTTTAACTTCTAACATGCTAGCACAGTATAGATCATTAATAGAAGCAGGCAGTCTTTGGCATGAATGAATGAGCTTGTTTTTATAAATTAAAAAGATGCATGTTCGGGAGAAGATGAAGAATAGTGAGTTTTCTCATTATTGAGTATGTATAGTTTAGAATTATCACCTTAGGCGCTTATTAAATATGTTAAATAGGTTGTACATTTTTAGAGTAAGCATTTTACTTATTTTAAGTCATAAATCATTAAATAACCCAATGGGTGTTTGTTAAGGAAACACAAGGCTATGTCTTATTTTCAAAGACCCAAGCTTTAAATCTTTTGGAATGACTTGACAATGCATTTTGCGTATTTAGTTACCTTTGAAAATAACATTATCTCTAATCCATGCCTCTTTCTTTTTTTTTTTTTTCGCCTTTGACTCTGGTTAACTTTAGATCACTTGTTTCTGCAAGCATTTGTCACTGATAGCCTTTTTTTTTTTACCGGTAGCTTTTTTATCACACAGTACTAAGGCTGTGTCTTGAGCAAATTGATCACTATTACTTCTATGTTATTCATTGGAGTTACAAAAGATAAATGTTTTCTAATATGACACTTATTTTTCTAAAAGAAGGAAACTTGGTCATGGTATCTAAGAATGTATAAATATCAATAAGTACCCTTAATCCTTAAAAATGATAAAATTTTGGGGCATCTGGGTAGCTCAGTCAGTTAAGCATTTGCCTTCATCTCTGGTCATGGTCCAGGGTCCTGGGATTGAATCCTGCATCAGGCTCCCTGTTCAGTGGGAACCCTGCTTCTCCCTCTGCTTCTGCCCCTCCCCCTGCTTATGCTCTCTTTCTCTCTCAAATAAATAAATAAATAAATAAAATCTTAAAAAAAAAAAATGAAATTTTTAAATTTTCAAATGATCTTTCTTGCAGGGAAGAGTAAGACGAAGGCACTTACAAAAAGCCTTGTTATTAGAATCAAAGTTTATCATAGATTCATCTAAGCAATTTTACTATAAAGCATATACCTATAAACATATTATGTAATGTCTCTTGTCGGCAGAGTTAAAGCAGGTCACATATCACAATCAAAACAAAGATAAACACATGTGGTAACCTAGAAACATGATTAAAAATTTCACTACCTTACATAATTGAAGCATCATTTAAGTTGGTAAGCCAAAATGATTACATATAATTCAGTCTATTAATTGATAAATTCAGAAGAAATTTCATTGTCTGCTCATGGTAAGAGTTTTATGTCCCTACGTTTACTTGGAGTTTTAGATTGATTATTAGATGATGTTAGACTATTATAGTAGAGTTTTCAAATTGATGCCTGGAGATACTCTGTATCTTATCCAGGATGATGGTGCAAAGTAGGCTATCTATAATTATAATTGAGAGAGACAGCCCAAGGTTGGAATGTTTTCTTTCATCTTCAAAGATATAATATGCATATCACAGAACCACAGGCCATTGCATCTGCAAATTGCTGGTGAAAGTAAATCATGTCATCAAAGAAAAAGATTCCAATGAAGTAGAATTTTATCTACCAATCCTAAAAAATTCTGGTCGATTGCACTATAAGTGCCAAGGAAAATTATTTTACACAATGGCCTAAGACAAGCCACTGTTGATCCTTTGTGTGTGGTCATGTGATTAGCAGAGAATTGGAAGTATCTATTGATCCAGTCTTGTTTTTAAGGATATAAATACTCAATGATTTGGTCTACTTCTGTAGACATTATGTTAGGTACTGAGGATTCAAAGATGAACTCTCATGCTTGAGAAATTCAGTGTCTAGTCAGGGTGACAGACACATAAAGCCACAACCACAATATGATCTTAAAAATATTAAGTTGGAAGCAGGCACAGAATACTATGGGAACACATTGGAAATGTGGACTATGGTTTTCAGAAATGTGTATCTCGAGGTAAGGAATCCAGCACAGGGGCAATTGAAACACTTTTCACAAAAGATGGGCCTGAATTAAGGCAACAGTTTTTGGGCTACGGGAAGGGTATAGAGTTAGGCAAAAAAAGGAAATATAAAAGGCAGGATTTAATGACAGGAGGAGAAATATAGGTAGAGATATAGATTAGATAGATGATAGATAGATAGATAGATAGATAGATAGATAGATAGATAGATAGATGATAGATAATAGAGATAGAGAAAGATTATGGATTGATTTCTGGGTTAGATGAAGGTACTACTAATTGTGACTGACACTATAGGTGAATAGCCAGATTTGGAGGAAAATATAGTACTGTTTGGGGTAAGGAGAGGTGGGAGATAAAGTAGGAAGTTGAAGTTGGGGTACCTGTGGCACATCTTCATAGATAATGTTCAACATACAGTTTAATATAAGAGCCTGAAACATGCTTAAAGGTAAAGTGCCAGTACTGAAGGAGATATTTAAGCCCTTGTTGAGTAAGAGGATAATAAATGGGGCCCCATGGTGGTGATACTCTGAACCTTATTATCATCCTGATCTTTATACATCTAACATCTTAAATACTCCTACATCCTATAAGTCATCACTGAATGCTACCATCTCCTTGGCTTCACCAAAGCCAACTATGATCTCATTTGAAGAAAGTATTTGAGAGCCTAATATTAAACCAGACTTGAGGCTGGTCTCATTTTAATTTTACCCACAGTCTTGCCCTTCCCCTTAGTTTTAGTAGCAGTTCTTAATCATGCTGGTTCATGATTGAGTCCCACTTCTGTGGTTGCCCCAATCCGTACTTGCAGTCCACCAGCATTGCTTTACTCCTCCCATCAGGGCTCCCAGACACTCTAGACCTTGTCTAGACCTCACGTCTGGGTCCCTGCTGCAAGACTACCTTGATCGAAGGTGGCCCACTCATGCCTGGCCTGCTGCCTCAATATGGACATTTGTTGTGTATGAATCCCAACACTCACTCACATGTGTTCTAAGAAATAACCTTAACCAGATTTCCCTTTGGTGAATCCCCTCCATCTCTTTTAGCACAGGTGGTCATTGTGAAGCTGACCTATGCTCTTCTTAAAGAGGCTTCAGACATTCAGCACCTTGGATTCCCTTAACTCCAGTGACTGGCTCAAAAGCAGTGTGTGTTCCAAGCAGAGGCAATGTTGTATGCTCCCCTTGCCCCATTCATGTATGTGAAAGACTTCTCCTTTCTCCTGCTGGATGAGCCCAAGAAACCATGTAGCCCTGGGAAGTGCTGGTGGTCTGAGAATGAAAGACAGGAGAGACGGCACGTCCTGAAGGTAATATTTGGGCCTTGTATTTGGCTGCTTCTGAAGTCAAACCTAAACCCAGACTCTTCAGGTTTGTTATTTTGTGTTTAAGAGAATTTGTGTTGATGCTTTTTACCTTCAACTGAAGAAAGGTCTTAATTTATTCATAATTGATTCACTGAATACCTAATCATTGAAGATGCACATGTCAGGAGTTAGCAAGGCATTGTGGATATGGAAGAGGCTATTCCGAGATAGTCCCTGCCACCATGAAGCTAACTGTTGACTGGAGGACCACTGGTAGATTTTCCTCACATTGATTTTGTGCTTCTGTTGATGGGTACCTTTGATTCTGGGCTTTGTTTATGAGGTTTCCCAGAGTGTCTACCAGTGGATATGCAAATAATTCAGTTTTTTGTCTGGAGAACTTTATAGTTATGGGCCCTCAGCTATATGGGACACCTACCCTGGTAGGTCTTGCTAGACGCTGGGTCTCAAATATTATCTTTCTGACCTAGAGCACTACTATCCTAGCTTCAGTGTGTTGTTTCCATGTTCTACTTAATTTGCTGGTTTTCACGTATCTTAAAAAATAAGGATTGAACAACTTCAAGAAGTCAGATGGTAAGATGGAAGGTGAGACCTCTTACGAATAAGGAAAATAGGTGTATATTCATTTATCATACATGTATTCTTTCATAGAAGCCTTTCAGAGCCACTTCATGGAAAAAAGTAAATAACAATGATCAGAAATTAAAACTGATTGAACACATAATTGTCCCTTCTCCTTTGTTCTTTCTCTCCCTGTCTCTCCTCTCCTTTCTTTTGTCTCTCCTTTCCTTCTTTCTAATTATATTTATTAAACCAATTCTCAGTACTGTTTTGGGGGTTGAAGTCCAGCTTTAGACCTATAAATCCTTGTCATAAAACTTGCATTCTAATGTGGAGGCACTGAGTTCAGAGCTTTTACATGTCATTCCATTTGAACTATGCAAGAATTCATTTTTACCAATAAGGGATTGAGAACAAGTGGTATGAGTATGTAATTTGTTAAGGATCAGAGTAAGGGCAGAGGCAAGATTCTTAGCCATGTTTGTAGCAGAAGAAATCATGCTAAGTCCTAAGTGCCATGAGGAAAACTAGAGCAAGATATATGGGATACAGAGTGATGAGACCAGGAAAGTTGGGAGTTTCAGAAGTAGAGCAGGGATCTGAATTAGGCCAGGCAGATACCCAAGGACAAGCTTTGCAGGCGGAGGGAACCATACGTGCAGCAGGAGCATTCTGGAAGTGTTGGAGACCTGAAAGGAGGGCAGTGCAAGGAGGAGGATGGTTGCAGGAGAAGGGGTCACAGGCAGACAGAAGCCTGATGATGAAGCATCTTATGGACCACAGTAAGGCCTCTGGATTTAGGTGACACTTGTCACTCTGATCTGGTTCTGAAATGCCAGCTTTTTCTGTTCAAGGTTCAGAGGGTTGAGAAAGAATGAATCAGAGATAGGACTTTGAAAGCTTGGGGATTGGGTAAAACAGATGAGATAACAATGCTCGGGCTTGGGCCAAACTCACATCCCACAGCGTCACCACACCCTGCTTGGATTTCATTTCTCTCTTTGAACTGGAGTAGAGCAGAATGGGAGTGGAGGGTCAAACTGCCTCCCTGTAAGAATGCTGTTCTGATCTCTTTCCACTCTGTGCCTGGGCAGAGAAAAAGGAAGATCAGCACAAGTGGGTGTGAGATCAGAGAATTATGCAGTTGAGACTCTGTTTAAAAGGAATTCCAGTGTTCACCCCCACTCCAAAATATCAGTGGGAATTTCTGCCGGCGCGAAGGCTGACACTGCAGTGTTATACTGACATGCTCTTCATTTTCTCAGGAAGTGCATTTGCATAAGTCTGTACAACTCAAATATCTAAGAAAAGCCAAACAGAGGGCCCTATATAGTGCGATTTCTAAACTTGTTCCTGCAGCTTAATGTAGATCTCTCTAAAAGTACTGGATTATTTACAGTGCTTACAAAAATCTTCACTATTTGCTTTAAACTTTAGGCCTAAGGGTGATTTTCCTTCTACATTTTCTTTGTGAATGCAATTCATTCTATAGTGGAAAATAGAAGTTTTCTTAAAATAAGGAAGACATCATAAATGCTCTGTGAAAAACATTTCATATTAGAATTGGGTGAATGACAACACTCAGATTGGGGGTCGGCAGAACTCAAGAATGGAGTAGCATGGAATAAAATAGACAAGAATTCTGAGCCTAGATGTTCTTCAAATCATCCCTGACTTTTTTTTTTTTAACATGAGAGTATGGAGTAAGCTTAAGTTTGTAATAAGCTTAAGTTTGAAGCTTGCTCTACAAACTTTAAGTAACTTGTTCTTTCTGTTCTAACTTTTAGTTACACGTGGTTTTGCCAAAGACAGCCATTTTATTATGATTGTATTTTTGTAAATGCCAATGAATATTATGGTGGAGAGTGCTTCTGATGGGGTTGGTGATAGCATTTTGGAGACTTTGCAAGCTATTTCTTTTTTTTTCCCCAGCTATTTCTTTTATATATCTCTATCTCCATATTTATATCCATATCTAGGCCTCTGTCTGTACCTATTTTTTAAACAATAAGTCACAGAAAGAAACGTATTTTATATTGGGACTCAGCATACACACACACACACACACACAACTAAAAGTTTTTTCTTCTCTTTGCTTATCTTCTGGATGCTTCAGTTTTTTTATTCTTTTCTATATAATTAAAATCTCTAGTGCCAACCCATTTAAGTGATTTTATAACCCACTTATGGGTCTTACTCACAATTAGAAAATAAGGCAGGATTGTGAAAAGAAATTCATTGACTAATGATAAAAACCCATAATAGCTATAAAAAGAAGCTGGGGATCATTTGGGGATCTTATTACCAGGCACTTTGGTGGCTGCTATCATTGAATCAACTCATTTCTACTCCTCAGCTAGATAAGCAATGACCCTGGGTTCCATTTTAAATCTCCTTATCTCTTTATTCTTGGTGTCGTTAATTAGCTGGAATGACCTATCTGAAAGAATAGTCACAAGTTCTTGAAGCACTTGCTGTATACCATGAGCTCTAAGTATCTGCTTATAGCTATATAACTCCCGGTTTCAATAGCTGGAGAGAAGGAAATCAAGAGAGAGCAAAGTTCAATACTTTATTCACATGTGAGTTTCAATCGTCAGTCCAAAGTTCTCCTAGAACTTGCAGCAAACTCTAAAGGCTTTAATCCTTCCAACACATAAAAGTTACAGGAATCCCATAGAAGTTAATGGTTTGGGATCGATCTATAGTCCCAATCTTTCAGATTATGTATCATAGTTTTCCGACTCTTTATTCATTAGACAGCATCACTATGTTGAAACTCACAGTAGGGGACAACTCTTGTTTTGCCAACTCAGTATCTATGAACTCTCCCTCTAGTAAAATAGTAACTCATGTTTCCTCTTAGGTACCATCTTCCCTGTCTCCTCTTAGATCTTGCAGTGTAAGTTATGAGGTCAGGGACTAATTCCCAGCCCTGTCTGTTGTATTTTGCTGTACTTTCCTCCCTACTGCTGATTGCACTTGAACCCCAAGGCACATGCAACCTCACCCTAAACTTCAGGACCAATACGGAGGAGATGTAAGAGTAATCTAAAGAATTCTGCAAGGCAATATCATGTTTTTTTTTTTTTTCCTAATTGGTTTCTGACATTGTGCCTCAGTTCTAATAATGGGCTGCCCACCTTAAAACCTGGGGCCTGAGTCAGAGCATGTAATTTGCCCCTTAATATCTGGCACTTTGCCTCACTCTTGCCTGGTCCTGGAGACGGAGCCTGTGACCACATCAATTCTGTCAACTGCTGAGTTGACTAAACTGGCTCTCTTAGCTTTCCTTTAAGCTCCTGGAGGACTGGTCTGTACTCATTAGGTATGTAATGGTTAGGAGGGTTTCTACTTCCTTGCAAAGGCCGCCTGCTGGACTACTTGCCTAGGCTACCTCCTACTGTTTGTTGCAATGTTTCAGATGCCAGTGTTGTCATCTCGCTGGGCTTCCTCTCAGAAGCTGTTTCAAATATCTGCTCCACTCCCATGGATGAGCCTGTTACTGAAGCTGAGCCTCTCCTTTATTTCCCTGCTGTTAACTTGACCTTATCTGGTGGAATATGAAGATAGAAACTAACTTTTTGTTATTTTTCCCCTGTGTCCAACATAGTATCTTGCTTGGGACATTGTTGAATAACATGTTCATTTGAAAATTATTATCACTTATCAGAGTTGTCATTTTGTTTAGGGGGTCAGACTCACAAAAGGAAAACTTGTACCTTGGTAACTGTTCTACGTGAGAAAAATTTGGGAAGGATGAGTCTTCCCAGACTTATTATGGGTTTATTATGAAATAAAATGTTAAAAGTTCAGGTTCAGAAGGATGTTTATATAACTGCAACATTCAAACTGTTTCATTTTGGTTCTAAAACTTTTGAGTGTGTTCAATGTTACCTCAAATAGTTTGAAAATACCTTTATTATGATAAATTAAAATATTATATCAGTATGACATTAAACTGTTTCATGACACAATACAATAATACAATGGTTCCATGATATAAGAGGGAAAGAAAGAAAAAGAGAGCATGGAGGAAGGAAGGGGGAGAGAAAGAGAGAGAAACAAAGAAAAAGCCAGGTTCCTCTGTAGTCCCCTGATGATACTAAGGTCCTGAACTCCATTATGTTCATTCAAAAAACTTATTTTGAAGAAACTAGAAGCTGAGTGTAATTATTATTATGATGATTATGTTTCAAATTTCAGTTGGCAAAATAACACCCTGTTAATAAAAAATAGAACGCTCCTCTTCTTAAAGGAAATGCATCCACTTGGAACATGACTAATGGTACATTCTGTTGGTAAGTTAAATGTCAGTTAAAACATGCTAGTTACATTTCCCTGAAAATGCTCCTGGGATTGAAAAGTTCTCTTTTTGGATTTTTGTGGCATGGATATTTAATAATTTTAAAACACAAGTCAAACATTTATTTGGCCCTTCCTACAGATAAGCTTATCGACCTTGCATGAAGAGATGTTTTCTCCTGTGTTTGGATCTGAGAGTAGCAGAATGAAAGATTCAGCTGGGAAGGGATAAGTGCAGGAAAAAAAAATTGTGCAGCAAGAGAGAACGCAGGACAAAATATTGCTATAATTGCTTTAAATGCAGCATCATGGGCTATTTGCATTTTTGCCAATTCTGCTTAAGCACTGGAATATTAAAACTAGCTTTCAAGGAGCTCCCTGTCTCAGCACAAAGGCAGACAAGCAAACAAATAATTGGAATATAATGTAATGGCAGAGCAGGGGAACGAGAGACAAACTATCTGGGTAAGTGAGCCATGAAGGCTTCACAAATGGGGATAAGTAGGTTTCAAATGGGGATAAGAATTTTGCTGGATGGAGAGGAAAAGACAGGCATTGCAGATAGAGACTAGCTGGAGCAAAGGCATGGAGTTGTGAAAATGTAAGGCATGCTGAGGGAATCCATGAATGGCCTAGTGTGGCTCTAGGACAATATGTATTGGGCAAGGGTTGTTGGCATGAAGTGATGAGAAAAGTAGATTGGGACCAAGTGATGGAGAATTTTATGTCAGTCAGAGGATTTTGGACCTGATTTTAGCAGAGCTTTGGGTGTTTCAATTATAATAAAAATTTAATGTAAAAGGGCACCTGGGTGGTGCAGTACGTTAAGCACAAATGACTTCTGGTTTGGGTTTAAGTCATGATCTCAGGGTGGGGAGATGGAGCCCTGGGTTGGGCTTAGGCACCACGCAGAGTGTGGAGCCTGCTTGATGTTCTCTTGCTCCCTCTCCCTCTGCAACTCTCCCACGCTTGCTCATGCTCTAACCCTCAATAAATAAATAAATAAATAAATAAATAATATAATAAAAATTTAATATGATTAATGTTTACAAGTTGAAATTTATATCTTGGTGTAACAGGCCATTTGGAGAGGGGACATGTAGAAATAATTGATTTCTCTGCTGAACACAGCCATTATTTCTATTCTTTCCAAGGTTTCTAACTTGATGATACTGTTTCCCTGTGTTACCATTATTTCAAAGCTGTTCAGTCATCCTGAGTTGTGATCACCACACATTCATCTATCACAAGACCCATAAAGAGATCAAATCCCCTCAGTATTCCTTGGACATGTCTGTTGCTGTTAACTTTCAATGATAACTTCTGGTCTTTGAATTTTTCAACTCAAGAGGGTGACTTTTGCACTTAGTGGACCTAGAGCTGCTTTGAAATGGAAATCAAGGTCCCCTTAAACTCCCGCAGTATCATCAGAGGTTTTTAAATAGGAAAGTGGCTTGGATAGATCCAACAATCTCCATTCCTAATGTTCCTGGGACACTCAGCTACGGAAACCGTTACCCTCTGAGTCATTGCCAGGCATCACTCATACTCTTCACCCTCAGCTCAGCCATTCATCACATGCCCCTTTTAGATTCCATTTTAGAGTGCATTGAATCTGTAGACCACTTTGGGTACTATAGACGTTTAACACTATTAATTCTTCCAATCAGTGAACACAAGATGTCTTTCTGACTTTCCATGTGCTGTGTCTTGTTTAATTCCTTCTACAATGTTTTGTAACTTTCACAGGTGCCTGGTTACTCAGTGGGTTAAAGGCTCTGCCTTCAGCTCAGGTCATGATTTCAGGGTCCTGGGATAGAGTCCCACATTGGGCTCTCTGCTCAGCAGGAAGCCTGCTTCTGCTCTCTCTCTGCCTGCCTCTCTGCCTACTTGTGATCTCTCTCTCTCTCTCTCTCTCTGTCAAATAAATAAGTAAAATCTTAAAAAAAAAATGTTTTGTAACTTTCAGTATAAAAGTCTCACCCCTTTCATTAAGTTTACTCCTAAATATTTTTTTTTTTTTGGTTCTTTTTGGTGCTGTTATAAATAGAGTTGTTTTCCTAATTTTTTTTTTTCAGATTGTTCATTGGTAGTGTATAGAAACACACTGATTTTTGTATATTGATTTTGTATCCTGCAACTTTACAAAATTTATTTATTAGTTCTAATAGTTTTTTTTTTCCTTTTTGACAGTTTTGAGGATTTTCTATGTTGCCTGCAGACAGGGACCATTTTACTTCTTCCCCTCCAAATTAGGTGCTTTTGATTTCCATTTCTTGCTTAATTTCTTTGAACCTATACCTAGTATGTTGAGAGTTTGTATTATAAAGTGTTGTTAGATTTTTTCAAATTTTTTTTCTGCATCTTTTGAGAGGATCATATGATTTTTATTCTTCATTCAATTAATGTTGTGTATCATGTTAATTGACTTTGGTATATTGGAACATACTTGTATTCCAGGGATAAGTCATCCCACTTGGTCAGAGTGTATAATCATTTTAATATGCTGCTGGATTTGATTTACTGGTGTTTTATTGAGGGTTTTTTCATCTGTATATGTCAGAGATTTTGGCATGTAGTTTTCTTGTGATGTTTTGTCTGGCTTTGGTAGAAAGGTAATGATGGCCTCTTGAAATGAGTTCAGAAGGGTGCCCTCCTCCTGAATTTTTTTGGAAGAGTATTGACATTAATTCTTTAAATGTTCGGAGAATTCATCAGTGGGGCCATATTTGTTGGGAGGTTTTTATTACTAATTCAATCTCTTTACTGGTTATTTGTCTATTATACTTTCTATTTCTTCACAATTTAGTCATGGTAGGTTGTATGTTTCTAGGAATTTGTCCATTCTTCTAGATTGTCCAATTTGTTGGCATATAATTGTGCATAGTAGTCTCTTTGGATCCTTTTTATTTCTGTGGCATCAGTTGCAAAGTCTCTTCTTTCATTTCTGATTTTATTTATTTGAGCTTCTCTCTTTTTTCTTAGTCTAGCTAAGTGCCTGTCAATTTTATCTTTCCAGAAAAAAATCTCTTAGTTCTTTTAATTTTTTCTATTTTTTTTGTTTTGTTTATTTCTGCTCTTATCTTTGCTATTTCTTTCCTTCTTCTAACTTATGGGGTTAGTTTGTTCTTCTTTTTCCAGTTCCTTGAGGTGTAAAGGTAGGCTGTTTATTTGAGATCTTCCTTCTTTTTTAATGTAAGCATGTATCACTATGAACTTCTTTTTTAATAATGCTTTTGTGGCATCCCATAAATGTGATATGTTGTGTTTCCATTTTTGTTTATCTCAAGAATTTCCTTTTTGATTTCTTCTTTGAACCAGTGTTTGTTCAAGGGTATGATGTTTAATTTTGACATTTGTGAACTTTCCAATTTTCCTTCTCTATTGATTTCTAGTTTCATTTCATTGTGGTCAGAAAAGATACATGGTATGATTTCAGTCTTTTAAAATTTATTAAGACTCATTTTTTTGACAAAATGTCATCTAACCTGGACAGAGATCTATGTATGCTTGAGAAGAATGTGTATTCTATTGTTTTTGGATGGAATGTTATGTACATGTGTTAGGTCCCCTTGCTCAATAGTGTTATTCAAGGCTCTTATTTCTTTATTGATTTTTTTAAATTTTTATTAACATATAATGTATTATTTGCCCCAGGGTACATGTCTGTGAATCGTCAGGCTTACACATTTCACAGCACTTAATAGCACATACCCTCCCCAATGTCCACACCCCAGCCACCCTATTCCTACCCCCCC
>CM053611.1:76619666-76645349 GCA_028646535.1 Procyon lotor
ACAAAAATATGGATAAACATGGTGAAGGGATGGAATATGACTATAAAGATGAAAATTAAAAAAGATTCTAAAAAAGGAATTGATAAGAAGTTGGTTAAAAAAAAAAGAAGTTGGTTGAAAAAAAAAAGAGGAAAGAATATGATCAGGCTGGAGACTAGAACAAAGTCACGCACTGGACTTAGGGTGTATTTTGATCTGTTAGAAGAAACTGTATCCCAAAATTTTAAAGAAAAAAAAGACCTATATGTATACAAAAATAAGATTAGATACAATGAAGTGATAAAATATAACAATGAAAATTTAAAAATATTTTTTAAAAGGTATTGATAAGATAAAATAGTTAAAAAAGGTTAAAATAGGAAAGAGGAAAAATTAAAAAAAAAGAATAAGAAAAAATTAAGTTAAAAAAATTTAACTTTGAAAGACTAAAAAATCATGGGGAAAAAAAGCCATGAATTCTATGTGTTGCATTCCCCAAATTCTAGAGTTCCACAGTTGTCATTGACTGGTGAACTTGGTCTTGGCTGGATATTCTTGCTGATCTTCTGGGGGATGGTCTCTGTTGCACTGATTCTCAAATGTCTTTGCTGTAGGTGGAATTGCACCGCCCTTCCCAGGGGCCAGGCTAAGTAATCTCAGGTTTGCTCTTAGGAGCTTTTGTTCCCTGAATGCTTTCTGTACAGCTTTGGAGGAGGAGAATGAAGATGGCGGCCTCCCAACCTCCAGTCCCATAGGAACCAGAGCCCAGGGTTCCACCCCTTAGTGTGCCCTCACAGAAAAGCAATCAATCCCTCCCATCTCCCTGTTCTCTGGCTGCACTCCAAGCTCACCCAGCCTGTGACCATGTGTTTCTATCTCTGGCACATGGCCCCATTTGGAGTCTCCAAACTCAGCAGATTCCTGCACCGTGCTCCTGCACTGCTCTTCCTGGAGGAGGAAGGAGGAGACCTCCCCTGATCTGCCTCTTGTGGGGTCCCTGCTCACAGAACAATGACTCAACTGTGCCTCAGATCATGGTTTAAGGTAACCCCAAGCTGAGATCCCACTGCTTGGCTCCGTCTCTGAAGCCAATTTCCCCTCTCCAATACCTGGGAGCTCTGCCACACTCAGACACCCCTGGTCTTTTTGTGACCCCACGGGTCCTGAGACCACACTGTCCCCACAAGAGCTCCACCCTCTGCTTAGCCTCTAGAGTGACATCTGTCATGGAGCAGACTTCTAAAAGTTCCGATTTTTGTGCTCCCCTGCTCTACTGCTTGCCAGGAGTTGGCCCTTCCCCCCACAGTCTCTCTTCCTGTATATTGCCTCGGATTCACTTCTCATCCTACCACCCAGAAAGTGGTCGCTTTTCCGTTCCTAGAATTGCTGCTCTTCTTCTCTTTGATCTCCTGTTGAGTTTGTAGGTGTTCAGAGTGGTTTGATAACTATCTAGCTGAAGTCCTGGGGCCCAACAATATTTATGTCTCCTACTCCTCCACCATCTTGCTCCTCCCCCTCCTCCACTCCTCGGCTTTATGAGATGTGTTTCTAAAGCCCATTCCCTACAACCTTTCGACATCATTTCCCCTCCAATTCTGTGAGGCGCTCTGGACATTGGAAATAACATAAATTGGGTTGTGACTCTTGGGCCTTTTAGTATAAAACCCAAGAATACTCTCAAGTGAGTCATTACTCTTCTCCCTTTTATCACCACTCAAAAGTTTCTCATTCTTCAAGGCTGCAGTATTGTTTCAACTTAAACGCTATGACCAAATCATTAATTATGTTTTTTACTTGGCTTTATTCATCTTTTTTATTATCCCCATTAGGATATGAATTAGAAATATAGAATCAGACCTCTTTTTACTGTCAGTTGCTCAAGTTATCTTGTTAGTCTATTAAAATAACTAAAATTATAGCACATTTTATAAATACTTATGAAGATGAAGATTATCAAAGGCATTCATGAAGTTCCCTAATGTAAATGGTACATACTAGTGTACTACATAAACAGATCCGTGCAGACCTTGTTCCTTGTTTTAGGAGATTATAATCACAGATGGAAGTGTAAGAAATTTTCCATTTTTATAAATTAATACAAACTAGAGAATATGGGCTTTGAAAAAAAGGTTATTTAATTTATAAAAAGACCCTGAGATGTCAGGGCTGTGTTTGATGATGAGAACAGAACTACATAATGTTGGATGAATATGTGTATGTGTATATACCAAGCTGTTTACTCATACTTAAATACCTTATACAGGTATTACTTACACCCTCTAATAATAATAATCAGCCATAATTGAATGTTTACTCTGCATTAGTAATCTGTCTAACATTTAGAATTCTAAAGCATTTAGAATTCTAAATGCTTTATTTATATTGTCTCATTTAATTTCATTAAAAGGCCTAGTCAACAATAGGTTGGGCATTTTCCCCCTCAATATACAGGTGAGGAAATTGGGGTCCAGAGGATGAGGTAATTTGACCAAGATTAGAAAGTTAGTGATAATTAATTGGTAGGCTTCCTCGACCTTCACACAGAGGTCAAGACTCCAAAGACTCCATATAACACAGTCCAACTATCAAGTATAAACATATTCAATATTAGGTAGAACTGTTGCATACAAAGGTGATACCTTAGGCTCATTTTTTCCTGAGCCTGCTCTAGCCTTCTTCAGTGTTCTTCCAATTCTCTCATCCTGGGCCAGTACTGCTTCACACCATCTTGAACTGCTCCGCTTACATCTGTGTTTCCTAGATTGTGCTCCATTTTCCATTTGCCACAGGTTCATCTGGGGAGTTTGGAGTCTACCACAAATCTTCTGAGTTTTAATCTCTAGGAGTGTGATCTCAAAGTTTGCATCTTATTGATCATTCCAAATGATTTGCATTTATATGAACTATTGAGAACCATCAGGCAGGTTTTAAATTTTACTACACCTAACTTACCTTATATAATATTTGAGAAGTAAGAGCTAGGAATGGGGATAAGAGGATGAAGGGAGTGGAGCTACGTTACATACTTAACATACATAAAAACCTACATAAGCACCCCAGATTAATCATGTTCATTTTATAATGCCATTAGTAATCTGGAACCCAGCTTCAAATTCAGAAATAAATTAGAAACCCAACAACAGCAATAAACCAAAGTTCCCTAATTGGCCATGAGGCTAACAAAAGTGAGCCAGCCTTGAAACAGAGTCTGCCATTTTAGCTACCAGAGGGAAAATTTGGAGGGAGGTATTGAGAGCAAGGGTTTATAAAACGGCACAAAGAAACTGTTGGTGATGATCTTTATTTTCATTATCTTGACTATGGTGGTAGTTTCACTGGTATGTACATATGTCAAAAATTGTCAAGTTATACACTTTAAACATGTGTAATTTATTTTGTGTCAATTACACCTCAATAAAGCTATTTCAAAGAAAAAAATAAAATCCCATTTTAGAAATTTCACAAAGTAGGCTATTGAGCATCCTGTGCTAAATGTTAGCCCTTTGTATGTTTACAAGGAACCAGATTAGAAGAGGTAAAGAAGGAAGATGGTTACCCAAAGAAGAATTGTTGTGGTGAGAAAGTGGGTAGCAGAAGCAGGGGCTTCACCAGATATAGAAGAATTTGGTTAAGTCATAGAGTAGAAAACATTTTATTTGTCTCAGTGATCATTGAAAAAATTGCTACATGGCACTTAAGAATACAGGCTCTCTTAAGAATAGAGGCTTAAAATTGTGGTTCCAAGTCTTAGCTGCTCTTTGGTTGAAACTTTGGATTTGTCTTTGACTTCCATCTTTCTTCCACAATGTGTATCTATTCTGTCAACAAATCCCATTGCTCCTGCCTTCAACATATATCCCAAACTAAACTATTTCTTACCACTCCTGCCCCCATCCAGGTTACCATCATCTCTCTCCTGGATTATTCAAACAACCTGCTCAATGGTCTTCTGGAATTTGTCCTTGACACTTAGAGTCTGTTCTCAATATAGCAGCTGGAGTGATCTGGTAAAAACAAAAGTTATATTGTATTACTTCTCTGCATAAAAACTTCCAATGGTTATATCATCTCTTAAAGAATGAATTCAAAGTTGTTTCTTTGACTCAAGGCTCCTTACAACAATCTCAGCCCCCATTATCTCATTCAGCTAATCTTGATAAAATAGTTTAAAAAGGTTAAAAATTTCCCCCCTGATCACTCTGTCTCCGTACTGTAGCCATCCTGCTGTACCTGGAACATGCCAGATACCTCAGAGTTGAAGCACTTGTTTCCTTCCTGGGACATTTGACAGTTTTTCTTTTTTTCCTTTACTCTAAATTTTCCTGATGAAAAATTTCCTGACATCGTATTTCAAATGACGACCATCTTCACACATCTTCTCCATCTTCTATGCTTTATTGTTCTCCATGGTACTTATCTATTTACTCCAAATGAGAGCTGGGGCTTGGCTAAGAGTCCTGATTTTTTCTTTGTGTACCATCAGGCTGACTCAGTAGTGCCCTGTTGGTGTGGGGAAGCTTTAGGGGACTGCTTTATGGAGTCTCAGTTGGAGATCTGAAGCAATAGCCCCCTGCCTTGCTCGTTTACATAACACCTCTTCATTCACTGAATCAGAGTTTGAACAGAGAAAAATTGAGAAACGCACATCTGATAACTTCACTCTCCTCTCTTCTTCCCTACCTTCTCTCCACAATTTCCCAGGCTAGAGACGATGGCTCCTTTATTTTCTCTATGTAAAACTATGGTCAATCCTTCAAACTCTATGGTTTACCCCAAATCAGGCCTACCACCTGTTTTTGTGTGCCCACAGGCTAAGAATGTCTTTCTCCTTTTTAGATGGTTGGAAAAAAAACCCCAAATAATATTTTGTGACATGTGAAAATCTTATAAAATTCAAATTTCAATGTCCAAAAATAAAGTTTTATTGGAGTACAGCCACACCCATTCATTATCTATTGTCCACGGTTGGTTTATGTCCCAGTGGCAGAACTGAGCAGTTGCCATAGAGACTGTATGGTCTGTAAAGCCCAAAATGTCTACTGTCTCTGACCTCTGATATAATAGAATGCCTTTCTGAATCAGGATAGGAAAGAATTTCTTAAGACCCTAAAAGCGCTAGTCACAAAGGAAAAGACTGATGAATTGAATCATGGTAATATTAATCCTGTGTAGAGATTGGGACAGGACAGGGAAGAGAGGAAGGAGTAACTCCATAAAGAGATGGTATTTGAATTGAACTCTGAAAAATTTTAAGCACATGTCACTGTGCAGTTCTTAAAATCAAAACCCGAAACACATGCAAAGAGTATAGATGACACTTTGTTTCTTAAAAAGACCATTTAAAGGTATAGTTACAGATTTCCCTTTCACTTTAAAGGAAGAAAAGATCAGAGATTTTCTTTATTTTCCTACATAAAAATTGTAGTAATTGTCAAATTTTTCAGAACTTAAGAACAGATTTTATGTCTCTGCCACTCACACTTCTGTAGACACTGGATTGCTCTTTGCCAGGTGGGGTATCTTGCCACCTGGTACCTTCCAGAACTGACCTGAGGGTTCTCCAGTATGACCTCAGGGATGAACACCACCATGCATCTTTCTAGAAAGAGAAAAATCGCCATGAAATATTGTCAGTTTGTTCAAGAATTTGGAAATACCTGGGGATTCCTAATGTAAATAAATAATGATCTAGTTTCCATGACACACATCTTCTAAAAAGTTTGTAGTTTTGTCTTCCATCTTTAAGATTTTAACCTGGATTTTATTTGATTTTGTGTATAACTAGATGACTAATTGTCCTGGTGGCATTTATGGAATAGTCCCCCTTCCACAGCCTTCTGTAAGGTCTACTCTGCCATAAGTTGAGAATCAATTTTTATGTGGAATTTATCTAGTCCTTTGACTCTGGTGTATTTGTCTTTTCCTGTGTCAGTATCTCACTGTCTTTATTACTACAGAATTATAAGAAATCTCTAGATTTTGTAGGCAGGTGTCTCTGATCTTCTTATTAGTTATAGAATTGTCTTGGCTCCATGCTACCTTTTGGGTTTCCATATAAATTCTAAGGTGATTTTGTCAAATACTATCAAGAACCCATTTGGGATTTTGATCATTATAGCTTTGGCTTTTTTAAAAAAAAATTATTTATTTGAAAGAGAGAAAGAGAGGGAGTATAAATGGGGGAGGGGTAAAGGGAGAGGGAGAAGCAAACCCCTTGCTTATTAGGGGCCTGTCTCAGGTCTCTGGGGCTCCATCCCAGGACCCCAGGACCATGACTAGAGCTGAAGGCAGAAACTTAACTGACTCAGCCACTCAGGTGCCTCAGCTTTGACTTTTTAAACCAATTTGTAGATATTAAGAATTCCTGTTTCTTTTAAAAACTTATTATGAAAAATTATCCACCACCCAACTTTAACAAAAAAACATCTTGACATACTTGCTTCATCAATCCTCTAATTACTTTTGCTGAAATATTACTTTCAAAGCAAGTCCCAGAACTGTGTCACTTCAACCCCTAAATATATCAATATGCATCTCCAAAAGGGGAAAGCCTTTTCTCACATTATCCCCATGCCATTATTACATCTTATATAATCATAAATCATTTTTATTATGAACTAATATTCAGTTCACATTCAAATTTCCCCAGTTATCCAAAAATGTCTCTTTGCAGTTGAGTTGAATTAGGATTGAAGCAAGCTACTCTCACTATATTTGGTTATTAGCTCTTTTATGTTATTTCTAGTGCAGAATGGTTCTCCTTTGGTTTTTCATGCTATTGGCTTGTTAAAGAAACTGGATCAGGTGTCCTGAGGAATTCTGCATTTGGCACATTTCTTCCTATGATGTCCTTTAACTTGTTTCTCCATCTGTAGTATTTCCTGTAGAATGGAATTTAGATGTAGAAACAGAATTAGTTTTAAATTATTTTGGCCAGAAATGCCATAGATAATTCTGTGTATTTCCAACACATGTAGTATTTCCTATTACGTCCCATTGGATGACATATCATGCCAGGTCATCTCACTTTCATATTACTAAGATTGCCACATAGGTGCAAATGGTGATAGCCTGATCCCTCCATTTTGTAGTTTCCCATCAACCCATTAGTCTAGTGTTATTACCTCCATTGATGACCATATCCTGGATCGGTTAGTTCATTAGGATTTGTAAATGGCAATTTGTAATTTTCTAATTCCATCATTTAATCTGCATTTAGTAACTAGTATTTTTGATGAATAGAATAACCTATTCTCATCCACCAAATACACCTGATTACCCTGAAATATAATTCATCCAAGAAAGGCAAGATAGAATGCAAAATTATACCTCTTTTATTATGAATTTATAGAGTAATGATTCAGTGCTCTTACAAATTTCCATAGTATCTAATGAGTGCTTTTTTTTTTTAAGATTTTATTCTTAGTAGTTTTTTTTAAGTCCCTAACATGAGACTCAAACTCACAACCCCGAGATCAAGAGTCACATGTTCTACCCACTGATATCTAATGAGTTCTGTTTTACTGTCTGTCTTTTCCTCCCACTTTTTTTAAAAGCATCATTATGAACTCATTATCAACTCATATGTTCATGTGTTTTACCAAATTGCTGGATTTGGTCTATAGGCCACAGTCTGTTGGTCCCTGTTCTGGATGGAGGCTACTCCATAAACCTGATCCCCAGGGAAGAATAGCACAGAGCAAAGCCCCCAACTGACTTGCAAAGGATATCTGGCATGTGAAAAAATAATAAGACTTGTTATTTCAAGCCATTAAGAGTCTCTTTCAAGTTAAAGGATAACCTAGTCCAATCTGAGACACTGGTTTTGTTTTTAAATGGCAAGGCAGCAATGATTAACTGGAAGACAAGAGTTAATGGAAAGAGAAAGGAAAAGGGAAGCTGTGAAGGGATCAGGAGTTTGGGCTGCAAGTTAAAGAGCTCATTAAAATTTTGACAGATTATTCATTCTCTTCATCTAAACTCTTCTTTAAATCCCAATCATCTGCCCATTTGTAGGTTTAACCACATACCTTCTACTCTTTCTGGGATGCTGGAATGTTGATTGTTTCGATTTTTTTTTTAAAAGAAAGTCATAGAAGGATTTTTAAGTAAATCTGAAAACTGCGTCAGAAAGTCAGGAAGGCCAAAATAAGGAGCTCTGTTAAGAGACATTCCATCAACAAAAATATCTCTTCTCTTCTCTGCCATGGCAACTCCAAAATAGTAAAGAATATGTAATATGCGGTATCCTTATTTGAACCAGGATGCTGAGACGTGTGCAGCCAGCAAGTGTCTATTTTGGCGGCAAGCAGGGGCAGATTCTGAAGACACTGCAACGATTCTCTTGCTTTACTGGAGCTTTCCCGGCTGGCAGTGGCCGGCTTCCAAGGATGCTCAACGGATCCACTTTCCAGCGGCTTAAAACCGTATATTCACCTTGTACGTCTTTGTAATTGTCAGAGCCCTGATTCTAACACGGTTGGTGTGTGTCAAAAAACCTTTTTCTCTGGACGTGCCAGAGCTGGAAAGAGAAGTTTGTGGTGATAAAGGTTGCACTTGTTAGAGCCTCTTGCCCTAGAAATGTTGGTGAGGAAACAGTCCTTATTTGATCATCTTTGGGGTGAAGGAAATTAAAATAAGTTATGTGCACAGGCTCTAATTCCCTCAGGGCAGCTGAGTGGGAGAGAGAGGCTCTTTGGAAAACCTACAGTTTATTCTTACAAAACAATGTAGCCTCTAAGAAGTTGAAAACATTTGGAGAAAGTACAGAAATGAAAAGCATTATTGTGTGAAGTTTCAAAATCTCAAGGAAAAAAAAAGGTGTTCTATAAAAGTCTCAGACTTTACTTTTTGCCTTGGAAATCCTCTGGCCTACAATAATATGATTTGTTTAAAATATGGCACTTAAATATTTAAATGTAGCAGGCCCTATGTGTTTAATTTCTTTGTTTAACTGATGCATAGTTTCCCAACTATGTAGTGACTGGTGTAAAGTGTTCTATATTTATGTGGTTCAGCTTTCCAGAATCTTTGGATACTGGCCTTAAGTATGTACAGTATCATTCCTTTGTAGCAGTGTTGACAATGCCCAAATATATTAATGTTATACCTCCATAGTCTACTTTTCTGAAGCATGGTTAATGATGAGAAAAGTAAATTATCAAGTAGTTTATCAAAACTTCAGGGACCACAGAGAATTACCAAGTTAAACTTCCATTTCACTATGTAGAATGTCAGATCCTGGTAAAATCTTTTATTTATATTTTAAGCAATTATGACTTCAGTATATAGATTCTTTATGCAATGTCAATATGCATTCTGATGGAATTAATAGCATGAAACACAGAGTGAGGCATTAAGAATTTAAAAAATAATAATTTTTTTTAAATAATCATTTTTTAATAGCTGCTTTTCTATCAGAAGCTGTGGGAAAAAAAAGTTTTTGAAGGAAAAAGAAGTGAAATGTTTCTCTCCAGTGAATGCTTTTATACAGAATGAATGTATCTTCTAACAAAGGTTTGACTATACTGATGCCCTGTGGCACCAAGATATTGTTTTTAAGTGTAGAAAAGAGAATTTGGATGCCACGATCTGGTCATGACCTCTGTGGATACATGGAAGCTCTCCCTGGGACTGACCTTCACTGGAGTGAGGTCAGTGACAAGAATTTGGCCTTGAAGAAATCATAAATGGATGAGCAAGCAGACAATATGAAAGAGCACATTTTCTATCAATCAACCTTTATTAGTCTCTAGGAAGAGAGCATATGTTTTTAAAAAAGCAGCCCACTCTTGGCAATTGGGTCCCAAGGAAAAAATGAATGAAAGAAGAGTAAAACAGGATAAGAGGCAAAAGAGAGCTAAGGAGATTTATATTATAAAGCACATGCTGAATTCCATAATGTACAATGTTGAAAGCAAGCAAGATTTTAAATGATACGGATGTTTCAAAATATTAGGCATTTTGTTGTTCTCAGAACTCTTCCAGGTCTGCACAGACTTTTTGGTTCAAATAATGTGATACAATGTTTCTGTGTATTCTTTTGGAGACCATTAATCCAAAAGATTCTACATGGCTTCCTAAAACACTATCAACCATAGGAAGATCTGTTTCTTAAGAGATTGTAATTTTTTTCTCCCATTCTGTTTTTGTTATTGCTGGTAGTCTAATTTTAGAAAGGACTAAGTTATGGGCAGAAATGTGTTCCTCTCCAAATCCATATGTTGAAGTCCTAAGCCCACTTGTTCAGAATGTGACTGTATTTGGAGACGAGACCTTTAAAGAGGTGGTTAAATTAAAGTGAAGTCTTTTTTTTTTTTTTTTTAAGATTTTATTTATTAATTTGACAGAGAGAGACACAGCGAGAGAGGGTACACAAGCAGGGGGAGTAGGAGGAGAAGCAGGCCTCTTGCTGAGCAGGGAGCCCGATGCGGGGCTCGATCCCAGGACCCCAAGATCATGACCCGAGTCGAAGGCAGGCTTACGACTGAGCTACCTAGGCGCCCCTCAAGTGAAGTCTTTAGAGTGGGTCCAAATCCAATCTGACTGGCATTATTCCTTTCTCAACTCCTGGCTGGTAAACTTGTCTTCTTGTAGAACTACCCCCTTGGTCCTTGGACTTGGTATGAGAATGAGAAGCATGGATTTGGTGTCTGTGTTTTAATTCCAATTTTAGACAATCTGTTGGCTTTTGGTAATCCAGTCTACCCTCATGGCTTTGAACTAGACCATCCTAATCTCCCCCAGGCCTGTCAAGGGCATGCCCAACACTCTGATTTACCTTGTATGTTATAGATTGAGATCACCTTTTCCAGAATGCTGCCTTAATTGACCTTCCTCTGGTCTGGTGTACCACATAGCCATCCACAAAAGCCTATCATGAAAAAATAAAAATCTTTATCTTGTTGAAAGTTTGATGTTTATAATCACAGCAAACTTTCTTAACCCCTGCATATCTTCCTTTCTATGCATTTAAAATGCAAACTTTATGGCTATAACTTTATGATGCAAAAATATGCAAATATTTCCAATTTTCTGCAGTTAATAAAAGCTCACTTTCTCTCTTTTTTTCTTTAGAATCCATTCTTAGTCTTAAGACTAGTAAAGGCTAGGTGGACAGACATGCCTGAGTGACTCAGTTGGTTAAGGGTCTGCCTTGGCTAAGGTCATGATCCTAGAGTCCTGGGATTGGACCCAAGTCAGGCTCCCTGCTCAGTGCTGAGTCTGTTTCTCCCTCTTCCTCTGCCCCTTTGCCCCTCTCTCTCTCTCTCAAATAAATAAGTAAAATCTTAAAAAAAAAAAAAGAAAAGAATAGGTGGACATTCTTGGATACCAGATTATCAGACAGACTCAAAGAATTAAGACTAAATGTATTGCTTGGTTTCTCTTGGAATTGTGGTAAAGCAATGGATGCTCATTAAATCCAGGAGTTAGGTGGGAGGGGTAGTGCCCCAAAATACTCACAGTTCATAAAGGCATGACCTGAAAACCTCAGCTATCAGGGCAGCAGAAACAGCTCACGAGCACATGTAGGTAACAAATAGAACTTGTATTGTTTTTCTCTGATCGAAATTAATATCCATTTTGAGTGTTGGTTACATGGAGCAGAGCAGCTGAACACCATCTAAGTCAATTCAAGGTTTCACCATCCCTTCCCCATGCTTGCGGCCAGTTTCTATCATGGTTTATGGAGTATCTGTCCAGCAGTGTGGAGACTTCAGGTCTTGCCTTGGTTGTTTTGACCAATTCACCCAGGAAGGTGTTGAGATGGACATTGTCTCTCTGGTCTTGTTTATCATCCTTGCAGGTTGCAGCTAAACTGTCTCTTGCTCAACCATAAGAGACTCTTAACTATAGAGAATAAACTGAGGGTTGATGAAGGGATGTGGGTGGGGATGGATTAAATGGGTGATGGGTATGAAGGAGCACACTTGTGATGAGCACTGGGTGTTGTATGCAAGTGATGAATCACTAAATTCTACTCCTGAAACCAATCTTACACTGTATATTAACTGACTAGAATTTATTATTTTTTTAAGATTTTATTTATTTGACAGAGAGAGACACAGCAAGAAAGGCAGCACAAGCAAGGGGAGTGGGAGAGGGAGAAGCAGGCTCCTGGCTGAGCAGAGAGCCCAATGTGGGGTTCGAGCCTAGGACCCTGGGATCACCACCTGAGCCAAAGGTAGACGCTTAACTGACTGAGCCACCCAGGTGCCCCATTAACTAACTAGAATGTAAATAAATAATTGGAAACAAACAAAAAAATAAACTGTCTCTTGCTCATCATGGTCTAGTGGGAAGGAGAAACTTTTGGTGGCTGGTTGTCCCCTCTGTGGCCATGAGAACTCTACGAGTTCTCTTAGCCTCTCTCTGCCTCTACATTACCTGTGACCAGTATTACTCCACTGGTCCTGTGCCTTACTGAGCCCTGGATCTCAGAGTCTCTGTGTAACCTGTGAGAAAGGGAATTCCAAGAGTCTCTCATTCTCTTTCTCCCTCATTCCTCTGCCCCAAATCCTGGATTTGGTGTGTTGGTAATGTCAGGGCATGAGACTCCCACAGAGACCCAGAATCCACATTCTTGTCTTCCATTCTCTGAGTCATTATCTTTCTCAGATCTGATTTCCAAAGTGAGCCATAAACACTGCTTCTAGTTGATAGTACGATCTCACAAGGATACTATTTATAGCACGTATTTATGCCCGAAAATCTTTATTTAGCTACTTTTGAAGTTATAAAGCCCAAGTCCTAGAAACTAAAAAGTTAAAAAAATTGACACTTTTGTTGTTTATTATTCTAAACTGCCTAAACTGCTGTCTAAATGAGAGAGTGGGTCATATGTGAACAGAAAGTACGGAAAACCGAAATCAAGCCAACCAAAACACAAAATTAGTGATTATAACAAAACTAGAAGAGTCCATGGAACTGAAACTTAACTACTAACTCAAGTCTGATAGACAAAAGTTGGTTGCCAAAGCTTAGAAGATAGTCCAAACCTAGATAAGTTATCTATCTAGCTATCATCTATCTATCTATCTATCTATCTATCTATCTATCTATCTATCTATCTATCATCATGTATCATCTATCAACTACCGATATCTTCCCCCTGCACCATCCCTCCTCCTCCCCCGACTCACCCCCGAAGAACCTAGAAAGGTTTAAACAGGCATGAATTAAAAGTGAGTTATAGTCATCAGTGACAATGAGAAAGGACCAGAAGCAGGGCTAGAATAATTTTAAAGATTCTTTAAAGGCAAGGACTTCTTGCGACTGGTTTGTATTCAGGTCTTGTGGTCATGAATGAGGGGCAAGTTCTGAGTAGTAAAGGCAGAGAATGGCAACCACATCAGGCTACAAATGTCAAATAGAGCCAACTTAGATCCAGATATGACCTATAGCAACACCAAGAATGAGTTCATTCTTTTTTTTTTTTAAAGACTTTATTTATTTGTTAGAGAGAGAGAGAGAGAGAGATACAGGGAGAGAGAGGGAGAGAGAGCGCGCGCACAAGCAGGGAGAGCAGTAGGCAGGCTCTCCACTGAGCAGAGAGCCCAATGTGGGACTTGATACCAGGACTGTGGGAATATGACCTGAGCTGAAGGCAGACACTTAACTGACTCAGCCACCCATGCATCTCTGAATTCATTCTTTTAAACTCAAATCTTTATAATGACAAAACAATGGATAGGGAATGACTGAAGCCACACTGAAGAATAGATTTACAGTTTATATAGACTAAGAGTGGTGTAGCTCAGTGGTTATGAACATGGACCCTAATGTCCTCTATAGCTTGAGCTAGAAACTTACTTTTTCATCTTGAGGAAATCGCACAGAATTCATTCATTGCTTGATTCTTATTGCTGTGTTACAACATTTTTTCTTTGGCTCCAGGAGCATTGAAGACTTCTTGATTTTGTCATTTCTTATCTAAGTTTTGTGAGCACTCCAATGGGAGATGGAGCTTCTTTAAATCTGTATGTCGCATTTAAAAACAAAATATAATTGACCCTTTGAACAATGCAGGGGTTTGGGGTGCTGTTCCCCCATGCAGTCGAAGGTCTACATATAACTTTTGACTCCCCCAGGCTTAACTAATAGCCTACTGTTGACCAGAAGCCTTACTGATAACATAAACAGTCAATTAGCATGTATTTTGTATGTTACACATATTATATACTGTATTCTTACAATAAAGGAAGCTAGAGAAAAGAAAATGTTATTGAGAAAAACACAGATAGAGAAAATACATTGACATTACTGTATTTATTGAAAAAAATCCACTTCTAAGTGGACCTATACAGATCAAATCTCTGTTGTCCAAGGGTCTCTTGTATATGGAAATATATGGACTATGGAAATATATGGACTTGGTATAGCAGGTAGTTTATTTGGGGCTGATAAACTGGGGTTGCAACATTGACTCTAGTATGTTATCCATGTGTCCTTGGGTAGCACTATTTTATATGGTTCTCAGACTCTTATTTCCTCATCTATTAAAAGACCAGTAACTCTCATCTTAAATGGTTGCTGTAAGAAGAGTTGATGACTAATTCCCTATATTGCCAATATCCTATGAGTGTCTCAAAAATATCAAACATTTATATGAAATATAATAGTAATAATAAAAATGAATCATTTTTATTTGTGTAACACATTTAGATTCTCCTAGCAGTACTTATGCACCTAGAAAAAAAAAATAACATTATAGGCAAAAAAAAAAGTAATAGTCTTTATCTGAGAGATTTAAATCTCTGGTTTTGTCTTATCCATCAAGTTTTTGGCTCCAACATGCAGTATACATCTCAATTAAATAAAATGTCCATAATCTGCTGATTTCGGGATGAATAAGTAATTGAGATTCTGTATACTTACGTGTATTTTCAACCTTCCTATTTTCCAGCACCTTCCCTCAGGTATACTGAAGTGTCCTCTATCTTTAAAAACCTTCTCTTAACCCTAAGACTGTCCATTATTCTATCATACCGAATAGTTCTCTTTTTCCTATGTCTACTCCTCCATCCAAATGTTAAATCTTTGATTTTGTGTTTTAGAGTTATTTCTTATATTCTTATATTCTTATATTTCTTAGATTACCTCTCAGATGTCAGGTAGTCCTAGGAACAGAAAATAACTTATGTATTTCAAGCAGGACAAAGAAAAAAAAGAAAGAGACTGTAAAGTACCTGCTGCTATGCCTCAAATTTTGCACTAAGAAATGGAAGTGTAGCTTGTTTTGTACAATTGATCCTATCATTTCTGTTCCTATGCTGTGAAAGTCTATCAACATTTATTATCTGCCATGCAATTTCTGGTCCTAATTCAGAGATTAAGGGAAGATATCCAGATAGTGTTATTCTTCGGGACAGGGAAAACCAAGGAAGATAAGGAAAAAAAAAAGAAGTAGAAGAAAAGACAGTAAGGGAAATCATAATCAGGGATATTTTTTGGTTATGAGACACAGAGGCCCAGTTAAGCTCGCTTAAAGCAAGGTGAGTTTATTCCAAGAATTCTGGGATATCTTAAAGAATCCTGGATTAGAAAATGTATCTGTTGCTTTGTGAAGAAATGGGAAGTTGTCAATAATCAAGAAAGATTTGTTGTCTTATATTCTTGATCTTGTTTTCACTTTCTCTTGTCATGTGGCCTCATGTTTCTGCCTGTTTCTGAATGTCTTTTATTTCACTTTCTTCTCTCTGAAATCGAGTTCCTTCTGCTTCCTTATCAGTACAAGTACATCTAAATGGCCACCCTGGGTCCTGACATAACAGTACCTTTTTAATTTTAGCTGACTCCCAGTTTCTGGGACTCTTAGTTCAAGTTCTCAAGCGAGGGGGTCTGGTGGGACCCAGCACCAGGGTCAGATGTCCACCAGTGATCCAATCAGCTGCCGGCCAAGGAGGAGTGAGGTCGTGTGATATGGACTGCTGGGACTGTACAGAGATGCAAGGCTCAGAGCAGAGGGCGTGAGCTGGACAAGCATCCTAGAATGTGTTGATGACAAGCAGTAAGCTGAATGCCCAGGACGGTTTTAATTCACAGTATGGTTGCTGAGGAACGGTTTGGAAAAACAGCTTTTGGTAGAGGTTCCAAATTTGTGTGTGTGTGTGTGTGTGTGTGTGTGTGTGTGTGAAAGAGAGAGGGAGAGAGAGCCAGAGAGAGAGAGAGAGAGAGAGAGTACAGAATTCTCATTATAAAAAAAGCCAGATCTAAACAGGATGGAAAATAATCTTCCAGATACCAAAAATGGGTCTGAGAACAGTAGGTTGTCCTAGGGCTGGAGGATGAAAACTATTTAGATTACCCAGAAAACTGAACCTGGAGGACAGGACCTAGAGCAAAAGTGCTGGATGTCAGGGGTGTGTGTGTAACAAGGGCTGTTAAGAGTTTCGGGCAACTTGAACTTGTACATGTCCCTCTAGAGGAAATCCACTCTAGCTCTAAGGGGCCTGGATCATTCAAGCCCTCCAGACTTTTATGTGAAATAAAAATGAAATAAATAATGCAAACAAAAGAAAGTAAATAGAACTAGAGAAATGGCAGAGCTGGGGGGAGGAGGGAGAAAGAGAGGGGGAGGGAAAGGAAGGGAGAGAGAGATTGTTTGCTACTTTAAACTTAGACCGGGCTAAGTACTGGGAAACTACTTTAGGAACATTAATCTTTTAAAAACGTACACCCAGAAATTCCCATCCAATAGGATAAGTTAGCTGGGTCCTTGGCCTGCCTGTGCATGTTGTCCAGAAATGGAAGGGAGATAAAGTGGTGCTCTCAGAGATGAGCCAGAAGGGAAAGGTTTGGGTCCAGAGATGTTGTTCTTTTGCTGGCAAAATTGCTTCTCTCTTTCTTCCTTTCTTTCTTTCTTCCTCCCTCCCTCCGTCCCTCCCTCCCTCCGTCCCTCCATCCCTCCCTCCCTCCCTCCCTCCCTCTCTCTCTCTCTTTTTCTTTCTTTCTTTCTTTCTTTCTTTCTTTCTTTCTTTCTTTCTTTCTTTCTTTCTTTCTTCCTTCCTTCCTTCCTTCCTTCCTTCCTTCCTTCCTTCCTTCCTTCCTTCCTTCCTTCCTTCCTTCCTTCCTTTCTTCCTTTCTTTTTAAAGCTCTTCGTTGGGTGGTAACAGAGACCATACTCAAGCTCTAACAATACATGAGTTGGGTGTCAAGATAAAAAATGCTGGTTTCCAAACAGAATTTAAAAACATAGTCATAAAATGTTAGTACTCATATTCCTGGGGAGCAGGATTGAACTTGAGGAGGAGTAAAAAGAGGGATGGTACTCTTCGCTTCTTACTGCTTTGTAGTATCTGATTTTTGGGATGGTACTCTTCATTTCTTACTGCTTTATAGTGTCTGATTTTTAAAAATAATTAAAAAGTATATCAACTTTATAGGAAAACAAAAAAATGTCATCTGTGTTAAAAAACTCACCAAAACGCATAGCGATAGTAACAATGACAACTAATATTTGCAGCTTGGTGGGAGTATTAGGCTTTGCATAGGTGGGTTTGTTTCTAAACATCTGAAGTTTATCCTGCTTCAATAGCAACATTTCAACTATTGAAATGCTGCTCCTTTGCCTTCTTAAAAAGACAATATTTGATGATTCAGTAATTTAATGATTAGAGTATGTAGAAATTTATAGGAAGGTTACAAAATGCAGCATCTTGAATTTTACATGAATTTCTAGTCTAAAATAGAAATATAGCCTAATGCATAATCAGAACATAAGATGTTCTTTTTTTTTTAAGATGTTCTTTAAAGAGTACAGTATGTGGTTCTAGGATTCTCGAATAAGGATATGGAAAACAATGAAAAAAAATTTTTTTTAAAGATTTTATTTATTTATTTGACAGAGAGAGAGAGATCACAAGTAAGCAGAGAGGCAGGCAGAGGGAGAGGGGGAAGCAGGCTCCCTGCTGAGCAGAGAGCCCGATGCGGGGCTTGATCCCAGGACCCTGAGATCATGACCCGAGCAAAAGGCAGAGGCTTAACCCACTGAGCCACCCAGGCACTCTGAAAAAAAATTTGTTAAGCAATAATGACTTCACCAAAGCTGATTGTTCTTAAGTATTTCAATATTAAATTGAAAGAGAAGTGATACTGTCTTATTATTATTATAATCATGGCACTGTTATTTAAAATGACTGGAAACCAAATCAAACCCAATATGTTGCCTAGCAACAACAAGAAACAAACACTTTGTTTCTTAAGCTAACTGACATTAAAACATTACCAAAGATTCCTAAAAATACCTGCCTCAGAGTTCAGTTCTCAGTTAATCTTTTTGGATCGCAAACATGCTTTTTTTTTCCTGTTGCAACATGTGACATTAAAATTCCTAAGATGCACTTTAGTAATTATCCCAGTAATTCATCAACTTTTTTCCATTTCAATCTTCAAATAATTTTAAGTTGCTTTTGTACTGATACTATAACATGATAAATGAAATGCCTATAAACATAAATAACTTAGCAAAACTTTTGGCTTGGAATGTAATTATAAGGGAGAGGGTGTGTAGGTGAACATTTTTGGTGCTGCAGTTGGGTGTTGAAGCAAGAAATGGTTCACAGGTGTCTTTTACAAGGCAAGTCTCACTTTCTGGGTCCTCACCCTGCAAATACATGATTTGTGCGGGAGGAGGAGGGAGTCTTTATAGCTCCATCACTCAGAGCAGGATTAGAAGAAGTATGACTAGCAGATGAAGGCCTTGCCTAAATAGGAAATCTAGAAATCACCTAAACAAATGTGACTCCCGGGAGGGGAGTTGGTTTATACTCTTGCTATGAGAAATATCAGCCGGTCGCTGGTTTTTGAAAATACATTTAAAATATTGAATACTCTAACAAGAACAAATTCCCCTTTGTCTCTTTTGCTTAGGGCTAAATGGAGACAAGTCAGGCAGAGAAGATGTAATGTAGACAGAAAAATAAGTGCCGTTTATTTAAAGTCAGAGAAATAAAAATAATGATGCTAGCAAATATTTATTAAGCATTTATTATGTGCTAAGTACTAGGTAAATGCCCTACACTGAATCCTCAAAGCTACACTTGAAGTAGGTAGCTTGAGTTACTCATGTTAAATGTGAAGAATTAATGAATAGAAAGTATCTTGCCCAAGGTCGCACATGGAAAGTAGCAGAACCAGTTTCAAGCCCGAGTCCATCTTGGTTCCAAAGGTCTGGTTCTTGACCATGAGAGTATGTTTAAATCCTCATTTATTGTTTGGTAATAGCTAATTGGTCTATATTATTAGGTTCGTGTTCTGTTGTTTTGAAATTTTATGAAGATTGCCAGATAATCAAGAGATTAACACATCACTGCAAACTAGAACATTTCTGTTTCACTGAATTTAACTGAGTGAAAGCTATCATCAATAAATCTTATAATAAAACAGTGTAGGTGACATGCCAACTCATTTTTCTACGGTGTTTTATATAATTATATATGATTTCATTCCCCTAGAGCTTGGCTCTAAGGCTTACCTATAAGTGCTCAATGAAAAATTGTTGAATGAGTGAAGTCCATTTATATTTAGATCTTAAATATGATTACTCCCAGTAGTTAAGTCTGTGTGTTGGTTTTGTCAGGGTCTAGCTGTGGTAACCACAGAAGCATTATAAATCACAGTAATATAAATCTGTCTGTAGTACTTTGCAGCTGCCTTGAGTGCTATCTATATGTTAGCTCATCTAATCCTCCCAATCATCCTGTGAGATGGGGACTAGTGTCCCTATTTTTGGATAGGGAAACTGAGGCAGCAAGAGATTAAGGAATTTGTCAAGGTCATAAAGCTTGAAAGTAGTGCAGCCAGGATTTGAACTCAGGCTAACCAGCTCCAGAGGCATGCCTTTGAAATGGCCAAGAGAAGGAGAATTGAGGGGTAGTACCAGGTTGCCTGGGAAACAACAGGTTGTCATTGCCTTCTTTTCCTCTTCATCCAGTTTCATATCCTGCTCCACACCTCATCCCTCCTCCTTTCCCTCATTCCCAATAATTACACTTAAGGGGACTGAGTCATTTCTCACACAGACAGGGCCACTTTTTCGAGGAAAAGGCAGCACTAATTGGATGGCCTATCAGGACAAAAAGTGTGAAGACAGACTGCCCTGGAAACTGGGATTTTGAATCATCATTAATATGCTGTGCCTGCATTTTGCTTATTTCTTTGTTGTTTGGAGTTTTATGAAGTTAGCAGAGTAAAACAGGTGTACCAATATTGATTTTGCCAGTCCCTACAGCAGGATATTAAGCTCTTCAGTGGTTTGCTATTTAAAAAAATAAGCTACAAGGACACCTGGGTGGCATACTCAGTTAAGCATCTGCCTTTGGCTCATGTCATGATCCCAGGCTCCTGGGATGGAGCCCTGCATCGGGCTCCTTGCTCAGCAGGGAGCCAGCTTCTCCCTCTCCCTCTGCCTGCTGCTCCCCCTGTTTGTGCTCTTTTTCTCTCTCTCTGTCAAATGAATAAAAAAACCTTAAAAAAAAGCTGTAGTGTATAATCTTATGCCTTCATATTTCACACATATGCATAAGGAAATCTGCAGGACCATCTTTGCTGGGCTAAAGAGTATGCATACTTGTAGCTTTGATAGAGATTGTTCTAGTATATGTCAAAGAGGTTTTACCAATACTC
Organism: Procyon lotor; assembly: GCA_028646535.1. Taxonomy (NCBI): domain Eukaryota; kingdom Metazoa; phylum Chordata; class Mammalia; order Carnivora; family Procyonidae; genus Procyon; species Procyon lotor. Next base: position 76,640,271 of record CM053611.1, read on the forward strand.
ACTCAACAGGCATCAGAATGTGTGTTCCCAATACTCTTGCCAGCAGAGTATGCAATAAATCATTTGGGTCTTTGCCTATCTGATAGGTAAAAAATGATATTTCAATGTGAAGTTAATTTGCATTCATCTCATTTTTTATTTCCTTTTCTATGAGCTGTCTATTCATATTCTTTCCTACTGTTTTTTCTTTTGGGTACATGGCTTTGCTATTTGATTTGTGTGTGCCCTTAATATAACCCTTTGTGATACTTGTTGAAATATCTTTTCCAAGTCTATCATTTATCTTTTCATTCTGTTTATAATAGTTTTTGCTATGCAGAAATTTTTACTTTCTTAGAGTAGTATTTATTTGTTCAATTATACTTTTAGGTTTTGAGTCATACTTAGAAAGTCTCCCACACTCTAAGGTTGTATTTTTTTTAAAAAAAAGTGCACTGTAATTTCTTCTAATTCATCTGAAATTTATTTTGTGTACTGGTATTACAGATAGAATAAGCTTGTTTTCCAGATGACTACCTGGTTTTCCAACATTAGTTATTAATCCATCCTTCCCCACCATTTGTAATGCTACTTTCATTACGTACAAATTCTGGTATGTATTTGACCCTAATTCTGGGCTTTTCACTGTGTAGCCTAGTCATGTGTAGGTACAGATTGTTTTAATTATTACAGCTTTAAAATATCTTTTAAATATCTAATCAGGCTATTTCCTCTGCTCTGTTCTTTTTTTTTTCAGAATTGTGCCATTCTTTCATGTTTATTTTATGTATTTAGAATAAGCTTGTCCAATTATAAAAATCCTACAGCTATTTTAATGAGTATGTTAAATTTTAAATTATAGTAGAGAAAATTAGGAATCTTACTACACCGTGTGCTCCTATCTGAGAATGTGATAGGCCTTTCCAACTGTCCAAGTCCTCTTTAGACTCTTTTCTCAGTGTGTAAAAAATTTCCTTCATGTGGATCTTGCAAATTTTATTTATATTTATTCCTTCAAACATTTTTGGGGTACTTTTTAAAATTAACATACAATGTATTATTTGTTTCAGGGGTGCAGGTGTATGATTCATCAGTCTTACACAATTCACAGCACTCACCATAGCACATACCCTTTCCACTGTCCATCACCCAGTCACCCCATCCTTCCTTTCCCCCTCCCTTCCAGCAACCCTCTGTTTGTTTCCTGAGATTAAGAGTCTCTTATGGTTTGTCTCCCTCTCTGGTTTCATCCCATTTCATTTTCCCCTCACTTCCCCCATGATCCTCTGCCTTGTTTCTCAAATTCCACATATCAGTGAGATCATATGATAATTGTCTTTCTCTGATTGACTCATTTTGCTGAGCATAATACCCTCTAGGTCCATCCTTGTCATTGCAAATGGCAAGATTTTGTTTTTCTTGATCCCTGCATAGTATTCCATTGTATATCTATATACCACCTCTTCTTTTTTTTTTTTTTTTTAAGATTTTATTTATTTGACAGAGAGAGAGATCACAAGTAGCCAGAGAGGCAGGCAGAGAGAGACGGGGAAGCAGGCTCCCCGCTGAGCAGAGAGCCTGATGTGGGGCTCGATCCCAGGACCCTGAGATCATGACCTGAGCTGAAGGCAGAGTCTTTAACCCACTGAGCCACCTAGGCGCCCCATATACCACCTCTTCTTTATCCATTCATCTGCCAATGGACATCTAGGCTTTTTCCATAATTTAGCTATTGTGGACATTGCTGCTATAAACATTGGGCTTCACATGCCCCTTCGGATCACTACATTTGTATCTTTGGGGTAAATACCCAGTATTGCAATTACTGGGTGGTAGGATAGCTCTATTTTCAACTTTTTGAGGAATCTCCATTATGTTTTCCAGAGTGGCTACACCAGCTTGCATTCCCACCAAGAGTGTGGGAGGGTTGCCCTTTCTCCTCTCACCAATACCTGTTGTTTCTTGACTTGTTAATTTTAGCTATTCTGAGTGGTGTGAGGTGGTATCTCACTGTGGTTTTGATTTGTATTTCTTCAATGCTGAGTGATGTTGAGCACTTTTTCATGAGTCTGTTGGCCATTTGGATGTCTTCTTTCCAAGAAATGTCTGTTCATGTCTTCTGCCCATTTCTTGATTGCATTATTTGTTCTTTGAATGTTGAGTTTGATAAGTTCTTTATAGATTTTGAATACTGGCCCTTTATCTGATATATCATTTGCAAATATCTTCTCCCATTCTGTTGGTTGTCTTTTGGTTTTGTTGATTATTTCCTTGCTCTGCAAAAGCTTTTGATCTTGATCAAGTCCCAGTAGTTCATTTTTGCCCTTGCCTGTCTTGCCTTGGCGATATGTCTAGAAGAAGTTGTGGCAGCTGAGGTCAAAGAGGTTGCTGCCTGTGTTCTCTTCAAGAATTTAATGGATCCCTGTCTCACATTGAGGTCTTTGATCCATTTTGAGTCTATTTTTGTGTATGGTATAAGAAAATGGTCCAGTTTCATTCTTCTGCATGTGGCTGTCCATTTTCCCAATACCATTTGTTGAAGAGACTGTCTTTTTTCCATTGGATATTCTTGCTTTGAGGATGACTCGCTGACCATAGAGTTGAGGGTCCATTTCTGGGCTCTCTATTCTGTTTCATTGATCTACGTATCTTTTTTTGCACCAGGACCATACTGTTTTGATGATTATAGCTTTGTAATAGAGCTTCAAGTCGGGAATTGTGATACCCCCAGCTTTGGTTTTTCTTTTTCAACATTCCTCTGGCCATTTGGGGTCTTTTCTGGTTCCATACAAATTTTAGGATTATTTGTTCCATTTCTGTGAAAAAAGTTGATGGTATTTTGATAGGGATTGTATTAAGTGTGTAGATTGCTCTAGGGAGCATAGACATTTTCACAACATTTGTTCTTCCAATCCATGAGCATGGAACAATTTTTCCATTTCTTTGTGTCTTCTTCAATTTCTTTCATGAGTATTCTATAGTTTTCTGAGTACAGATTCTTTGAGTCTTTGGTTAGATTTATTCCTAGGTATCTTACAGTTTTGGGCACAATTGTAAATGGGATTGACTCCTCAATTTCTCTTTCTTCTGTCTTGTTGTTGGTTTATAGAAATGCAACTGATTTCTGTGCATTGATTTTATATCCTGACACTTTACTGAATTCCTGTATGAGTTCTAGCAGGTTTGGAGTGGAATCTTAATCTTTATGGATATCATAAAGTATCATATCATCTGCAAAGAGTGAGAGTTTGACTTCTTCTTTGCTGATTCAGACACCTTTTATTTCTTGTTGTCTGACTGCTGAGGCAAGGACTTCCAGTACTATGTTGAATAGCAGTGGTGATAGTGGACATTCCTGCTGTGTTCCTGACCTTAAGGGAAAAGATCTCAGTCTTTTCCCATTGAGAATGATATTGGCTGTGGGTTTTTCATAGACTGCTTTTATGATATTGAAGTATGTACCTTCTATCCCTACACTATAAAGAGTTTTGATCAAGAAAGGATGCTGTACTTTGTCAAATGCTTTTTCTGCCTCTATTGAGAGTATCATATGGTTCTTATCATTACTTTGATTAATGTAGTGTATGAAATTAATCAATTTGTGGATGTTGAGCCAACCTTGTAGCCCAGGGATAAATACCACTTGGTTGTGGTGAATAATCCTTTTAATATACTGTTGGATCCTCTTAGCTAGTTAGTATTTTGGTGAGATTTTTTGCATCCATGTTGATTAGTGATATAGGTCTGTAATTTTCCTTTATGATAGGTTCTTTTTCTGGTTTTGGGATCAAGGTAATGCTGGCTTCATAAAATGAGTTTGGAAGTTTTCCTTACATTTCTATTTTTTGGAACAGTTCCAGAAGAATAGGCATTAATTCTTCTTTAAATGCTTGGTAGAATTCCTCTGAAGCCATTCTGGCCCTGGGCTCTTGTTTGTCAGGAGATTTTTGATTATTGCTTCAATTTCCTTGCTGTTTATGAGGTTTTCTATTTCTTCCTGGTTCAGTTTTGGAAAGTTTTGTTTTAAAGAATGGCTTACAGGGTTGCCTGGGTGGCTCAGTCAGTTAAGCATCCAACTCTTGATTTTGGCTCAGGTCATGATCTCAGGGTCGTGAGATCAAGTCTGCATGGGCGCTTCATGCTCAGTGTGGCTTCTGCTTGAGATTCTCTCTCTCCCCCTTCCTCTGTCCCTACCCACTCCTCCCCCACTCCACTCTCTCTCTCTCTCTCAAAATAAAATAAATCTTTTTAAAAAATTTTTTAAAAAAGATTTTATTTATTTATTTGACACAGAGAGAAAGATCATAAGTAGGCAGAGAGGCAGGCAGTGAGAGAGGGGGTAAACAGGCTCCCTGCTGAGCAGAGAATCTGACGCAGGACTTGATCCTAGGACCTTGAGATTGTGACCCGAGGTGAAGGCAGCGGCTTTAACCTACTGAGTCACCCAGGCACCCCTAAATAAGATAAATCTTAAAGAAAGGAATGGCTTACAAACACATGCATACATCCCAAATTCAAAACCATGTAAAACAAAATCTCTCTTTCCATAAAACATTAAGTTATTTTTTAAAGCTATTAGAATATGGGTGCCTGGGTGCCTCACATTGGTCAAGTGTCTGACTTGGTTTTGGCTTAGGTCATGATCTCATGGGTTGTGGGATTGAGCCCTGCGTTGGGCTCCATGTTCAGCCTGGAGCCTGTTTGAAAGATTCTCTCCTCCTACCCCTCCCCCTTCTCTCTCTCAAATAAATAAATAACTCTTAAAAATATTATTTTATATATATATATTATATATGTTTATACACAGCATACAGACAATATGTTAGTTTTTGGGCTTGAATATTCAGATTAATATATATAAGGATTCAATATTAAATCATCACATATATATTATTATTTATGCATTTCTTTTTTTTTTTTAAGATTTTATTTATTTATTTGTCAGAGAGAGAGAGAGAGAGAACACAAGCAGGCAGAGACAGAGGGTGAAGCAGGCTCCCTGATGAGCAAGGAGCCTGATGTGGGACTCGATCCCAGGACCCTGGGATCATGACCTGAGCCGAAGGCAGCTGCTTAACCAACTGAGCCACCCAGGCGTCC
>CM053611.1:76645849-76691624 GCA_028646535.1 Procyon lotor
ATTTATAGTAGCATCAAAAAGAAAATATTTAAGAATAAGGTTTAAAAAAGTTATACACTGAAAACTATAAAACATTTTTGAAAGAAATTAAGGAAGATCTAAATAAATAGAAAGATATCTCTTGGTCATGAATTGGAAGACTTATTACTAAGATGGAAATATTCCTCAAGGTGATCTACAGATGCCATACAATCCCTATCAAAATTCCAGCTGCCTTTACAAAAAAGGGGTTGACAAACTAATTCTAAAGTCATATGCAAATGCAAAGGTCCCAGGCAGGTCAAACAAATCTTGAAAAATGACGAAGTTAGAGGACTCATATTTCCTGGTCTCAAAATTTACTACAAAGCGATAGTAATCAATGCAGTGTGGTACTGGCATAAGAATAGATACATAAATCAATGGAATAGACTTAAGAATCTAGAAATAAATCCTTCAATTTAAGATCAGTTGATTTTAAAAAATTTTTATTTATTTCTATTTTTAAAGATATATTTACTTATTTGAGAGAGAGGGGGCATGCAGGGAGGGAAGGGCAGAGGGAGAGGGAAGGAGAATCTTAAGTGGACTCTTTGCTGAGCACAGAGCAGGATGTGGAGCTTGATCTCAAGACCCTGAGATTATGACCCAGAGATCACTACCTGAGCCCAAACCAAGAGTTAGACACAAACAACTATGCCACTCAGGTGCCCCTAAGATCAGTTGATTTTTGACAACAATGTCAAGGCAGCTCAGTAAAGAAAGAATAGTCTTTTCAACAAATGGTGCTGTGACAACTGATCTCTACATGTATAAGAATGTCATTGGAACCCTACCTTGGAACATATACAAAAATTAACTAGAAAATGTTTAAAAACTCACGGAATAAAACACAGAAATAAATCTTATGACAAATCAGGCAGTGGTTTCTGCTATGACATTGAAAGTACAAGAAACAAAACAAAAAGAAAAAGGACTGCATCAATTTAAAAACTTTGGAGCTTTAAGAGACATTATTAAGAAAGTGATAAGAAAAATCACAGGATGGGAGAAAATATTTGCAAATCATGTATATGATAAGGGATCAGATTCAGAATACATGAAGAATTCTGACAAGTCAATAATAAAAAGACAAATAACCTAATTAAAATTAGGCATAAGATTTGAAAACATTCTAAAGAAGATACACAAATGGCTAATAAGCCCTTGAAAAGATGTTCGGAATCACTAGTCATTAGAGAAATGAAAATCAAAACTATAGCGAGATACCCCTTCACACCCACTAGGATGGCTATATTGAAAAAATAGGCCATAACAAATGTTGACAAGGATGTGGAGAAACGAACATATGTACATCTCTAGTGGAAAAGTAAAATAGTGCAGCTTTTTTTTTTTTTTTGAAGAATTTATTTATTTATCTGACAGAAAGAGAGAGAGAGAGAGATCACAAGTAGGCAGAGAGGCAGGCAGAGAGAGAGGGGGAAGCAGGCTTCCTGCCAAGCAGAGAGCCCCAGTGCGGGGCCCGATCCCAGAACCCTGAGATCCTGACCTGAGCTGAAGGCAGAGGCTTTAACCCACTGAGCCACCCAGGTGTCCCGGTGCAGCTTTTTTATAAAAGAGCTTGTCAGTTACTAAAATGTTATACATAAGGGTTACCATATGATCCAGCAATTTTACTCCTGAGTATATAGACATTGAAAACACATGGCCACACAAAAAGTTGTTCACAAATATTTGTAGCAGCATGATTCATAAAACCCCCAGGGTGGATAAAACCCAAATGTTCATCAACTGATGACTGGATAAACCAAAGGCAATATATCCATACAATGGAGTATGATTCAGCCATAAAAAGGAATGAAGGACTGACACATGCTACAATATGGATGAACCTTGAAAACATACCAAAGGAGAGAAAACACTTAGAAAAAATAAGTTATCATATGATCCCATTTATGTTAAATGTCTGGAATGGGAAAATTCAGAGATAGAAAATTAGATCAATGGCTTTTAGGTGCAGGGAGTAGAAACTGGCAGTGGCTGGTTGTGGATATGGGATTTCTTATTGGAGTGAAGAAAACGTTCTGGAAAGATTGTACAACTTTATGAAGGTACTAACCACCCCCCCCCAAATTATACACTTAAAAGGGTCAATATTATGATGTGTGAATTACAGCTCCTTAAAGATGTTAAAAAATGCGTAGTCGATTTAACTTTCTAGTATTTAATTCCGGGTATTTGTATAGATGTTTATGAGTGAGATTTTTCTTTGCTTTTCTGTTCTTACACAGTCTTTATTTAGCTTTGGTATCTGAACCTGAATCATCTGACTTCTTTCTGATGTATGAACTGTCTTTGTTTCTCTTCCTGTCTAATTCCACTTAAGCACTAATTCTTAGCCCCTCCTTCCTACTTAAGGACTTAATTTTGGCAAATTCTCCCTCTCTTCCCTACATTAATAATTTTTTCCTCTCTATTATCTCCTTGATAATTGTAATAAGTATTCAAAGCGATGTAACGCCTTTTACTATGAAAGCACACTCCCTTGACACTACATTCTTTTCCAGAAACTACCATGTTTCTCTGTTCCTCATGATAGCACAACTTACTGAAAGATTTATTTATGGTTACCAACACATTTTCCTTCATCCTCTCTTGGATCCATTTTATTTGATTTCATTTTGTTTTGTTTCATTTATTATTTTATTTTTTAAAGACTTTATTTATTTGAGAGAGAGAGAGAGAGAGAGAGAGCATGAATGAGCGGTGGGCCAGAAGAAAGAGAAACAGGCTTTCCACTGAGCAGGGAGCCTGATGTGGGGCTCAGTCCCAGGACCCTGACATCATGACCTGAGCTGAAGGCAGGCACTTAACTGACTGAGCCACCCATGAGCCCTTATTTTATTTTTTTTTAAAGACTTATTTGTTTATTTGAGAGAGAGAGACAGAGAGGAAGCCCTAGCAGTGGGAGGGGCAGAGGGAGAGGGAGAGAAGCAGACTTTCCACTGAGCATAGAACCCCATGTGGGGCTTGATCTCATGACCCTTGAGATCATTACCTGAGCCAAAATCAAGAATCAGTTAAGCAACAGAGCCACCCAAGTGCCCCTCTTCAATCCATTTGATCAGGCTTTTGTCTTCATTTAACCACTAAAGCCACCAGTTAGCTCCATATTGTTACATAGTAATGATCAGCTCTCTGTTATCATTTTACATGAACTTCCAGAAGCATTTGATTAAATGATAACTCTCTTCTTGAAATATTTTCAATTTAGTTTTGGGATGCTACTTTGTTGGCTGTATGATTGAGGGTCATGGATTTTTGTTAGCTGTCAGCTGAAGACCATTTTCCAATCCTACAGACCACCACAATTTCTTGCCATATGGGCTTCTCCAACATGGCTGCTTACTTCATCAAGACCCAAAAGAGAGTCTCTGACCTCAGGAAGAGCTCAGCCCAACTTCAGGACTTTTCACTTGATTAAGTAGGCCCACCGGGATAATCTTGCTTTTGATTAACTTAGAACAAATTGATTTGGGACCTTAATTACATCTCAAAATACCCTCACCTTGGCCATATTCTATTGGTTAGAAGCAAGTTACAGGTCTTGGCTACATTTGAAGAGTGGGATCCACAAAACACCAAGAGGTAGAAGTCTTAAGAGCCGTCTTATGATTGTGTCTACTGTACTCCTTATCTGTTTGATTTCTAAAATTGTAACTCTTTGGGACTCAGTTCTTGTGTCCATTTGCTGAATATCTTTTGCCTCTCCACATTTGCTTACTCCTTTCTTTTCTTTGATTTGTGCCCTAAAAGATGATTTGAATACACTGTATCAACAGATGCCCTTGTTCTTGTCTTTCCTGTTGGTCATTGGGAAGAGGGTGAAGTTGGGCTACTTGTTTCTCTAGCCTCTTAACTGCTGTGTTGCTTCCCTTGACTAAAAGCTCTTATCAGGGAGCCCTCTCCATTCAGCCACATCCTCTATGTTTCCAGGAACTCCTACCTCCATTTACCCCTGTAGGTTTCCTGCTATTGGGGTAGTGCATCTACCCCATTATTCTTTACCCTAAACTCAGATACACCACTTAAATAGAAGCTTTGTTAGACTCTTCTCAAGTTGTGTTGTTGGAATATGCTCCTTGTACTGATGGTTAAGTCTACATGCTCTTCCTTTCTCATCTCATCAAGTTTCATGGATTTAAATTTCATGATTCCACTGATAACTCCTAAATTTTTATCCATAGCCTGGGCCTCTTCCTTGGAATTCCTGCTTGAAACTTCTACTTGGGTATCTTCTATATATCACAGACTTTATATGTCCGAAACCTCCAACTCTGATTCTCACCCAACTTCCAACCTCAAACCTGACCTCTCCACATATTTTCCAGTCTCAGTAAATGGTAATATCTTTCTTCCAGCTACAGAGGCCAAACAGTCTGGAGTTATTTTTGGCTTTCCTCTTTCTTTCATACTCTCCACTTTATCTAACATCAATCCTCTTCTCTCTATATATTCACATTTTAACCACTTCTTACCACCCTCACTGCTTCCACATTGGTCTAAGCCATCATCATCTCTAACCTGGACTACTGGAGCAGACTTCTATCTAGTTTCTTTGCTCCTTTCCTTGTTTTTCACATTTCATTCCAGTCTTTTCTGAACAAGGCAGAAAAGTGATCGTAAGTGTCACCGTGATCTTTTCAACATGTAAGTCACATCTTGTCTTTTGTCTTTTCAAAAGACAAGCCATCTTTGGTAGCTTCTCACTTCATAGGGAGTAAAAGCTGAAGACGTTTAAAATGGCTTAGAAGGTTCTATGTGATCTGGCCTTCTGCTATAATTCTGATTTGCTCCTACTACTCTTCTTTCTACTCCATTCCTGTATCTTTGCTGTTCCTTGAATGTGTTGTGCATGCCCCTGCCTCAAAGCCTTTGAACTCCCTGTGCCATCTGCCTGGGACACTTGTCCCTTACATATATCTATGTGGCTGGCTCCCTCAAATGACAGCTTTTCACTAAGTCTTCTCTGGCATTCTCTATAAAATAGCATCCTGCCTTCTACTTCTGTGCTCTTCTCCTTCCTTACCTTAGTTTATTTTTTCTTCCTAGGACTTTTATCCTCTGAAGTACTACACATTCTCTTGTTTATTTGTGATCTATTTCTCATTCTGTCCCCCCAACTCCCGCAACTACAATGTAACCTTAATACATTAGGGACTTTGTTTTGTTCACTCATTTTTCTCCAGCACCTTGAATGCTGCCTGGCATATAGTGCTGCTCAATAAATAGCTGTTGAGTAAATAATTGAGCGGCTTAATGACAAAGTTTGAATGATTAGGTATAAGAGTGGTTTGGTAGACAACATCTATAAAATCTCTAGAGTTGTTGTGTTTTGGGCTCCTGATCCATAGTAATGTTGGAGAAAATGCTAATATAGTTATGGTGCTAGGGGGTCTTTGGATCAGTTCTGGTCTTAAGATTGTATGTTTTTCCTCCTACTTTCTCAGGTCCAACACTTCCTAATAAACATCAGTCCCCATCATCAAGTGAATTGTTGTTTAAGCCTCCTCCATGCTCATGGTTGGTCTCAATGCAGCTGCGCTTCAGGCAGGATGCCCGGTTCTGCCTGAGCCTTCCTTGCTCACTACATTGCCTTTCTGTTCTATTTCTTGTCTGTGGAGATTTTTATCTTGATTCTGTACCCAGCTAATGTCATTGGGCTTTTAATTTTTATACATTTCCAATCATGGCTGAGGGTTTGGAACAGAGAGGGCATGGTAATTTATGAACTCACTAAACCGTCTTGACTAGCAGTCCCCACGCACTTCCAAACAATGTTTGGATTATGGCCAAGTTTAAAATCTAGGAGATAGCACATAAAAATACAGATTTACAGTTTATCTTGAAAGTTTGTAATATCTGGCAACACTAAGCCTACATTTCTGCATAGAACCACTGAATGGAGGTAGGTAAATACTAAGACCCTCCAGTGGGTCAAGTACTTTCTAGGTTGCCAAGTTCTCACCGCTGCACATTTTCTTAAACTTGATAGAGATGATTTCACTCCTTTGCCTTATCTGCCTAACCCCTGTAGGCATTTTAATTTGTGACTGCTATTTTGGGTATTGATGAGCTAAAGCATCAGGTAATTTATTAAGAGGTTAAAAACTAAATGCCACCTAAACCAAAAACACATTCTTTATTTTGAATAGTATGTGTGAAATGGAGAGAGGGAGAGTAAGAGGGAGAAAGGATTCTGTTTTCTCTCCCTAGTGCAGGTTTTTTTCTCCTATCTCTTCCAGTCCAAAATTTCCTGGCCTACTAAACCTGCAACTTTTCCATTTTCGGCCAGACTTCTTCCCTTAATTAAACTTGTTTTGGATAAAACTTTATATCAGGGAATACCCTGGAATTGAGTGATGCCATTATGCAGTGAGTAACAGAGCACCAAGAATGTAAGGTGTCTATAAGAGCTCTCCAATTCAGGGAAGAGCTAACTCTTTTGATGATACTGACAAGCTTTCCTTCCTAAATTGAACTGAGTAGTTATGAGAAACTGATTTTTCATGTATACAAGAATCTAGGTGATCAGCTCCTTTGGTCCAACTACTGCAGATATTCTTCCCAGAATATAAGAAGCATCTTTACACTTCTTGAACCATAAATTTCTGGTTTATACTGAATAGTGACCTTCTGTCCCCAAATGTACAAGTTCGTACAAGAGTAACCATGGAATGAACATTTGTTTAGTTTATGTGACTTGTAGAATATCAGAAAAACCTATTGCTCTTCCTGCTTTCCTGCCAGTGAGTCAGGTATTGAAAAGATGTTATTTCTGATTTATTTAGGTTGATGCAATGAAGCTATTGTTGAATAGCAAATAAATCCTCATATGCTTGTGCCATTTGTCATCTCATTATAGATTTCAAGTTTGCAGGGGTGGTTTACACAATGTTACTTGCTATTTTCTGAATACTCTGCCAGAAAACTTAATGACCCTATTACTTATTACTCACATACTTACTTATTACTTACCTTATTACTTACTTAATACTTACCCATGCCTAGGTAAGGGGGCTTGTTTGTGGTCCAGATAGCTTAATTTTTGAAGTATGTTTTTGAAGTTATAATTGTAGTCCATTTTTCTGTTCAACTATTGTTTCCCTTCCAAAAGTTAGAATTCCTTCAAAACGTTTACTGATGTTTAATCTCTACATTTCTTTTTTTTTCTTTTTTTCATTTTTAAAAATTTTTTTCCCCAAGGAAGAGTCACATGGCACAAGATTTAAAGAGAATCAAACAGTAAGCAAAAAAGTGAGCAATAAAATTAGATATTAATTATATTTGTTTAATCCAAGTTTGTTTTTTCTCCTCAACTTGACTTGGATCAATTCACGTTGAGTTAAAATGTATTAATTTATCCTTTTTATTATTTTGTTGTGTGAATACAAGTCTTGATGGTTGATATCATTCAACATTTAAGGAAATCTTCAGCTCCTTGCTTTGTAATTAGAAGGTAAGTTGCAATTTCTTGGGAAGGTATGGTTCATAGAATGGGATAGGAAAATGGACCTTATGGACCTATCTTTATCGCCTGAGCCTAAGGTTAGGTAATCCTGATTGAGCTGTCTAGATTTAAAAGTCTCCCTTAACTCAGAGTAGGTTCTTTCTTTCCAGAAGTTGTAAAAATTTCCTTTTCCCTACCTTACTGTAAATATATATATGTATTTTAGAGAGAGTGGGAGTGAGACAGGGGATTGGGGGATGGGCAGTGGGAGAGGAAAGAGAGAATCTTTTAAGTTAATTAATTTTATTTTATTTTTTCAGTGTTCCAAGATTCATTGTTCGTGTACCACACCCAGTGCTCCATGCAATACGTGCCTTCCTCAATACCCACCACCAGGCTCAGCCAACCCCCCACCTCCCTCCCCTCCAAAACCCTCCATTTGTTGCTCAGAGTCCACAGTCTTTCTTGGTTCATCTCCCTCTCCAATTTCCCCCAATTGGAAAAAGAATCTTAAGCAGGCTCTGCCCCAGCACAGAACCCCAGAAGGGACTCCATCTCATAATCCTGAGATCATGACCTGAGCCAAAATCAGGAGTTGGATGCTTAATGGACGAAGTCAATCAGGTGCCCCAGTTCACATATGTTTCAAGCTCAAAGCCCTCCATATTTTTTTAAATCACTCTACAGTTTGGGGTACCCTGTCTTTTGAGGCTCTGGGATGTGTTGGAAGTTCATCTTAAAATTCCAACAGCATTAGAGTCATTCTTAAAAAGCAGCCCTGCCTTTTCTGCTTCCCTAGTAATAGTGTGGGTTTCCCTTGCTTGCTGAACTACAACCTATCTGACCAGCACCCACAAGGCATCTCCTTTAATTAGACTTCTCAGGTGGCCAGGACACAGGGTCACTCAGGTAACCTTGCATGAATGGGGATATTTTGTAAAGACATGAAAGGATGAATACCTCCTTAACAGCTATACAGTGTCCTTCATGGAATCCCATTCATCATTGTTCAGCATGGAGCTACTGTAGCTCTAGTGATCTAAATCCCATCTTTGGTGACCGGGTCATTTGCCTGCTCCCAGAAATGGGCATCTGTCACTCCTCTCAAATTCTGATGTTTCAGCTTTCCTTAATTTCTGCTTCTTTCTTTTTCTGACTCATTGTCCACTGTTTTTTTTTTTTTTTCTTTTTCCTATTGCTTCTGTCTACTTCTATTCTCTCTTCTCTCTCATTCTCAAATTCAAAACTACTTTTGGTCTTATTTGAACTTCTAATATCTTGCTACTCAAAGTCTGATCCTCAGCCCAGTAGTATCAACATTAACTGGGAACTTGTCAGATATGCAGAATCTCAGGTCACCCTTCTGGACTTGAATCATATTCTGTATACTAACAAGGTCCCCAGATCTGGAGTAGTGTTGCTCCAATGTGCTAACTGGTTAACTTTCTCCCTCTTTCCCACCTTCTCATCTGTTTTCATTCTTTCGCCATCATTATTTACTTTAGATCCTACAGCACTTTATTTGAATGACCCTCTCACCCGTAGTCTTAACTCCCTGTTACTTTGTCTCTTAAGCACCCTCCCACCTCTTATGTGATAAAAGCCCAGCTCTGAATGAATGCATCTGTGTTCTCTCTATGTCTATGACTGAACAACCTGGCACTGTCACAAAAAGTCACCCATCAGGGCAGAATTGTGCCAACACACGGGGCCCTTTAAGTGTGCCAATTCTTTGTTTCCCTGGTAAATTCTCTCCCTCCATTTTCAAAAATTGTTCTAAACATACCACATTCTATTCAAACCTCAAATATTCTTAGCTCCTCCTTGGACTCAGCAGATGACTTCACCTCCTACTTCCTGAAGAAAATAGAAGGAATCAGATGGGAACTCCCTCAGCTTCCTGCTACCAAATTCATACAGTTCCATCTGTATCCATATTCTTCTCTTTTCCTCCTATTTTAGCATAGGATCTAGTCTTCTGATCATTTAAGGCGAATCTTGCCACTTGTGTTTTGGATTCTGTCCCTTCTTGCCTCATCAGGGATCTTACATTATCCATTCCTCCTCATCACCTCCACTCTGCTATCTATTCAACATATCCTTCTCAGTTGGATTATTTCCAGTTACATTTAAACTTTTTCATGTGTCTTCTATCTTAAAAACAACCACCTTTTCTTGACTCCCACTTTCCCCTCCAACTCCTTTTAATCTTTCCCATTTCTCTAAATCTGAATTTTCTAAAAAGCTCTCATTATTTGGTTAGTCCATTTTTTCACCTCTTCAACTGTCTCCATTATGACAGTTGTTTCTAGCTCTGCACCTAAACTGTGGCTAAGGCCACCGATGACCTCCATAACTTAAATCCAATGGATGTTTTCCAGTAATTTTTTCTGATCTCTAAGCACTCTTGCTCACTCTGAGTTTTTTTGTATTGTGTTAATTTTGGCTTCCAGGACACAATGCTATCCAGGTTTTCCTTCGTACTTTTCTAACATTTCCTTCTTTGTTACATTGCAGATACACCCTTTTCTGGTTGGTGTGTTCTGAGCACTTTTCCCTTTCCACTTTATATTCTGCTATAGGTTGGGTTCTCTAGATCAGATGTTGCTGTGATAGAGTTTGGGGTGCAAGGTGTTCATTGTGAACCAACACTTGTGGAAAGAAAGCAGAAATGTGAAAAAGAAGTTGAATTTGACACAGTCCCAACCAAGCTTTGGCTAATCTGGGAATGAGTGTGGGGGCATTGTGAATCATGGACTCATTAAATTGAAATGGCTGAACCTTCATACACCTGCCTTATTCATTCACCAGATGTGAGGTGCCCAGAGAAGGCATGAGGTCCTTCAAGGAGATTCTCTTAGTTGAAGAAGATGCTGAAGGACCAGAGAACTAAAAAATATCTGTTGGAAGATGTGAGTAATATATCTTTGTGTCTATCACATATTCTCTCTTTGGATGGTATTTGCCATATGTGTGGTTCATTTTCATCAATTGTCTAATGATTATCAAATTTGTACCTCTAGTCCAGACCAGACCAGACCATACACTGAGTTATCTATCTAGAGTGAGTAGACACTCACTCTACTTGAGTGTCTCAAAGAGTTCTCAGGCTCAATGTGTCTAAACCCCATAACAAATATTAATATTCTGTGAATTTATCTCCTTTTCTACTGCTATTGTTCTAGGTCACACTATCATTTTCTCTAGCCTGAACTACTGCAAAGTCACTCTATTTGATCTTCCCTTATGCAGTCTACCTCTTTCATCATTTTATTATATTGCAACTAGAGTAATATTTTTCAAATACAAATTTTGAGTATGTTACCTTATGTTACCTCTTCTCTATGTGTCTGAAATCCATACCTTGAGGGACTTAACATTGTTTTAGGAAGGGACCAAAATAATGCATATAGCCTTCAAGGGCTTCTTTCTGTGGTTGGCTCTCATCTGTGTCTCTAGCCTAACCTCAATCTACTCTTTTCCTCAGTCCCTGTATTCCACTGGCACTGATTTATTATTTATTTTAAAATTTTCTCTAATAGGTTACAAGAGTCTCAGAATATTGTTGTCTCTGCTAATAATACTGTTCTCTCATTTTTCAGCTTGTTAGCTCTTCTCCACTTTTCGGCTCAAGCCTCATTTTTTCAGGTAAGCCTCTCTTAAGCCTCTCATATGGGTCAGGCTCTCAAAGTATTTTGTTTTATTTCTTCTTAGCACATGTGTTAGGATATAAATGTATACTTGTTCATGTGATTATCTGACTACTATTTGACTTATCCTTAATAAGTCTCATGAGTACAGAAAAATCACTGTCTATTCTTCAATGTCTGCTGTACTTAAAACACTTTCTGACCCAGAGTATGTTTTCAATATGCACTTGTTGAATGAATAAATATGTCCTAAGTTAGAACACCCGACAGGATTATTAGTTGTCATTCAATATGGAGTCCATCATATAAAATTTTTGTTCCGGGCTTTTAGTTCAGTCTAGCAGTTGCTTCTGGGGAGGAAATTGGTTGAGGTATATGTAGGGCAATCACATGCAACCAACCTCAACCAACCTTGAATTAAAAGTTACATGTGGTTGCTTTCTTAGAGGGTGCTTGTGGGTACAACCAGTCTTGGAGAATGAGAATCTCTTCTCCAGGTTAGACTTCTAGCTTATTTACATTAGAGATTAGATGACATTAGATCAAAGTCTTTGGTGGATATAAGAGGAATCAAATCTACCCATACTTCTCTTTACTGACTGTTATGTGTAGTAGCATTCTAAACAAGTCCTTAGTAAGTAAGTCTGTTGAATGTGCTATTAACTCTGATCGAGTACAGTAGGAAAATTGCCTTAGGAATGTTAATTGCAGTTAACTGACATTGCACAAGATCTAAACATTTTGTTCATACAAGTGCACTAATACAAATGGCTCTCATTTAACTGGAAAATTCTCAAAGTGATTGGCTAACACATGAAGTTCACCAGTATCAATCAGGTCTGAGACTGCAGTGGGGGACAGCTGTATCATGCTGCACGATTAAGCCTTTTCAAAATGCAAATTCAAAAGAACACCTTATTCAACTGAAGCTTCAGGGGAAATTTAGAGAGGCAAATGCAATTATGCAAGTTGGACAGCTGCCAAAGAAGGAATTGGCCAACATCTTTAATTTTGCAAAGAGGGTCATTATCAATTTTTATATATAAATCTCCATCTGCCCCTGGAGAGGGAATGAGTCCTCTAGGGTACAAAGTGAAGAGATATTTTTCAGGGAGAATCAGTAATATGTAAACAATAATGTTGATGCCAAGATACATATAGCATCTGCTATCAAATAGACAATAATACTGCATAAAACCAGACAATGCTAAGTAGCGACCAAAGTCTAGAATTTTCATTATGCATGAATTTTAATTTTTGTATTGTGAACAGCTCCCTGGTGATACTGAATAGAGGACAAGTATGTCATGTTATTTAGTCTCTCAAAGGGCTTAGAAAAAAATCTATTTGAACACATACAAACAACCAATATTTAGAAAATAAATGTTAGTAAATGCTTATTTGTGATTCTTCTTACACCTCAAATAAAATCCTGAACTCAGTAAAGATTATTTTAGTTTATCTTTTAGTCCTATTTCTTTCTTGGGAAACTAAGAAATCAACTGACAAGAATTTACTTTTTTATATCAAGAATTTATAAATAGGGGTGCCTCTTAGCCTCAACTTTTCAATTTTAAAATTGGAAATATAATGATTATGTAATTATTTATGTAATAATTATGTAAAACATTAATAGTGCCTACAATTACATAATCCATTGTTACATAGCCATCCCTCTCAAAAAAAGATTACATCTTTCCCATTAGATTCAGAAATTATCACAGAAATTACTCTTATTTATTTATTTATCTATTTATTTATTTCTTATTTATATTCTTGGATCACAGATCCATCCCTAAATCAATGGACCTGGCCCAAAATAAGTATTTAATAAATTTGTCATGAGGTAGTGAGCTATAGAAGAAAACAAGCTGAGAGCCAAAAGGAACATCGTTAGAGAGAAGGCTCAAGTCACACAAGATAAGGAAGAAGATCATTTGAAAGCAAGAACCATCAACAATGTCAAATGCCGCAGAGAGCTCAAGGAAGACAGGGACAGAAAAGATTTGGCGATATGGAAGTCATTGGTGACCGCCATCTGAGAGAATTGAACCAAGGTAAAAGCAGAAGTCAGATTGTTGTAAGTCAAAGCACAGAGGAGAGGTGAGGAAATGGAGACATGTAACTAACTCTTTTAAGAAGTGGATAAGAGGTTGGGGATAGAGATAGGAGGGTGATTTAAAAAATGAAATTAAAATAAAACTACTGAGTAAAATGGGAGTCATCCTAACCAGAGATACAGAAAATAATATTGCCAAATAGTGTTGAGGTCCCAACTCCGCTGTGAACCATGACTATTCTATGGCACCAACCTACTAGTTCATGTAATCTCCAGCAGTACTTTGCAACTCTTAGCTATTCTTGTAAGGACTCTACAATTATTTTTAGATCCCAGGTGTATAGAGATGACTGATGATTAGATTGAGTTAGATATGAGTTTTTTGGAAGTTTGGGACAAAGGAAAAATTCATGGCTTCAAATGACAAAAACCCAACTCAAACTAGCTTAAACCCATAAGAAAATGAATCAGGCTATATAACTGGAAATTTCAAAGTTTATCTTGTTCCAGTGGGTTAACTACTGTCATTGTCTTTTTCTTCATTCTTGACTCTGCTTTCCTCTCTGTTGTCTTCTTTCTCAGGAAAATTCTTCCTTATTGGTGGCAAAGGAGAACACTTGAATCTTATTCCACTGTTACATAGCCATCCCCCTTAAAAAGAGAGCACATCTTTCCCATTAGATTCAGAAATTATTACAGAAATAACTCCTGTTTATCTTCTTGGATCACAGATCCATCCCTAAATCAATCATGTGGCCCAGGCAATGGAGTACTGTTATTCACTAACCCTGGAGCCTGTGGGTTGAGTAGATTCCATTCAAACTACATGGACTAACGTGTATGTGGGAATCCTTATCTAAAAGGAAGAGATGTAAGGCTGACAAATAAAAGGAAAAACTCAAAGCCATGTCACTTGTCTTCTTTATTTTACTTTCCAAATGTCCCATTTGCATTCAGACTAAACATCGCCTTTTTTTTTTTAATTTAATTTTTTCAGTGTTCCAAGATTCATTGTTTATGCACTACATCCAGTTCTCCATGCAATATGTGCCCTCCTCAATACCTACCACCTACCACTCAATACCTACTCATCCATCCCCTCATCCCCCTCCCCTCCAAAACCCTCAGTTTGTTGCTCAGAGTCCACAGTCTCTCATGGTTCATCTCCCCCTCCAAATTCCTCCAATTCACTTTTCTTTTCCTTCTAATGTCCTCTATGTTATTCCTTATGCTCCACAAGTAAGTGAAACCATATAATAATTGACTTTTTCTGCTTGACTTACTTCACTCAGCATAATCTCCTCCAGTTTCATCTATGTTGATACAAAAGTACGAAGTATCTACAAAAGATACAGAAAATCATCTTTTAAAGTCCAGATCTAAATTTATACCTTTATATTTCTAAATACCCAAGCTTAATTTTTTCACTTTCTCCTCTACACATACTCATCATTCTGTTCCTTGGTCTCACCCTCTATTAATCTACATTCAAAATATTAATCTTCACTTCCTAAAATCCTTCATTGACCAAGATTGTTTCAATATTTAAAAAGCAAAGTTATTAATCTTTTCCAATGAATTCAATTTAATTAATGTATTACTCATTCTCAAAATGGCAATGAGATCAATATTACTTTTCCAAATATATCTTTATATTTAAGGACATAGTATGAAGAGAAAGGTGCAGATATCCTGCCCACATATATTATTCCACAGATAATTCAGTATTCACAGATATTTACAGATAATTCACAGATAATTCAGCAGTCTAAATGTAATCAATGTTAAACTTAGGAATTAAACTGGATCGTGTTTTCTTCTGCTTAGAACCCTTTAGTATTTTCCATTTGTCTGAAGGAAAAGATCAAACAGCTTAGCATGGCACATGGAGCCCAGCATGGTCCAGCTCCTGCTGCCCCATCATCGTGACATAGCCCCTCTGGGCTCACTCCACTGCAGGCTCACTGGTCTTCTTTCAGTCCTTCCTACATACCACACAACCTCTCACCAGAGAATGCTCTTACAGGCCCTTATTTTTGTGAGGCAAGTTTTTCTCTTTTCATCCTTTGGAACTCTGTTCAAATTCTCATCTTCAGAAAAGGAAAAGCCTTTCCTGACCTCCTTGACCACATCAGTTCATTGGTTAGATTAATTTCAATTTTTGTAGCATTGCAATCTTGACTTCTCTTGACACAATTATAGCTTTACAGTTGTTTGCGTGACAACTTCGTTATAGTCTATCATACTCACTGCATTTTAAATGCTAAAAAAGATAGGGACTGTTGTATCTAATATCTAATACATTGTCCTGCACATTATTGGCACATAATAAAACAAATATATGTTGAATGAACCAATCTATTTATAAATCCTTTTTTTTTTAAAGATTTTATTTATTTGAGAAGGAGAAAGAGAGAGTGAGCAAGGGCTTAAGAGCAGGGAGAGGGAGAAGAAGAACCCCCGCTGAGCAGGGAGCCCAATGAAGATTTTCATTATGATTATATTTTAGAGCAAAACATGGAAGCTATTCCAAATTAGCTCTAAGGTAGGCCTGCAGGATGGTTCATGAAAAATGTATTCTTTGTTGTTGTTGTTTTAAGTCTTTTTAGTTTATTCATTTAGGAGAGAGACAGAGAGTGAAGGAGCAGAGGGGAAGGGTCAGAGGAAGAGGAAGAAGTAGACCCCTCACTGAGCAGGGAGCCACCTTTGGGACTGGATCCCAGGAACCTGGGACCATGACCTGAGCCTAAGGCAGACACTTAAACGGAGCCACCCAGGTGCCCTGTGTTGGTTTTAGTAGACATTAACCAATGATTTTTCCAACTAACTTTATCTTAATGATTGGCTACTTCAGATCCTATATGTCCAAAATAGGATAGAAAGGTTTTCTTTGCTTATTGATCATATCCCTTACATATACCCCTTGCCCAGAATTTTTTTATATGTTTGGAGATATTTTTATTTGCCCATGTCTCAAAATTTATTATTCTATTGATTGAAAATTTTATCTCCTTCATTTACCCCCAAAGTAGAATTTTGGTCTGAGTACAATTTTTTTCAAGTGTGCTTTGTTCTTTTCTTATCCAAATAGTATGGGCATATCAGTTCAAGTCTGCTACATTATTGTGTTCCTCCATTTACCCATGTTTAAACATTGTTCATGGACATGGTTTAAAGATTCATAGTCACATCCTTTTGCTGAAACATCTTTCCTTGGAGGTGGGGGTAGGGATTTCGCTTCAATTAGTGCCACAGCAAGTGATTAGTGCCACAGCAAGTATGATTGTGGCACAGTGCTCTAATTGTGATTTCTACTTGGACCAGCTGAATCAAACCCTAGAAAATCATGTGTGTTGGAATACATACTGCTAACCCAGTGGTTTTCTATAAAGGAAGCCCATTGTGAGGATTAATTTTCCACTGTACACTTTTGAATAAAGTCTCTCTTCATTCTTTGAGAGATTCCTCTATCCCACAGATATGCATAAGTTAAAGCCCAGCATTACCCAGCTGCAATGCTATGTGAACAAATGCAAGGAAAAATGCCCCAAATAATATTCTCATGTTTGACTGACTTATATTTACTTCTTGCATCACTCATGATCCAGCTGTCTCTTCTACCCATTTTATCAAGTGAAGACTTGCCAAGGCATTCTTTTCTACTCGTGCTTATCAAGGCAGGGAATAAAATCATCTATTTTTTTTTCTTCACGGGACTCCTCATAACCAAAATATCAAATAAATAGTTTTTGGGGTTCCTGAGTGGCTCAATTGGTTAAGCATCTGAGTCTGATTTGGGCTTGGGTCAGGATGTCAAGGTCATGAGATCGAGCCCCCCATAGGGCTCCACTCTGGGCATAAAGCCTACGTAAGAGTCTCTCTCTCCCTCTTCCTTTTTCTTGACCCCACCACTTGCATTTTCTCTCTCTCTCTCTCTAAAAACTAAAGGAATAGATAATTTTTTATTAAATTACATTTGACATACAACTTTATATGAGTTTAAGGTGTATAATGTATTGATTTGATACATTTATATGTTGTAATATGATTGTTTTTGTAGTGATAGTTAACATCTCTATCACATCACACAATTTTCATTTCTTTTTTGTTCGGAAATAATTAAGGTCTAGTCTCTTAGTAAGTTTGATGATTATTATACAATATCATTATCTATATTCATCATATTGTATGTTAGATCTTCAGGACTTATTTAATAGATATGTAATATTAAGTAGTTTTTAATTAACCTCTTGGGGAAAAATAATCTTTTGTTGAGAATGAATGCTTTAGCTTAATATAGAGACATTGTACCAAAAAGAATAAAATACCTGTGAATAAACTTAATCAAAGAGGTGAAAGGCCTGTACTCTGAAAACTATAAAACACTAATGAAGGAAACTGAGGATGACACAAACAAATGAAAAGATACTCCATGCTCATGGAACAAAAGAACAAATATTGTTAAAATGTCTATACTACCCAAAGCAATCTGCAGTGTTATCCTTATTAAAATACCTTATCAAAATACCAACAGCATTTTTCACAAAACTAGAAGAAATATTAACTAAAATTTGTATGGAATCACAGAAGACTCTGAATAGCCAAAGCAATTCTGAAAAAGAAGAACAAAGCTGGAGGTATGGTATCACAGTTCCAGATTTCAAGTTATACTACAGAGCTGTAGTGATCAAAACAATGGTACTGGTAGAAAAACAGACACATAGGTCAATGGAACAGAATAGAGAGTCCAGAAATAAACCCACATATATATGGTCAATTAATCTATGACAAAGGAGGCTGGAATGTACAATAGGGGGAAAGATAGTCTTTTCCATAAATGGTGCCGGAAAAACTGACCAACTACATGCAAAAAGATGAAACTGGACCACTCTCTAACATCATACACAAAAAATAAACTCCAAATGGTCATAGACCTGAAACCATAAATATCCTAGAAGAGAACACAGGCAATAATTTCTCTGACATCAGCCCCAGCAGCATTTTTCTAGATATGTCCCCTAAGACAAGGGAAACAAAAGCAAAAATAAACTATTGGGGCTACATCAAGATAGAAAGCTTTTGCACAACAAAGGAAACTATCAACAGAACAAAAAGGCAACCTACTGAATAGAAGATATTTACAAATAATATATCCAATAAGAGATTGATATCCAAAATATATAAAGAACTCATTACAACTAACACACACACACACACACACACACACACACACACACACACACACACACAATCTGATTTAAAAATGTGCAGAGTTCCTGAGTAGACATTTTCCCAAATAAGACATACAGATGATCAACAGATACATGAAGAGATGTTCAACATCACTCTCATCAGGGAAATGTAAATCAAAACCACAATGAGATATATTCTCATGCCTTGTAGAATGGCTACAGCCAAGAAGAAAAGAAGTAAGTGTTCACAAGGATGTGGAGGAAAAGGAACCTGCTTGCACCATTGGTTGGAATATAACTTGGTACATCCACTGTGGAAAACAGTATGGAAGTTCCTCAAAAAAATCAAAATAGAAATGCCATATGATCCAATAATTCTACTATTGGGTATTTATCTAGAGAAAGTGAAAACATTAATTCAAAAAGATACATGCACCCCTATGTTTACTACAGCATTATTTATAATACCTAAGATATGGAAGCAATCTAAGTGTCCATCAAAAGATAAATGGATAAGGTAAATATGGTAGCTAAACACAATGGAATATTACACAGCCATGAAAAGGATGACATTGTGCCCTCTGAGACAACATGGATGGACCTAGAGGCTATAATGCTAAGTAAAATAAGTTAGACTGAGAAGACAAATACTCTATAATTCCATTCATAAATGTAATCTAAAAAAATCAATAAAGGAACAAAAAGCAGGATCAGGACTATATATAGAGAGAATAAATTGATGGTTTCCAGAGGGGAGGCAAGTGGGAGGTTGGGCAAAATGGGTGAAGAGGAAGGGGTGATACAGGTCTTCAGTTACGGGATGTAAGTCACGAGAATAAAGAGCAGCATGTAAGGAATACAGTCAATGACACTGTAATAATGATGTAATGGACAGATGGTAGCTGTACTTGGGAACATTGCATAATGTATAAACTTGTCCATTTGTTGAATTGTACACCTGATGTAACATTGTGCATCAACTATACTCAAATAAAAACATAAATAGAAGCATTGTGATGTAATACACTAGCGGTCAACATTCAGAGTTCCATAAATTATTTTTCTGAATAAATAATATGGAATAATATGTCTCTAGTAAAAGTGAAAAGTGAAATCACTTTTAAAAATAAGCTTAGTGTTCACATTTACTGTGATTCCACATACTGGTAAGAAGTGAGAAATTTCATAAATTGATTTAATATGTGACTGATTTATTTTCTTTAGATGCTAAAATACTGGCTTAGAGATGGCTTTACTGACAAAAAGCCAGAGTTAGGATTTGACTATGCCTGTTTTATGTAGATCAAATTACTTGTGTCTGTTGATTCATCCATTATTTCATGATTTTGCTTTTTTAATTTTGCAGGTTGTGACAGGTATCTAATATTACCTGTGTTCAAAGGAGTAAACAGCAAATAACAGGTATTTCTTGCCATTATGTTATTCACTTTCATCATAACTCTAAATGTTCTGTCATTTTCATTCCCTCTCTTCCTTTCAATAAGTTATTTGAGAATCTTTGGTATCTTCCTCACTATTGTCCTTGAGAAAACTGAACTTTTAAAAGAGTTTCTTGTTTCTTTAGCTTCCTTTGAGGCTGTTTCTTCTTTTTTATATTTCAGTTTTCCCGAGAGCACAAAATCTGTTGCAGATCAATAGTTGGTACAGTTATAACTTCACTTGGATGTCCATGGAGTCAGGCCAGGTTTTTGAGATCCTGCCTTAGTCTCTTCATTGTTGGACCACTTATGTTCAGGTAACTTGAATCGATCGGATTCCTCATTGATAAGACAGCAGCTACAGTGGCTCATATTTATTGAACCAGCCACCATTCTATGCACCTGATAGACATTAACTAATGCAACAGTCACAAGAATTCCTTGTGCTAGGCACTATTATGTACTTTTCCTGATTTAAAGCTAAAGGGAAGTTACTATGATTATCCCAAATTTACAAAGAAAGAAAAGAAAAGAAAGAAGAAAAGAAAAAGAAAAAAAAAAAAAGAAATTGAGGCCTAGTTAATGTGAAGGTAAGTTCCATACCTAAGGAAAACCTAGAGTAAATAGCAGAGCTATAAGTTGAGTGAAACTCTACCACACTGTCTGTTACCTAGTCAATTAGTGGGAATTAAATGGATAATGCTATTAAAAACACCTCATCAAATACTGGAATTAAAAACAAAAACATCTTGGGGCACCCGAGTGGCTCAGTCATTTAAGCGTCTGCCTTTGGCTCAGGTCATGATCCCAGGGTCTTGGGATTGAGCCCCTCATTGGGCTCCCTGCTCAGTGGGGAAGCCTGCTTCTCCTTCTCCCACTCCCCCTGCTTGTGTTCCCTCTCTCTCGCTGTCTCTCTCTCTGTCAAATAAATAAATAAAATCTTTAAAACAAAACAAAAACAAAAAGCATCTTACAGTGAACTTTACCTATAAATGCTTAATAAGTAGTGATTATTATTGTTTTTATTGAGATAGCCTGACAGTGAGAATGGAAGAGAAGGTATCAGATTCACTGTGGATCTTGCTTACCTGGAGCTATGTTTTGCAATGAATGAAAGAATGCATAACAAATGATCTTAAGACAAGATTAAGTTGGACATAATTGATCAAAACCGTATATGAAGGTACCAAGTGTTCTAAGTGCATCATAAATGTTCTTAGTTTGCTTTTATAGGGATAATAAATTTGAGAAAGGGTTGTAGGAATAGGAAAAATGAGACTATAAAAAAGTCCTTAAATCTGTTGTTACAATAATTTCCTTAATTTGTTTTATTAATTGTGATTATAATTACTAGCAAAAAAAAAGGCAAAAAAAGAGAAACCCATGATAAAATGTCAATTTTGTTATAAATTTGGCATAGCTAAAAGAAAGGAAGAGTATTCTGTGATTTACTGGAATTAAATAACAATGATAATTCAATCTTTGGGAAATTTTATGAATGCATAACTATTTCAAATTCCTTTTGAATGAATACCAGAAATAATATTAATGAAAAGTGTTTTTCTATTCATTTCTTTTTGAGAAAAGGAACATATTTACTCCATTGATGTATATATATTCACACAAATATTTATAAAAACACAGTGATATTTTATTATCCTTGGCTAATAATACTAATAATACTTGGCTAATAATAATACTTGGCTAATAATAATACTATTGCCTTACCTAATTAAACAATGTATTTTATTTTTAATAGGTCAGGATAACAATTCAGCTTTTATAGATGTATGAGATTTGGTACAAAGAGATCACTGAATCATTTAAATTATTTGTGCTTTCCTTGTATCGTGTGTGTTAATTATCTGTAAATCAGGGGTGCCTGGGTGGCTCAGTCGTTAAGCGTCTGCCTTCGGCTCAGGTCATGATCCCAGACTCCTGGGATCAAGCCCCACGTCGGGCTCCCTGCTCAGCGGGAAGCCTGCTTCTCTCGCTACCATTCCCTCTGCTTGTGTTCCCTCTCTCGCTGTGTTTCTCTCTGTCAAATAAATAAAATCTTTAAAAAAAAATTATCTGCAAATCATTCTTACTAAAGATAAAAAGGTGAAACTTCAGCATTAAAATCAGCACAGTCTCCATATTAAATTTCTTATAAGCCTGCAGTAGTTAAAACTTAATTCTTGAACATTAGATATATTATATTAGACGTGGCCACTATTATTTTTGGCTAAGAAAATAAGCCATCAGTTTTGCAGAACTGTATTCTTTTGGATCACATTCAAAATTTTATAGATTTTTAAAAGTATAAACAAGGTTTAATTCTTTTTTAAAAAAGATTTATTTATTTATCTGAGGGACAGCATGAGCACATAAGCAGGGGGGAGGGGCAGAGGGAGAGGGAGAAGCAGACTCCCTGCTGAGCAGGGAGCCTGCCTGAGGCTAGATCCCAGAACCCCTAGATCATGACCTGAGCCAAAGACAGATGCTTTAACAACTGAGCCATCTATGTGCCCCAAGGTTTAATTCTAAATAAGAAAAATATGTAACTGTATGGTTATGATCACTTATTTTTAAATGTCGGAGACATTTGTATATCAAAGTCAAATATATTTAAATAATTATAATCGCTAAGTACAGATTCTACTTGATAAATTTCTGCTTTAATTACATCTACAAAGAAAGAGGAAAGCAGACATTCTTCCCATTTGTTTTACTTACTCATTTCCACCATGGCTAACAATATACAAATGTATGTTTAACACTCAACTTTGATATAGGTGCTTTGAATACTCTTATGTGTACATTAGATTCAACTCAAACATCAGGAGGAAAATATTAGAATCAATAAAACTTAAGTTTTCATTTTCTTTAAGACAAATAAACTACCGGTATTTTTAACTATCCTCAAACATAAATAAGAAATTCAAATTCAGTATTTTTTACTGTTAATAATTTATTTTAATCTCATTATTTAATATGGATAAATCCGAAGCCAGGTTTAACATCCCATTGCTAAAATAAACAAACAAACAAATAAATAAATTCCCACTGCCTATGATTCTTAAATGACAACAAAACTAATACTAATGTACAAAACTACCAAACCAATAAAAATAAATTAGTGATATTAATTTTATGTGATGGATGAGTTTTTGCTGAAAAGAAATTGTTACTTGTTATGTGAATACTATTTCATGGGACAGGATCTTTCAAACTTGCTATGTCTGTAGTATAACATATTTTATGATCACTTCATTTTGTCACCATTGTTTACAATTTAGACTATAAAGAAATCTTCGTCCAGCACGCCATGATAGCATTTGGTCCTCACTTGGCACAAACTCATCATTTAGGTATTAAGCTGATCTCTATTCTTTTCTCATTAACTAGTGATGATTCAAGCAGTGTCCTTTGTTGACGGTGTACTTATAAATACAGGCACCAACGCATGCCCTAAAATTGAGTGGCAGTATTCAGTTATAAGACTATTTTAACAGTCCACAATCTTTTTTTAATTGTGCCATGTTTTTTTTTTTTTTTTAAGGTTATATTTATTTATTTGACACAGAGAGAGAGAGACAGTGAGAGAGGGAATACAAGTAGGGGGAGTGGGAGAGGGAGAAGCAGGCTTTCCATTGAGGAGGGAGTCCGATGTGGGGCTCGATCCCAGGGCCCTAGGATCATGACCTGAGCCAAAGGCACGCACTTAATGACTGAGCCATCTAGGCACCCCATAATTGTGCTGTTTTAACATCAAACTGAACAACTGACATTAAGGAAAAATCCACCGAGCACTCTCAGTCCCTTGAAAAAACTCCCAAGGATCAATTTGAGTAACAATAATTTACAGAATTTTCCTTGCAGATGCTATAGATGTCCTTTAAACCCATTTTATTAAAATTTATGAAAACATGTATGCTAGTCATTATGGTGTGATGGAGCAGAAAAAGAATGTACACTTTGAAGGAAAAAAAAATGTATAAAGTGGATTTCCTGGAAAGAATGCTGCTGATTATGGACATTTTACAGCTGATGTAATTTTCTAAATGGCCATAAATTAACAAATAGAATATTACAGTAGTTCAGTAGTTTTAAAAGGAGATGTTGGGTATATCAGCATCATTACAAGTATCATTCTTAAGAATTTTAAAGACTTATTAAGGATCTTATTTGTCTTGTTCAACTTTGATCATTGTTACTGCATTTAATAAACCAAGAGCTCAAATTTGCTAAGTAAAATGAATCTTTAGTACTATCTCTTAAACATTTAGCAAGATGTTCAAGTCTTGATTTTCCTTTAGAATCATTATAGACTTTATTTATCTGGGTGAGAAAACCAAAAAATAAAACTTGGATCAGAAAATTAGACTTTTAACTGATATTGTTAGTTTCTTGCTAGATGGAACCACCACTAAGAGAAATATTCCAATGGAAAAAAATCAACATATAACAAAACAAAGCATCAGAAATTTCAATATTGATGCTGTTATAAACTATACTTACTAGCAGCAGCTAATTATTGAATTACTGCCAAATGACAGGCACTGTACTAATTGCTCTATCTGGATTTTCCCATTTAATCTGCATAATAACCCTGTGATTAGGTATTAATATTATCCCCATTTCACAGACAGAGAAATGGAGTAATTTGCCTGAGGTCCTGTGGTCAGTGAATGGCAGAGCTGGAATTGGAATCCAGGCAATTTGACTTTGGAGCCTGTTCACCTGACTCTAGGCTGAGAAACTTCCCAAAATAGTTCACTGGTTGGACCAGTATGGAAAAGTAAGTAAACTTTTCTGTCCCATTAATGACTCCTTCTCAATTTGCACTTCTTACATGGTTAGTAGCTTAAATAAGGCTTCCATGTGTTGCTTTTTATGTGGAAATACTGAAAATATCTCTGCCAATGAAGAATTTATTCCTCCTATTTGCTAAATTATCAGTAAATGAGAATTCTAATTCTTAATAAAAGAGAACTACATAAATTTGGCAAATCAAAGTTACACAGAGAATTAAATGAGTCAATTGTTCTTTAATAAATCTATCCTAGTATTTTGTTAAAAATTTGCATTTTTAGACATTCACTTTGGACACAATGAACTATCAGCTGTGCAGTGAATTCTTCTCTTGCTTGAAGTCATGCCTAATTAAGACATTAACCAGAAGCGTTGCAATATTGGATGCCAAGAGCAAATAGGAATGCATATATTTCATATAGTCTGAAGAGAA
The DNA here is from genome assembly GCA_028646535.1 of Procyon lotor. Taxonomy (NCBI): domain Eukaryota; kingdom Metazoa; phylum Chordata; class Mammalia; order Carnivora; family Procyonidae; genus Procyon; species Procyon lotor. The sequence goes on from CM053611.1 coordinate 76,670,909, forward strand.
TTCTCAAGAAGACCAGTCAAACAACTAATAAGGTGCCATTGAAAGCATTAAATATATCAACAAAGTAATTTTGAATTGTCTTGTATAATTCAGGGATGGAAATAAACAAGTAGAACATTGTGTCTGTTCTGCTGGTGATTAGGTATTTTTAAACAAATGGAATGAAAAGAAAAAAGAAACAAACCAAAACACTGTATGTTCTTACTTAGGATTTTTTTTTTTAAGCCTATGGGAGATGTGTTAACTCTTAAAGGTAATGAGATAGAAAGGAGGGTAAACATGAATGTTATATTAAAAACATTAAAGGGGTGCCTGGCTGACTCAGTCAGTAGACAATACAACTCCTGATCTCAGGATTCAAGCTCCATGTTAGGGTTAGAGCTTACTTTAAAAAATTATATATTTTTCTATTTATAAGAGTAAACTGCGATCCTTATAAAAAATTGCAACAATACAGAAACATATTAAAAAGGAAAAGTATCTTATAATTCTATTTAGTTTGTAAAATATTCTTACAGGTTTTTCCTTTGTATATAGTAGCATGAATAGAATATAGCCTACTTCCATACTTACATGCACATATTTGGTTATATATAAGTTATGTGCATATATTTTCCTTTTACAAAAATTGTTACATTATATATGCTGCTTTGTAACTGACCTCTGACTTCTTTTTCATCTTAATAATGTATCTTGGACATCTTTCTTTTTTTGCAATTTTTATTTTATTTTTTATTCTTATTTTTTTCTTCAAATTTTTATTTAAATTCTAGCTAGTTAACATATAGTGTAATATTGGTTTCAGGAACAGAATTTAGAGATTCATCATTACATATAATACCCAGTGCTTATCATGACAAGTGCCCTCCTTAATATGCATCACTCATTTAATCCATCTCCTGGCCCATATCCCTCTGTTAACCCTTAGTTTCTTTTCTATCTGTAAGAATCACTTATGGTTTGTTTTCCTCTTTTTTTTTTGCCCCTTTTCATATATTCATCTCTTTTATTTCCTAAATTCCACATATGAATGAAATCATATGGTATTTGTTTTTCTCTCACTGACTTATTTTGCTTAGCATAATATACTCTAGCCTCCATCCATGTCATTGCAAGTGGCAAGATCTTATTCTTTTTGATGGCTGAGTAATATCCCCCCCCTTCTCTGTGTGTGTGTGTGTGTGTGTGTGTGTGTGTGTGTGTATACATACATCTTCTTCATCCATCTTTGGTTGATGGACATTTGGGTTCTTTCCATAGTTTGGCTGTTGTTGATAATGCTGCTGTAAACATCTGGGTGCTGTAACCCTTTGAATCTATATTTTTGTATTGGACATCTTTCAGTGTCATTACATGTTTCCTCCCAATGACTGCACACTATTCCATTGTACTGTAATATGTTTAACCAGTCCTTTACTAATGATATTGAAGTTGTTTCTAGTTTTTCATCATTACTGACATATGCAATAAATATACTTGTATATATTCAGTTAAATAGAACTTGGTGGCTTTATCAATTAGAATAGGCCAAATTATGCTTCATTAACAAGCAGAACTAAAGTCTCAGGTGTCTGTTACAACATAAATGTATTTCGTGTTTGGGTCTGTTGCAGATTTAGGTGATTCTTCAGGGCAGTTGTCCTGCATGTACTGGCTTAGCATCACAAGATTCTTTGATATTATGACTCATCCACATCAACTAGCACTATTCTGATCACTGTGATGAGTGATCAGTAGATCACAACCAGGAGAAGGGTGAGCTAGAAAGTCAGGCACTAACAATTAAATACTTCTATTGCAAGGTAGCTTTTGCTTCCATTTTTATTGGCCTAAGGAAATCACAAGGTCATGCCTCCCTTCATAGGCTAGGTGGATACAGTTGTTCTGTGTGGCTGAGAAGAGACGAGATCTGGGTACCGCCAAACAGAAGAAATAACTACCTTAGTGATTAACTCATTGATCATCTGTGAACAAAAAGGAGTTCAAAGTACCTGGGAATTTTTTAGTTTAAGTAGTAAGCATTGGAGTGTCATTAACTAGATCCTGGGTTCTTCTTGGAATGATTAGTTAGGATTAATTAAGATAGGATGGAGATTGTGGTGGGAGTTGGATCAGAGATTACACCTACTCCTGGGCTGGGGGAAATTACCCCAGCAACTGCTGTGCACAGAGGGATTTCATCCTGGAGAGCAAAATGTAGTATTGAAAAAGAAGCTGTAATTTCGGTCATAGGTCTGATAAAGAACTGGCAGTAAGAAAAAGAAGAGTATGAGTCATATTATCTCAGCAGGTAGCTGGAGACCAGGACTGGGAGATCCAGAGTTGGTGGCACTTGGTATTCCAGAGTCTTAGAATTGGCCTTGGAGAGTGATACGGTTCTAGGTGCCAAGATAGGATTCAGGATCAGAAATGTCTCTGCGAGGTACTATGACATAACAAGACTCATCCAGAGGTTCTCAACACATATAAGTTCATAGTGTACTTTGTAATGTTGAAAAAGATAAGAAGATGAATGTTGGTTAAAAAAACAAGCAATCCCCTTTGGAACATTGAAAATATTATACAGTTGTTGCCCCTATCTCTAGGTGTGCTTTCACACTGAAGACCTGTTTGAATAAGGCTGTTTAACGCCCTAAATGTCTTCTCTTATATTAAAATTCTAAAGAGGCATGTGGCTCTTCTCTTCACTACCCTTCAGTTGCAACCCTATCTCTCATGCCCTTTACAGACAAGTGCCATGTTGATATCTAATTTAGTTATCTCTTTCTTCAACTCACTTTTGGGGGTTTAATGCAAAGAAAAGATTTAAGAACATTTATTGATTTAGAAAGGTATGGCCTTGATTATTTACTTACTTACCCTTTAAAATTAAACAGTTTTGTTGACACAGTTTAAAATGAGTGCTTTTAAAGTGTAAAATTCAATGGTTTTTAGTATATTCATGGTGTTGTGCAACCATTATCACAATCAATTTTAGAATACAGTGGTCCCCCCTTGTTCATGGGGGATACATTCCAAGACCTCCAGTGGGTGCCTGAGACCACAGACAGTATCAAACCTTATCGATATTATGCCCTATAATACATACCTATGATAAAGTTTAATTTATAAATCAGGCACTGTAAGAGATTGACAAAAATAACTACTAATAAAATAGAACAATTATAATAATGTACTGTAATAAAAGTTATCTGAATGTGACCTCCTCTCCAATATCTTATTGTACTGTAGTCACCTTTGTTCTTGTGATGATGTGAGATGATGAACTTCCTACATGATGAGATGAAGTGAGGTGAATGACATGAGCCTTATCACATAGCGTTGGGCTGTTATTGACCTTCTGGAGATACGTCAGAAGGAGGATCATCTACATCCTGACCATGGTGCACCATCTGAAACTGGGGAAAGCAAAATGGTGGATGGGGAATGGGGGTAGGGATCTACTGTACTTGGACAGAAACTATTTCTGTGAAAATATGGCTATGACAGTGGGTAGCAGTCTAAATCTCAGGAATCAAAGGGTGAGCTCTTACCCAATTTGAGGTGGCTTTGATTTCCAGTTGCCCTATTTTAGTGGAAGAGGAGTGAGAATTTCCTGGAGGTAAGGAACCTACATTTAGTGATTACCTATTGTTTGTTATGCTAGGTTCTTCATATATTTTTAACTTATTTCTCACAAGTCTGTGAGCTGGAGAGGCACTATAGTAATTTTGAGAAGGGTAGAAAATGAGACCCTGGAAGGTGATTTAGTCATTTAACATCCCATTCCTAGTAAATGGTGGGGTTGAGAGTCAAGCCTGGGTCTATCTGACCCCAGAATCATGCAGTCACAATAGATGTGGTTAGCTCTTCTGGTTCTAAAAGATTCTATTTAGTTTGAAGCACATGTTCAGCCAGTGGTGGAAAAATCAGGTCTGTGTTTGGTCACATGTATTCTATGGTCATGTGCCCATAGAATAAACAAGGTATCTCTCACATTTACCCATGCCTATTTTTCAAACATATAAGGTTGATTTTATGATTAATATATCAGAAAGCTACTTACATCTTTAATAAAATTAGAGTTTCCTTTTGTCACTATATAGTCAGAGTTTGAGATAGCAGACCCGCAGGTTGAAAGCAGTATTGTGCAATGGTTAAGACCCCAGGTTCTGGAGGAAGAACATTTTGCATTTGAATCCTGGCTTTGCTATTTACTCTCTAGCTAGGTGACATTGGGCAAGTTACTTCACTTCTCCAGGGCTCAGTGTCTTTACCTACAGAAGGTAGACACCGTTGAATTCATAAGCTTGCTATGAGGATTAAATAAATTGGTCAATGCAAGTTACTTAGACAGGACTTGGCTCAGACTAAACACTTAAGTTTTAGTTATTATTATAACTTCTCTCCTACCAAGAATTTAAGAAACATTCTGATTTTAACAGGGAAAATATTTGAAATGGGTAAGAAATTCTGTGTTCAAATCCAGTTCCATCCCTTAGGACCTATGACTTTGAAAATTTACTTCAAATTTTTGTATCAGTTTCCTATAAGGTGCTTTTAATGATTAAAATGAAACTATATAGACATAGCACTGAATGCAGCATGTGAGAAATCATAAGTGCTCCATCCATGATAGAGATGAGAAATATGATAATTATGATTTAATCATTAGGCATAATTTAAAATTTACTTGGATTAAGTGTCTTTTAAAAAAAAAGTCACGTAAGGAAATGTGTGAGAGGAATGAAAACAGCAAAATCACAGTTTTTCAGCAAGCCTTATGGGCCTGTCTCTGTGTTAGGAAGTGTTATGCAGAAAAAAATGATGAGGTCCCTGACTATAAAGGAACTTGCCATCTAATTTGAGATATGAGTCACCCACAAATGGGATAATGTCTGTAATGCTCCCAGTACCCTGTCTATCACACAGTAGGACCTTAATCAAAAAAGCTGATGTTTTATTAACATTATTATTTATTAATTACCAAAAAGTACAGAGCAAATAGCTAACCGGTATAATAGCAACAATTAGAGTCTAAGGCCATGTATAATAAGGGGCTAGTTAAGAGGTAGAGATGTATTTAAATGAGAGTAATATGAGTTTAAGCCACAGTGAATTCTTGTTATTTACAAGTTACGATCTATAAAGTTGCTGCGAACACTGAATTAGGGAATATTGAAGCGAATTGCTTTAGTAAGTAACCACTACTTTTAGGGGAAATACAGGGTTAGGTTCCTGTGAGTCTGGTTACAACATTTTCATCCATTGACCAATACATAGTCTTGTCCTATGTGTGTCTCTATTTAAAGACACTTATTTAAAGTACACTGTTGATTCATCAACACTGATCTCACAGCCAACAGCACTGCAACTCTCATCTGAACGAAGATCATCGAACACATGCATTCTCTCTGTAAGATGTTACAGAGATGATGTTGTTTACAGAGATGTTGCTTGTGCTTAGGAATACTCATCAGCACTCCAGTACCATGCTTGGGGGCCATTGCAAACAGTCAAATCACCGACAGAAAGCACCAACATGTAAAAGACAGCATTAAATATATGACCAAGAAGGCCACCTGTTTACAGTATGAGAGCTGAAAGAAGAAGGTAGAGTATTGCTTCGTTTGACTTTACCTGGAAAGCCGCTGCTCTCCACATGTCTGTGAGTGATTGGAGAAGGACCACAACTATTGATTTGGGGGTTACAAATGCACTGTAGCCAGTAGGATAATGTAGCCAGCGAATAATGTACATTGTAATCCTGGAGGACTGGCTTTGTGGGAGAGGCGAGTTTTGTGGTAGGCCTTGCGGGTTGAGCAAAGGAGGGCGGGCGAGAGAGATAGATAGACGAGGAGAGACAGCAGGCCCTTATGGGGTCCAGTCTCCCACACAGTCTCACGTTCCTATTGTAGACTGTTTACTTACTCTGGGATAGCGTGCTGTCTCCCAAGCCGAATCTTTGAATTTTTCTCTTTATTAAAGAAGCAGTTTCTTTTTTTTCTTTTTTTTAGATTTTTAAAATTTATTATTTGACAGAGAGAGAGAGATCACACGTAGGCACAGAGGCAGGCAGAGAGAGGGAGGAAGCAGGCTCCCCACTGAGCAGAGAGCCCGATGTGGGGCTCGATCCCAGGACCCTGAGATCATGACTTGAGCAGAAGGCAGAGGCTTTAACCCACTGAGCCACCCAGGAGCCCCAAAGAAGCAGTTTCATAATCAAACACAGGGAGACATCTCATTTACAGAATGAAGCATTGTTAGGTATCTTTCTATAATTAAGGTACACTTCTTTTGTCTATGAATGAAAACAGGCTGAAGGTTTCTTACTTAGGGATAGATATCAATTAAAACCCCTGGGTTCAACCTGCAATGAAATCTGCACATCAGGACAGATTATTCTCATTTGTTGTTGTTGTTGTACACTTATATTAGGCAGAGCAGAGCTAGAAAATTGGGGGACAACCAAGGAGAGCCTTTTAAATCTAATAATGCTTTCCAATCCCCAAATTAGCTTATGTTGTTTTTGATTGTCTTTAAGTGGAAAAAAATGATTTTCCCTTAATCCATAATTCAAACATTGCTTCTCAAAGTGATAAAAATAGCATGTAGGTATTAGTCAAAGATTTTCTTTTTCAAGATTTGGCTGAAAACCAAACGAAAACTTCCATGTGCTCCAATAAACCCAGTGTTTCTCATAGGTTGCTATTTCTAATCCCTGTTTCCATGGAAATGGACTTTTTACATCAGCAAAATGGGGATGAGGTACTGAGTGATTTATACCTGCTGTTTGATATTTTTTAAGTGATTCACCGCTGCTCTTTTTCTTTACTGCAGAAAATATATAAGGATATTTTTCTTGCAGGGCTCTCAGACCCTCAGAAAAGGAAATCTAGAAATAAAATCCTTAAGGGATAAAGCCACAGCCAGTGTGTCCCTTATAAGACATTTAGGACAGAGGCTGCAGTGGTTATAAGAGAGTAAACCTAGAAGTCATGGCAGTGCACTGCTCTACTCAGAATGGTTTAATGGAAGTGGGAGATTTATGAAGCATTTACAATATATCCTTCAATCCCAGCTGGGAGATGGAAAACCTTTAAAAATTATTATTAAATCAATAGCTCAAGAATGACCCTTATTTTTTTCCTCTCTCTGAAGGGTATTTCCCCCTTCGATAAAGCAAAGAATCCCTGAATAGTCACAGTCAGAGGAGCTGTGATTTGGTTCTAATCAGCTTCCAGAAAGGGAACTGGTAGTTCTGATGGGTCCCCTTGTGGACCTGTGCTTTGTGGCCATTATAGTTGCTTCTACGTTAATGGGAATAATTCATTAGTCAGAAGTCAGTTCTGAAAGGATCAATCGTATACATGGCTGCTGCCAATTTCCTTTATTTTCTCCTGAGCTGAGTTCCCCTGTTTCCCCACAGCCTGAAAATAGGGATCCCTTCCATCTATAATTGATAGATTGATACTCTCAAAGTTTGTCTAAAAACTCAGGAATTTTAGCTGCCCTATTGGTAGCAAATATTGTTGTTTTAAAAATATAGTTGATACGAACCTTCCATATAGACCCATGCAGTTGATTTCAACTTTTAAAAAACATCCTGTTTTTCAAGCTTGCTGGAAAATATTTGACTGAATTCATTATGTTAACCTGTGCTTAGGTGTAATGGAAAACTAGTAACAAGCTCATTATTTTACAGAAGTTAACCTCTTTTCCTTTTCCTTCAAGTTGGCGTTGGGGGTATGAGCTATTCTTGCAACTCTAGAATGTTTACGTGAAGGAAGAATGATTCAGTCTGGCTGCAGTCATTGTGCTAAGATGAATAAATCCTTTCCTACTTTTGTTTTTCCAGTTCCTCTACTTTCACTTTTTCCCCTCCGTGGCCGTTTCCCATTTCAAATGGAGAAAATGATAGTATATTAAAAGACAGTTCTTTTCGGTTACCAAGGCAAATGTTTTTAAACTCCCCTCTCCAGCATGGAAGCTCCATGATCGTTAAGAATTATTTGATTTTCTTTACATTTATATTCCTATAGCAAGCACTAGGTTCATAGTTGGCACTGCCCAAGCTTGAAGATAATTTTATAAGTCCTGCATGCTTATGAATAAACATCCAATGAACAGTAAAATGTAAAGCCCCAATTTTAAAAAGTGAGTGTCTCTTGCAATGATTCAAATGTTTGCTTTAAAAGCACTTAAGAAGTTCCTGCAGAATCTCTTGCTCTCTCTTTGTTACAAACTCTACTTGTTCCTCCTACATGAAAGGTTGATGTTACCACAAGAGTTCAAATAAAATGGCGTGGTACAAGTCCACACAGGCCAAATGCCTCCAAGTTCTTTTTGTGGTAGTAAGTGGGTGGAATACATATCCAGTTTTCTTAACACAAAGAATTCTAAGTACTTGGAATATTTTAGTGTAAGAGTCAAGGTAGTCACACACCTCCTCATTCTGGAACATTTTTGTTCTCATCACCCCTCCCCAACAAAACCCTCCCTTCTGGTGTTAAGGCTCTTGGATGCTCGCCAAAAATACAGGGCTAGGTAGAGACTCTTTTCACTCCTCCTTTACAGTCTACACTCTCTTACAACTGCATTATAATCCAATTAACATAAAATAAGGAAAATATTTACATAAAATCCTTGCTATAACATGTTCATCAGGAGGCCATGTGGAGAGAGAGAGTAGAAAGGTGGTGTCTGGTCCTGGGCATATGTTACATCACCTGATCATTATATGTGGGAGAGGAGGTTTTTTTTTAAATCCTTATTTAGTAGATGAAGAAAGTGAGTCTCAAACTGGTAAAGCAGCTTTTTTCAAGGGCACAGAGCTAGTTAGCAGGGAAAACTGAGGTTGGAATCTGTGTTTACCTGACTCCCACACTACACATATAAAGAAGGGGAAATGGTATGGAGTTGATGTCCTCAGCGCAATTACACAGAAAATTGCTTGGGAAGGGCTTCAAAATTAATCTGCTCCACTTAAAATTTTTTATTCTGGAGAAAGGTTATTTGGTCTTCAAGGATCAACTGAAATTAAGTAATGTTCTTAACTCTGCTAACACAACCTTATGTTCTCTTATGTAACTATGTATCCAGCCAGATTTCAATTAATTCCAGACCCATGAATTTACTTGTTGGTTGCAAACTGGCCCGAGGTACAAGAGGGCAAAAAGATACCAAAGAAAGAGACAGACCACTTGGTGGTGGCAGTTTAATAAGCAAGGGAATTTACACACAAGGCTTATCTCTTGCAGATCTCTGCACCTGCTGACCAGAATCTTCAAAGTTTACAGAAGTATTTTTTTCCCAAATAGTTTTATTTTATTTTTTCAGTGTTACAAGATTAATTTTTCATGCACCACACCCAGTGCTCCATGCAATACATGTCCTTCTCAATACCCACCACCAGGCTCACCCAACCCCCCAACTCTCCCCCCAAAACCCTCAGTTTGTAGCTCAGAGTCCACAGTCTTTCATGGTTCATCTCCCCCTCCGATTTCCCCCATTCACCCTTCCTTTCCTTCTTACAATGACCTCCATGTTTACCGAAGTCTTAACTGGATTCAGTCACTGTATGGTTCAGATAGTCTCAACAACACACATTACTCTCTCAAGGCAGTGTCCTTGAATATGGCTCCAGCTGTGGGAATGGTGGGCAGAATGCACATTCCAAGGACAGGGTTGGGGGTTGGGAGCCTCCTATCTTCCGGGTCCAGCTCATGGGTCAACTGGTGGTCACATCCTCTCAATGACCTCCTCCCACATGACTGGTTGATAAATCCACTCCGATGCCTCCTGGGCACCTCATACTCAATACAGGTAGGTTGTGAGTATGAATATCATGGTTGGGGGACTCTGCCATGAAATAGCTGTGTGACTAAGCAACTCACCTAGCCTCCCTGCATCTCTGTCTCCTCACTGGTAAACTGGGAATTGTATGGAACCTCTCTGACAGACTTGCGATAATTCTTTGGGGAAAATAATATATATTCTGTTACATATAACAGAATATATATGTATATGTATATGGATATATATATATATGAGATATATATATATATTCTGTATATACACTGTATATGCCATATATATTCTGTATATATGGAGATATTTATGGAGATATGTATGTTTATATACAGTGCCAGGTACAGAACTATTCCTATGTAATTGCTTGCTCATCACCCAAATGGCCTTATTACTTTTTCCCCAAGGCTAGGGTTGTTCCTTGAGGGACCTGCCCTGGTGGTCCAAGCCAGAGGACTGGACACAAGCTAATTCTTTCCCCTGCTTCACCCTCATGTTTAATCAGTCACCTAGTCTTGTTGATTTTGGCTTTCAGTCTTTTATGAATCAATCTACTTCTCTTCATCTCCATTGCCATTTCCCTAGTTGGAGATACAATCTATTTTACCTTGACTACTCGAATAAGTTTCTTGAAGATCTCTTTCCATTCTTGCTCTCTATTCCTAATTGCATCCATTTTCCTCATTGCAGGTAGGGTGGTTTGAAAAATGCATCTGACGGTGTGATTCCTCAGCTTCAATCTTGCTATGGCTTGCTACTGTTCTTGAGGTAAGTGCGACAATTATAGCTTTAATAAGGTCCAACTGACTGACAGCCCCATCAGAGCCATCTCTCACCACTCAGTCTTTGCTCGCTGAACTCCGACCACAGGTGCCTTCATTTGTTTTCTTGTAGGCTCCACACCTCTTCTGGCTGTCAGGTCTTCTTACTTGCTGTTCCTCCTGTCAGAATGTTCTCTTTTCTCTTCCTGTAGTTAATTCCTATTCTTCAACCCTCAGCTGAACTGGCAGTTTCTTCAGCTAAGACTGAATCAGATCCATCTATTTATGTTCAAACCACTCTACACTTCTCTTTAATAGCATTATTTCAAATGCAATGAAATAACGAATTAGCTATCTTCTGTGCTAGATCGTAAGCTCCATGAAGGCTGTCTTACCACTGCTGAATCCCTGTTATCCAGCATCATGCCGTACACATATTTGGCATTCAATAAATATTTATTAAATGACTTTCTCCATTTAAAACTCAGTAATAGTGGCATAAAATGGAAGTACTGTTAGTATGTTTTAAAAGCTCACACCTTTGGGTGGTGGGGGAGAGAAATGAAACAGGAAGGGATGGGGAGGGAGACAAACCATAAGAGACTCCTAGACTCACGAAACAAACTGAGGGTGGCTGGGAGGCAGGAGGGTAGGGATGGGGTGGCTGGGTTGTGGACATTTGGGAGTGTATGTGGTACATACAGCACTATGGTAAGTGCTGTAAAGTGTGTAAGCCTGACGATTCACAGTCATGTACCCTGGGGCAAATAATACATTTTATATTAATAAAAATTAAAAAAAAAAATCTCACACCTTTGAAAACTATCATACAACTCTTTGCAAAAAGAATGGACTTATTGAGGTCCCTGGGTGGCTCAGTCAGTTAAGCAACTGACCCTTGATCACAGCTCAGGTCTTAATCTCAGGGTCGTGAGTTAAAGCCCGTATAATTATGAAACTGCTTTCAAGATAATATTATATTCTAGGCACCTGATAAGTGATAGGTTTTCCTTGCTTCTGAAGATTTATCTGTATTATTTCAAGTATGACTGACTTTTCCTGGCCTGAGGTTTTGAATTTGAATTTAGTTCATATGTGAAATAACTCAATACTTTCTCTCTTGATTTATTCTTTTTTTTTTTTTTTTAAAGATTTTATTTATTTGACAGAGAGAAACACAGCGAGAGAGGGAACACAAGCAGAGGGAATGGTAGTGGGAGAAGCAGGCTTCCCACAGAGCAGGGAGCCCACTGCGGGGCTTAATCCCAGGACCTTGGGATCATGACCTGAGCCGAAGGTAGACGCTTAACAACTGAGCCACCCAGGGGCCCCTCTCGATTTATTCTAATCACTTGTTGAAGTTGGGCTGTAAAGGGAAGGATTTCCAGTATTCATAACCATTTAATCTGAAAACTGTTAAATAAGCATTATTAGGTATGCAGCACCCTGCTCCATGCTGTGAAGGATACAGAGCTGTATGAGGCAAATAACCTATTCTGAAAGCAGTTTGCAGACTAGTAAAGGAGATGGGAAAAGCACTTGAATATCCAAATTCAGTAGATGTGTGGTAGGGCCAGGATTCTGACTTTTTAAAAATGTCCCCATGTGACTTGCATTATTATCCCATATGATGTGGGGATCAGTGTTGTGTGGCTGACGTTAATATTATTCTGAATCCTACATATAACAACGTCTGATGGTGGGAAGAGCACCATAAGATCTGATTATTTTACAGGAGAATAGTTCTTATGTTGAGTGTGCATGCAGTAAATTCTTTTTTTTTTATTATTAATTTTTATTAACATATAATGTATTATTTGCCCCAGGGTACATGTCTGTGAATCTTCGGGCTTACACATTTCACAGCACTTAACAGCACATACCCTCCCCAATGTCCACAACCCAGCCACCCCATCCCTACCGCCCTCATCACCCCCCCCCCACTGCCACCCTTAGTTCATTTCTTGAGTCTAGGAGTCTCTTATGGTTTGTCTCCCTCCCCATCCCTTCCTGTTTCATTTCTCTCCCCCACACCCCCAAACTCCTTCCTTGCCTCTCAAGTTCTTCATATCAGAGAGATCATGTGATACTTGTCTTTCTCTGACTGACTTATTTCGCTTAGCATAATACCCTCCGCATGCAGTAAATTCTAGTTGAATGTTTATAATTCCATCCCTTTGATATTGTGGTAAATAACCTTTATTTTATTTATTTTTTAAATTTATTTATTAACATATAATGTATTATTTGCCCCAGAGTACATGTCTGAATCGTCAGGTTTACACATTTCACAGCACTTACCATAGCACGTACCCTCCCCAGTGTCCACAACCCAGGGTAAATAACCTTTAAATGGGGCACAAGACAGCTATACCATGTGGAAGCTTAGGATCAACCCCCACCTACCAATAAATGTCCTAACCTCACAGCTCTTCTCCCACCCAGACTCTGTTAGGGGGTGCTTAGAAAAGCCATCAGCCTCAAGCTCTTCCATTTCTCAATACTTGCAGCTCATTATCACCTGGGAGCCCCAATAAGTTGATACTTGGGGCCCAGCCAAGACCAATTAAATCAGAGATGCCAAGGGGGGCATATCCTGTGCTATCTGTGGAATGGAGCACCAGCTTTACTTGGGGAAAGACCCAACTCAGTTGGCTAGTGGGGGCAAAGGATACGTTTAACAATAAAATGGCCACAGTGTCTTAGTTCTTCATTGCCTTCGATATTCCTTCAAGAAGGAATGCCTTGGATCAAGGTGGTGAGAGCAAGATTGTGGATGAGGTTGGGAGGAGGAACTACCTGGTCAAGCATGTCTTAATGTCTTAAGGCATTATCTTAGGTGCCTATAGATTACATCACAAAAAGGTTTAGTAATGATAGTGCATCATCAGTCTTTTAAAAAATCTGCTGAATTCATAAATTTTTAAATGAGGAAGCCCAAAATATTAGAAAATAAAAACTAAAATTAAGAAAATACACTGAGAAAAATATTTGTCATTAGATTAGGAGTATCCTGTCTTTCAGTAAAATTTATTTAGAGCTATTGTAAGAAGATATGCAGTAGAAGTAACTGTGGGCTTTAAACATCTGTGGGGGGCGAGTCACATCAAAATAAATTTAATTATCACTTAGTCATAAAACACTAGAGGTAAAGACATCCTAGGGTTCATCATTCATTTTAGAGAAGTTAGGTTACTTGTCTAAGGTCACACGGCTGACTATTTTGCAAGTTTTCTCATATGCCTGCTAAATTTCTAAAAGAAACAAATAGTGATAGTAATCCACAAGATGTTATGTCAAGATGTCATAGAGACTTTATGTTTGCACTACATATTACTATTGTTCTTAGACAGTAACCAAATTGTCCTAAGTAAGACTTCTATCTGGAAAGTAAAAATATTAGTTTTTAACCCAGCCTATAAAAGAAGTTTGCGGGGTGCCTGGGTGGCTCAGTGGGTTAAAGCCTCTGCCTTCAGCTCAGGTCATAATCTCAGGGTCCTGGGATCCAGCCCCACATCAGGCTCTCTGCTCGGTGGGGAGCCTGCTTCCCCCTCTCTCTCTCTGCCTGTCCCTCTACCTACTTGTGATCTCTCTCTCTCTGTCAAATAAATAAATAAAATCTTTAAAAAAAGAGAAGTTTGCATATTTATCAGGAATTGCAAGTGTCATGAACCCTGGTGTTAATACAAAAAGTGGAGATTGATAACATCTTTGTTCTATTCCCCAAATCTTGTCTCCCTCTACCAGACACCCCTTTTCCTACCCAGGCTTTACATTTCTGGATAAGAAAAGGTAAATTGTTATCCAGGCATGACTGCATTTCAACAACTATTGCTGAAGGTGGTTTATGGAAAAGTTTACAAAGCCCCGGAACTTGGATATCAATATATGGGGGTGCACCCAGTGGAAAACATGAATGGCTTGGTTCCAAAGGTACTGGGAAAAATACCATAAACCATGTGCAGATAAAAACATTTCCATCAAAACATGAACAGACTGTTTTGGGGGTAAGTTCAGAGTTAACCGTAGGAACAAAATATCTTATCATATCATTATAGATAAAAGGGAATTATTCCAAGATCAACAAGGATGAATGGATGCAAATCACAACTGCTAGGGTGTATTGATGAAAACATTTGCTGGCTCCAAGGCCATGGAGCCTCGTCAGCTGTTACAATCAGATGTCATCAGTGTCTGTGTGTGGCAAAATTACGTGTGAGACAACGAAGGAAGATTCTTCAGCTCTTGGCAGCTTCATTGTCTCATGAAATCATCACTTCTTCTTGTCTTCTTTTAGGACAGAATGGCCTTTACATTACCAGGAACCACCTCTTGCTGATGCCATTGCATGATCTATGATCATGATCAGTGATTACAATCTTCACGGAGTGTGATAATCTAATTTAGGTTGATGTCCCTGTGGATGGGCAGCCACCCTTGTGTTTGCTTTATCTTCCCAAGGACTGACGATCCATCTTCTTTATTTTGCTTTCCTTTATCTTTCCTCTTCTTTTCTCCATATATTTTTATTTTTATTTATTTTTATTTATTTGACAGAAAGAGAGAGCTCACAAGTAGGCAGAGAGGCAGGCAGAGAGAGAGGGGGAAGCAGGCTCCCCACTGAGCAGAGAGCCCGATGTGGGGCTCGATCCCAGGACCCTGAGATCATGACCTGAGTTGAAGGCAGAGGCTTTAACCACTGAGCCACTCAGGCGCCCCTCCATGTATTTTTATTAATTCTTCTCTCTTCTCCTTATATTTCCTAAGCTGATGCTCAGGGAACTATAACATATTCTATAGGACATGTTGATTTTTGCAGCCACTTGTGAGAAACACACATGCATTTGTGCATAAACAATGAATCTTGGAACACTGAAAAAATAAAATAAAATTTAAGAAACACACATGCACAAGCATATAAACATGCACACACACAAATATACACATGGACACACAGGCATACACACAATCTTCACAAGAATTCACTATGTACAATGCTTTGGGTTGAATTTTTCCATGTTCTGGAACGGTTTGATATCTGATTAATCATTACCATACAAAAGGTAATGTAATAGTGAACATTCAAAACTCTTTTACAGTGTCTATCTTTCTACTTAGTTTAATTGATTCAGCAATAAAATGACAGTATTTTTCATTAGCACTATACTGAAAATAATGTTTTTTAAGCATTTTGTTCTACTTCAGTGAGTTTGCTAAAAATGGTATTTAACTATCAATTTGACGAATTTACGTATTGCTTCAATTTGCCAAAAATACGTGTCTTTTAAATGTCGGTAATTGTTAAAGCAAGTCGTAACGGGTAGGGTGTTTTAAGCGTCTGCTGAGGCTGGCTGGGCTTGCTCACCTGTGTGTCATCGGGGGTGGCTTGGATGTGGATTGCATTGTATGGCTTGCAGAATGGCTGCTTTAGTTTCCTCTTGCTGCCGTAAAAATGACATAAAATTATTGAAATGTTATTCAAATAGTCCAAAGAAACAAAACTTTGGTCAATTGCTAATATTGGGGAGTTGTCAAATGGGCTTTTTAATCTAGTCATTTAGCTAATTGGCTTTCAGTGAATTGGCTTAGAAAATTTGATTTTTGGCATACTGACTTGCTCCCCTTTCAGATACATTATACCATTTGAGCTTTACAGTAATTCTGATGTTTTTATTCTGCAATAATTCTGAGTAATTGTTAGTGACAATAGTGTGGGATCGTATCCAGCTTTCTTAACTCAAATTATTCTAAACATTGCGAATCATATCGGGATGCACACCTGTTGTCAGTTTGTCCCATAATTAGTGATGTGAAATTTGATAACTTGGCTTAGGTAGCATCTGGCAGATTTACCCATTGCTCCATCACTTTTTTCTATTCATAATCCATAGCCTTCTGTGTGAGAGACACTATGCGAATATGTCAATATCCTGTATCTCAAGAAATTTTCACCCAATGGTTTTAGCATCCCCTCCTGATTTTTGTTTAAATCAATTATTACCTGGATGGTTGCACAAAGTTGGTTTTCTTTTTTTTTTTTTTAAATATTTTATTTATTTTTTCGATAGAGAGGAGAGAGATCACAAGGAGGCAGAGAGGCAGGCAGAGAGAGAAGGGCAAGCAGGCTCCCTGCTGAGCAGAGAACCCGATGCGGGGCTCAATCCCAGGACCCTGAGAACAGGACCTGAGCCAAAGACAGAGGCTTTAACCCACTGAGCCACCAAGGTGCCCCACAAAGTTGGTTTTCTAATTCTAACATTCATTCTACATTTATTAGCTGACATTCTTCTATAAAGAAATTTCCTTGCACCCCCCTTTTCTTTAATATCACTGTGGACACATAGATTCCTTCTTTCTTTTTTTAATAATTCACTATCATCATTATTTTTTTCTGGTACTGATATTACCCCAAATTTAGCCTTAAGATAGCTCGTGTGTCCTTCTGACTATCCCTATTTGTTTTTGAGCTGCTCTTTGCTTTATGACACAATCAAATGCTGAAGACTCATTTTGGGCTTTCCCTGTCCCAGAGCCAGAACCATTAATTTCTTAAAGGAGACCAAGTGTGGAATGGCATTTAGAAACAAAATTCTAGCACTAAGTGTTTCCACTGATACTATATTGTTGTTGCCTCTAGGCCCTAGCAGAGGTCACAACTAGAAATACATTAAAATTTTAAAAATGTGTTCATATTGCCACTTCTATTTTAAAGCAAGTAACATAGGGTACTTCCTTAACTTCTTCCATTCCATATGTGCATCTTCCTTCTCCCTTAGCGAGAACTCTGGTTCCCCAAATATTAATATATTTATTCATTTGCTTTATCACGCAATTTTAAGTTCAGAATATTTTATCTTTTGTCCCTGAGTTATGTGGTAAACATGCATTGTAAGTTTTATGTACTATCCTTGTGGATGTGTATGATTTTTTTAAAAGGATGTTTAGACAAATTTGGACTTGAGAAGACTTCATTATTTTATGGGTACACAGAAAATTACACACTGCTTTTTCAATCATTTAAAGTTGGAGTTGACCTATCCTTTTGATTCACATTTCATTATTGGCCAGAGAAACACCTGACTGGTCACACTCAACCTCAAGGGATGAGAGAAGTGCAAATGTACCACATGCCTAGAAGGGTAAATGGAATACCAATGATGACCATCACATCCATCTCAGTGACCAAATGTTTATAAAATAAATAACCAATCACTCTTTGTTAAGGCTTTCACTATTAGACTAGATTGCTCAGGCAAAAGTGTATATGAAACTTTTATTAGGCAATACAGGAAGCTGATGTGAGTAAAAAGGAGAATGAGGCAGAGAAGGAGCTAGAGCCAAAGGAGGATATATTCTGAGCTGGCCTTAGTACCAGCTGGTATCAAATGCAACTGATCACTCACTCTTGAAGAGCCTCCTTCCCAAAGGTCATACTAAATTACTGCATCTCTGGATGGTCCATCTTGGGAAGAGGAAATTATCCATCAACTTTTCTCTCCCAGTACTCAAAGAGTTGTTTCATACAGTGTTGGCTTCCCCGTGTTTTGATTGTGCATATGTGTATCCTGAGCAAGCACCGGCAGGGTCTTATATCTCAGTGGTAACAGAGAAGCCCTGAAATTGAAGATGGAAGGTGTATCCATTGACATGAATGGTCAGGTGCTATTCGGTGTACCTATTGGAGCCCACACTGAGTTGGTTATCAAAGTGAAGGCTCAGGTGGACCAACTGAACAAGGAACTCAAAGACAAATGAGGTTGAGAGTATTTAGGGTGGCACTTAAGGAGTATCCGACATAATCATTTTTGCCTCTGAATCTTAGTTACCACCTTGATTACTATCTATCTATCTATCTATCTATCTATCTGTCTATCTATCTATCATCTATCTATCTATCTATCTATCTATCTATCATCTATCTATCTATCTATCTATCTATCATCTATCTATCTCTATCATCTACCTATCTATCTGTCATCTATCTATCTATAATCTATGTATGTATGTATCTATCTATCAAGTAGAACTCATCATATCTTCTTCAAAAAAATCCCTTTTCTTACTTTGCTTTTTCTGTTAATGATATTTGAATTATTCAATTAATTTAGAGTTGAGACCTTGAAGTTATCTATGAGTCCTGCTTCTTCTGTAATCACAGTAAGAAGTCTAGTTATGTAGAATCTAACTTCACAATGGCTCTTGAATCTCTTATGTCATTCCTATTCCCAATGCCATCACTTTAGCTTAGACGTTGAGTACATTTTGCTTGAAATAACCCATTGATGTTTTCCCTACTCTTTATTTCTTCTTTTCTCATATTCGTTCTGAAAGCTGCTTACCAGAATAATCTTCCGAAAGCATCTGATAATTTTTTTTCTTCTTTATAACATCAACTGCTGCCAAGAGTCCACTAAATTAAATTTATCCTTTTTTCCCCTGTAAGATCTAGAACAATCCACAAGCTGATAAGCCTACCTTATCCACCTGGTTGTGTCTTACTAGTATCTATATACCCAACTGCAGCCAAATTAGGTCTCACAGGTTTTCTTGGACACAGTGTGCTTTCTTGATTTCATTCTTTGCTCATATTCTCCTCAATCCTAAGTGCCTTTTCTACTACTGCTGTTTTTCAAAACATCCCTCCTCCTCTTTCTTCCAAGCACATCTTTTAAATGACCCCCTGCAGGAAGCCTGAGCAGTACCCTCTAGCGTACTAGTTGTTTTCGTCACTGCCATTTGCCAATCTCTTGCACTGGTGTTCTTCACTTCTTATTTGGGCTATTTTTAACTTTCCTTTAAAGAGGGGAGAGTGTCTTAGGGGGAGGGCATGTGTGCCCGCTCTATTATTGGAGCCACAAGAACACTCTGAGTTGCTGTGTAGTTTCAGAGCTAAGCCCAAGGCAGGGAAGAAATGAACTTGACAGGCTCAGATGAAGGACATTAGAGCTACTTATGCTGCAAAGGTACCCATATTCTGTGCTCTCAGCCTGAGCTCCTTGACCATACAAATTTGTAGAAAGGTCTTTGCTGCCATCAGGCAATGAAGCATCACTGAGACAGACTGATGCCAACCAATTTTGCAAAAACGGTTAACTACATTATCTGCTGATTTGGGCTAATAGGCAGGACTGGGTGGGGGTCTTCTTGTGGCTTAGGAAGGTGAAGAAAATATTAGATCTCATGTGCCAAAAAATGCTTAATTATAAACAAACTCTAAATTCAATTGCATTTACAGAATATAGTGAGTATACCAGTAGCTCAATTGGTAATTCTGTACCACAGCCCTTTAGAGTAATACAGAATATTGTTTAATTGATATCATTTCAAAAACTCAGATATCATTTGCTTTGTTTGGGTGGAGTTATTTTTACTAATAACAAAATTGGGGAGAAATGACTCTTATTGCATGAGAGTTGACATTTTGTACTAGTAAGAGCATATTTTGGTAGGAAAAAGATGAAGGCTAAAAATAGTATCCTGGAGAAGTCATTTTTATTAGGCAGAGTCTGACTGAGAGAGGTCCTAAAACTCTTGTCTTAAGAAGTGTTTAATCTTATATCTGGTTTTTT
Source organism: Procyon lotor (assembly GCA_028646535.1). Classification (NCBI taxonomy): domain Eukaryota; kingdom Metazoa; phylum Chordata; class Mammalia; order Carnivora; family Procyonidae; genus Procyon; species Procyon lotor. The sequence goes on from CM053611.1 coordinate 76,691,028, forward strand.
TTGGTCATTTTAAGAAAAGGAACAAGATTGCCTTTTGATATTAATACTGGATATTAAACAGTTTCTGGTTTCAAAGTAAATAGAATTTATTTACTGAGAAGAGGCCTGCTTATAAGGAGGAAGCTGGCTAATTTTGGCCCATTTCCCTGGAATCACAATTTCCTATCTGATGGGAATGTGAGGAGCATGATTGTTTATGCTCCAGAAAAGACAGTGGGAAGAAGAGAGGAAACAGCATCAAGGGGTTGACCTTTTGACCCAGCTGAAAGCCACAGAATCCAAGATTTTCCAATTAGGATCATAAGGCATCAGGCGTGCATCTTTCTAAGGCAAATGAAACGTGATTCTGAATTCTCTGAAGAATGCAGGACTCTCTCCTGACTGTCTTGAATCTGTTCTTTCCTTTCCACCATTTCTTCACAGGATAAATGCAGTAGCTTCTTACCTGGTCTTTTGGCCACAAAATTCACCTGGCTTCAGTTCTTCCAGCTTCCAGCATTTTTTTTTCCTCTTCTTTATGATTTTCTTTTTTTTTTTTTTCCCCCAAATATGTTTATTTTATTTTTTCAGTGTTACAAGATTAATTGTTCATGCACC
>CM053611.1:76691724-76706759 GCA_028646535.1 Procyon lotor
AATTGCCCTACTGGGTATTTAGCCCAAAGAAGCAGATGCAGTACAAAGAAGGGCCACATGTACCCCAATGTTCATAGCAGCAATAGCCACAATTGCCCAACTGTGGAAAGAACCAAGATGCCCTTCAACAGATGAATGGATAAAGAAGATATGGTTCATATATACAATGGATAGTATGCTTCCAGCATTTTAACTGGAGTGATAGAGGTTGTCTATTTTGCTCAGTAGACAGTACCTGGCAATAATGGAGAAATGAAAACATCAATAAGAGATGAATAAATGCAACGTTTTCCAAAAACAGAAAATTCAAATAATGCCTCCCCTTTACTTATAAGTCTTTTTTGTCTTGCTATTGACTACAGGAAAATGTCAAAATCCCTAAGCTTGACCCTTCCCATCAATGTCAGAAGCCCCTTCCTGTGTGCTTCCAATGCACTGTGGCACTGTATTGTGCTGATTTGTTGGCATATCACTTGCACACCTAAGCAGTGAGCTCTGTAAAGGTGGAGATTATGTCTTATTTATCTTTATATATTCAAGCCCTTAAAATATATATTTTTGGTACATGATTGGGATTCATTATATTTTTCCATTTTAAGATGTTAGTTAGTAAACAAGGTCTTGTTTACTCTATTCACATGATGTATTTCAATTCAAGGAATATCCCTTGAATGCCCATTTTATGTCTAGAACTCCCCGACTCACAATTTTGTAGACATAGTATATTCTTTTATCAGTTCTTTTTAGAGAGTGTTTGCTTGTTTTCCTTTTAACACAGTTTTAGTCTTCTCTTACAAGCAATACTATAATTCTTTTGATCTCATTAAAATGAGGCTTTTCAAACATTTTACTTCCTCCCTCACCTCACCCCCTCTCCTACCCAAGCAACAAAAAGCTTGAAAATGCTGTCTTTTTTTGAGTTTTTGTCTTTACTTGATTATGTCACCACCATATTAGGCCAGGCATAGGATGAGATAGCTATTGTGATAGATTTCTAATTATCTCTTCATTAACGCCTATTTTCAGGTAATGCAAGAAAAATGTGTGCTAAGTTATATTAAAGCAACTGCAAAGATTTATTGACAAATTATAATATGTATTATTTCTTTAGTGTTTCTAAATATGCCAGGCACTATGTTGAATCCTTACTGGATTATTTTATTTGATCTTCACAACAACCTTGCGAATAGACACATTTTACAAATGAGAGCATAAAGGATTAAAAAAAAAAGTAGTTATTTCTCTAATGTCACCCAGTTAGTAAACAGCAACACACATGGGATTTGATTCCAAGTCTCTCTGATTCTTGAGCCCAGATAGTCCTACCACTCCCATTGTCATGTCTTTCTTTCTCTTCTTCCTTCTTTCTTTCAACTACTTTGTTTGAAAATACACTTGGTGATTTAACATCATGGCTCTTTTCTTGCACAGGTAACTGATGAGGTCTAGAGTTGCTATAACACCTGCTAAAAGAATTTATTATATTTATTTATAGTGAATAATGTATAACCTCCTTACAAAAAATGTCCCAAGGATCCCCTCTTCCTTAAGGATCTCTCCAAAAAAAGTCCTAGTTTGAGAAATACTGATTTAAGAGACTAAAGTTTTAGTCTATGAAAATGTTCTTCGATTTGAATTATTTCTACAAAGAGAGGTTTTAGATTTAAACAGGGTAAGGTGAATTGTTAAAAGATTTTCAACATAAAATCATAAACATTAAAAATCTTAACATGTTCACAAATTTGTTCTTGGACTCTGAGGCCCTTAGGCAGTGGCAGAACAAAGGATCCCTTGGGGTTGGGGAAAGGGTATGGCCTTTGAATCCCTACAATTTTCATTATCCACCCCTATAGTGTTCTCCAGATCCTACCTTCAGCACCAAAACCCTCATTCCCCATGGACCAGAAGTATTGGCTGCTGGGGACTCATAGTTGATTGCTTCCCCATGAAATTCTTTTGGCTGCCAAGGTCATATCTCATTCCTGGGGCCAGTGTGTTTCCTATGACCAGTTGATGGGTGTGAAAGGGTGAGAGAGAGTGTGAATAGGGAGGGGCATGAAGGCCCAGCTCCATGCTTCAGTTCAGATCAGATCTGAGGGGCCATTCCAACTTCAGAGGACTTGTAGGATGGGCTGAGGCTTCTGATGCAAGTGTACCACAGCTCACCTTCTCCCTCTGCCCTGTCTTGCTTCCCTTACTTCCTTATATGTGTTGTTCTTGAAAATATCTCACAATAAACCACCTGTATGCAAATCTTTGGTTCAGGAACCAACTCATGACAACCTTTAAGGCCACCTCAACACCTGAAGCCTTTAAGGTGAGGCTCCTAGGCCTACCTTTAAGTCAGAATGTTGCCCCTTAAGCTCTTCCATCAGACATTCTAGAACAGAAACTCCTGACTCTAACATAGTACAGGTGTGAACACTAATTTTCTACAACCCCTTCATCCTTAGAAACTGTCCTATAGAAGTCACTCATTCTTCCCTAAAGGAGATCTGTAGAATACAAAGCAAATTCAATCACTTCAGGTTAAAAAAAAACAAACAAACATAGTAGCACCTTGAGAGATCTTGTTTGGTTTTCTAAATTGACCCAGTAAATAGAATAATTGACACCAAAACTGTCTATTTTGTATCACGTAGATGGTCTAATATTATAATACAACATTTAGGCTAAGGGAGCTTAGCTGCCATTATGAGGATGATAGGACAGTAAAAATCCATAGCAGGAAGTTCTCTTTGGGTTTGTGGGGCTAGTGACCAATCTTTTCATCCCTCAGTAATCTTAAACAGGAACAGTTTGTTCTGAGTTCCAGTAATTGGAGGTGTGCCTGGGTTGTTGAGGAGTAAGAATGTGAGAAATGCACAGAGAGTATATGGGATGACACACACACAATATGTACTAGTTTCAGAACAGGATTTTGGAAACATAAGAGATATATACAAAAATCATCATTCAGCTAATATAAAGAATTCAGGCCCCAATCCATCTGAGATTCATACAATCTTCTTTGAATCTTTTTAGGTTGATTAAAACAAATAATTGTCAAAGCCATTCCTGTCCTTTGATTCGTGTAAATAACTAAAAAGAAAAAAGGTATTTGAAATCACATTTAAGCTTGTTATACACATATACTTCTAACTTATGAACTTAGTTCAAAGATGCATTCCAACGTATAAACAGAAGAAGTGCAACTGATGAATCATTGAACATTACATCAAAAACTAACAATGTATTGTATGTCTAATTGAATTTAAATAAAAAACTCCCCCAAACCCCTAAACACTGAAAGATTGAAAAAAAAGTGCACTATCCCCCAACACCAAAATAATGTTAAGTGTCCGTATCCCCTTACATGACAGTCATGGCATACTTTGATAATCAATGGAAGCAAAATTGATTGTTCTTAATTCATTATGCAGGGCTATGACAAAGCTGAAATGAGGCTAGCAGGCAAGGAGGAAGTTAGAAGTAGGGCACACTACAAGGTCTACTGCATGGGTAACTACTAGCACAGTATGTAATGGAAGAGGGGAAAATTCTTCAAGCTGGTCAAGATGTGGCAGTGGAGAAAAAATCCAGATGTAGGTTCAGAAGATAATTTTTTTTTTGCATAGTCTTTACTGACTATGTTTATAGAAGTAAATGTCAAGGTAAGCTTGGCAAGGAACAAAAGAAATGAGTCACATTTCTCCAGTCTCATTCCAGAGATGCTATCTTTTTTACCTTTCTGAGTATGCACAAGTCTGGCACTGGGTTTCTGCTCCTTTATGGGAAACAGTATGCAAACACTCAAATAAGAGCAGGACAGTCATTTTTCATATATGCTTTGTTTTCATTTCTATGACTTGGACAGACCAAGTTTCCAAATGCAGAAATCCATGTAGTTTCTCTGCAACTTGAGTCCTCGCTTGCCCTCTGGACGTTAGAAAGCAATTAGTTTTAAACATACTCTTGGGAGAGAGAGAGTGTAGGCTTTGAATTAAAACCCTTTTTTCTGTGTCTTGCTTTCACACCCAACAAAACCAAGTTCATTTAGAGAGTAGAAAGGTGTGAATAAGACTTGTCAGTACCTCCATCTTTTTGTGCCTTAATTATATTTTTTCCATGTTTCTGAAACAGTGCCTATGTAATCAACTATTATGTCATAACCTGCTAAGCCAACAGGTGTTAACAGCAAGAGACTGTGCCAGTCCCTTTTAGAATACAATGACTTTTAAGGTTAAAAATCTTGACTTGTTATACTAGAAGAAAAGACCATTGCACAGTTTCCATATAGCTTTGTAAAGAGGCTGGTATCACCTTTCCTCAACTTCAACATCTCGAATCATCGCCTCATTTTTTTCAGCTTTCTTTTCACTTCCAAACTTCCCTAAAATAGTATATATTTGACACCTCTATTTTCTGCCTATTCATTTTTTGTTTTCTTGTGATCTGAATTTGGTCCCATCACTTTCCTGAAGTTTTTTTTCATAGTCACCAGTGACCTTTTAGGAAAACACATCTAAACCTTTTTAAAAACTGACTCATTTTTTTGGACTTTCTTGTAACGTTTGTCTCGTTGATTGTCCTTACTGCCTTGAAATTCTTCCTTTCTTCTCTTAATATCTGTGAAAGTATATGAAATAGTTTCTCAAAACTGGCAGATACTCTCTATTTCTCTATTTCGGTCATGGATTCAAACCAGAAATTACTCTGGATTCATCTCCATCCCTTTTCTACTCAGTCTTGAGTCTTGTATATTTCTCCTTCAAAATATTCTATCTCCTTTTTTCCTTCCAAGTCCCCCTGTTACCACCCTTGTCCAAGTCCTATGTCATACTTTTTCTCAACTGTTCTCTTTGTATTAAGTTTTTTCCTCATTCCAACCGTTACTAAGCTACTGCCAGATTTTTTCATCCAAACATTTTTTAAAATTTTATTTATTTATTTTTTTCAGTGTTACAAGATTCATTGTTTTGCACTACACCCAGTGCTCCATGCAGTACGTGCCCTCCTCAATACCCATCACCAGGCTCGCCCAACCCCCACCCCCGTCCCCTCCAAAACCCTCAGTTTGTTGTTCATAGTCCACAGTCTCTCATGGTTCAAACATTTTTTTTTTAAACAAGTCACTCCATCATGCTCTCTGCTTGGAAGTGGCTGGATTTAAGCCAGGTGGGAATGTATCTGTTCTGAGGATCTCTTTCCCTTAAAACTAGACCAATACGTCCAGTGAAGAGGTAGAGAAAGCACATCAGTGGTTGTCTTGGATGTAGATGCTGAAGTAGAGCAATTTAGTCTGAAGCTTAGACTGGATCACATGAGCTAGAAGTCAGGGCTGTGCGATCAAAGGCAATTTGAAGAGTTGGTAGTTGAAATGGATTGAAGAATATTAGGAACTCTAAACGAGAGAATAAGACAGTCTGAGAACAGATGAGAGTAGACATTATGACAGGTGATCTAAGGAAATAACCAATCAATAGACTAGAGTAAGCAAATTTCAGTTGTTATAGTACTAGAGAGATATGGAGGTGGTGGGGGTTGGGGGAGTGGGGAGGTAGCCAAGCTGAGTTCTATGGTTTCTGCTGTGGTTTTTGCCTAATGAGTAAAGCTGTGCTGAATGGGCTTAGGAATTGTCTGAAGAGAGAGAAGACAGGCTAAGGATTTTCTAGGCTGATTTGCTGAAGAGTGCTTTTTCCATGATTCCTTTGTATCAACCTCTTGTTTTAATCAAATGAATCTAGTAGTTGTTCCCAAGCCCATTCCCGCATCTCTGCCATATTCCCTATCAAACCATGATCTTTCTTTTCTGCTTTCATGAATTTTACCTTTCTTTGAAAACTCTTCCATGTTTGATCTGCTATCAGTTAGTTCTTGGTTCAAAGCAGTGAAAAGGAACACTGGCTAACTTAAGCCCTACCTTGCTGTCTGCCACAAAAACCATGAGGAGTGAGAATTTACTAGAAGGACTCAGAATTTACAGGAGGCTAGAAGATAAATTTGGGGCAAGTGGAACCAAGACAACTCTAGAAGGTCAAGAAGCAGACAACATACATAGCAAGCACCTCACAGCAAGAAGAATCCATTAAGGACTTGGTTACTGCCACTGCAGCTACCATGACCTTGACCTCCAAGCATCTCTTATCACTCACACCCTTCTCAGAATTCCAAAGCCTGGCATAGAGCAACCAGTTGGCCCAGACTAAGTCATATGTCCACTTATTTGGTCCAGTTTGGTGCTCGCTTCGGCAGCACATATACTAAAATTGGAACAGTCCAGTTTGTGGAAGGGACCTCTTTTTCATAGTGTGCAGAGAACAGTAGTTCTAACCAAGAATATGTATACCATGGGCTTTCCCAAAAGGGAGCATTCAATATTGTTAGAAGAAGGAGAGTCAGATACCAGAGAGCCTCCAAATGGCAAATTCACTATCCACCTCCTCCATGAATCATTCCTTTGTACCCCAGCTCAAAGTAACCACTGCTTCTCCTTAAAACTTTTCTTCCTCAGCCATTACTTTGGGGTGTAGTTCCCAGTAGTTAATACTATTTCTCTGTGTCCTCTTTCCTTAAGAAGATGGAAAGACATTGAGGGTTGAAAAAGAAATTTGCACATGCTATGTATTAAATAATTGTTCTTAAGGATGACATTGACCAGCTATTTCCTTTCCAGTGAATGATGTCCTATGAGATTCAGCTTCATGTTCTATTTCATCCAATATGGGATGAACCAGGAGAGGGTAACTGGCATTTTCTGCACATTTACTATGTGTTAGGTACCATGCAGAAGAGTTTCTTTTGTAATAATAATGATAACAATAACAAGTGGTATTTATTTAGCTTTATTATGTGCCATGAATGAGATGAAGTGATTTACATAATTTCATTTCATCCTTGTAACAACAAAGTGAGATAGGTCTCATTATTTTGGTCATTTTACAGATGATGGTATTGTTGGTTAGAGATGTTTAGCAACTTTCCCAAAGTTTCATAGCAACTGCCACAAAAACATGAGGAGTCAGAATTTACTAGAAGGACTCAGAATTCACTCAAATTCACTCGAAGTTATTTCAGTTTGATTCCCCAGCCTTTTTAATATTTTACATTGCTGAAATAGCAAAAATAAAGTTTGAACATATAGTTTCGATAAAAATTTCATCTCCTTCACCATTAACTCTACTCCAGTTTCTCAGTCTCACCTGGGAACTTGTTTGAAATGTCAATTCTTAGGCCTCATCACAGACCTGTTGGATCAGAAACTTTGGAAGTAGGGCCCTAAAATCTCTTAGCAAAAGAGATTCTGATGCTTCTAATGTACATTAAGGTTTGAGAACAGCTAACCTATATTCTTTCTCACTGTTTGTGTCTTTATGTGGGACTACACTCATCCAAGTCATGCTGAACCCCTATAATCTGCTTATTGTAATCTATTATATGTCTTCATTTAAATGTTACTTACATCATCTCTGATATTTTCCAGTTTCCAGGTTTAGTTTATTTATCTGGTGCATTCTTGTAGGCTGCTTTTGTTGGAAATTAAAAAATATAAAACTATATAGAGAGCATGCCTACGTGAATGCCAGTTACCATATTCTGGAATAGACCTCAGTGTTCTGGGCATTTTTATCTGCCAGGAGGAAAACAGAATGAGAAATAAAACTTAATCCATGTAGGCAAGATTCATCTCTGGTGCTTCATACACTTTGTCAGATGAACCAAAGGTTTTAGCCAGTAATTTTACATTGGCTTCCAACTTTTGTTGGAGTATCAACAAGGATGTCAAAAAATCAATTATGACTCTAACTTGCCTTGGATTCATTGAAAATCTGCCCAGATGCTCCAGACATACTATATACCAATTATATGTGATACTCTCTTCTGTAAGACATAAAGCTATCTGCTGATCATTTCAGCCACAGCACTCTTTAGGACCAGGTATGTACTCCAAGTGAATGAAGGTTTCCTGCCCTGCTCCTCTCACCTGCATATCAAGTAAATTGAATATTATTGAGGTGCTATTGAAGATAATATTAAGATTTGTGAATGTTTTCTCCCACTTTCAACAGGGAAATGAGTCAGAAAGGGAGAGATGAATAGTTAATTTCTCCTCTCTTTATGCATCTCCCCTATTAATTTATATCAAAAATGCATTTCACTTGACTCTTAAAGTCAGTTCATTTATTTTGATCGGTGAGTTTAAAATACAAGTAAAGTGACTAAACCTATCTAAATTACCAAGATTAAGTTTTAGTTACTTATTTTTCTTGTATCTAAGGAAATAATCCTAATGCTTGTTACTAAGATCTTATTTCTTTATTTAGAATTTGCTTGATAAAAAATGTTTCCTTTCTTTATTTCTTCCCTCCTTCACCTCAACCTCTTCTTCCCTCTTCCTTCCTTACCTCTCTCTCTTTCCCCCTCCCTGCCCCTGGCTCCACTTTGATTACAAAGAAAAGGAAAGAGAGAAAGAAAGAAAGAAAGAAAGAAAGAAAGAAAGAAAGAAAGAAAGAAAGAAAGAAAGAAAGAAAGAAAGAAAGAAAGGAAAAGAAAAAAGAAAAGAAAAGAAGGAAGAGAGAGGAAGGAAGGAAGGAAGGAAGGAAGGAAGGAAGGAAGGAAGGAAGGAAGGAAAGAAGAAATAGAGAGGAAGGGAGGGGGGGGGAAGGAAGGGAAGGGAAGGAAATGAAAGGAAGAAAGAAAGGCCAACAAACATTGGTTGAGCACTTACTCTGTCTCAGAAACTGTACTAATTTCTTCAGATTTCTTTTTCAATCTATTCCCCTTTTGGTAATCCTTCCTTCATTCAACCATCTCTTTCCATTGTGACTTTCATCCTTTCTCTCTTCACAATTTCTTGCTGAGTTCCATTGATTCAACTTCATAAATATCTTTTAAATCTATCCTTACCACTTTAACATCTCTGACTTACCCATCTTTCAGCTTACATATCTATCTAAATGACCTCTGAACTGGTTTCCCTGACCTCATTTTCTTCAGCCTCTAGTGCACATATATTTTTATCACAGTCTTTCTACCATGCAAATCTAGTCAATGATTCTTTCAACAAATATTCATTGTCTATTTTTTTAGACATGTTGTGCTGTGAATACTTGTATGAATATGGCAAGGTTTAAAACCCAAAAATCTTCCCTATTTAGCAGAGGAGACAGGTGTATAATTGGACAATAACTCTAGAATGTGATTCATAAGGATTTACTTTATTTATTTGACAGAGAGAGATCACAAGTAGGCAGAGAGGCAAGCAGAGAGAGAGGGGGAAGCAGGCTCCCCGCTGAGCAGAGAGCCCAATGTGGGGCTCGATCCCAGAACCCTGAGATCATGACCTGAGACGAAGGCAGAGGCTTTGGCCCATTGAGCCACCCAGGCACCCCTAGAATGTGATTCATAAGAGGATAAAAATATACACATAGTATTAAGGAAGCATTAAAGAAAAGTATAGGATTTTGGAGCTGAAGTTGGAAGAGGGAGTCGGGAAGGACTTTCTGGGCAAGATATCTCTTGAAATGCATCTTGAAAAATGAATAAAAGGTAATTTAGGGAGAAAGATGAAGGTAGGTCTGGGCATGGGTGCTAGAGGAAAGGGACATTCTGAAGCCAGAGCTCATTTTAAACAATGGCAACAACAATCACTGAAATAAATAGCTTGATGTTTCCTGAACTAAAGAAATTCTGTTTATTGTTTTTTTTTAAGATTTTATTTATTTGTTTGACAGAGAGAGAGAGAGAGAGAAATCACAAGTAGGCAGAGAGGCAGGCAGAGAGAGAAGGGGAAGCAGGCTCCCCATTGAGCAGAGAGCCCAATGTGGGTCTCAATCCCAGGACCCTGAGATCAGGACCTGAGCCAAAGGCAGAGGCTTAACCCACTGAGCCACCCAGGTGCCCCTGTTTATTATTGTTTTAAGTGTCTACATTTTGGAATAATTTTTTATGCAGCAATAGATAACTAATGCAGCAACTGAAGAGCTATTTATAAAAATAGTACAAAGAGAATCTGACTGGATTTGTAACTATAGAGATGGAGAGGATGATATAGACTTAAAAAACTCAGGGGAGTTAAAATCTTTAAGATACGATAATTTTGATTGGATGGTGGTAAGGGTGAGTGGGGAAAGAAAATCAAGTTCCAGGTTGGGCATGGCATAGATTTTACTCCCCCATCCTTAAAACCCATGAATGGTTCTTCATTATCCTCCAGGATAATGATCAAATATCACCAAAAACTACTCTGACCCCTATAAGCTGGCTCTTTGCCACTTTGCTTACCGACTTTATTACCAGTTATCCTCACTCCTACTCTACCCCACCATGTTATTGATTTTGGAACATAATCTCTCTTGCTTTTTTTAAAAAAAATTTGTTTCTGGTGATTCCTCTTCTTTGTTTGGAATGTCTTTGCTGTCCAACCTCAATTACACCTCACATATACCTCAGTTGCACAAAGCACTCTTTTAAGAATTCCATGTCCCTCCAACGGACCCACCCCAAGGTTAATTATTCTCTTTTCTGTATTATGGCAACATTTTCTACTTACCTATATTGTTACATTACATCATAATTATTTATTTGCATGTCTGCCTTTTCTTCTGGACTGTGGACTCCGCAAAAAAAAAAAAAAAAAAAAGTCTTGTTGTCATTTATTTTGGTGTAAGTGCCTATGCTAGCCCTTGTTATATAGGAAGTGTTTAATCAATGTTACTGAATATATGAATTCTAAGAGCATCCACTAAATCAATGAAGTACATTGTGTCTGTCCTGAATTGTTAAATTCCTCATTTTGAGATTCATATTGGAGATGCTTACACGTGGAATTTACTTAAAATTAATCTAGCTTCAGAGAATCTGTGACCACCTGTTGTTGGTCTCTTCACAGCCTAAACATTCCAATCAACTTTTCAGCTGCCTTATTATTTTTTTCTTTTCTTAATTTTTTTTGTTCCTCAGGGTAAACTATTTTGCATTTCTCTCATTTCTTCTATTTCTGCTAGTCCAAGGAAGGTAAGAGACACATGGGTCAGACGTAGACCCAACTTACAACTTGGACCTAAGCCTGATCAAGCCCAGACTAGATCAACTAAACCCTAGACCAAGTACAGATGTCTGATCAAGAAAAAAATACTGTTTTTTAGAGCCACGGCATTTCAGCATTGCTTGTTAAAGGGCATTGTTAAAGCAATAGCTTTAACTGACTAAAACAATCAGGGTTTCATTTTTTTCTTTCCCTTTCATTCTCAATGCTACCATCTTCTTTCTTTCACTATTCACCCAGACTATTGGCATAGACCACCAAAAGAAGTCTTCCAAACTTTAGTTTCTTTTCTTCTCAACTCATTTTATGTACCACATCAGATTACTCTTCTAGTTCTAAAACATACAATGATTTCATATTATTCTCCAAATAAAATTCGGATAAATGGTTTATCTCCATTTATTGAAATTCTGTCTCTCCTTTCATGTCCATCTCAAATGCTACCTTCTTTAGAAATCTGCTATCTTCTTCCCAACTGATGAGCTCTCATTTTCCAATGGATTTTAACATCTCCCTATCCCCCTGTGCCTCAGCTCCTGATAACCACCAGTCTGCTTTCTGTTTCTAGGAGTTTGGCTTTTTAATATTCTGCTTATATACAAATACACATTATCTGCATTTCTCTGTCTGGCTTATCTCACTAAGTGTGAGGCCCCAAAGTCCATCCATATTATTAAAACAGTGGGATTTCGTTCTTTCTCATGGCTGAGCAATATTTCATTGTGTATATAAACCACATCTCCTTTATCCATTCATCTGTTGACGTCTCCAACTTTTAAATATTGAAGTTCTACAAAGTTTAGTCATCAAAAATATTCTCTTTAATTTTTTTATTCTGCTTAGAAATTAATGGTCTTCTTGAATCTATGGATTAATATATTTCATTAGTTTTAGAAAATTATTAGTTATTGTCTCTTCAAATAATGTTCTGTCCCCTTGTTTTTGGATATCCAGTTATATGTTGAACTTCACAGTGTACTCTAGTTCTCTTAACCATATGCTTTGATTTTTCTTTTCTGGATTTTTTTTTTTTCTGAGCATTTCCCAGTTCCTTATTTCTCTCTTCAGCCAGGTATAATTTGCTTTTAAATCCTTCCATGACTTCTTAATTTTGGTAATTATATTTTTAGCTCTTTTCAAGTTTGCTATAATTTATTTTTATAGTTTTTCAGTTGTCTGCTTTCCATGACTAAAGTAAACACGGTTATGTTAAAATCTAATTTTGGAAATTCCAATATCTGGAGCCCCTGTGGTTCTCTTTCTATTTGTCTGTTGTTTTTACCATATCTTCTTGTGTACCTCATTACCTTTGATTGTTTATCAAATATGACAATGGAAAATTGACTATAGAAATACTTTGAGGCCTAAACATATATTATATTCTTCAGTAAAGGACTCTGATGTTTTCTGCAAAGTTCCTGGGGGCATTAGCAATCTAGTATCACCTTCTCAGTGTCAGGTTTAGGATTTCCTGGACTACTTGGATGATTTAAAGCCTGGGTGATCTTTGTTGTTTTTCTGAAGATAAGAGTGTTTTTATATTTAGTTAAACATATTTTTTTAACTTTTTCTTCCAGTTTTATCAATCTATAGTTGACAAATAACAATGGCATATATTTAATGTGTATAATATGATGATTTGATATGTATACATTGTGAATGGTTTCAACCAAGCTAATTAACACATCCATCACCTTATATATTCATAATTTAAAAATTCATTTATAAAATGAATAATTTTGGGGGATCTAATGTATAGCATGGTGACTTTAGTTCAGAATACCGTATTGTATACTCAAAATTTGCTATAAGATAAACTTTTTTTCCTATAATTTGGGCATTTATTTTTCTTTTAATTTTTATTTAAATTTAATTTAATTAATATATACTGTATTATTCATTTCAGGTGTAGAATTTAGTGATTCATCAGTTGCATACAACACCCAGTGCTCATTACATCACATGCCCTCCTTAATGCCCATCACCCGGTTACCCCATCTCCCCACCCAAATCCCCTCCAGCAACCCTCAGTTTGTTCCCTATAGTTAAGAATCTCTTATGGCTTGCCTCCCTCTCTGTTTTTATCTTGTTTTATTTTTCCTTCCCTTCCCTTGTATTAATCTGTTTTACTTCTTAAATTCCACATATGAGTGAAATCATATAGTATTTGTCTTTCTCTTACTGACTTATTTCTCTTAGCATAATACTTTCTAGTTCCATCAATGTCATTGCAAATGGCAAGATTTTGTTCTTTTTGATGGCTGAGAAATATTCTATTTGTGTGTGTGTGTGTGTGTGTGTGTGTGTGTGTGTGTGTGTGTATACCATATCTTCTTTATCCATTCATCTCTTAATGGGCATCTGGGCTCTTTCCATAGTTTAGTTATTTTGAACATCGCTGCTATAAACACTGAGGTGCATGTGGACCTTTGAATCACTATAGTTAAACATTTAGCTTTTTAAAAAGATTTTATTTGTTTTATTATTTATAAATATTATTTATATTTATATTAATTACATTTACATTAATAATATATAATTTATAAATAATAAATTTTACTTATTTGTTTGTTTGTTTGTTTGTTTATTTATTATTAGAGAGAGAGAGAGATCACAAGCAGGCCAAGTGGCAGGCAGAGAGAGAGGGAAGCAGGTTGGTTTCCTGCTGAGTGGAGAGCCCGATGCAGGGCTCGATCCCAGGACCCTAAGATCATGACCTGAGCTGAAGGCAGAGGCTTTAACCCACTGAGCCACCCAGGTGCCCCAAAACATTTAGTTTTTAACAAAATAATTGTTCTGAATTATTTTGTCTACTTTTTTGCTATTCTCACTCTCATATAATCTTATAGAGCCTTATGGCTTTAAGCATTGTCCTCTCTATAGGTGGATAAGGCTGAATTTGTTTCTTTAGTCTGGACTACTCTCTTGAATCCTGATCTAATATATCCCATATCTATTCTATGTCTCATTTTGGATGTTTAATAAAATTTTCCAATTAAACTGGCCTGAAAATAAACTTCTGCTTCTCCCCAAAGCATGTTCTTCTTGAAGTTTTCCCCATCTTTGTTAATGGCAATTCTGTCCAGGATACTTAGTCTAAATTTCTTAACATCTTTCTTCTTTTTCCTTTCTTTCACATTCCAAAACAGATCACTTAGTAAATCCTCTTAGCTTTAAATTTAAAATATATTGAGAGCGCAGTCACCTTCGTCACCATTATTCTGGTCCAGACCATATGCTGTCTAAAGACCGCATATTCTTTATCTGCATTAGTACAGTAACCTCTTACCAGGTCTCCCAGCCACCGTCTTGTCCTCATACACTTTATTTTCCACATGAGGATAATATAATGCCTTTTTGACCTCCGAAGTATACGTCACGATATATTGTTGACCTTCAGTGCCTAGTTTTCCCTGCTTCTTCCATCCTAGCTTCTGTGCTGGTTTCCAAATATTCAAGGAATACCTCAAGTTTTGGGGACTTGCTCTTCCACCTACCTGGAATGTATTTTCTCCAGACAGACAAATAACGCTCTTGGTCTTTGTTCAAAAGTTTTCTACCTTTGGGGACACCTTTTATGACCACCCTGTTCACAACTGCTATCCTTGCTCTACTCCAACCCTTCCAGCTATTTCATCACTCCTTGTGATTTTCTCCTGTGTTATTTTTTAAATAATTTATCTGCACCCGACATACTATATATTTTATTTATGTTTATTTCTCATACTTCTTTCCTTCCATTCCACTAGAATGTAAGCTTCACCAGGATAGGGATTTGATCTTTCTGCTTTCTATTTTACTCCCAGTACCAGGAATATTGCTTGGTACGTGTTAAACATGTATTTGTTGACTGGATCACTATTCCTACTCACAGGAATAAAGTGCAAATTTCGGACAGTTTTATATAGGAGATCTTATTAATGCAAAAAGCTCTTTTTTTTAGGACAATAAGGCAGGATTGTTTAAAGTATAATCAGCAAGGTATATTTAATCTTTTAAATTTTATTCT
>CM053611.1:76707259-76756577 GCA_028646535.1 Procyon lotor
GGGCTATCCTCAAGTTTAATTTGAACATTGATATTGATTAAGGTCGTGAAAGTTTGCCAATTGTTACATTTCAACAGATGTTAAAGGTAATTTAGATCCTCTGTTGTAGAGACACAAAATCTGATCAGCACCCTTTAATCTTTCTATTTATAAATTCTTTTAGCTTTGCATTTTGGATTTCCAGTTAAGTCAAATTATGGATCTCTGGCAGTTTTTATTTCCTCTCTCTCTACATCCAAAGTTTTTTTTTTTTTTTTCTTATGGTTATTGCATATACTTCAGTGGCAGTAGGGAATTCTCTTCATTTTTCTACCTTGTTCATATTTTAAATTTCTTCCTCCAGAGAGTCTCTAATCAGTGTCATCAGGATTAGTTCCCCACCCCCATGGCAATGGCTGCTTCATAGGATTTAAGGTCTCCTTTAAGTCAAGTTTGAATTAATACCTTGGTTGTGCCCTGGGGGTGTCACGGGTTTTTTCTGTATAACTCTGAAGATCAGGATTTTGGGGCAAAAGATGCAAAGGCTATGGCATTGGCAAGAGCAATTTTTAGGGTCCTAGTGAGCCATAGGAATGTGACAGCAGCATTCTGCGTGGAGACTACTATTCCTCACATAAGTGACCAACCATAAGTGGTCTGTATAAAATGTAGGTGAGACTGTATATTCCACAGGGTGTCTTCCTTTATCCTGGGCTCTCTGTGGAATTAGAACCAATTCTTGGTTGAGACATGCAATGGTAACAGGGTAAGAATCATTCTCCTGAGCTTAGCATCAGTCACAGCTTATTCTAGAACTAGACACACGATTCAATATGAGATACACAGGTAGGTCTGGTCTAATATACATGACCCAAGAGCCACTTTAAGAAGAACCCTAAACCCATACTTCTGTCCCTAAATGTTAGTTATCAAAACTTCCTACTTAGGTTGGTTCGATCTCTGACAGAGGCCCAGTAGGACTCAGCAAGTGCAGCATGAAGTGGCACAGCTCAAAGTGTAAGCTTGCCAGCAGGCAGTAACCTCACTCAAAGAAGATGCTAGACAGTAGGCAGTAGAGCCAATTAGCTATAAGGGTTCAATCCAACAAATTACCTTTGTACTTTTTACACTATCATAGGAAAAGAAAATTTAAATGGTTCATGGTTATAATAAACCAAGGAGCTCTTAATTAAGTATGAGTTCAGCTACAAAAATAAATAATTGTATTAATATATGATTGACAAACAGAGAGGTAGATTAAAGGCACAAAAGAGAGTGTAATCATTTTTTTCTAAGGTAGAGAAGGAGGAAGAAGAGAAAGACTCAAAGAAAAGGAAACATTGAGCTGATTTGGAAGGAAGATTACTCCAAGAAGAAAGGGGGTGTGGATGGCTGGATTGGTATTATAAACTGAAAGAATTGCATATGCAGAGATGTGCAATGGTGCATTTGAATAATTGTAAGACTCTCAAGATGATCAAAGCAGAAGGTTCACATTAGCAGGTAGGCTGAAGCAGAAAATGGAGATCTTTGTACCCCACTGAAGGAAAATCATGATAAAGTCTGCATAATGCAGCATACGTGAATGACTTAGAGGGAATACCTAGAAGCAGGGAGACCCAAGTCTACCGTTAACCTACATAGAACTTTTATGCAAAGTTGAAAAGCATACTCTTTCTCAAGATACTTTATTTATTGGTAAATAATCTCATCATTGGTTATAATAGATGTTTTACTGTAAAGTGAGAAAATTTTTGCAGAAAAATATAAATCTATAATTCCCATGACATAAATGATGCCTTCATTAATAATCTCAAGTGTGGTGACTGTGTAGATCACAAACTGTACAAACATGTCTGGCTATCTATCTATCAATCCATCTACTAGCAAATAGCATTAATTCAGGATGGTACAACCCAAGGGCTTGGTGGTTAATGGTTACTCAGACTCAAATTCCTGATATAAGATTTGAAGAAGTAGTAGGATTCTTAAGTGACTTTTTTTCCTTTTTTTTTTTTTGGTCTTGGGAAACTGGGTGGGTAATTATGTTATCTGCTAAAATAGGTAGTTGGATGGTAGTTGGTTGGGGTGACTTAGGAAATGAATTTGGTTTAGTTTTAGACATGCTAATTTTGTAGTGTTTGTGGATTTATCTATAGGCAATTAGATATATTGACCTGGAGCTCAAGACAAGATTGAAGCCATAGGCTTAGTAGTCACTAATATATTGGCAGTTGTAAAAAATGTGGGAATGCTTAATTATAGGCAAACTGGATGACTGAGAGAGCCAAGACTAAGCATTGTCCCTTGGTCTCTCCCTTTCATTTTTTCCCTGATATCTTGAGAGGATTTCCATATGATTTCATAGATGGAGGAACTGAATCTCTCAAGTGGCTGGCATAGGAGTGTTACTCTTCTAACTTGATGCATGGGGATTCAGAGACAGAATGAATTCAATTAAAAAAAATGGAGTAGTGTGCCTTTTCTTAAACCTGCTATTTCATACTCTATGCGTGGAGGCACCAGAGCTTTCTAGCTAAAGACAGTGGCCCTGGAGGCCAATATTCCTTCAACATGATAAAATGGCATCCTACAGTGAACACGGAACATGGAGAAAAGGACCAGGAGAATAAAGATGACACAATGATAAGGGCAGTCTGGACAGAGAGGCAGTAAGAAAAAATGGTTAGGGACATGGACTTTGAGATCAGAATGCCTGGGTTATAATGCAATTTCTTCCTCCTACTTATTATATTACAAGTTAATTGACCTCGTGGTGTCAATTTCTTTATCTGTAAAATGGGATACTAATGGAATGACCTTATAAGGTCATAGGACTAAATGAAATGATGTGCGTAAGGCTTTTATTTGAGTGCCTTGCACATTACTTTTCAGTACATGTCAGTGATAAGCATTTTCCTTGGGGAATCTATGTGTTTGCTGCCACAGAAGGATGTCTTTAGAGTCTGTGTAGAAAAATATAATGCACATATTAATTGACGCTTCTTCCAATTTATCACAAAAGAATCTGGTGGCACTACCATAAGATACAAATATAAAGAGTATAATGAAGGGACAGATAAAGTTGAGTCATGTAGAGCCAAGAGGATGTAGGAACATAGGCCATAACATCCAACACTGTATCTGTAAGTGGGCCATATATTTAGGTGAATAAAACAGTGACAGTGGAATCTATATTTGGGGCTATTTCTCCTTTCCGAGATACTCCTGGAGGCCATGTCGTTCCTGTATTTCCACCCTGCACCTCTTGCGTTTTGGCAACATAATAATGTTAACTCTGCCTAAAGGAAAAATGTTTTTCCCACTCTGGTGAAACTTTCTACTGTATGCCCAGCTTCCAGATGTAAAACTTTGGGCTTTTCTCGGTTCCTTTCTCCCAGTATCTACTCCGCTGAAGGCACTTTTTCTGCCTTTGCAATTCCTCTCCCAGCAGGTCTCTTTTCCATTCCTGCCACTATGCCTCCGGTTTAGACCTTCATCCTTTCCTGGGTACTCCTTGTATTATTTTCCTATCTGTTTTCCTCCCTGCCTCTTGGTCTCACCCTATTCAGACTCTCCAGTACATGCCTATCAGGTGTATCTTCCCCAAACAGAGTTCTAATCAGATCGCTCACTTGCTGAAAAGCTTTGAGTGGCTCCCCGTTGCATTCTAAATCAAGTTTAAATGCCTAATATTGAAGGGACCCTCACAATCTAAACCCATTCTTTATTTCCAGATTTATCCTTCCCCACTTCCCAACCCATAGCTATGTTCTGCTACTCCAGTGCTTTCTTCTTTCATGATTCCTGAATATTTAAATTCTTGCATGCCTTATTCATCTCTGTATTCCACATGACACTGTGTACAATGCCGTGCTAAAGGTAAAGCGTTCAGTTAAAATCTCAAGTTTTGCTTCCTGTGAATTCAAAACCCATGGAGTGCTGCCCTCTTTTGGTTAAAGTGGCCCAGAGTCCAAACCACCAAATAGGGAATGATGCTGAATGACTCATCTTTTCCTTTCGGTTAGAACCCTCATGGAAACAAACAGGCAGGATGAAATAATTCTGTCCTCTTTTCGCATTTCATCTAGCTTCAAAGATTGTTTGGGGAGATATAAAGAAGATAAAATTCTGTATAGAAAACTTGGAACTCTACTGATTCAAATCATATATTATTCGTACACTCAGAGCTGAAGTAAAGCCAATAGTTACTTTGAAGGCTTTCAGAGCTCTGGAAATCTTCAGGCCTCCACACCCAACTTTTATGTAAAATTCAGGGGATGAACAAAGAACAAGCATTCCCTAAGAGCCCTGTAAGGTAATAGGCAGTTTCTTGATGTAAGGGATACTGAGGCAAGTGTCAGATCATTTTTTCACACTGATAACTTGGTATTTGGCCCCGTAAGAACTAATGGGGCCTGGCCTGGAAAGTCAACTATACATCCATAGATGTTGCTGGATCCCAGTCTGTGACTGTGGCTGGGTCAGTCTTGAAGATCCAGCAGAAGTAGAGAGGAAGAATGACTCAGAGCCCCCGAAGAGTACTGGTCACATGGTTTTTAAGCAAAGATGACAGATGAGAGATGCACAGGGAAAAGATCCCAAGAGAGTGAGGTTTCTTGAAATGGAGGTCTAGGATTATTAATTTGAGAGCTTTATAACCATGTCATTATTTTTTTTCTTTTTATTAACATATAATATATTATTTGTTTCAGGGGCACAGGTCTGTGAATCATCAGGCTTACACAATCCACAACACTCACCATAGCACATACCCTCCCCAATGTCCATTACCCATGAATCACATTGAACCACACTAGGTATAAAGACAATGAATAGTAAATAGACAAACACTATAGATAACAGGAAAGCTCAAGTAAAGCAGACCATGAGCTTGATCTCAAATGTCAATAAAACCAAGCTTCCTTAGATCTGAAAGGGAAAGGCATTCTAAAACTGAAACTTAGCGGGTGACAGGATGCTCCATACCTCTTGCAGGAGGATGGAAAGGTTTGTGGGCTGGTGTCTGATGCAATCTTGGCACCATCTTTGATTAGGAGCTAATGTTAGTAAAAAGATCAGGTGTCAGTCATGACCAGAGTTGTTCTCTACTATCTTGAGAAGGTCACCGGATTGCTGCCCCTTCTTTTTTGAAACCTGATCTGAGGACCACAAACAGCCACAATGAGTTGGATCGCCGCCATATGCTCTAAATTGGGCTGACAAGGCTGACTCAGTGCCAGGAGCTGACACAGGATGCAGCTTGAAATATTCAGCTGGGGAGAGGGTTGAGTTTTCTTTTTTATTTTCAAGAATGCTATTTGAGGAGATACGATTGTATATGAACATCAAAGAGTGAATTAAATGAAGTTCGTCGTGCATTTGGGTAGAGGAGATCCGCACAAGCCTGCAACTTCCCTGTGTTAAATTTTAGACTCTGGATTACTTCACTATATTGGGAGGTTGCTGTTCCTTTTCAATGTGGTGGGCTGTCTTTCATTTTGTAAATATAGCATTTGCTTAAAGGTCCATAAGAAACAATGGAAAATCCCTCCTGCAAGTAAGGATATGTACACTTCCATAAATACAGGTTCTTTCATTTGTGTGTGTGAATTTGCAAGCGGCACCTCACTAGAGCTGAACTTTTGCTACATAAATAAAACCATCTGGTGTATCCAAAGAATTTCAGTCTCTAGAGAACAGGATCATAAACAATTGATCCTCCACAGACCTTTCAGCATTTTAGTTTGAGTACAGCTTTCCCACAGCACTGCTTTGATTATTTTATCTGTTTTTAATCTTCTAAGGATTTGATAATTTGGTCTCTCCAATCTAATGTGTTTCTGTGGGTCTGTAAGAAAAAGGTCTACCCCACCACTTTTGGCTTCCTGTAAGTTATTTTGATGAATGGATCACAAATAGATACTCAGATTAATAGTTTGAAAGAAGGAAGTATGGTATACTATTCCATTTTTCTGATGGGAAAATGAGAGATAGAGTGATAAGTTCAAAGTCCCATGTCCCACAACTATTAACTGCTAAACATGAGCCAGATTTTGTGAATCCCAGTTGAATAATCTTTTTACCCAATGCTGTCTCTAACTTAATGTTTGTTTTCTTTGAAGCATGCTTCTTAGTAAAACAAAGAAAATCCAATCTTTGACCAATTGACCAAACAAGACCCACCAGCTGGGAAATTGGTTAAGTCTCATAAGAGCGCAACTGGTTTTCTTCTGCTTTTCTTTTTTCTTTAACCTCTCCTGCCTCTTTTAGCAAAAACCATTCTGTGTTAATTTCTTGGAAGAAGCAGATTTCTAGGCAGCTTCTGAAACTGGAATATGTTTGTCTGGAAGACCAAAAGGGATTGATCACAAAAGTCATGTCATAGAACATTGGCCAGGGTGTCTCCATCCACAAAGCTGCACTAGAATCACTTGGCGGGGGGGGGGGAGGTGGAGCTTAAAAACAAAGTCCTAATGCCTGGGTCCCATACCTTGAGAGTAGCATCTCATTGGTCTGAGGGGGCTCTCTAAGATAATTCTAAAACATACAAGCCAGCTTTGAGAATCACTATATGATGCACCTGGACCACATTATTCCACAGGGAAAGCAAGCCTATGGATTCTCATCTTTCTCCTAGGGTGGTCTTTTATGTTTAGAAATAACTTAAAGTGAAGCTAAGAAGTCGGATAGCAGTATGAGAGGAGTCTTAAGAGGGATTGAAAACAGCTGTAATGAGAAGACTCACCAAATACTGGTTTCTACTTTTTCCTGAGTTTTAAGTAGACCTCCAGTGTTGCTTAGATGCTTGGAAGTAGGGGACATAGGTTGGCAGGGTCTGCTGACCTTGGCTCCTACCAGAGCTGGCCATAGCTTCTCAGGCACCATTTTTTTTTTTTTTAGATTTTATTTATTTATTTGTGTGTGTGAGAGAGAACACAAGCAAAGGGAGCAGAAGGCAGTGGGAGAAGCAGGCTCCCTGATGGGCAAAGAGCCCCATGCAGGACTTGATCCCAGGACTGTAGGATAGTGGCCTGAGCCAAAGGCAGCTAGCTGCTTAACCAACTGAGCCACTCAGGCATCCCCCCATTTTTAAAAAAGATTTTATTTATTTATTTGACAAAGAGAGACACAGCGAGAGAGGGAACACAAGTGAGCGGGGGGGGGGGGGGGGGGGGGGGGGGGGGGGGGGGGGGTGTGGAAGAGGAAGAAGCAGGCTTCCTGCTGAGCAGGACCCTCAGATGATGACCTGAGACAAAGGCGGACGCTTACCAACTGAGCCACCCAGACGCCCCCTCCATTTTTTTTTATAGCAGGTTGAAATATCCTAGATTCTACATTTTTAATTTGGGTATATAACAATGCTGTTGTTTCCATAATTTATTTTTGACACATAATGGCATTAATAGCAAGTATCTTCACTGCAGTTTTATTTGGATGTGACGTGTCTGGCTGTCATATGCACACACTGATATTTGCCTAGCTCTTTGGGAACAGGATGTGCCCTGCATATTAAATGACCCACGAAAGAGCCTCCCCAGGCTGGTAAAATACACCCTCCAATGAGGACAATTTTTAAATAATTTAATGCTGAGACAAAAAAAAAAGCATAAAAATTTATTAAAGCTGATATCTTCTTTTTCTTTTGGACATAAGGCATCATTGGCCTCAAATCAATGTTTGTAGTTTGGAAAGAATCTATTCCATGAGTTACAGTGCCCAAAACCATGGGCAAATTGAACGCTTATAGCTCAGCCTGAGAATTAATCCAAGTTTTGTTTAGTGCTAGTATTCTTAGTGGTTCCTTTTTAAAAATAGTTCTTCCTTTACTTTGTAGTTCATGCTTTTCTCAGGCTGGTGCGGAGGAGTCTTGGTAAGGTTGCAGCAAAGAAGGCCATCTGTCCAGCCCTGGCAGGGCTGGTGCTCAGAGGCGGCTGGCTCTCTGTGAGCACCGGGCGGTGGGCTAAGAAGGAGTCTGGGTGGTTCCCCCTGCGTGCCTGAGCCCTCTACCTCTAGCCTGGAGAAGAGGTCTGTTCCGGCTCTGAAGACACCCCTTTAGTTTGTTTTACATTGTGACTTTAACGTGATTGGATATTGCCCGGAAACTGTTTTGAAACAAGGCAGGAAAGCACTAAGGGAATTTTTAAAAACAATTTAATGTGTTTCTTAACATATTCAAGGTTCCTCTACAGAACCGAATATTGTAACAATTTATAAAGTTTTATTTAGTTTCTTGTTTCTTCTTCAAAATAAAATTGCCCTATCCAAACTGTTGCCCTCTTCCTGAGACAGGATATTAAGACTTTCTTGACAACTGGTTCCATAAAGTCTTTGGGGTTAAATAAGTTTTATGATTACATTTTAATAGAGAGCATGACAGCTCACAGTCCGAGTTCTGGTCCCAGCTCTGCTACTCACTTGCTCTGTGACCACGAGCAAGTTATTTTCAACTCTGTTTACATGGCAAGAGAGGGCATAGAGACCGCTTACAGGAACTTTAAATATGATGGTCCACGTAAACAAGATCTACATCTCAATGAAGGAATTCTAAAAGGAAATTTCATCCGGATTGGCTTTGGAGAAGCCCATCTCTGCAAAATATTACCTTACCTATGACTTCAAGGGACCACCATTTAGTCTCAACAATATGTAGCAAGTTGTGAACAAAGTATCAAGACTAATACTCCACCACCCCAGCTCTTTCCTTCTATGGAAAAAAAATCTACTCCCATGGCCTATGTATCTTGGAAGTTCTGATACATTTTGTCTCTAGTGGATACCCTCAGGACATATGGTAAACTTTTTGATGAGACCAGTAGAGCAAGTCAGACCCCAAGCAAAATTTTCTTGGCGATTGTTTCCGTTCTCACAGAACTTGGTGGACAGTTGGTATTTTTTGTTTTGTTTGTTTTGTTTTTAACCTCCAACACAATCGATTCAGGAACGTGAGGGCTCCCCTCTGCTTGTCAAACTACGGTTGGCTACACTGTCCTGACCGAGATGGCTGCAGTCCAAGATAAGCCAGTCACTCCCCATTCCTCCGCCCCAGAATTCTCTCCCAGATCCTTATTCCTGGTCCGTTCTTTGCTTCACCATATGACCCTACTTTCTCACAGAGTTTTATGGGAAAATAGAGGCTATGGGTGTACTCCTTTCAAAAATGAATATCCACACTGGAAACCTTGCTTTCACTAAAATAAGGTCCTGGATTTCACATAAAAAGGAAGTTTCACATAAAAAGGAAGATTTTGTGAAGCATTACCAACGGAAACTCTTGTTACTAAACATAAAAATAGCATGTTCTTTTAACAGGCAGGTCTTTTTGAGGGAAAATGCTCTGTGATTCTATGTGAAAAAGGTATATTTTCGTCCAATGTATTATTTTAAATGAGGGGGAATATCTGGCAAAAGAAAAAGAAAAGCTTCTGATAATTGATGAAAATTATTTAAAAACTAGGAAGTGGTTGTTAGGAATCGTACTAATATTTTTTTTAAACCATGAAGTTCCCAAAAGTAAGCAAGCATGATAAATTCTTAGTACATATCCAGATATTTCATGAATAAAAATAAAGTTATTACTTCAACAATCCGTTGAAATTGGGAGGTGGGGATATCTTCCTCACTGATACACAGTATGGGTTTATTTCAAATGTTTTTTTAAATTGTTGGTAGAATCATCACAGCAAGATTTAGAGGATTAGACATTTCTAAAGGACCCTCTGATTCTCTTTATCTGGAAAGTACAGAATGTCCTCTAGATGGAGCACCGAGCCTTTTCTTTGGTAAGATAAATAAGCCTTATTTTCATGAGAGGAACTGCAAAAATTCATCTTGAACAGAAAATAATTTAAAGAAACTTACTCTTAACTTTGAGATGTTTTACCCTGAACATCTACTCTTTAATGAAGCGAATGTTGTATTTCAGACAATGTGACTTATCTTCATATGTACTGGAGTGAGATACATTTGATTTTCAAGTTCTCCAAGTAAGATCCACTGAGTTCTGGAGGCATGCTCTGGCATGAGCAAGAACTAGGAAATCTACAGATGTCTTCAGAAGACTTAAGTAAAACTGCGAGGGAGGGATTGTGAGGTCTGAGAACCACAAGTCATTTGAGTATACTTGAGTCACATATACTTAAGTATACATGAAGTCAGGAAAGGTCCCTTCATCTAGATGGAAACATTTCCAAAGGTAGCTGCAATGTCAGCCCAATTAGTCATCAGGAATGTGAAATTCAGGGAGTTTGAAGTCTTCTAATGCATTCTTTTCACTTAACAAAATAAGAAACTGAGACCGAGAGAAGTAACTGTCTTTCTCTTGTATTTCTGGAGTTTCATGGCCTGGACAAAATTGAATCAGCAGTGTAGTGAAGCTTTGTTGTTTTATTTATTTTAGTTAATTAATTAATTAATTAATTTTTAGCGGTCTAGCATCCATTCCCTCTTTCTCATGACACTCGTTTTCTTTTGGGAATTACGTTCCCCCAACTGTATGGAATTTTGGAAAATTGGTAAAGGAAGTTGTGGTGTCCCATGAAATTCTTTCTCTATAGCTAAGGGTTAGGCATCTGACCTAATCAGTCACACAAGGGGCCTCAGATCTTAAACAGGGTTTTTGGAAGGAAATACGAAACAGTTGGAATTCATTTATTTTAGGTGATAACCTAATATTCAAGCATGATTTCCCCTCCCAACTTTATTATTGAGATATAAGTGACTTATAAAATTTTGTAAGGTTAAGAGGTAAAACGGAATGATTTGATATATGTATACATTATAAAATCTGAGCATGATTCTTCAATCTTTCTATTAGTCCTGTGAGATTAATAGTAACTTTTTGATAATTCCCTGTTTCCTCAAGTTGGCCAGGGTTAGTTTCTGATACATGCAACTACAGAACCTTAAGTGATTCCAGTAACTACCATCCACCCATCAATCAGGCAAGGCCTTGTTATTAGAAATTTAAACCACCTGGGATGCCTGGGTTGCTCAGTTGGTTAAGCTTCTGCCTTCAGCTCAAGTCAAGATCCCAGAATCCTGGGATTGAGTCCTGCATATGGCTCCCCTGCTCAGCGGGGAGCCTGCTTCTTCCTCTCCTCTGCTCCTCCCCCCTGCTCATGCTCTTTCTCTCTCAAATAAATAAATAAATAAATAAATAAATAAATAAATAAATAAAATAAAGCAATTTAAGTCACCCAACAGAGTCACCTTAAGTCATCAGGAGTAACTTAAAACTGATTCTTATAGGAAAAGTGAAAACACCCTTTTTTAATTACCTTGACTGGAAACATAATCAGAGTGTTACATTCTAGATCTTTTGAACTATGACAAATTTTGAATTCCAGGAAGAATAATGAGGCAACACTATTATAATAAATATTTGTTGTCTAAGTAAAAACAATTTTCCCTTACATAATGTTATACCAGAGAGTACTCTAAAATTATATTGTAATATAGCATATATTTTTTCTGATGACAAAAAGTAATACTGATTTATTTTGCTCAGCTTTTTTATCTTAAAAAATATTTAGATGAATAACAAACTATTGTTTGTTTTCCTATTAGAAACAAGGAAAAAAATCCTCCACCTTGGTAAAATAATACAAGCAACAAGGCATAGAAATATGTGAGTCAGACTGAAATGAGTGATATAATAAGGCCTTTAAAATTATTTTCCCTGTTCAAATTCCTTCTCAAAAGTATCTGACTAGGGGCGCCTGGGTGGCTCAGTCGTTAAGCGTCTGCCTTTGGCTTGGGTCATGATCTCAGAGTCCTGGGATCGAGCCCCGCATCGAGCCCCGCATCGAGCCCCGCATCGGGCTCCCTGCTCTGCAGGAAGCCTGCTTCTCCCGCTACCATTCCCTCTGCTTGTGTTCCCTCTCTCGCTGTGTTTCTCACTGTCAAATAAATAAAATCTTAAAAAAAAAAAAAAGTATCTGACTTAACCCTGCTATTTAGAAAATGTGTTACCAAAACCTCATTTTTCTTTATAATGTAATTCCATTAAATGTACCCAGCAAGTAGGCACTTACCTCCCTTTCTTTATCTCAGAATATAATTTTTAAAAAGGAGTTTGATGTTTATAAAAGTTTCTTTAGGCTATTATAACTAATCTTGGAATAATACAGTATGATGTGATTTATAAGCTGACAAGTCTCATGTTTTAACAATGAAATCTCCGAGAAACAGTTAGGCCCTTCTTATCTTAATGACGTTTTTAAGGCAGAATTTGCAGTTTAGCTCAGCTTGGCAAAAGCAGGGGAAAGGAATGCTCTAAAGCCTGAAAGGCATGCACACCGGCTTTCAAAAGTGAGCCAGCAGAGGGCCTTTCTGTCATTGCTGAGACTGTCTTGTTAATGGGAAATTCGTAGAGCAATGGAAGAAAAATTACCTTATAAGATATAAACCCAGGCTAAAGGGAAATCAATTTCCTGGATATAAGCTGGCTTAAGTGAAAAGAAAATAGAAAGGCTGGTTAGAAGAATGAAAGTTCTGTGATTTCATTCGGCTTAGTATTTGACTTGTTCATGTAACTTTTTTTCTGAAAATCACAATGTGTGTTGATTGGGTAGAAGGGCAGGTAAAAACTCACCAGTTTTTGGGTCCAATCGAATGAGAGTTTGGCATAGACAGTGTCCTATCCTGGCTCTTTACTTGGGTGGTAGTGCCATGGTATTACCAAGAGAGCCGATGGTATGCCGGGGCCGGCCCCTGCTGGATCATAAATGCCAATTACGACACTTGCAGAAACGTTGGGAGTCTGTTGAAATCATATTGCGCCGCAGCCCCTCTCTTCTGACTTCTTGCCTGCTTTCTCCCTTCCAGTCTCTCACAGCACGTAGGAAATGCACTTTCCTGGCAATGCCTCAGCTCTCTTCTAGGATGTTGGAGCTTTTTAGCTTCACACCTTAAGGAGCATTGCTCATTGTTGATGTAATCCTGTGTGTGTGTGTGTGTGTGTGTGTGTGTGTGTGTGTGTGTGTAAAGATTTTTATTTCTTTATTTGACGGGGAGAGAGAGAGAGAGAACAAGCAGAGGGAGCAGTTGGCAGAGGGAGAGGGAGAAGCAACCTCCCCACTGAGTGGG
Organism: Procyon lotor; assembly: GCA_028646535.1. Lineage (NCBI taxonomy): Eukaryota > Metazoa > Chordata > Mammalia > Carnivora > Procyonidae > Procyon > Procyon lotor. The sequence goes on from CM053611.1 coordinate 76,720,328, forward strand.
GAGCCAGATGTGGGACTCAGTTCCAGGACCCCAGAATTATGACCTGAGTGGAAGGCCGCTGCTTAACCAACTGAGCCACTCAGGCATCCCATTTTTAAGATTTTATTTATTTATTTGAGAGAGAGCAAGAGCAGTGGGAGTAGGAGAGGGAGAAGCAGGCTCTCTGCTGATCAGGGAGCCTGATGAGGGCTTGATCCTAGGACACTGAGATCATGACCTGAGCCCAAGACAGAGACGCTTAACCGACTGAGCCACCCAGGCAACCCTATTGTTTTTTATAAATGTGGTGGGGCTTCCTGTTTACTAACATCACACTCATATGTGCAGTGGATGATTAGGGTCTTTATTTTTTTTTCCATAGCTGACCTTATGCCCACCATCCACTGCTCTATTTGGATGGCCTAGGTAAGTGTCTTTTGGAATGGCAATGCCTTCCCCCACTGGCATGTAGGTGTTGGGTGTGGTGTGGCTCACTTGTCCTTGTCCGTCTTTGGGAGACTGACTCTTAGGTCCATGTGGTGTTCTCTGGAGGAATGCGGGCAGAGAGTAGCTGGTCTGAGCTTCTCCTGGGGCCAGCCACTCCCGCTGCACTTGGGATCTTACCCTAGGGTCCTGCTGATGTTTGCAACTGCTGATGGTAACTGCTGTAACTTCTACTTTGTTCTTCTGCTGATTCTCCCTGATGCCAACATTAGCTCTCAAAGGCTTTAGGGGATCCCCTGAAGTCTGCCTGTGAATCTCAGGCCGCGAAGTCCAACTTGCACACTTCTGCTACCGAGGTGCTTCTTAGTTGAGAGAGCGGCCCTCTTGCTAACTCCGAAGTCAGACTTCCACAGCATGCCCGTGGAGGCACGTAGTCACATCTGTCAAGTGACATCTGAGGGCTGCCCAGGAGAGCTGAACTCAGATCTGCTGCGGTTCTCCATACTTGCTTCTACCTTCAGCATGCCCTTTGTGGGGCTGTCTTCTTTCCTACTACGGATTCTTTTCCTTCCACATTCTGTCTGGCTGTGGGTGATGAGCTTTAACTCCTTCGTCCTCTTACCTCACTGGGAACACATAAAACTCCAAGATCTAGTCCCTCAGTCTTGCCTCTTAATATATAAGAGGGGGGATGAATAGTCTAGAAAATCTCCTTCCTTCTTGCAAAAGCCTGCCTTTTAAATTTATTGCCTTTCTGCAGACAAAAAAAAAAAAAAATCCCATTTTGTATGTTCATAGCTGAATATCATATTTTCCTTTTCTCTTCTTTGTTTCCTGGATGAAATAGCCGGAATCCCCAAGGCAGATGCATGCCTCGTTTTAACTGGGAGAAGGTTGTACACATGAAATTACAAAAAAGAAAAACATGTTAATTATATCTGAAACATTATCCCCATTACCTGTACTTAATTTCTCTGGCTCTCTGGGTTATAAGCCTCTTGAGAGAAGGCTCTCCTACTGGTCAAGAACTGGTCTATTATTTTGAGCAGCCTCTTATGTCTGCGTCTCCAGTAGCTACATCTCTGTGGTATCCTTCCTATCAGCTTTTAAATAAGGATCTGGATCTCTGTAAATAAAGGAACAAAACAGTTCTCCATGGACTTCCCATCCATTCAAGCCTGTTCTTTCTCTAGTGAGTTCTATCTCAGTAAGACATCACCAACCCCTCAATTTAATCATGCCAGAGGACATCATCCTTTACATCTAGTTTCTTCTCATGGGCCATGTTGGGTGAACTAGGAGATTCTGTGACTCTATTTCCAAATACTTATTGAATTAGTTTCTTTTCTGCATTTACCTTTGTTCTCCTTGGGTAGAGAGTAATTTTAAAACAAACAATAGATGAATATATACAATCTGTAATATGCATGTCTATATATATAAAAAGTACCTATGTGTGTACATATTAATATATATTTATATATGTGTGCGTGTATATATAACATGTATATATGCACATATATAAATCTTATTTAGGGGCACCTGAGTGGCTCAGTGGGTTAAAGCCTCTGCCTTCGGCTCAGGTCATGATCTCAGGGTCCTGGGATCGAGCCCCGCATCGGGCTCTCTGCTCAGAGGGGAGCCTGCTTCCCCCCTCTCTCTGCCTGGCTCTCTGCCTACTTGTGATCTCTCTCCCTCTTTCAAATATATAAATAAATAAAATTTTAATAAAATAAAATAAAAATCCTATTTATTTCACTCCTTTGGTTCAAACTCTCCACTAGCTTCTATATTTCTTGGAGTAAAGTCCAAAATTCTGACAATGGGCCAAAGCACTTGAATGACCTTTTTTTTGCCCTCACATCCCAGCCTTGTCCCTTTCCCTCCCTCACTCACTCTGCTCCAGCTGTACTAAACCTTTATTTTTTTCAAATCTACAAAGCTCCTTCCTTGTTACGGCATCTGAATAAGTAAAATCTTGTTTGTTTCCTGCTAATTCCAGTTCTCAGTTTCAAAATAAGCCTCTCTTAGAAGTTACACTTCTAACTGACCTTCCTCTTTCCTACAAGGCTCTCTCAGGGCATCTAGTACTCTCTTCAAGGACACACACCACAGTTATAATTAAATATTTAATTTAGTATTTATTTTTAATGTTGTTGACCTCTTTGGCTTATAATCTTTGAGAAAGGAGGCTATCATATACATGTCTCTATTCCCTCTGCCTAGACTTAGAGTGCCCATTAAATTAGCTTAAGAGATGATTTGTATGTGTTTTATCTCTATAGTTTAATCTTCACACCATCTAATATATTGCTTTACCCTTAGTAAGTGTCCTGAAGCTTATATGAATAACTATTTATAATTTTTACTATCTCTTATTTTTTTTCCTCTGTCTGCTTCAAGGGGTTTCTGTCTTCTCATCTATATGAAAAGGAGAGGTTTTTTGGTGAGATATTTGTGTAAAGATGAAAGCAATTAAACTCAAAGAGGTAAGCCAGCTAGTGGATTCTGAAATGTTGAATTCAACTTCATGGAGCATACTTATCAAACAGCTTTTTTAAAAAATGGCCACTGGAATTTCTAACAGATCTCCATTGCCTCCAGGAGCAAGTCCATTACACTTAGCATAGAATAGAAGGCTTTCCATGATCTGGACTTAGCCTCCCTTTCTAGCCTTATTTTCCATCCCACAAGCTCTCTGAACATATCAGGAGCGGGAGATCATCATAAACGTCACTATTGCTGTCACCACTAATGAAATTTTTAAGCATTAGTTTATATCAAACTCTGCATGGGGGCCTGGGGGGACATACAAAGATATGTAAGTCAAGCTTACAGCTCTCAATCACCTGTTAATCTAGTAGAAATGATAGACATACTCATAAAAGATAAATAGCAATATAAATTAGTTAAATAGTAAATGCCAAATAGTAGTTGAAAGCAGGAGTGCAATTTCCTGAGAGGCAAACCAGTGCTCTGGTTTAGTTTTATGTTTCCACAAATAAATGTGGCTCTTGGGAAACAAGGAAAGGTAGAGAGGAGTTATTTAATGATTTGCTTTTCTCCATGAAAATAAGTCCCGTGATTTATCCATTGCTCTGTATAGTCTCCCTTCTTCCTTATCTTCAAAACTGTTGTAATTGTGATCTTAATTCAGAATTCAAAGGAACAGGTATTTGTCAATGAATGAGAGTCCTCATCCAGGTCTCCTTGAATCCCGGGCTCATTAACTTTATAAACTCAAATATGTTAGCTTGGCCTGTGGAAGCAATACTTGGATTTATCCACCTGGAGGAGTTAATTTTCCACTGGATGAAGCTGTGCATTAAAATAGCACAAGTAAAGAGGTTATGAAAACTCTACTCCCACAAGGGTCTTATAGCAGGGAAACACATTATTATTATTATTATTATTATTTTGGAAATAAGGAACTTTATTTTTTAACATCTTTATTTAATTTTCCATTTTTTTCAGTGTTCCAAGATTCATTGTTTATGCAGCACACCCAGTGCCCCATGCAATACGTGCCCTCCATAATGCCCACCACCAGGCTCACCCATCTCCCCCCTTCTCCTCCAAAACTCTCGGTTTGTTTCTTAGAGTCCACAGTCTCTGATTTATTCAACTGATGAATATTTTTTGACGATGAGGAAAGGAAGAGATTAAGATGAATCCCATGCCCTCAAAAATCCACAGCAGGTGAAACAGACCATAAAGAAATACACATATAATACAATGTGCTGAGAGCAATGACGAGTAGGAGGCCAGAAGTGGAGCTCAATCCCACAACCCTTAGATCATGACCTGAGCTGAAGGCAGATGCTTAACTAACTGAGCCACCCAGGCACTTCTGCTTACTGACTCTTCTAAGCGAGCCCAGATTGATGCTACAATAATGTTTCATATAACTAAAACCCCCTAATCTCAATGGCATACCACATGTTAATTTCTAGCCATGGGAGTCAGCTCTTTGAGGAGCTGTTTTAGGCTGGAGTCCACATGTTTCCTCATTGTCCATGGATTAGCAGCTACCCAGGACATATTCTTCTTCTGATAGATAGCTGAAGTACAAGAAAACAATCCAAAACTCTGAAGGATATTTAAAGGTGTTGCATAAGTTGTGTCTCCTAGCATTGGTGAGAGAAAGTTATGTGACCAATTTAAACATCAATAGGGAAGGGAAATATACTTTTTCTACTTTAGAGGGAGGTATTACAAAAGCACATTAAAAAAGGGAAGACATGTGTGTATGAACAATGAATCTTGGAATACTGAAAAAATTATGTTAAATTAAAAAATAATAAAAGTAAAAAAAGGAGGGCATGTAATTCTATAACAAAGAGAATATGAATAAGGAACTGGGAACTATAAGCTAACCTATCCAATGGTGTTCCTACCTGCTATCATCCACATACTGCCATAGAATTCTTAGATGAAAGTCTTCGTCCCTAAGACCCTCCATGCCAAAAAGTATCTCCTAAATTTCCAATCTTGCCACAACTTCCCTGTCATTCAAGTCAGCCTGACTCCCATTAATGGAGTACTGTAATAGAAATCTAACTTACAAATTCTCCTGGATCTTGATCCAGCTCTTGGACAGCAGGAGAGTGAGCAAGACTTAGTGCAATGCTTGGTAGTAATGGGACTATTTCACAGTGCCTCCTTTCTGTTCCTTTTGGGGTTCTTATTCACAACTTTCATATCCCTTCTTACTAATACCTTTCAAGAAGGTTTTCATGGGAAAATTGAACCTCTTTGTGTGTGTGTGTACACACACATATATATATATCACAATTTTCCAGTTTTTATTAGGTCTAAGTAGATTATTTGGGGACCTTGGAATAGTAAATGCCATCTGATTGATAGTATCCTTTAGGAGAAATCCACTGTCCCAAGATCTGCAGTCAGCAAGCTGGAGACCCAGGAGAACCTGTAGCATGATTCCTGTCTGAATTTGAATCTGAGTCTGAAGGCAGAAGAAAACTGATGTTCTAGCTCAAAGACAGTCAGACAGGGAATTCTTCCTTACCCACATTTTTTTGTTCTATTCAGTGGATCGGTGAGACCTACCAACAATGGCAATCTGCTTCACTCAGTCTACCAATTCAAATGTTTACTTCATTCAGAAACACCATCACCGACACACTCAAAATAATATTTAACCAAATATCTGGGCACCTGGTGGCCCCGTTGAGCTAACACAAAATCAACCATCACAGTCATCCTCCTTCTCCTCAGTCCCGCTGTATCAGTCATGGATGTCAGGGAATGAAATCATAACCAAATTAACTCAATCAAAACGAAAGTTATTGGACAGATGTGGTATATATATACAATGGAATACTATGCAGCCATCAAGAGAAACAAAATCTTGCCATTTGCAATGACGTGGATAGAACTAGAGGGTATTATGCTAAGTGAAACAAGTCAATCAGAGAAAGACAATTATCATATGATCTCTCTGATATGAAGAATTTGAGAGGGGACCTGGGTGGCTCAGTGGGTTAAAGCCTCTGCCTTCAGCTCAGGTCATGAACTCAGGGTCCTGGGTTCGAGCCCTGCATGGGGCTCTCTGCTCAGCAGGGAGCCTGCTTCCTCTTCTCTCTCTGCCTGCCTTTCTGCCTACTTGTAATCTCTCTGCTCTCTGTCAAATAAATAAATAAATCTTTAAAAAAAAAAAAGAATTTGAGAGGCAGGGCAGGGGTTGTGGGGGTTGGGATGGGAAATGAAACACGATGGGATCAGGAAGGAGACAAACCATACGAGACTCCTAAACTCACAAAACAAACTGAGGGTGGCTGGGGGTGGCGGGGGTAGGGATAGGGTGGCTGGGTTATGGACGTTGGGGAGGGTATGTGCTATGGTGAGTGCTGTGAAATGTGTAAGCCTGATGATTCACAGACATGTACCCTGGGGCAAATAATACATTATATGTTAATAAAAAAAGAAAGTTATTGGACAGATATTGTCATAGAAACCAGAATGTGGTGAAGCATCTTCTCTATCACATATTTCTTTGCTTCCCTCTAAACATCTGCTCCATTTTCCTACTGCTCTTTCCTACTTCCTCTCTCCTGCTTCTCCTACTTCTCTTCTCAAAGCTTTCTTTGCTTATTTAACAGTATTCACATGACTGAAAAAGAGCTGCCTCTAATTCTGTGTGACCACAGAGCTCCAAGGCCCACAACCTTATGACTACGTGGGACTTTTATGTCTGTGATTTATATTTCAATACCTGAGAAAGAGAATTGGATCAGTTATAGGACAGCTGTACATTATTTTGCCTAATGTCAGGTGCTTATCCCTGATGACAAGAGAATGTGAGTGCGTTAGATTCCTATTGTTGCTTTAACAAATTACTACCAATTTAGTGGCTTAAAACAGAAGTTTATTTAATTCTGGAGATCAGAAGTCTGAAATGAGTTTCACTGGGTTAAAATCAAGATGTTGGCAAGATTGAATTTTTTCTGGAGGCTCTGGGGAAAATCCATTCCATTGCATCTTTGAGCTTCTGGAAGCTCCCTGAAATCCTTGTCTGGCTGCTTCTTCAATCTTTGTATCTCTCTTTCATTCTGATCCTTCAGACTCTCTCTTTCCCTGATAAGGATTCTTGTGATTACATTGAGTCCATGAGGATTTAAGTTAAAGGAATCATTAACTTAATTATCTCTATAAGTCTCTTTTGCCATATAAAGCAAAATTTATAGATTCTGGGAATTAGGACATGGATGTCTTTGGGGAGCCATTATCCCACTTATCATGGTAAGCATCAAGATGTGTTGTCTTTGGGAGGAGTTTTTGTTTTTTTGTTTTTTGCATAAGAAGTACAGAAAGAGTAGGCAAATTATATAACATACCTACTTTATTTTCCCAAATAAGGAACTGTTCATTAGAGGGAGGGTAGTGAGGCTGGCTTCCAGTCTCCACTTAATTTTTCTACTCTCAACATCTTTCCCTCCAATGGGATCTGTCAGTGCTCCCATATTTGTAATTCACTTGCATTTCTTTCTCCTACTACAATGAACTAGTTTGGTATTTAATTTCCCTGAAGCGAGATTCTCTATTACAGTACAGGGGTCTAATCCACTTAGACTCATGGATCTGAAAACTTAGGGGATGCCGTAGAGGTGAATTTGGGAATCTGTGCTTCTAATACACTCCCTTGGTGATTTTTACACCCACCAACATTTGAGAATCATCTCGTATGCTAAGATAAAGTCAATAAACTTACCTTGTTAGAAGAGAAGGCTAAAGAAAACTGTCCAAGAGAACGAGTTTGTTTTTACTGCAGCTTTTGGGAGAAAATGATAGCAATTTTGCATGTAACTCAGTAAGATTCTAATTCAGTCTGGGAGCCAGAGAAGAAGGCATGTCATGATAAAGGACATTTCTTTTTCAGATTTTCCAACCTCTATGTGGTTCTCAAATCATAGTCAAGGTTTTTGTTTCTTCTAAGTTATGTTTTCATACTGATCTGTGCTCTGCTGAAAACCACAATGATGCTATGTCTCCAAAGGCAGTTTTTCTGTTCCAACCTTGCCAATTTAGGAAAGGTGGAAGAAGATAAGTTGATGTTTGACTCCTCAGTGCCTGTTACCGTGGTTGTTGTCACCAATCACGTTGTCAGGTGTTTAAGTTGGAATCTTAATGTAATATGAAGTCTTCCAACCATGACATTTAGATATGTGAGAGGTTTTCTTTTATATTTTAAATAATTTGATCCAAGTATGACATGAATTGATATGCTTTCTTTATAAATTTGTGTTTGTTTCTTTGGAATAACTTGATTAAAATTAGTAGAGTTAGGGGCGCCTGGGTGGTGCAGGGGGTTAAAGCCTCTGCCTTCGGCTCAGGTCATGATCTCAGGGTCCTGGGATCAAGCCCCACATCGGGCTCTCTGCTCAGCAGGGAGCCTGCTTCCCCCTCTCTCTCTGCCTGCCTCTCTGCCTACTTGTGATCTGCCTCTCTCTGTGAAATAAATAAATAAAATCTTTAAAAAAAAATTAGTAGAGTTAAACTAGGTAAGTATTTACCTTTGAATCATAGATGGCTCCATATTACATGTTTGTAATTCACCTGGAAAAGTAAGTTGCAAATATATAAATTAAAAACTTAGAAAATAATATCATTGATAGTTGGTGGTCCTATTTTTGGCAATATGGCAACATGAAAATTAAATATTTTCCAGCTATAAAGTACTTAAATATGCTAAATAAAATAAAAGAAACATCCATTTAAGTGGTTGGATGAGTTCACAGGAATGTAAGGGATATCGCCAGCGGCCAAAAACAAAGCAGAAACTAGACTTTGGCCTTCCATTACTTTGGATTTGGGATTTGAGTTTATATTTTGTAGCATGAGAATCCTCAAACTGAGGTTAACTGAAATTTCTTGGAGCAACTGAGAGGGGCAATCTTTTCTCGTGGGGCATATTCTCAGCCCTGAAGTAGAAGATTCCCACAGAAAATACCCTATACACATGGACCCCAAATTCAAAATCACAAAACCCATGAGGCAATTCCCCCTAAATATGAGAAGATAACACAACAACAGGGTTATATCCCTACTCCTCCTGAGAAATTCAAATAACATTATCCCTCAGCAACTTTAAGAACATCTGAAATGACTGAAGTTATAAAATGAAATTGAAAACATGGGAGACAAATTTAATTTATATTATTATATATTACACCATGTAATATAAATACTTGGTGTATAGTAGTTTAGAGAATGAAGAGAACTGTAGGAAATACTGTTATTATATCTTAAAATGATATTAAAATGTTGATAAGAAGAAATGTTAGTTGTAGGAACATTACTTCTTTCAAGATATCAGTTAGTATTGCAAATCACTGGCACCATAGCAACTTGAAAAACGAATGTCCCTATGAGATACAACACATTAACTTCTGGGAGTGGGCTTTAGATTGAAATCATGGCCAACACAGATACCCCTTATGATGCATAAGCATGTCTTTTATTCAGAAAAGCTAAGAAAATGCCATTTGGAAATTAAATGATATGAAACATCCCAGAAATTGCCAAGCAACACACCTCCTGAAAGCATAAATAGAATACTGCAGAACTGTCTCATAATAAGGCAGTTAAATTAAGAGTGGTTAGAATCATGTCAAAGATACAGGATTCTTTTTGTTCACTAAATGATAACAAATTCTGGATAACATCACTGAACCTGAAATGTGCTAGGTTTAGTAAAGCAAGTGAGGAATAATTGCATTTCACGAGTAGAATGTGATATGATGGGAATCGAATGTTATCTCCTTGAGATTTGATCTCAATGAATGAAAAATGAGTGCTATATAAATCACCAAAGGCCTTCATTTTGCCCAAAGATAATGAACTTCGTTAAAAATACACCCCCCTTTCTTTTTATTATTGATGTAGAAGGCCAACATTTTCCCATCTTTGCCAGTTGTTTTTAATGTGGCATGTTGAGTCCAATAGGCTGTCAGGTGTCAACTTTCTAAAGATCATATTCCATGTGGGAAAATGAGCAGTGCTCTGGTAGCAGAAAGGAACTGTTTATTCCATGCATTATGTAGTCACCTCAGACTTCTTATGAACATAATATCTCTTCACAAGCTGATAGCTGACTCACTTTTTGCCAAAGTTCTTTTGTCATGGTAGAATGAAATATAAAAGCTGTCGACTAAATTTTAACAGTAATAACGGCATGTAGCAACAGTCATAAATTCCTTTGTTGTGGCTCTGGGTCTAATCTTTTATCTAAACTCTTGGTTCTATTGTAGCTATTCATGGAAGTCTATTTTGCTTATTTTCATGCAACCTACCATTTAGTGTAATGAGTTCATAATGTAGTTGGTTGAAAAAGAGCTTGGGATTTGTCATTGTTTTCTTTGCTGCTGTTCATTCTCCTTTACTAATCTACTGATCGTAAGCCTGGAAGGAGGAGAAAGAGATAAAAAGCAACACTAAACCTCTATCTATAGAAGAGTAGTCACCCTGAAAATTTCTGTTATGATTTCTATTATTTTCTTCAGCAGAAAAAATAATTTATGGTTTTTAAATGCATATAGTTCAAAACAGAAAAACGGTAATAAAAATGCCAGATGATGCAGCCTTGGAATTTCCAATTTAAATCAGTGAAAATGGTTGTGATGATTGTGAATCAAGAGTTCAAAGATACAATATGAATTTTGAGGTGAGAAGTTCAGAGTTGTTACATTTGAATTAAGTACATAAAATATCAAAGTTCATATTAGAAATACTTTTTAGATGGCTTTATATTTATGTTTACTAATCTTTTCTCATCAAACTCTGGTAATGTTCAGAAAAAACTATGAGTATCATAGAAATGCTTTTTTTTTTTTTGAATCATGAAATTTAAGTTTTGTTTCTATTTGGGATTTTTCCCACATACGTGTCAATTGTGAAAAATTTTAAGTTCAAAGAAAAAAGGCAAGCAGTTAAATAAATGGGGGAAAATCCTAAAGTCTGATTGATGGTTTATAGATTGTTCATATTTTAGACTGACTTATACAGGAAATGATGAAGCCAAGAAAAACTACTGTAAATTAAAGAGGGGACTGAATATATATATTTGTTATGTTCAATTCCTACATTTTCCACAAAGAGTCAATAAGTATTCTGCATAAGCAGAATTGCTCTCTTAATTTAAAAATTTCTTTGGAGGAAAAAAGTAAAAATTTCTTTGGAGAAAAATTATTATTCTCTAAACAAATTTCAAGCTTAACTTTTTAATTTATTCTTTATTCATATCTTAAGTATCTAGAATATTTTATAGTTTCTATCATGGTTGAGTAGATACATATTTTTGGACCAATATTTAGATTGTAACCATATAAATAACTAAGCCCATCTGTTTAGAATCATTAATTCACCGTCTGATTAGTTTAAGAGTAATGACAAACTTTCAATAAATATTTATTAAACATATACTATACTTCATTTATTTGAACCTATCCATCAAAATTTTAAAATGAGTTGTGCAAGTATATGTATGTGTCTGTATAGATAGGTGTGTAGCTACTTACAATTTTAATGAATTATAATGCATTTTCATGCTAAAAATGTGAACTTACAGGCAAACATCTCTTGGCTCATGGAATTAGCAATCATGTGGGCAATGGAAACGAATTAAGTTCATTTAGAACAAGAGTGAAAGGTCATTGAATTTGGGACTTAGACAAGGAACTGTTTATATAATAGATACTAGGCATGCAATATAATAGGATCCCAAGGACACTTCACAGAAGAATGAAAATTCATTACAGAAGAGGTATCTGAGTATAACAAGATGTTGAGAACTAACTGCTGTGCTTTTCTGTCTCAAAGGTAGTTCCTGTGTAGTTCGACACGCTTTACTACTATGCCCCCATCCGGTAAACGAGCGTGGTAATAGTGCAGGTACTGGATGGAATCCACTATAGGGAATATGCTCCCCTTATACGAGCATGGCTTTCACTCATTTATGGGGCTCAGATCATCTCTGTAAGGTTCATTATGAAATATTAGCACTGTTCTATGATTCCCATCTGGGTACTCAATCACTTCCAAAGAAAACTGTGCTTCCTGCTGGAATAAGAAGTCCTCCTTTGCTGTCTAATTAGGTACACATCACAGAGGATGGAAAATGGGATGCAAAGGGAGAGTCTTCAGGGCTGCATGAGTTACTTTAACTTCTTTGTAAAGTCAGATATTAGAATATCGTTTTCATGTGTTATTTTCTACTTACGTTGCAGGATGTTTAGCAGGAAGATCTGTGGGCCCAAGAATATGTCAACTTAAACTACACTGTAATGGGACTTGAGTTGAAAATATGTAATTTTAGTTTACTTTTAATTTCTAAAGAAAAAGTTAAGAGAACATCTAGATATTCTAAAAATGATTGATAGGATCTTATTTCACCTTTTTTCAAAAGACAGGTAATTATTTTATGAATAAAACACAGATAATAGACCAACAATTAGGAATAATGGTTACCTTCTGTGACATCAGGAAATAACAACAGGCTTTTTGTATTTTGGATGCTGCTGTCTCTAGAAGTTGTAAAGGGCTAGTATAGCCTAAAAAGGTGTGTGATGTGCAGGAGTGGGGTAGGGTGTAACTGATCCGGGCTTAGGTAAGCAGCTGCCATGCATCACAAATGAGACACTCAGCCAAAGGCTTGCCTGCAACCTCTAAAGCTTCAGATGCTGTATGTAGTTAGAAAGACTGGAATTTCTTTTCGAATTACTTTAGTACAAAGCTATATTTATCAGAATTTGAGCCCTCTACACATACATATACTTCTAAGATGCCATCATAGTAAAGACCAACAATTTGGTTGCATTTCAGGGAGAAAGGCTCCACTGAAATGAACATTGTGAGGAAACTCAATTTAATGATACCTCGGAGTATATTCTTGCTTCATATACTGTTTTCATTACAAGGTAAGAACTTATATGAAATTCTAAACTTATTTTACTGTATTTTAGTCTCTCTTGCAACTGATAGGAACAGCATTTTGGAGTCATTAGAAGGGATATATACTAAATGACACCTGGACCACCTTTTTGAAAACTCTTAGTAATATGTAGATGATTTGGGACTTTGGTTTTCATTTTTTTGAGTCTTTTCTTCAAATATTAAATTAGGCTTTTATCATGCTAGGCAACTATACTGGAAGAAACTCTGATTCTGATTTTTTCTTTTCTAAAAGATGATTTACGATAGTTGTCTGTATAATTTAAATATTTGAATTTTATAATAAATTAAGAGAAATTGAGTACTTAAACTTTCTTCGTGCATCAACCAAAAGGAGAATGGTAAAAAGTTGTTTGTAAGAAGGGCTTCATCTTTTAGGGCTAAGAATTGATTTTCAATTATTTTTATGGCAATTTTATTTATAAATTGATGTTTATAAAAAAATTCTCATGGGGAAAGCCTTTATTTATATTCCCTTGTTAGTTTTTAATCACTGAAAAGAGCTATATATTTTGGAGCTTGAAGGGGAAGTGGGAGAAATTACTGAAATGGAAGACTAGCAAGGTCATGGACCCCATCTTCCAATCCTTGTAGTGACTGGAATTCCAAGGAGAAAATGTCATAGAGCATTGAAAACCAGAGGGGACTTTCAAGATGCACTTGTCCACTACCATCATTTTTTTTTAAGATTTTATTTATTTATTAGAGAGAGAGAACATGCATAAGCAGGGGGAAGCCCAATGCCCAATACCATTTTTTTGATGTGTTTGCTAGCTTGCTTAAGCTTGGCATTTACTAAATGGCAGGACCGAGACTAAAACTTGGATCTCTGACTCCAATTTTAGTGCTCCCTCACTGTATTATGTCTGTATGGATCCAAGTATACTGTGCTTTCTATCCAGATTAACAGTCCCTCTAAAGTCTCACGGGGAATTGGCTGCTCAAAATCTACTAGCAAATACTAACTAACTCACAGCAAAATTCAGTCTACATTTCAGAATCTAGGTTAAAATGATCTGTTTAATAACCAGAACATGGGATCAAGGTATTTGGATAATTTTTTCCCCATTCTTATCTATATATATTTATCTCTGGCAGGATATATTTGTGGATCATCCATCTTGACGAAAGTATCAAAGTGAGTATTTCTTGTTCTTTCTGTCCTCTAAAACATAAGGTTAATGGGAATGAGCATAGCTCAGCAGATAAATGTACCTGCTTTTGAAAAAAAAAATAGATATTTTACAAAGTAAGGGCATGAGATGTGTTCTTTAAAAACAGTTCCACAAATTAAAAATTATCAGCTGTTCATTTCCCTATTTATGAAGAAAACATCTTTTTTTTTTTCATTTTAATTATAAAATGAGTTCTTGTGGTGTCCAATGACTGTAAATACTAAGGAGATGTTACTTTCACTTCAGTGATTTATAAAGATGTTATGTTGAGTAATTTCCCCTTTTATATTGTTATTATTAATATACATTGTTGATTATAAATGTGCTATATCAACATAGAATAAAGTAATTTTTAATGATAAAAACAATAAAATTGTTCTAGCACTAAATAATGAAAATCATTTTTGGGCTAACTCTATCTGCTTAATGAAAGCAGAATTCTATTCATCATTTGATTTTGATAGATCACAATTTGTTGTGCTTATTCACATTAATGTTAATCTGTGCTTTATGACATGGAAAGGGAGAGAAGTATTATGTTTGGAAAAAACAAATGTGCTCTTGGCGAATACTTACCTCACCAGTTTTATGAAGTCATGTGGAGAAAATATAGTGTGCCAGTGCTACAATATTACACGATTTTGTTTATTTTTCTATCTTGGAGTTCCTTCCTAAAATTCAGTTTACATCAGAGATTGGAGAGATCTGGGGACACTCTTGAATTTTGTAAAATGAGACAGCACCACCACCCAAATCTAACCCCTCCAAGAGGGGAGGGGGACCTTTTAAATGTTAAACCAAGAAAGACCTCTTTGATAAAGTGATGGAAATCAGAAGGAAAACATCAGCTCTCTCCTGGGAAAGGCTTGTTCAGGTTGCCTAGGGGCCTTTGACTATACAAGTTCTTTTTGTTTTCTTCCAGAAACGGGTTTAATGAAAATCAACAGAAAAGAGCCCTTTTAGCTCAGGTAGGTTATGCCTCCGATGGAGAGAGGCAGAGGAATAATCCATTCTGCTTTGGGACTCTGCTGTCATTTCAACAATGAAACCTTTGTGAAGGGGAATAAAATGCTAAGAACAAGACAGGAAGGAGAAAGAGGCAGAGGACCTTCTCCATTGCTTTTCTGCAGCCCTCAATTCAGGCTCAGTTCACATTGACTTGTTTACTCAAGTGTCTTTTTTGCTGTTCACCTCAGTTACCTGCTGAGGCTTACAGCCTGTGTGGAAGATTTCATCTCATCTACTTGCCAGAAATTTTTAGTTGGTTTAAAAATTAAGCACGATATCAGAGCAATGACAGTCAGACAAACACAAGTAAGCAGGGACAGAGAAAGGTCTATATGGTGCAAAAGGGCATCCGAGGCGACCTGGTGTCCTGACAGACAGCTGTGATAGTGTCTGACAAATCTCAGTGACAGACACTCTTGGAGAGGTAACCTTTATTTTTGGAGAGATGTGTAGCTTTGAATCTGGGAAGGCCCTTTTGCCCGGGTCCCCTTCTATAAGGGATGCTGGCTAACATAGTTGCAATGTTTTCAAACTCTGATTGGAATGTTCAAAGAGGAAGGTTAAGAAAATATTTCTCTGTAAAAGACAGTTGGGAAAAGAGAGGATCCTAACTTAAAGGCATGTATGGGCAAGTAATGTAATTTGGGTATTTATACAGCAAACGGCTTATGTATTCAAGGAGGCCTTTGTCAAATCCTGAAATGCAATCAATTCGGCTGTATTTTCTGGTAAAGGCCTGAATTTTTTATATTTTTTGATGTTAATTAAAGAGAAATGAAGATGGATTTGACAATTTAGAGGGCAGAACCAATTTATTCTTATTCAAAATAGAATATTTTTTTGTACCTAAATGGGTAAAAGATTGGAATGGAAACACTTTTTTCCCCCTTAAAAAGTGTTTTGTGTACTTAAGTATTTATGTATCATGTGAAGTGGTTAAAATGGCTTTTCTCTGAGAAACTGAACTACATGTCTGTCAGTTGACCATGTTAACCACAAAAAGACATCAGCATGACTCAGTAGAAAATCCAATTTTGAAAAAACTGCATTTTGGCGAACCCACCAGTGTCAAAAATCTGTGAAATACACCCCAAAGTTGTCACATAAAGTGACCTCTGGATGGGGTTATACTGTTGTCCATTCAGATATTTCTAGAATTTGTCTAATTTACCCCGAAGGAGTTACCTTTGGTTAGCAAGTGAGGAACACACTTACCTTGTCCTGAGTTCCCTTTTAGAGAGAATGATGAGCAGGCCACCTACCCCTGCTCTTCTATGTCCTGCAGCTACAGATCATGCATCAACATTGTGTGACATCTGAACAGGTCTTAAAAGAAGAAATGCTGAAGAAGAAAGGCGGTGAGGTCATAATCACGCGTTGCACTGTTTGGGTTGAAATCTCATGTGTCGTAAGGCCATTCTTGTCCACTGATTCATAACTCCTGCTCTAGGAAGACGGAGCATTGATGGATAGTTATCCATGCAAATAAGGATTCAGAAATATGTTGGCAATGAGATGAACAATGAGCCAAGAAAGGGGAGACAGGGACTCCTGTCAGTGGTGTATTTGTGTGCCACCATGATTTCTCATCTAACGATAGTTTCTCTGTGCTTCTCTGTGGAGATGTTATCAGCAAGGAGGAAAAATGGGCTGTCATCTTTTATCAGTTATGTGAATGTATGCAACCACTGCCTGGAATTCTTTTGCATTTGTGTTACATTTCAAAATTTGTCTCCTGAAAGCAGGTCCTGAGACAGACTTGGGTGCAGCCAGTTTATTTGGGGGAAGTGCACAAGGGGTGGGGGAGAGGAAAGTGAGACCAGTAGGGGAGCAAATATTATAGAGTATGTTAAGGAGGGGCTCCTAGGGCTCAGTCTTGGTGGGGGCCCCCTGAGGAGCTGTGTAGAATGAGTTGTAGAATTGTTTCTCCAAGGGATGGGGTAAATTGGGGGTACTTATCTACTGATTCCTATCTCTCATTGGTTGAGGGATGGCCTCTGGGAGGCCTTCTATCCCCAGGGAGGCATTTTCTGTGGTTTCTCCTACTTGGATTCTGCCCTGGGGCACAGACAGAAAGAAACCAGTGTTTGAAGCTGAGGGGTCTTGATGTGCACAGAAACCCAGATGCAGGTGGGCTGAGAGGATGCGAAGGGAGATTCAACAGAATCTTTTATAGTCATGTTTCTGAACAGGCTTGGCAGGCAGATCATTCCTATTTGAATAATGCCTAAATTCAGTTCAGTTGGTATTTGTTGATGACATTCACGGTGCTAGAGAAAAAATGAATAAAGGTGCTTATTGTCTAGAAACTCAATGCCTCGTGAAGGTAGGCTGGTAAAGAAGTCATTTCTGTGTAACTTGTTCTTCATATCTAAGATGCCATTAATTATTTGCCATTATTTATATGACTCAAAAATAAAAGTGTTCCCAATTATAACTGTAAGATGCCATTATGAGTTCAGGTTTACTAAAAAAGTAAAAACTATGTATGGGTCTTGTGTTAGCATTGATGAAATGTGGAATGATGCACGAAACATGTTGTCATTAGGATGCTGAGGTAACTAGGATGCTTCTGTGGCCAGAAGGCTGCTATGTTGAGTAGTTGTCACTTCCGTGGAGGTGTAGCCTGAGTTGGGTGAGAGCACCTGGAATCAAAAAAATTATATTTCTAGCCTTGGTATATTCTTGTCTGATGTATTCAGTTTTTGCCTAGTAATTAAATTAGGTAACGTATTTACAACCCTTTTGTGTGCCCAGCTCTACTATTGGGGCTTTACACTCGCCATTTCATTGAATACAATTCTACTCTTATTCCATTTTATACATTGGGAAACTGAGGCTGCACAGATTAAATAATTTGTTCAAAGTTATAAGACTGTATGAGGCAGAGTTGAATCCACTGTACACTTTTAGTGAGCATCACAGATAATTCACTGGAGCTGAAGTCAGATTTTGGCTCCCAGGAATACTGATGGCTATGCTGGACGTATGCAGTTGGAAACAAGATGGCTGCAGACAGGATAAGATTTGCTGTCTTGGAGAATCAAAGTCAGAGACTGTTGTGAGTTTAACTTAATTTGAAGACAGAGGCAAAGGCAGAAAGGAGAGATTGAGCAGTGTGGATGAAACCTAGGAGAAATAAGAACAGGAAACAGTGAACTTAGAGGAATAGTATTAAGCAAGGAGTTTAGAAAGGAGTGTTGAAGTTGAGAGAGAGTGTGGGAGTCCTCTTCTCTGACATGGGGCAGGTTTGGCTATTGAAAGAAAAAGTACTTCGCTGGAGAATACTAGAATAAAACTCTGTGTGTGGGAAGGAGACCAGCATCCGTTGAGGTAGGACTTTGGACCTGAAGTCACATTCCCTATCACCCCTTTCTTCTTGTCCTTCACCCTTTCCAGTTTTTCTGACAACATCTGGTACTCAATTTGACAATTATGTGGCAGACTTTGGGAGTATGCGTTCTTCTAGTGAACATAGAAATCCTATTTGGAAGGACACTGCTTTAGACCATACACTAAATTGTCACTGAGTTTGAATAAAAATCCTTGCTTAATTAGTTTCAGTAATCCACAATTATTTGCTATTAAGCTGTATTGACCTCCAAAAATCTTAAGGTTTATCAGGGTTGCTTAGATTAATACAAATCTCCTTATTGCTAATTCTCTCCGTGTGAGGCACTACACTGGAATTTTTACATACATCATTTTAATTTATTGTCATAACTGCACAATTAATTAGGTACCCATCATTCCCATTTTACAGACAATAGAAATAGGCACTAGGAGGTTAGGAAACTTTTTGTTTGTTTGTGTAAGAGGTTAGAGAACTTGCCTAAGAGTATGGAAGACTCAGGATTCTCACCCAGGTCTGTCCGATTCCATAATTCATACTCTTAACCATTACCTTAAAGTGGTGGGCAGTCTATAAAAAGATATATTTGAATGTTCTATGGACTTTAAAGTGTCAGTTCTTTGGAGACTGAGCAGGACACACTCACCGCAGCAGCAGAAGCATCTGTGGATGGTGTCCTCACAGATGGCTCTGCAGACAGTGCAGACGTCCCCGTCTGTTGGTTCCCCAACCCCATGCGTTTTCTCCAGGCCCATCTGTGCTTGGAAATATCAGAGAAGAGCTTCTTCTGTAGGCAAAGCAGTCAGTCAATACAAAGATTACACTCCTCCCTGGTTCCTTTTCAAGGAGGACAGGGATGCAGGAGAAGAATGAGCTCAGAGAGGATAGAGACTCGTCAAAGTCAGGTAAGAGGCAAAACCAAATCTTGAGGTCAAGTCCTCTAATCACAAAGGGCTCCTCTGGGACCCTCCTTGGTTGCCTCCAGAAGACAACAAAATAGAGTTAACACTTTATAATTTCTGTATCTGTAACTATTTCCCAGACTTCCTGATTTGCATGTTGGGCTTGAATTAAATACTTTAACTGTCTTGAATTCTTATTTCTGTCTTTCAAAGTTGGAAGCAACGTCTCCAAGATATTTCTTCCATGAAGCTCTTAATTGGGGTGAGAGCAAAATAAAAGGTCAGTGTCATACATTTGGTTTTGTATTTGCTTTCTTGAAAGTCTCCTGTGAGGGATATATTGAATTAACTATTGCCATTTAATGCAAGGAGGAAACTGAGCCAGGGTGGTAATAATAGTAATAGTTAAAGTCACTTCATGTAGAATTTGAATTACATTTGGAAATATTCAGGGTTAAACAATTAGAGTAGGCTGATAACTACATGATCAGAGAGAATTATCACTGCGTATTAGACAATTTTTTTTTGAAGCATTTACTGGCTCCTTGATTCCTTGGCATCCTTATTTTTGCTTACCTATTTCCCATTTTCATTAAGCAGAATGCTGATGAGAAGTTGAACTTTAATTCAATTTTTTCATTTTGCTCAAAATACAATTCCTGTCTATTTTTGGTTTGATACTTGTTTTCAGTAGAATAAACAGGGCTTGTAGATAAATTTTTGAAGGAGATACGTGTGTGTAGGTGTTTAAATATTGATTTGTTTATTTTGAAAATGTAAGATTGTAGTCTAAGATAAAATTTAAAGGGGAAAGAATTTCATTTAAATTTGTGAAAAACATAAATTCTTACCTGTATTGATGATCAAAACTGAAACAGCTCATTTTTCCTCAGTTAAGATGTACTTAGAGAGTTGTAGGTGTTTAAATGTGAAGAGATATTTTAGCTCAGTAGATCTTAGAGGTAGAAGGACAATAGGGTTTTCTAATTCTTAGGCAGAATTGTGGTTAAATCATCTCAGTTAGTTAACTGTCTTCCATGACCTAACATATTCCAGAGAGATACTACTTGGTGGTGACTCAGAGATGTGTTCTCATTCTCTTGATGTGTTACTTAAATTCTTCCTGTTTGAAATTTTCCAATTGCTCCTTGTCCTCTCTTCTTATTAGAGGAAAAATTTTTCACTGTGATTCATTTGCATTTTCAAAACTCACTCAGGAGCTCATAGTTTCTTGCTTCCTCTTTTCAACAGAATCCTTTGGGGCAATGTTTCTTTCCATGAAAAAAGAATATGTTTGGTGATGAGCGGCCATGATGTTGCTTTAGACCCCATTAAAATTGAGTATGGGTCAGAAAGAATGTATTATTTGTAACTGAGCCTGAAGATTAATTAACACACACATTTTGAATGAAATGTTTAATTCTCAGAAATGAGAGTTTCCTTTTTTTTTTTTTTTATATTTTGTCTGATTCCTCGAGCTAATGATGGACATTTCTTTAATACAACACTTGTTCCTGGAGATGGAACCGTTTGGACGTGCAGCCAGGCCAAACTCTGTCAACGGAATCTTCTGCAGCTTGGGCATTTCTGGTTCTCATCATCTGGGACAGGGATTCCTTACATGGGAACTTGACCTTTCAATTGCTTGAAGGAAGCTAACCTTTGCTCTCAGGGTAGTTTGAGATGTGAAAGCTTGTCTTTCTTGTTTCACAGCACACATAATGAAATGAACTAGATAGAGATTTGACGGGTTTAATTCTTTAGCTCATCAAGGCAAGAATCCCAGGGTTCTGTTTGAATTAATAATGGTTACAGTTAGTCCAAGCTAAATCTTGACATATTATGTTTACAAGAACTGATGCACGCCAGAAGATAACTTTTTTTTTCTTGTCCTTCAGGTTCTTGTCCTCATGAATGCCTTAACGGAGCTTTCTGTTCTAAGACCGGTACATGTGACTGTCAAATATTTCAGGCACTTGGGACACGGTGCCAGATTGGTAAGTTACAGGGATACTTGAGAAAATTGTAAGTCAAGGAGAACTTTAAGGTGTAATTGGCTGTATCAGTGTTCATCCACTGAGAGTTGGGGCGATCATATTATGTATTAACTTGAGTGTCCATAAATCATTCCCATAATTTAGAAACAATGTAAAAGAAAATGCGTATGTCCACTTTCCCTTCTCACTGATCTCTACTACTTCCTCAAGTTTTTTTTTCTGCTTCATGGACGGATGTTATCAGTCCATTAAACCAGGTTCTTATTCATTTCTGTTTTTGCTTTATGAATTAGATTTGTTAGATTTGTTATTTGGAGCCACTCATTCTTTTTGACTTTGAATTAATTGGTCATTCTGTACATAAAATAGAAACAGTTCTGAGAGTTCTTCAAAGGCAGAGGGTTCTCTAAAACATTTTTATCTACATTATCTGGGATAGTAGATAGGATTGAAGCTCCTACCTCAATAAGGATAAATATTAATTTGTTTAATAGGTATTTATGGAGTAGCTACTAAATCCCAGGCCTGGAACTGGGGATACAATGGTGAATAATATAAACATGTTTCTGCCCTCTGGGAGGTTACAGTCTGGAAGAAGGGACCAATGAACGAGGGATACACATT
The DNA here is from genome assembly GCA_028646535.1 of Procyon lotor. Taxonomy (NCBI): domain Eukaryota; kingdom Metazoa; phylum Chordata; class Mammalia; order Carnivora; family Procyonidae; genus Procyon; species Procyon lotor. The sequence goes on from CM053611.1 coordinate 76,742,277, forward strand.
AATTATACTTGTATCACATGCTATAAAGGAAAGTACAAGATTCTGTGAAAATCTGCAACAGAGTAAGGCATACTGTCAGAGAAGACTGAACAATGAATTGCTCAGTTTTTTCCCTGAAAAGACCAATGTTGATCAAGGCTAAAAAATTTAGGTAAAATCACAAAGAAAAGAAAATGAATGTGCCTTATCTTTGTGCTTCCTGTAGCGTGCATTAAAATGTTTTACACTGAGTGCTCAGTAAAGGTCATTGATTTCCATATTATTCTAAAGGGAAGGGTCTAGAAAATAAAAATAGAATAGAGGATTATCCACAAAGGGAAGAAGGGAGGTAGTCATGAAGGCAATGTGAAATGAAGTTGTATGATTTAAGATGAATATTGCTTGAAATTTGGCCAGTTTAAGGCTATGAATTCCTAAATTCCAGCATCCTTTGGATGACTAATGCTCCCCTTCCCAAGGTCTCAGACATATAAACATGATCTTTCTTTTGTCAGTGGTTATTTTTCTCTGTGGATTCTATTAAGATATTTTTGAAAGAATTGCAGAGTCTGGAACACTCTAGTGCTGTTTATGCAAATTTTAGGGCACTCAGTGGTGACATTTCTTTCTTTTCTAAGCCATTGTATTTGTTTTATCACTATTACCTTCTTTCACTGTATCATTTTCCTTACTCTTCTTCCAGTCTTCCACTGGAAGCAAAACTTAAGGAAGTTTCTAACACAAAACCTTTCTTCAAAACAACTGGGAGACTATATTTTCCTTTAGGAGAGTTTAATAGTTTTGAGAACAACTCATATTTTTATGTTGGATGTTTCTTTCTGTGATGTCGACACCAAAGAAGAAAATATTTATTTTCATGAAGATTAGAATCACCTACCATAACTGAACTTTGCCAGAAACAGGATTTAATTTCTTTTATTCTATTAAATATTATCTTATTTCTTTTCAGTGCCAAACATGGGCAATGGCAGAGATGGGATTTGCAAAACCTGGGGACAGTACCACTTTGAAACTTTCGATGGCATTTACTATTATTTCCCAGGAAATTGTTCTTACATTTTTGCAAAGGACTGTGGCAATTTGGAGCCTCAGTACACTGTATGGGTAGGTAATCCTAGGGCATAATTAACTTAAAGATTTTTTTTTCTTGGCAAAGTCTGTATTTTTAAAGGAGTGCACAAATGATGGAAATATATAATAATAATAGCACAAATACTTGGGGCTCTGACGGGGGAAGGAGAAGGATTCGTTTTTAATGGGGTGGACCCAATTTGTAGCTAAATTGAGTCTATCCTATTGAGATGGAACTTTGGACTGGGAGAAGAAGGGTTTAGATCCATGTTATAGATTTAGAAGAAGGGTTTAGATCCATGTTATAGAGTTATAGGTAATGCAAAATGTCTATATCACAATGTCATAATCACACTTCCAGTTGATATCCCCATTATTCAGATTTTAATTGAACATTTTGAAGAGGGAGTGGGTTTGGATGCTAACCAAATTGCTCGTACACATTTCTTTCCTGACACTACCACTGTGATGTACCCTTGGATTAATTTTTTTTGAAGGCATCCCTTAGTGTGATCAGAGGCTGGCATTCAGGAAATGGATCACAGAAGCAAGGCCCAAGGACATAGAGACAGGCAGCTACTTACTCGGTTGGTTCATACTGTATAATTGAGCTCAGAGAAATAGTATTTAGCTGAATTCTTGATTTGGAAGAATTCCCAAGAGACTGCTCAGAATGCAAGCTGCAGAGTGGCTCTAGTTGAAGTAAAAAAGCCAGGGACTCTTTCCCTATCCCACTCTCTTCCCCTGACTTTCCAGCCCTCTCCAAGCAGAGTCATGAGATGGCTGTGCTCTCCTGTTCAAAAGATAGAACTCTCCATAGGCATCCTTTGTTCAAACCTGTTTTCTTTTTCCCTTCTAATTTAAATTGGAGTTGCCTAAATTTTCCCCTCCTAGGTAGTGCAAATCTTAAAAAGTAGGCTTTGAAGTTTTTAAAGAGCAACAAAAGCCTTGTGACCCAGAAAGGAAATGAGGTCTATTGAAAGCTAACTTATGGGGCATAAGGATAAAAAAAATGCTCTGTCTCTTTAGATAGGGAAGTCAGTGGCATGCATCTTCAGTATTTACAGGGCTCCTGTTTTCAGCCACTTATTGTCTGTTTCTCCTCCACTCTCTCGCCGGGTTTATCACTCAAACACCTTCTGACTCCCTCATTGAAATGTTCTTGTCCAGGGTCTCACCCTTCTGAGGAATAAAGTGTCAACTAGATAATCTATCCTTTGATAATAGCATACAATGCTGAACTGTGCTCCCAGAGCTAATTTTGTTTCTACTTGGCTCTGTTTTGGCTGGTGGAATTTTCTTTCTAGGCAACAAATCCATTCGTTTTAAATGTCAGCTTTCTCCTGATTATAGAAGTAGTTCACTTTTCTTTTCATTTCTTTTTTTTTAAGATTTTATTTATTTGAGAGAAAGAGAACTCAAGCTGGGGAGGGGGCAGAGAGAAAGGGAAAAGTAGACTCCCCCATAAGCAGGGTGCCCATGTGGGGCTTGATCCCAGGACCCTGAGATCATGGGCTGAGCCTAAGGCAGATACTTAACTGACTGAGCCACCCAGGTGTCCCTGTTCTCACCTTTGATAAACTTAAACCTCTTAACAAGCTGCAAGTTATAAGATGACAAGTAAGTGGTTTTACTCAAAAATTAGTCAATCTTTTACAACAAAGTTCCCGTGTATCGTTTATACTTCTTGAAGTAGTTCACTTGAAGAAAATTTGAAAAATTTCAGAGAAGTCTATAAAAATAGTGTTTGAACTACTGCTATATAGACTGTGGTCGATGGACATTTGGGCTCTCTCCATCCTTTGGCTATTGTAGATAATACTGATATAAATATCAGGGTGCATGTACCCCTTCGAATCTGTATTTTTGTATCCTTTGGGTAAATACCTAGTAGTGCAATTGCTGGGTCATAGGGTAGTTCTATTTTTAATTTTCTGAGGACCCTCCATATTGTTTTCCAGAATATTACTGAGCCATCAGAAAGAATGAAATCTTGCCATTCGCAATGACATGGGTGGAGATAGAGAGTATTATGCTAAGCAAAGTAAGTCAGTCATAGAAAGACAAATACCACATGATTTCACTCATTTGTGGAATTTGAGAAACAAACAGATGAACATAGGTGAGGGGGGAAAGAGAGAGGGAAGCAAATCATAATAGACTCTTTTTTTTTTTTTTTAAAGATTTTATTTATTTGACAGAGAGAAACACAGCAAGAGAGGAAACACAAGCAGAGGGAATGGAATGGTAGCGAGAGGCAGGCTTCCCGCAGAGCAGGGAGCCCAATGCGGGGCTCGATCCCAGAACTCTGGGATCATGACCTGGGCCAAAGGCAGCCACTTAAGGACTGAGCCACCCAGGTGCCCCTCATAATAGACTCTTAAGATTAGAGAATAAACTGAGGGTTGTTGGAAGAGGATAGGGGTTGGGCTAGAGGGGTGATGGCTACAAAGGTGGGCATTTGTCATAATGAGCACTGGATGTTGTAGGTAAGTGAAGAATCACTAAATTCTACTCCCAGAACCAATAGTACTGTGTATGTTAACTAACTAGAATTTAAATAAAAATTGGAAAAAAAAGAGTTACCACTGCTAATGATTTCACATATTTTCTTCTCCTCTTTTTTCCTCTGAATTTTAAACACATTTATAATCTTGAAATCATACTATATATAATTTTCTATCTGAGATTTTCACCTGAAAATTATGTTAAGAACTTTCTTGCATGTCAAATATTCTTGAAAAACCAAAATTTTGTTAGGTGTCTTTGTTCCAATTTATGGAATATCCAAATTCTTTATTTATGGCCTGTTTTGGAAATTTAGATTTTTAAAAATATTTTGTCTTTTAATAGACACATTGATCAACATCTTTATGCATATATCCTTTTTATATTCCTGATTATTTCCTTCTTCTTTTTCAATTTAATTTTACTTTTATAAAAATAATACATGTACATAGTTTTAAAAATTCATCTAAAGCATGTGAAGCAAAAATATAGCCCTTGATTGCCTTCACTCCCAACCCTAGCTAAAATCTGGCTCCCAAAGGCAATTACTTCAACTTCTTAAGCTGCTTCTTCTGGCTTTTATATTATGTGCCCAAATATGCTATTATTTCTTTATCTTTCAAAGTTAAGCCTTGCTCAATCATTTCCTACTACAGAAGATGGAATCATCTTTGTTATATCTCCCTTCCTACCCCTAACACACACACACACACACACACACACACACACACACACACACACACACACTTTCCTTCCCTCTTCTTTACAGAGTTGCATCATCATCTTAGGTTAAATGATATGTGGTTATTATTGTGATTTACATATTACATATATGCATGTATATATGAATTCACATAAGTATTGTTTAGAATGAGCCCAGTAGTTTATTATGATTTTGTTTCTCCTTTTTGTGCATTTGTATAGAGTTAGCAATTATCCAATTTTTTTGGTGACATTTTTTATATTCTAATCACTAATTTTTTTCTTCAAACTCTCTAGCTCCATAAATTTCTCCTCAATATGGTCAGATATTTATACTTTACTTTTTGAACCTTTGAAATTAACTTTGGAATAGAGTAAGATAATCTTACATTCTTCTCATTCCTTCTCCTCTTGTTTTCTTTATTCTCCTCTTTCTCTTTTTCTCTTTCTCTCTTCCTTCTTTCCTTCTTTCCTTCTCCCTTCCCTTCCCTTCCCTTCCCTTCCCTTCCTTTCCTCTCTCTCTTTCTTTCCTTCCAGTTAACTAATTTTCCTGTCAAGTTTTGAGAAGTAATCTTTGTCTTCCCTAAAATATTATTTTATTTTTAGAGCAATTTTATTTTTAGGGAAGTTGTTAGTCACTTTTGCAACCTCTAGGTATTGCATTTTGTAGAGTTCCATTTCATGAGTCTCTAACATGACATGGACATGAAAACTACAAATGTGTTTCTTTGTGGTACTCTACTGTCTTCCTGTCAGAACTAATTGTTTTCTAGTATATACCAGGTATCTTTAAAATAATAAGTCAGTCAAGAGAAAGACATATACCATATGATTCCACTCATATGTGGAATTTAAGAAACAAAACAGGGGAAGGAAAGAAAAATAAGATAAAGACAGAGAAGGAAGCAAACCATAAAAGACTGTTAACTCTAGGGAACTGAGAGTTGCTGGAGGGAAGGTGGGTGGGGGGATGGGGTAATTGGGTGATGGACATTAAGGAGGGCCCTTGAAGTGATGAGCACCGGGTGTTGTATGCAACTGATGAATTATACCTCTGAAACTAATACTATACTGTATGTGAACTAACTTGAATTTAAGTAAAGCCTTGAAAGAAAGAAAAAAAAGAATGTTGACACTCATCATGTAAGGATTCAGCTCATTTTTAAAATATGCTGAATTATCAGGGCACCTGGGTGGCTCAGTCCTTAAGCGTCTGCCTTCAGCTCAGGTCATGATCCCAGGGTCCTGGGATCGAGCCCCCGCATTGGGCTCTTTGCTCAACAGGGAGCCTGCTTCACCTGCTACCATTCCCTCTGCTTGTGTTTCCTCTCTAGCTGTGTTTCTCTCTGTCAAATAAATAAAATATTAAAAAAAATATGCTGAATTATTTTATACTTTATGAAGTTAATTTTGTTGTCCCATATCTTTGGTAAATTTTTTTATCTCTTGAAAATCCTAAATGGGGTTGTAATTTTGTAAAGTGGCATAGGTCAAACAGTGCTGTGGAGCTGCAAGCAGGCATTGTGACTTTGGTAACTCAAATGAAGGCCTACATATCTGTTATTGGTTCCGATGCTTTCTATTTTTTTTCCCCCTTCAAGGTTCATAATAGCCCTAAGTGCCGTGGTTCCGTGTATTCCTGTTATCGGTCAATCAGTTTGTTCTTTTCAGACCAAGAAGAAATTCGAATTTATGGGCATGAAATAAAAAAGGATGGAATCAGGTAAGATATGATCAATGATATAATGAAAATAACACCATGGATTGATAGAATTTCCAAACATCTCATGCTTGGGATTGAATTATGGGGAGCAGGAAGAGAGGATTTCTTTCAAACAATAACCTTAAGGTTATATCATATAGACATTAAAACTTCAGCAAGCTCTGAGGCCAGTCAGGTGACCAGACTCTAACCAGTTTAACCTCCCTAATGTTTGTGTAGGATACCCTTAGGTTTGCACAGGTACAGATGAGATTATCATATCTTTTTCCCAAGAGAGATTCAGGAGAAATCTTCAGAGTTCAACGCTTCAATTATACTTGTCCTCTTTCTTAAATCTTTTCTTTTTTCTTTCTTTCTTTCTCTTTCTCTCTTTCTTGCAGCTTCCCTCCCTTTCCCCTCCTTCCCTCCCTCCCTCCCTTCCTCCCTTCCTTCCTTCCTTCCTTCACAGTAACTTAAAACTAAATCTTTGGAAGTCTTTTCCAAATGTGTATGAATGAGGTTTGGGTGTCACTTGAGACTTTCTGTTAGTATTCTGACAAAGATTCAGAGCCAATAAATAACTGGTTTCTTGAATAGATCAGGGAGAGGCCCAGTATTGCCTTCTTAGCTACCAAGAAATAAGACCTGAGAATTTGGAGGAAGGGGATATTTATTAGTTTGAAGAAAGGTTTTACATAGGTAAAGTAGGGATACTGTGGAATAATCTATCTTCTAATCTAAACAATGAGAGAATTGCTCAATTTTAAATATTTCTTGGCTGAGTTATGCTAGGAAAAATAAAATGTGGGATGGAACAACTCTGTCTATCATTTAGAATTCATTTGAACCCTGGGGATTCTTTCCAGCTTGGCCAGTCTATGTACTTTTTTTTCTCCGTGTAGATTCCTCAAGAGGCAGCAGGCAAAGCATAAAAGGTTTTGGATGAAGCACCAGGCAGCCAGGCACTGACCTGGGCTTTGTCACGGTCAGGGTACCCCAAGCAGTCTCTCATCTCTCTCAGGCTTATTTTCTTGATCATTTGCGTTCTGTACTTCTCATTTTCTTAGAAAAGAAATCTGACTCTTTTAAAGGGGATAATAATGCAATTGCATATGTATTTTTTGGAGCTGACTTTATTTTATTTTATTTTCTCCAAATATGTTTATTTTATTTTTTCAGTGTTACAAGATTAATTGTTCATGCACCACACACCCAGTGCTCCGTGCAATATGTGCCCTCCTCAATGCCCACCATCAGGCTTGCCCAACCCCCCAACCCCTCCCCTCCAAAACCCTCAGTTTGTTGCTCACAGTCCACAGTCTCTCATGGTTCATCACCCCCTCTGATTTAAATAGTAATTTAGAATTCCTTATATGGGATTTGGGGTAACATCATGGGCTCTCTAAAAAAATTATGTTTCATAAAACAAAAACACCATCTAAGTAGATTTTCAGGAATACTAACTCTTTGTTAAATCTCAGAGAAAATATTTCTTTGAGGATTTCCATTTGTATGATAGATTCCATTTGTACGATTTGTATGACGTAAAGAGGAAGGTTTTCTTATTATTCAGCTAAGTTGTTTATAATAATGCTGCACCTAGCCTAGGGCCTAACTCAAAGCAGGTGTTAGAGAAATCTTTGCCAAAATCAAATCAAATCAAAAGTGCAAGGCTCTGCAAATTGCACCTTACCTCTCTGGACTTTGGTTCTTTCACCTGTGAAATGAAGGGTTTTGGTACATATGAATCCATGAATAATTTTCAGCATTAATTTGTACATTCATTTTAGTTTGCATTGTGAATGTTTCCTGACTAGGTCACGTGGAGTTTTTCTTAAATTTACAGAGATAATGTAATTTTTACTATTAGCTCCCACCTCTACTAGCATCTTTTTATGTTATACAAAGCTGGATAATCAGTTAGGCATCTTCTATTTTCAAAAATTGTGTATTTCATCAAATTTGCTGTGAAAGAATCAAATGACCAATGACCAAATCAAGAAATATCCACAGCAGAACAATTGTATCTCCATGCACTTAACATTCTGTAGCAAAGAAATATCTTTATAAAACATGATTTAGTTTTTGCAAGTATAGCTTTTATAAACTTGCAAATTTAAATGATATTACTCATACAGGTTTTTACTGTGAATTTAATAGGAATTTCTCATGCTTATAATTTTTAATAAGAATAGGTTATGGTAGTAGTTAACTAGAGTCATATTTGTTCTCCAGTGTAAAGTTTAGTTTTTTTTATTCTTATAAGTAATTCTGCATAAAAAATGATTTGCAACCAGCTCTATACAAGTGGTTGCAGGTATTTTGAATTGTTTCTTTGGGAACTATCACTTTGTTAATGAGTATGTTTGATTTTATGATTTTTATTCTGTGGAGCATGCTCTTTCTGGAAAGGAACTCACTAATTTGAAGTGTTTGAGAGAAGTGTATGAATAAACCAACTAACCTCTCTCCTCACTCATAGTGTTTAAGTTTCACTTAGCATGGCTATTTTAACAAAAATGATTTTTTCCTTCCATTTTCTTAATTATTAGTGCCTGCCCTTTTCTGCAATTTGTGTGGATGAAAGGAGACCAGTGACTTTTCAAAAGTATTTTAGGTGATTTACTGTCCTTTTAAAATGTCCAATTGCTTAGTTTTCCTCAAATCTCTCATTTTTCCCACTTCCTTTCTATGTGTTCGTGTTTGTGAAAAGTAGAAAGACTGGACATTGGAACAGAAGTTTAAATATTCAATGTGACTCTTGTTTAAATAGGCTTAATTATATCCAATTTTAAAAGTATGAATATATCCCCTATGCAATACTGTATAACGAAGTATTTTATCTTCCTAATAATGTACTTTGAAGCATTAAAAATGCAAATTCTAATTAATCATGCCCAGACATTTTTGTTTTGGAAAACAATGACTTCTACCAAGGTGACATTTTGGGGATAGATGCTCCTATTTCCTTATAGCCAAGTTTAATACAAAATTAAACAAAATCCGAACTCAGTGTTTTACCTATTTGCACCATTGTTTCTCCTTACTCCAAAATTGTTGACAAGCATTTTTAGATTATCCTGTATTCTCTAGATAAAAATAAATATATTTAAGCTTTCATTATTCTAAATAGACAAGATTATTTTCCAGATTTATAAAATCATTGATATTTAGCAGAAGTGTATTTTTTCTTGGTTGAAAAAAGCATCCAATTATATGTGGAAAATCTTTACCAGTGGGGAAAACAGGTACCATTTTTAGTTGTCTTTTTATTTCAATATTGAATTTTTCCAAAATGTTGAGATTTCCTCTAAGATGGTTGCTTGGGAAATCTAGCTGCATAGTTTATTCAATAATTTTGAATAATAATGATGTTTTATTTAATTCTCAGTCACTTGAAGAAAGAAATTTATCATCTGTAATGAATTTGTCATCGTAATTCTTAATTGCCTTTGTTCTATTTTTCAAGTTTAACGTTGCCTCAGACTATTGGGCAGGTTTTCCTTGAGAAACTAGCTGACTATGTTCTGGTGAAAACAACCTTTGGTTTTTCATTGGCTTGGGATGGAATATCTGGAATATACCTCAAACTGTCACAGGAGCATAAAGGGAAATCATGTGGTTTGTGTGGAAACTACAATGACATTCAATCTGATGATTTTATCATTCAACGAGGTAAGTGCAGTGGAAGCAATGTGTGGTACTTCTGAGGTCCTCTTACTTCACCGATCAAGCTGTTTGTGTTCAGAAGGGTGCAACTTATCTTAGGATGGGTAAGCTGGAAGCTATCACTTGCCTGTTACAGTGATTTTAAGTGAACGTTGAATAGAAACATGTTTGTGTCATTCTTAAAGACCGTAAGCTAGTTTACATTTACTAAATTAAGATACAAGTCTTACTCATGTAACAAATATTAAATGAGCATTGACTTTGCGTCTGACCATGTTGTAGGAGCTTGGGATACATCAGTGAACAAAACTCCTCCCTCGTCTAGGTTTATCTTTTAGTGATTCAAACCCATTTGAGACAAACAAATATCTTTTGTCTAAAAGTAGATAAGTTTGTCTCAAATGGTAGACAAAAGATATTTTGCATCTAGTCTCCATAGGAATGAATTAACTGACTACCAAATAATGGTTTTGTAAAGATAATGATGTGAACAGAACTTACGAAGCTTGAATAAGAACTTGGGAAGTTGTTTTTTGTGTGTGTTTTTTTTTAAAGAGTTTATTTATTTATTCGACAAAGAGAGAGAGAGAGCACAAGTAGGCAGAGAGGCAGGCAGAGAGAGAGGGGAAGCAGGCTCCCCGCTGAGCAGAGAGCCAGATGCGGGGCTCCCAGGACCTTGAGATCATGACCTGAGCTGAAGGCAGAGGCTTTAACCCACTGAGCCACCCAGGTGCCCTGGAAAGTTTTTTTTTTATCATGTTATAATGATGTACATACCATCATTTATCTACTTATACTAAGTCATGAAACTAATCTCAGTGTGCCATTAAAAATATGCAGTATGCAGTGGAAACAATAAGAGAATCACAGGACACAGTTACGATTTAGGTCTACATTTCAAGGTGCAATAAAGAAGAATACTATTCTTAATATCAGCACTCCAGCCCGTGAATCTTGCTCCAAAGCTTATATGTTGTATAACTTGAGGCAACTCATTAATCTCTCTGATGTTCAGTTATTTTCAGCTGTAAAATAGAGATATAATCATTCTGAATTCAGAGTGTTATCAGTAATAATAACAATATCCTTGGTACTATTTATAGTAACAGTTACTATGAGCATGTAGCTATATTACCCCAAACACTTACACCATCCTGTAAGGAGGCTGTCATTTTCTCAATTGTACAATAAGGACTCAAGGGGATGTGCCCAACACAACAGAGCTTGTAAATGGTTGTGTCAGGGTGGCGTTATAGACGTTACTGGCTTCCAATCCCATGCTTAGATAAATGTGTGAGAAACTGACTTTTAACCTGTAAAAATGCTACATCATACTTATGTTTTATCATATATAGTTCACAGAAAAGCGTCATCCCACCTTGTGTTTTAAGAGACAATGAAAGTCCTACTTAGAATGTGGGTGGGTTCTGGGGGCGCCTGGGTGGCTCTGTGGGTTAAGCCTCTGCCTTCGGCTTAGGTCATGATCTCAGGGTCCTGAGATCGAGCCCCACATGGGGCTCTCTGCTCAGCAGGGAGCCTGCTTCCCCCTGTCTCTCTGCCTGCCTCTCTGCCTGCTTGTGATCTCTCTCTCTGTGTCAAATAAATAAATAAAATCTTTAAAAAAAAAAGAATATGGGTTCTGGAGTCAGATTGTGGGGCTCAAATCCTTCTTTGCCACATATTAAACTTTCTAAGTTTAATGACATAATAATAGTGTGGAGTGGCAAGGCTTAAACGAGATAATCCATGTAAAATATGTAATCCAGTGTCTGGCACATAGTTAATACTGAATATGTTTTAACTAATTTATAATTATCTCCAGGTGTTCTCAGGAAGCCTAGAGAGGAGCTAATAGGAAAACATTTGATTAAAGACATTGTTTTAAGAGGCCCTGTTAAAATGCAAACATTTTACCCAAGGTGGATAATGTATTGTCAGGATTAGTTTACTAGCACTGATAGTAAAGAACAGGGTTCCAACCTATCCATTTTCCTCCTATGTAAAAGGAAGATAATAGTAATGACCTTGGGAGCTTCCTAACCTTTGAGGATCAAATGAGAAAATGTAAGTGAAAATGTTCAAAAGTCTGTGAGCACCACACAGATGTACAGTATTGAGATCATCATGAACTAATGTTTTCAATTGGATATTTAGAATGAGAGAATTCACAAACTTGGAATCTTGAGACTCTATTAGGAAGTAGAGTTTTGGACTCAGGCGGACCAATCAGATGGTCATTACTGATTTCTTTTTCCTTGGTGTCAAAGCTTCATGAAGAAAATAATACTCAATTCAGTTCTTAGTGTTAGAGTTAGAAAAGACAGTTATGGGCAACTTCCCCTGGGGTTTCTGGAGACTGTCGTACGGAGGTGAGGGTAGAACACAGCATCTGCTCTTGCTAGAGGCAGAGAGACTCAGGTAAGGATTTGAGCTAAGGGTTGGACAGACTTTGATAACCCGGAACATAAAATGGTGAGATAACTGGGCAGCATGCTGAAGAGTGTTAGCAGATTCTTGGTGGGAGAAGACTGGCGGGTGGCAAGTGGACTGAATTATGATTGAATTGGCAGAAGGCAAGATGGACCCTGGAAAGTAGATAGGAAGAGCCTAAAGAGAGATTTTAGAGTTTTCACAGTTTAATTTGGTGCACAGTATAAAGCAGAGTAATAAAAAAAACCAAACACCATAACTTACAAGGATGTGACTAGAACCTGCCCTCCGATTTTCTCCCATTGCATTGTAATAATGCAAATGCCTACCGATGAGCTGTATTACCTTTAGCTTTAACGTGCCTAGTATTTTTTTTTTTTTGAAACTCAGCCTGTCCTTTGGTGATTAGATAAAACTTTAGAGGCACTGAGGTAGTTTGATTGAAAGCCATTGAATGCATAGTTTCTTAAAGGTGATTAAAATTATTTTTCTCCCTGCACTTCTACTATTCTTCAGGGATGACTTCACAAAGAAATGAGGCTTTGCAGAAATCCTGTGGTTATAGAAATATTTTAATTGATTGTCTTGTTGGGCTTCTGGTTCAATAATTCATGTTTATAGCTAGCTACACACCAAAATAGATGCCCTGGCTTACTCTTGTTTTTCCCAACATAGTAATTAATAATGCCTCATTTTCACTCTTAGAAAGTGTTCCAGTATGTGCAAGAAATTACTTTACTTGTAGCGTATATTATGTGAAACATTTTAAATTTAGTTTCGCAGTCTTCCAGACAACAGATTGATATAGATTTAAAGTCTCATAATAACCAACTTTTGGGACTCTTTTATTATTATAATGTCATAAAAATAGCTAAATATGTAGCTATAAGCTGGAATTAAAGTGAACTCTAAGGGACTGTCCAGGTTGTTTAGTTACATTAAGACTTGTGCATAGATATTGAAATCAGTGGCCCTTTGGGTAATATTTTAGGTCCTATAGACTTTTCAAAAAAGATGTTTTGAAATGAAACGTGACTATAAATTTACTTAAAAGTAACATCGGGGGTGCCTAGGTGGCTCAGTTGGCTGAGCATCTGACTCTTGGTTTCTGCTCAGGTCATGATCTCAGGGTTATGAGTTCTAGCTCCATCTCAGCTCCCCATTCAACAGGGAGGCTGCTTGAGATTCTCTCTCTCCCTCTCCCTTTCCAGCTCTCTCTCTCATGAGCATGAACATGGGCTCCCTCTCTTAAAAAAACATAACATCAGCTTTTCCTTTTAAAAAAATTATATTAGGGGTACCTGAGTAGCTCAGTTGGTTGAGCATCCAACTCTCAATTTCTGCTCAGGTCAGGATCACAGGAGCACAGCCTGGGGCTCTGTAATCAGTGGGGAGTCAGGTGGAGATTCTCTCTCCCTCTCCCCCACCCCCCACAGGAACTCTTTCTCTCTTTCTCTCACATAAATAAAAACATCTTTTTTTTTTTTTTTAAGTATATTGGACCAGGCTGATGCTTGGTTCAGTGTGTAACATTTCCAACAATATTAGAGACAATGAGGTGGGCCAGGCAAAGTGGGAAGTTTAGGATTCTAATAATCTATTTAAGTTTTGCAACCCCCCCCTTTATTCATTCATTCATTTATTCAGCAAATGTATTTTGAACACCTACTACATGCCAGATACTAAACTAGGGATAAGCATTAGGGGCAGCTTTGACAAACCATTGCCCTATATGTAGAAGAAGACAAAGGAAATAGAGAAAAATTAACATATAATTTTTGTGAGCAATAGCAGCTATGAAAAAAAGAATTTGGGAAAGGAATTAAGAGTGATAGAAGAGTATCAGGTGGTAGTCCAGACTACGTGACTGAGAAGACATCTCTGAGGAGGTCACGATAAACAGGCACCTAGATGAAGTAAGGGAGAGAACAGAAGGAGGATTAGAGGGATTTTTGAAGGATGGGAAGCAAAAGCAAAAGCAAAGTTGGAATGAGCTAGAGTGGAGAACAGTATAAGGTCAGTATGACTGGAGTAGACTGAGCAGGAATAAGAGCAGGAGGAGTGCATGGGGGTGGGTGGGTGAAGGACATGGGGAGTCAGGGGAGTGCAGGGACCAGATCAAAAAAGTCTTCCAGGCCACAGTAAAGTTTGGGATCTTACATTAAGAGAGTGAACCATTCTTTTTTTTTTCTCTCTCCTCAAATCTTTTTTTTTTTTAA
>CM053611.1:76757077-76887738 GCA_028646535.1 Procyon lotor
TTTTGGAGCTAGGACTTTTAATAAGGCACCAAGAAGAGAATTTGGATGGACAAGGAGAACTGGCATTTAAAATTTTAAATTTCAGGAGAGAATTAATTTTATCTTTTCTTCTGTGTAACTAATTTGTTTTCAGCTTTAGTTCTTTATGTTTCATTTATCTTTAGCTCAGAATATCAATATCTTCATCACATTCATGAAACAGACTCTATTAAGTGGCCGGGCTAAGATATGCAGAAAAGAAGTTGAAACCTTGTTTCTCTTCTTTGTTTATCAGAATGGGTTAGCAGTCAATGTTTAACAGGTGGCAGATCTGTCTGCCTTTTTCTAAGGCACCAGTCTCCTCTGTGTATAAACATTCAGGCATGATAACAGTGCAGGATAATATTTCAGATACAGAGATAACTTTTGAACAATGTTTAGCTTTCCAACAAAACAGTTAAAATTCTTTACTTCATAAAGGTTAATGTGAACCTTCAAACATAGTGGAATGGAAAATATTAATTACTTGAAAATCTTGTTACAGTAAGTTAAATATGGTGAGCCATAAGGTATTTTATAAAATGCAATAAGTAAATGGGTCTACATTGTGGTTCCTCCTCTTTTTTTTGGTATTTATTGTTTTAAGTCAGTTCAGTGAAATAAGAGAGCCATTCTCTGAGTCAGTTCCTCCTGGGAATCCTGACTACACCCATCACCTTGACGTATTTCATTGTCCTTTGTAGGGGTGAAGAGGGAAGGAGAGGGAAAGAAAGCAAAGAGCTAGTGCTCTTCAATTTCTTTGAGTCTCAGTGTTCTTGTTTGAACAAAAGATTTATGATTAGGTGTTTGCTATAATTCTTTACAGTTCAGAATGGTTTAAGGGTAGGAAAGGTGTATGGGTGGGGACATGGGATGAGTGTGGTGGAATGGCTTGTGAAACTCCTTTTAATCTCTTCTCTCAGCCACTGTGCTAAGAAGCTCCATATAGGTCCTAGTGACTGAGGTCAATGGTAACCAAAGCAATTCATTTAGGACAATAAAGAAAGCTGAGAAAAAGCCTACTCTACTATTTGGCCATGTTATGGGGCTTTCATTAGTCAAGTTTTGCTTGGTCAGAGTTTCCTACGGGAGACCTAGTCAATCCTGATTCTCTAGGTAGTTTTGACAATGTGCCTTACAAAGCCCAAGAGAGATTGTCACTAAATATTGGTTGATGAGTTAGTAAATCTTGATGGATTCTGTAGGGGGCATCTTAGTGTTTGGCTTTTCAATGTTGTTGTGCTTTATAAGCCTGACTTCAGAAGGGTAGATGTTTCTCTTCTATTTTGTTTTGCTAAGGAAACTGAAGAAGTGAGCAACCTCAAATGAAGGGTACCTTTTATACCATTTTCCCTCAATTTTCTTTTGGTTTGTTTGGTAACTTCAAGTTGGCACCTTGGTATTTCAATGCGC
Source organism: Procyon lotor (assembly GCA_028646535.1). NCBI lineage: Eukaryota > Metazoa > Chordata > Mammalia > Carnivora > Procyonidae > Procyon > Procyon lotor. Next base: position 76,758,509 of record CM053611.1, read on the forward strand.
ATAACCAAAATGAAATATTGAATCAGAAGTATAAGCTATTTGTATTTGGGATATTTGTCTTTACATTAAAAAGTATCATGTGAGCTATCTACCTTTACCCCTGCCCTTGCACCTTAGACCACACACACACATTAGTGATTTCATTGTGTGAGTGATGCTTCATTAAAATGGTCAGAACTGGATTTGAATCTTGGCTCTGACACTTAACAGCTGAACTGTTAGAGTAACTGTTGATATTTCTCTGAGCTTTGGCTTTGCTTTCTCTTTAAAATGGAAATTACTTTTTTTTTTTTACAAGGCTGAGGTGATTATAAAATAAAACCATGGATGTCCACATGGGTCACATTATGAAGTCTTAATAACAGGAATCTAATGCATGTGTTATTTTTAAAAAATAGAACATTTTAAGCTCTAAGTTTTCTTTGTAAATTAAAAAAATAGTATTCTCCTTAATAGTGGAAGACTATGAGAAAATGAAATGAATGGGAGAAACTAAGATGCATATTATCTTTGCTCCCTAGTTCTCCATCAGGCATGATAGAAGGTACCCCACAACTTCATGCCAATGCATGGAGAGTTTCCTCCACTTGTTTTGCACCTGTTCATGTGCCTATGGTGGACCCCTGCAACATTAATCAAGAAAACAGTAAGTCCTTCTTCCTGCATGAGGAAAATTTCATGTATTACTGTAATCTTATGAAATTAAAGACTTAGACATGCGTCTTTATCCAAGCTAGGTTATTTTTTAAAAGAACTCCAGAAAATGACTATTTTATTTACTAGTTCACATTCGCAAGTGTACTTCTTTTGGGTGTTTGCGAATCTCTACACTCCTCACAAATGTGGTCTAGCCTTTTGGGGGTTTCTGATTCTTTAAATACTAAAGAAGAATCTCTGGAAATACCATAATAATGCTGTTACAGTCTTGCAATGTTCGACTTCAGTTCCATAGTGTGACAGCTCATGCAGATGCTTCTATTACTATCACAAGAAGGGTTCCTACTCAGATGGCGTGTTATGGCTCCATAAGCAGGAGCCAGTGATCCAAGGAAGCCTGTGCTATCAAGTGTGCGACAATTTGAGATGGTCATGCTCCAGAGTTCCAATTTGCAATGACAGTGCAACAAACATGCCAAGAATTTTTGGCTGTGTTTTTTTACTAGAGCTCCAGCAAACTATGTGAAAGGCTATTTCACTGATCAATAAAAGAAGACATACGGGGTGTGTGTATATGTACACATACACCCGTAGGAACCCAATATGATCTCTGGATTTTGTAGTAGTTGTTTAGAAGGATTTTGTTGATTATCATGTGGTCCTTATTATTAACTTACAGTTTTGTTGTCCTGGAAAGAATACAAGATAATGGTTTCAGTGCTGCTGGTGTTCTGTCTAAGCTAACTTCTAAGCTTGTAGAAGATTGTTAACTCCTACGGTCATTTTTCCTATCTAGAGTAAGAGGATTAGACTAAAGTCTTGTAGTCTCCATAATTTAATACTTTTAATCTCACTCCCATTTAATGATACTTTCTCCTCTATTCTGTCCTCAGATTTCTACTAATAGATTTCCTTCTCCTTTCATCAGTCTTGCTCAGTTTGTTTCTAACTTTCTAGATTCCCTCTTTGATATTGCAGCAACTTTATTTTTTGTTTTTTTAATAATGTGTAAAAGTTGGAATAGAGTCTAAAGGATAAATTTTAATTGCCCCTGGTCTTTTACGACCTCCCTTACTACATGCCATTTTATTATATATATATATGATATATATCTTATATATATATATGATATATCATATATAATATGATAGTACAATATCATAATATATATCTTTATCCCCATTTCATGTCTTCTATGACATATAGTCTAGATATTATCCTTCTTTACCTTTGCCATGACCCAGTTTTTTCATTTCAAATAGGTAAACATAGAAAGATCCCCAAAAAGGAAAATAGATAAAAGTCAATGACACTGAAGTGGGTTAGGAAGGATATTTTTCACAGGGATCTTCTTGAGGCACCCTTTTACTTAATGTTAGTAAGGATATTTTTTGATCTACAAATCTTTAGGGCACACAGTAAAACCCCCACTGATGTATTCCTTTCCTTTGATGTTCTTAGGGATTAGAAGAACGCTTGCCAATAGAATGCTATTATAGTCGTTATAGCCTAAGTCACTTGTTTTCATATACATATGCATCACAATGTAAAATATAATACTCAGATAATTACCATGTATTTCCTTTACCAATGATAAATACATTTAAAATACTCAACAAAATAAGTTCGGGGTTTTTTTCTTTAAATTCCAGTTAGTTAATATACAGTATAATCTTAGTTTTAGGTATAGAGTGATTCATCACTTACATATAACACCTGGTGCTCCTCACAGGTGCCTTCCTTCTTACTCATCACCCGTTTAGTCCATCCTCCACTCACCTCCCCTCCAGCAACTCTCAGTTTATTCTCTATAGTTAAGTATCTGTTTCTTGGTTTGTTTTCTCCCATGTTCATTTTTTTTTTTGTTTCCTAAATTCCACATATGAGTGAAATCATAGGGTATTTGTCTTTCTCTGACTGACTTATTTCTCCTAGCATAATACCCTCTAGCTCCATCCATGTCATTGCAAATGGCAAGATTGCATTCTTTTTATGGCTGAGTTCAGGTGTTTTTTAGAAATATGGGATCTAGATTGCTTTGTCAAACTTGGTTACTTCCATAATTTCTATCTCATCAGTCATTCTCAAGGGAAAAGTCAATAATTTTCAAGAAATGGTTATACAGACTTCCCAAAATGGCTTGGTAGTTATATTTCATGGCCTTTAACATGTGGTCCAATCCCTAATTTCTTCTCATGACTCATTTATTCCTGCATTCATAGGTTCATTTATCAGACATTGTTCAGCTCCTAATATTTGGCAGACATTGTTCCTTGTGCAGACATTGCATTCGATGACTATATGGTAACTGCCACTTTACATTTACCCCAGAGACTTCATTGGAATGAGATGTTTCCCAGTCCTTCCTGGATAATTGTGTATTCCAGAGAATTGCTACAGCATCTGCAATCTGGCACCACTCTTACTGTGTGTGGCTGTCTGGAGATAAGCCTTCCAACACTCACCAATTCTTTACAGCAGAATTGGGGCAATTTTCTATGAAGATCCACAGACAATGGGGTGATTGAGGCCATTTCTATTGACCCTTCTGTTACTCCTATTATTCAGCTGTAACACAATACTCCTTTTGGCTAAAAGATTATTAAATATGGAATAAGGGTTCTCACCAATATTACTAAAGGTAAAAACAACCCAACAAAACAGAATAAATGGAAAATATTGATTCTTGTTGAAATAATATTGCAATTCAGTATATTTCTAGGAAAGCAAGATGCTTAGATAGTTCTGGAATTTGGTAGTTAGGGGTATGATCTAGATTAGTAAATGAGGTACTAATGGATTTTTGGGGGGGGGTGCCTGTTAGTTGGATATGCAGCACACTGTGATGTTATCCACCGAGAGCTCTTTGCTGCTTGCCACATCTACATCAGCCCTGGGCTGTACTATCAGCTGTGCCGCCATGATGCTTGCAAGTGTGGAAGTGCCTGTCTCTGCAATGCTCTCGCCCACTATGCCTACCTCTGTGGCCAGCGTGGTATTATCATCGATTTCAGAGCTCAGATTTCATTCTGTGGTGAGTATGATGACAGCACAGATAAAGATGATCAGATGAGACTTTAGAGATTTTTGTGTAATTAACTGCCTTTTTTTTTTTTTAAGGAAAGGTCAACATTGCCTAAGTTATCTGGAATATGATAACTGGAATATAGTGTGCAAACATGAAAAACAAATGAAATACTTCACTTCTTAAAATTGGAGCTATATGGGATAAGAACAATCATTTTTTTTTTTTTACTGTTTTTATTATAAGCAAAATTAGAGTTGTAACTGCATGGTTTGAAACATGCAACAGAAATAATGTGAAAATTTTGAAAAAATTTATCATAGAAATATCATATCAAAGTATCAGAAAGTATGGAAAACCATTATGTCGTATGGTGGCCCCAGTGATTTGTAGTTAAATAGGTAATTTACACAACAGGCAACTATTGCAAGTTCAACCTCATGACTTATGGTGTCTGTTGTCTCATTCGTGGTAGATTGTGTCCTTCTTTATGTGATCTATGATTTTCTATGAATTAATCTGTATCAGGGCTACCCCTTGCCCTGCCACTGTTAGAATCTTTTACAGCCTAGGTTTCAGGAGTGTCACTCTCTCCACCTCTCTGCCCCCCTCTCTGCTATAGGTTTAATTACGCTTTTTCTTATCACTGCAGGGTATCACTGGCCAGTTTTGATAGTAATTTCTCAGCTTGGGCTTTCTAAGACAAAAATAATGTAAATATAAGAGTAATGTAAATTCATATACCGAACTGTACAGGATTTAATTTCTCAGAGGATACTTTATTTCATCACAGACCCTACAGAATCAGAGAGGCTTTCCTAGCCTCCTCCTGTACTGTGATCAGATTTCTTCTAGTCCAGGAGTTGGCGAATGACACCATTGGTCTTCCTATATTTTTGTAAATAAAGCTTATTGCCCATATGCATCCATATTATCTATGGCTGATTTTAAGCTACAAGGACAGTTTTAAATAATTGTGGTAGAGACTGTGTGTATGGCCTGCAAAGCTGAGGCCATTTACCATTTTGCCCTTTGCAAAAAAAGTTTGCTGACTTCTGTTGTAGTACATCTTTCAACTGAGGAAGGAGCTTTTCCAAGAGTCAAGTTAACGTTCTCCTAGTTCTTTGCCTTGTAAAGGATCAACTCTCATTTTCCTTTCCTGAATGAGTTAAATGTAAGGTTCAAGGTTACTGGGACTCTTTCTCCCTTTCTCTTCTCTAAGTTCTGGATTTTATTCCCTTTTCACATCTGGAATCTGGGAGATTACCCTCCCCCGTTTTTTCCTCACAAGATCAATTATACATTTAACATAATTTCCATTGTGTTTTATCTAGCATTTTCTATGTTTTTTTAAAAAAGATTTTATTTATTTATTTGAGAGAGAGAGAAAGAGAGAGAGCGTGTGTGTGTGCCTACAAGCTGGGGGAGGGGCAGAGGGAGAGGGAGAGAGTCTCAAGTAGACTCTGAAATCAACTGACTGAACCACTGAGATGCCCCTCTTGGTTTTATTTATTTTTTTTTACAGGTGTGTTTTTTTAGATTATTTTAGCTTTCCTACTAAAATCAGTTTGTGTTGGTCTAAAGAGAAGTTGGGAAGGTTTAGAAAAAAGTATGAACATGAATCAGCAAGTGAAAAGTAAGAGCCATGAGTATGGATCAATTAAGCCAAGTTTTGCCTTATTTGTAGAAGGCTTAAAGTTTACTTAGCTTTAAAGAATATCACAAACAAGATGATGTCAGTATAGCAGTAATAGATTTAAAATGTGAGGATGGGAAGTTTATTTGGACATGCAAAATACCTTAAATATTAAAAAAATATGGTATAGACTATTCAAGACTGTTATGGAATGTCACATTTCAGAACATTTCAAAATAGAAACTTTGTACATCTGTTACACTTCTGAGGCAAATGCCGTTGATCCTTGAATAATGTGGGAGTTGGGGGCACTGATTGCCCCCCACCCACATAGTCCAAATCCATGTGTAGCCTTTGACTCCCCTGAACACTTAAGTACTCATAGCTTACTATTGCCCAGAGCCTTACCGATATTATAAATGGTCAATAAACACATATTTTGCTTATGTATTATGTAGTGTATTCTTATAATAAAGCAAGCTAGATGAAAGGTAATGTTATTAAGAAAAGTATAAAGAAGAGAAAATACATTTACTCCTGTTCTTTATTTATTGAAAATATCCAAGTATAGGTAGACCAACCCATGCAGTTCAAACCCATGTTGTTCAAGGGCCAACTAAGCATTTTATTTATTTATTTATTTGCTTATTTGTTTGTTATTTCTTTTTTATTTTTATTTTTCTAAGACTTTTTTTTGTTTATTTGAGAGAGAGCATGAGCGTAAGCAGGAGGGAGGGGCACAAGGGGAGGGACAAACAGGCTCCCCTCTGAGCAGGGAGCCTGATGAGGTGGGACTAGATCCCAGGACCCTGGGATCATGACCTGAGCCGAAGGCAGATGCTGAGTGACTGAGCCACCCAGGCGCCCTTGTTTATTATTTCTGTTATAGGATTCTGGAATGTTCTAAGGTTTATTGATATATAATATATCTTGGTTTTTCATGCTTGGGTCTCTCAGAGACTTATAACCCAGCATAAACGACCCTGCACCCTGTGGCAGTCCTTCTCACCCGATGCTCCTTCATCGTAGGGGTCGTGTGCCAGCAGGGCATGCTGTACCATCACTGCTCCTCCTTTTGTCGCCGCTCCTGCACCGCCCTCGCCGCCCCAGAGCAGTGTAATGACGACTGCGCTGAGGGCTGCAACTGTCCGGAAGGCAAATACTACGAAGACACGCTTAGCTTTTGTGTGCCCATGTAAGTCACAGGAACCGGCTGCCGGGGTCCAGTGTCTCTCTCTTTGTCCTTCCAGGTTAAATGGGCTTGCGGGCTTGTTGTGGTTCTTTCTCTTTTTTCAAATTTAACTGACTCAGCACCATTTCCTGGAAAGTAAATTTTCTCCATTATTGAACAGCTACTTTTCCCCTGCAACAAGTGTATGTATGTATCTGCATATGTTGTATTTGCATTTGTATTTGTATGTATTTGCATATATTTGTATTTGCATATGTATATGCAAAGATCTGCTTGTGAGCTGTCATTAATGTTTCTTGATGTGTTATCTTTATTGACTTATTTTTAACCCTGCACATATTCACCAATAGCTGTAGAAACAGCTAAGGAATGTGATGGTTAATCCCAAAGTTTATCCCCGCTTGTTTTTACCACATGAAAATTAATAACAAGGTTTATGTTTCACTGTCGTGTGACAGATTTCCGTAGCAGAATTGTCTGTCTGCGCTCAGGTCTTCAAATCTGGCGTGAGATAAGACTTTTGTCTCACACACAGGGCGGGATGGTATATTGATTATATTTCTCTGAAGTGCATTCGGGCAGTTTTTTGTGACTCTAACAATACAGTCTGTACTGCGACTAACACCATAGAGCATCTGTATGTAGAAAACACCATCTGAAGCAAACGATACTCCCCGGGGAAAGGGCTCCCGCCATTCATACCGTAGAACTGTGTGCAGGCGAAGAATAGTGTCATCTTAGTGTGCGCTTTAAAGTTACCAGTACCCAGCAGAGGGGCTGCTTGAATTTTCGTGTTTTTTTAAAAAAAATGTATATACTATTTTATTAATTTAACTCCCCTTCTCCCTTCCCTCCCCCCCCTTTTATTTTGTAGATTTCACTGCCGGTGTCATTATAGGGGCAGCATTTATCAACCTGGGGAGCTCATCCCAACACCATCAGGCTTATGGTAGATTTATTTCAATGATGGGGCTTGTGCTTGACAACATGAACTGATAGAATTTTGTAACCCAAACTGCGAATTTAAATATGACTTCTGTCATTTAAAATGTAGAGATAACTGTTATGTGGCTTTTTCCATATGTATATTATATTTCAGCCTGGAATGCCTAAGTCTTGTACTCATAACTGCAAAAAACAGTTATGAATTGAAGTGTCGTGCAGCCAAATGGAAGCCCTTTGAGGGATTTGGTACCCAGAAATACTGCAAGTTGGGTACCTGAGTGCCTCAGTTGGTTAAGCGGCTGCCTTCAGTTTGGGTCATGATCCCGGGACCCTGGGATTGAGTCCTGCTTTGGGTCCCTTGCTCATCAGGGAGTGTGCTTCTCTCTCTGCTTGCCTCTCCCCCTGCTTGTGCTATCTCTCTCTAATAAAAGAAAAGAAGGAGGGAAGGAAGGAAGGAAGGGAGGGAGGGAGGAAGGAAGGAAGGGGGGAGGGAGGGAGGGAGGGAGAGAGGGAGGGAAGGAAGGAAGAGAGGAAGGAAGGAAGATTGCAAGTTGCTGAGGGATTTTAATTGGACTAAACGGTGGTATCACACGCTGTCAGTGAACCTCCTCCCTAGTGACATTGATCCTAGCAAGATAGCACTTATTCATAGGATAACACTCTTTCCTGTCCTAACTTGTTTGTTAAAAATGCAGACACGGGGGCACCTGGGTGGCTCAGTGGATTAAAGCCTCTGCCTTCGGCTCCGGTCATGATCTCAGGGTCCTGGGATCGAGCCCCGCATCGGGCTCTCTGCTCAGCAGAAAGCCTGCTTCCCCCTCTCTCTCTGCCTGCCTCTCTGCATACTTGTGATCTCTCTCTCTGTCAAATAAATAAATAAAATCTTTAAAAAAAAATGCAGACACATCCATGCAGCAGTCCCATTGATCTTCATCCAACTCCTAATCTCCCTCTTTCAGTTCTACCGCAGAAACCTGCAGATAATAATAGGCAGCAGATAATAGTAACAATAATGGTAATAATGGTATCTAAGCCTCACTGTGCACGTTCTGCAGTCCCAGTACCCTTCCAAGGCTTTGATGTCTATTATTCAAACACTCTCCACTGTAACCATAAGAAATAGGCCCTGCGGCTCCAGCCCCTGCTTACAAGTGAGAAAAATGAGGCCCAGGCAGTTAAGCAACTTGGTAATGAAGCTGATTTTCCATTTCAGGAAACCTGGCTCTGCAGTGCTTGCTTTCTTGCTTACCTTACTCTGTACCTTAGTTTGTCTTTACGGCAGAATTCTGTTTACGGTCAATTTCACTTTATTGTCATCTCTATCTACCCCCCTTCTGCCCTTCCATCAAGAAAACCAAGGCAACTGGCTCTTGAATCTTTCTTTAGGAGGTTGGACTACTAGCTTGTTTCCCAAGCCAGAAATTTAGGGGTCGTTTTGGACGCTTTCCTCCTGCTCACTACTCCCAGCCAGGAAAACTCAAACCACAGTGGACCTTGCTTTCTAGATTTAGCTGAAATTCATTCCTTCATTCCCATCGCTACTCCCTAGTCATGTCTCTCACTGTCTCTGTCTCTCTCTTTTTCTTAATATTATTGATTGATTGATTGATTGATTTGACAGAGAGAGAGAGAGAGATCACAAGTAGGCAGAGAGGCAGGTGGGTGAGGGGGGGGGAAGCAGGCTCCCTGCTGAGCAGAGAGCCCGATGTGGGGCTCGATCCCAGGACCCTGAGATCATGACCTGAGCCCGAGGCAGAGGCTTTAACCCACTGAGCCACCCAGGTGCCCCCCCCCTCTTTTTAAAAGATTTTTATTTATTCATTTGAGAGAGAGAAAGAATGGGAGAGAGAGAGAGCATGAGAAGGGGGATTGGCAAGCAGAGAGAGAAGCAAGCTCCCTGCTGAGCAGGGAGCAGGATGTGGGACTTGATCCTGGGACTCCAGGATCATGACCTGAGCTGAAGATGGTCGCCCAACCAACTGAGCCACCCAGGTGCCCTCACTGTCTCTTGACCTTTCTACCTGGTTTTCTTGCTGCTAGTCTTGCCCCCTTCCTTTCTACTTAGGTGGAATGTCTCTCTAGAATTTAACATAATTGTATTTATTTAAGTAAACTTGGCAAAAACAAAGGAACCATCCCACTTCAATGAGAAAAAAAAAAGTTCTATTAGTGTAGCAACCTCCAATTCTTCTCAAAAAGTCTATGTCCCATATCATAGTGTATGATACGGAAAACCTGGATCTGGGCCCTGAGACCCGACTTTCTTGGTTCTCCTCTGTTGTTCACAGTGTGAGTGAATCATATCTCTGGGTGTCAGCTCAGTGTTACATGACGCATAAGCATACGTTTCATGTAATGTGGCCCTCGCATGCTAGTCAGCCTCTTCATCTGGGCTAAAATATAGAACACATGATGTGGTCCAAAGCTGAAGTAAACACTATGAGGGAGTTGTTGAGAACTGCTGTGTTGTTTCCTATCTTGATTTCTTTTTTTTTTAAATGGAGATATAATTAAATGATGTATTTTTAAGGGACCTTCTTTTTTTTTTTTTAAGATTTTATTTATTTATTTATTTGAGAGAGAGAGAGAGAGAGAGTGCACAAGCCAGGGGAGGGGCAGAGAAGCAGACCCCCCAAGGACCCTGGGATCATGACCTGAGCCGAAGGCAGACGCTTAAATGACTGAGCTAGTCAGGCGCTCTTTAAGGGACTTTCAAGATTAATCTTGCTTGGTTTTGTTTGCTTTATGCCTGGAATTTAGATCCTAAGTTGCAAGGGAAATGTGACTCTATCCTCAACATTGCTGCCAGAATGAGTTCTCTAGGATTGAAGCCAACCTTATTACCTCTCCGTTTAAGGTCTCCAGGATAGAGTGTTAGCATCTTAATGACGTTGGCCTTGGCCTCTTTGCCATCTGCATCTCCTGTCACTTCTTGCATTGTACTTTGTCACACAGAACACTGCTTTGTACCGCCTCTTCCCTGAGTGTTACAGCCTTCCTGTTTATCCACATCATCACCTACATCCAATTATTTAAGACTGTCCAGACTTTACCTTCTTTTACTGTCTGGGTATCAATTGCCAGGAGATTTTGACATTTTTCTGTGCTTTACTTTTATATCTTGAACATATTCCTGTTGCATATGTCACACTGCATAAATTATTCATTTGTATGTCTTCCTTTCTTACTAGAATATAAGCTCTTGGGTGAAGACGATAAATTTTGGGTTTTGTATTCCCTATGCCTATTGCAGTGCCCTAGACATATGTGTTTGATAATAAATGAACCGAAATAGTTCTTTTCAAATTGGGCCTAAACCAATAACTTATTTGTAAAAAATTATGTGGAAAAAAAATAACATTTGCCTATGAAGCCAATCAGTGCTTGCACAATAGACTGTTTTTGAAACACACACACACAAAAACTGAAGTGTGGCTTCATAAATTAACTATTTGTTTACCTCTACTAGCCAGTGTTCAAATGGGACCGTGAAATGTGATGAACCAGCAACGCCCTCTACTGGTAAGATAGAGATAGATGTTTTCCTTAAAGAGAACGCAGCTCTAATACTGTTCCCATTTTTCTGGAAGTCATAAATCCATCACAGCCCTCCTTGCCAAGGTGCATGAATATATAGCCTTGGAATGTTCCTCAACATGGTGCTCCAGTGCTTCCTTAGTTTTTTCACATTGATAATTATGATATTTGTAAGACATCTTGGGGTAAACTGACAAGGCTGCTGAGGGGCAGAGCCCATCAACCCAGGGATGCTGCCTATAGGCTGCCCACCCCAGAACGACCTCAGGTGCACCAAAGGCTTTAGGCTTACATATCCAGGCATCTGTTGAAACCTGCTTGTAGACCGGCAGTTGGGAAACTACTCTAGACCAGAACATCTCGGATTTAATGTGTACGCAATCTCCTGGGGACCTTGGTAAAACATTAATTCTGATCAAGCAGATCAGGGGTGAGGCCCAAGATTCTATGTTTCTGCTGCCGCTGCCACTAGTTCTTAGACTCTAGGACCAGCAGCCATCAATTAAATATGGCTTTCAAGATGACATGTACTGCCATCTCTCTTTAGAATGTTATTTTACACTTACATATCATTCCTGAAAGTCCTGTATGTTAGAGTACCCTAACTATGATTTATTTTCACCATAAAAAAGCCTCTAGTTTGCAGTCACGGTGCAGAAATTTCAGACAAAGAACAAACAACAGTGCCTTTATTGATTTTAATGGACAGAAAGAGTGCAGGCTGATAAAACAGCTGTTGCTTTGCTACTTATTTGCATGGTCTTGTATATATTATTATAAATTTGCCTTGATTTATGTGCCCTGGATTTGCTCTATGAGGATTCAAAGTATCTAGGCTTCTTTATGGGCTGTGTTCGTGGACCACACACATATTCGGTAGCAATGGAGCCATCATTGCCCTGCCCATTTGTTTCAGACTGGCTTCAAGTTAAAAAGGGAAAATCCAGGTGGCCAGACAGAGGAATCCACACGATTTGATCCCATTGGCCCCAAGAAGAGAACTTATTGAATCCCTCTGAGCCCAAAAGCTTTCTGGAAGGCTATATAGCCCCTACGCTACCTATAATTATGTCTCTTTTTGCACTTGTACACTATAGCAAGGACTGATGTAAATAATGACTCAGAGGGGAAGATCTGAACCCATCATGTGTTCATGGGAAACACATGGCTTTGTAAGAGTGTTAATTAAGTATGCTATCTTACCAGCCCTCCAGAAATTGAAAGTGTATGTTTGGATTAATCAAAACACCCTGCTTCTTGACCTCAGAAAATTGTATAATAGTTGCTGAGTTATTGCTCTGTGGAAGGCCGTTAAGCTTTTCCAACTCCAAATAGGTTTTTGAAATGTAGAAGACAATAGAAAATCTTCCTGGAGAAGCTTTGTAAGTTCTTCAGCCAAAAGTTACAGACTCAGAGCATCAGCTAGTAATTACTGGTAAAATATTTTAGGGTGAATTCTGCTTTGATGATAAATACCTGTCAGTGTGATTATTTGTCTTTGGAGCAAATACAGAGTTAAGGGTTATTTTATCTGTGTCTTTTCCCTGAAGTTCACGCCTGTCCCAAAGGAAAAGTGTATTTTGACTGCAGATTTCCTGACCCTGAATTACCAGCTGGTGGTGTAAATTGTGAGACTACATGTGCAAACCTGGCCATGAACTTCACTTGCGCCCCATCCTCACCGTGTATAAGTGGCTGTGTTTGTGCTCCAGGGTAAGCCTCTCTCTCTCTGTCTTTTTTTTTTTTTTTTTTTTTGGAAAATATTCAGGATTTGGCAGAAAATGCAAGAGCTCCTAAAAATATTTAGCCAAGGGGCGCCTGGGTGACTCAGTCGTTAAGCGTCTGCCTTCGGCCCAGGTCAGATCCCAGGGGCCTGGGATTGAGCCCCGCATCGGGCTCTCTGCTCGGCAGGAAGCCTGCTTCTCCCGCTACCATTCCCTCTGCTTGTGTTCCCTCTCTCGCTGTGTTTCTCTCTGTCAAATAAATAAAATCTTAAAAAAAAAAAATTAGCTAAATTTTTCTGACCGTGGTTAACTTTGAGTTGGCAACTAGAAGACTAGTGCAATTATTTTGCTATATTCATGTAACATATCCCATGTTATATTTGAATATGACACATGACATATAACATATGATTAAGTATGTCACATATGTTATATGTACGATATTATTAAAGTGGTACAATGAATTGAAGAGAGAACTCATTTCAGGATGGGCTTGGCATTTATCTCTTGGTTTAACTGCAATTTTCAGAAGGTGTTAGTGAGCCATTATCCATTTAAAATACTTCAACTGCATATCTTTTGTATATTCTGTTTTGCAGTTACTGTTGAAGTTAAATCATGACAGTGATGCCAACTGCTTTATTTTTTTATTTTTACCTTTGTAAGACTTTATTTATTCAGCATGAGTGCGGGGAAGGGCAGAGGGACAGAGAGAATCTCAAGCGGACTCTATGCTGAGCAAAGCCTGATGCGGGCTTGATCCCACAACCCTGCAGTCATGACCTGAGTTGAGACCAAGAGTCAGATGCTTAACTAACTGAGCCATGCAGGCATCTTGCCAACTGCTTCACTTAATGGACGTTACAAAAAAGGGTGTGTTGAGGCTACATAGGGGAGTGGGTAACAGTGGGAACTCTGGCTTCAAACACACCAGAGTTCAGATCCCAGCTCTGCTGATGTTAGCTGAACCATTTTTCTGCAAGTTTCTTTTAAGCCTTTTAGGCTTGTGAGATATGGGGTGTGTGTGTGTGTGTGTGTGTGTGTGTGTGTGTGTTTGTACGTACTCAATAAATATGAATCACTATCTTATGGCAGAATAATCTACTCCTATTTTTTTTAAAGATTTTATTTGTTTATTTATTTGACAGATTGAGATCACAAGTAGGCAGAGAGAGGGGGAAGCAGGCTCCCCGATGAGCAGAGAGCCTGATGTGGGGCTTGATCCCAGGACCCTGGGATCATGACCTGAGCCAAAGGCAGAGGCTTAACCCTCTGAGCCACCCAGGAGCCCTACTCCTATTTTTGTAAGTTTCCTTTAATAGCAGGAATGCCTCGTACACAGGAAAGTTAAGTACAGAACCTGCTGGCTATTTGCTTCCCTGCCGGCACATAACATCTGGCCTCACTGGCGCTCTCTCTTCTGGTAGTGGGTGGAGGCAGTGCACAGAGAGGCCACCTGAGGCAAACAGGGCACCCATTCTTCCTTGGTAAGCCTATTCACATGGAGGCATTCCTGGGCTCAGGTCATCTAAACCATGGGCAAAGAAGAGAGAGGTTTTGTAATCTGTTTCTCCGGAGAGTTGGCATTTGTCTAAATGGTCCCCATCTGGAGTAAGTGGAAGAGCCAAATGACTTGGGACTGTACCAATCTCTTTAGAAAGGGAGGAGGTTAAAAGAACAAGGGCCTATGCATGGGAGAATAAAAATGCGTGGTAGAAATCAGGCCCTAGCGCAGATGAGTGAGGAAGACATTTTAGTAAAAAGGACAAGGGAAATATAACCTTTATGATGGTAAAATAATTGAAAACTACAACATTGCTTGATTGATTTGATTTGATTATGACTCAGGGGCACATGGATGACTAGATAAAGCTGCACCCTAATTTTGTTTCACAGGCTTGCACTTGACACTATTTTTTTTTTTTTTAAGAATATCTAGTTACTGTCACCTTTGACTTTTAGTTCAACAATGATTTATTTATTTACTGGTCTAATTTCATTACAAAGCTAAAGAAATTTTCTCCTACCTTCTCTTATTGTATTGAAGTAAATACGGTTGGAATTAACTAAGAGGCCTCTGACTGATTTGGAAATAACTTTATTATATAGAACTTTCCTGTTATAAAGTTGTATGATTTTGGATTGTCTTCCACATGACCTTGGTTGGCTTATTTTAGGACAATAAGCCTCGTATCACCTGTTCTATGGGGCTCCTCAGAGTGACAGTAGTTCATTGAGTATAAAAGGAAAGATCCTCATTCCTCAGTTTAGAAATCATTGTTAGGGTATCTGGGTGGCTTATTTGGTTTAGTGAAAACTCTTGGTTTCAGCTCAGGTTGTGCATAATCTCAGGGTTGTGGGATTGAGTCCCTGGTCAATCTCCAAGTTGAGTGGGGAGTCTGCTTGAGTTTCTCTCTCTCTCTCCCTTCCCCTCCCCTTCCTCAAATAAATAAATAAACAAATCGTAAAAAAAATCACTATGGATTAAAGAAATGGAAAGTAATATGGTATCATATAGAAATGGTTCAAGTATTGGCTTCCCTTATTAGCTGAAGTACCTCAGGGCAAGTGACTTAAGCACTTGGAATCTCAGCTTCCTCTTTTTAAAATGTATTTATAAATGTCTATTTCATGGGGGTAGAGTATGTGCAGTCCACCAGTCATATGATGCTAATGTTTGGGACACTGTGTTAAGCTACGGGATGGGGACACCATTAAAATACATTTATAAGGTAACAGCAGAATCTGCCTGTGGGATTGTCACTAGGATTAGATGAGTTAGTGCTGTATTTAAAGGGATTAGAATAGTGGCTGGGCCATAGGAGGCACTAAAAAATATTAGTTTTTGCTGTGGTTTCTGTTTTCTCTGTGAGACAGTTAATGAAGTATTTGCAGTTCATTGTGATGAATCCTCCAGTAAAGGTTTCTACAAATTTCTATGTATGGGGAGTGTAGGATGTAAAAGATTGCATTAAATCGAGTCTTAAATGGTGACAAGGTTTTCGGGCAGAACTGGGGAGGAGAAGGGTTTTCCAGGCAGAGAAGAAATGGCAATGATGCCCAGGGAAAGTGAAGAGAAGTTTGGGAGGGGTGAGCTGAGAAAATACATGCTAGGACTCTGTTGTTTGAAAGGAAGAAATCTAAATGAGATAATGCAGCATTTACATAGATAGGTTCATTTGGTTCCCTTCACTCAGCAATTGAATGTCTGCTATATGCTAGACATTGGGACACAATCATCAAGATATTTATGGTCTTCTGGGTGGAGTGTGAAGTCTAATGGACGACGTACACATTAAATAAGGAATTACAGTGCTGTGCTAGATGAGCTGTGAGAGGGAAAGCAGAGAAGGAAACTTATGGGATCATTTTATTCAGGAGAAGAGGCAAGAATCCAGGATTCTTGACTTCTATGTTAATTTTGATAGCATTGAATTATAGCATTTTAAAGCAAATTCAGAAAAACCTTAATATATTTTGTCTATTTTTTTAAAGATTTATTTATTTGACAGAGAGAGAGAGAGAGAAATCACAAGTTGGCAGAGAGGCAGGAAGGGGGGGGGGAAGCAGGCTCCCTGCTGAGCAGAGAGCCAGTTGCGGGGCTTGATCCTAGGACCCTGAGATCATGACCTGAGCCTAAGGCAGAGGGTTTAACCCACTGTGCCACCCAGGCACCCCAGTAGTATTTTATTGTTTGAAATAAATTGAAAAAAGATTTTAAGAGTATTGAAATATTTATGTGTATATTTATATCAAGGGTATTGAAATATGTATCAGAAATCTTCAAATCAAAATATTTTGAAAATACAATGGTAATTATCCTTTGAGATTATGATATTTAATTTTTATATTCATAGATAGTTTTAGATTTTTGAAAAGATTATTTATTTATTTGAGAAAGAGAGTGAGAGAGAGCATGAGAGGGGAGAAGGTCAGAGGGAGGAGCAGATTCTTCAAGGAGCTGGGAGCCCGATGCGGGATTTGATCTTGGGACTCAGGGATCATGATCTGAGCCGAAGGCAGTGGCTTAACCAGCTGAGCCACCCAGGCACCCTTAAGATACTTTTTTATGGGATAATCTTTCAAGAAGGAAATAACACTTCAAAGGACAGTAACATTTAAAATATGCTAATAATAAAAAATGTAAAACACTTGATATAGTGACTTTTTATTCAAAACACATCTTAACTCTCAGGATTTTAAATTTAAGCACTTACATAAGGAGATTTTGATTATTCTCTCTGTCCTGCAACAGAAAATGTTATCTATTTCATAATTCACTCTTTTATTGAAAAAATTTTGGGCCCTACAGATTTTTTTCTCGTAAGTAGCAAATATTGAAAAAAGGGGCCCCCACATATTCTTTAAATGTTGTTTTCAGAAGAGGTCATTGTACCCAGAAATTTAAGCTCCTGTTTCTCTTTTGTTGTGCTAAGTGATAACAAATATGTTAAAATATTGCATCTGATCACTTGCCTGGCATTTCATTTACTCCTGTGATATGCAAGGTACTATGTGAAAAAGAGGGACTGAAAGGTTAGATCCACGCCCTCCACAGGTCAGAGAGAACGTGCCTGTGGCAGCCGTAATAAATATAGATGGTGTTGAATACGATAAGATTACCGATTCTTAAAAAACTGAAACTAAATACTATTTCCTTCTTCATTTGGAAGAATGGCAGAGCACAAAGGAAAATGTTATGTTCCTGAAAGCTGTCCGTGTATCTGGAAAGATTGGGAGTACCTCTCAGGAGAAGTGATTGCTACAACATGTTATACCTGGTAATGAGATCCATTTATTTCACGAAATTTTTCCTAAGTGATTGTATTAGTTTTGATCATCTTATAGTTAACGTGACTGACTTCAGCAAACACCAAACCAAGCCTGAGTAAATAAGATTTTAAAGGCATTCAGGGGTTCGTGGAGAGCTATTCCCACAGGAGAATCACACTATTATATTGGGGCACACTTGTTTAGCCCAGAAAAAAAACGGTGAAATGTGAAAACTTGAAAATTTAATATGAATTAGAATATCTGAAGTTTATAACAAATTAATAAATGCACCAAAGAGAAGATCTCATTTAATACAAGTCTTCTGTTTGGAAATAAGCCAAAACAATGCCATGAGACAAAACCGAAATAAAATTTCTTTAAAATGTAGAAAAAAAATTCCAAGCTCATGAGCAATGTCACGTCTAGTATATTTAAACCAATCCAAATATAGGAGACGAATTATGGGGTTTTTTTTGCTCCCATCAAGGCTATATTCAATTTTTTATTCTGTCATCTGCTTTGAGGTGACCCAGGCAACAATTTTTAGGCTTGGTTGTGCTCTCTGATAATATAGTTAAGCAAAGTGAAATGAATACAGGCCTAATTTGTCAGTGTAATAGATGTTATTGAACCAATTGGCAAGATGACTAAAGGCTCTAGGCTCAGTTAATGTTCTTGAATACAAACCTTACAATGTTTTTACCACTTGCAAAACTCTCATTAGAGTCAAATGTCTTAGAGAGATAACTGGCGTGATTTTTGGCTAGTGTTTGTCGACGAGGGATGTTCAATTGCACCTACTATCCGTGTCCGGCTGTGTGCACAATATACGGGGACCGGCATTATCATTCCTTTGACGGACTGGAGTATGACTATATCAGTGATTGCCAGGTATTTTTGATAAAGGTATGTCACTATTAGGTGCTTTTATTTGCCCTTGTGTAAAGGCTTAATGTAAAAAACAATTATGCTGATACGTGCTATATCAAATCCAATGTCAGTAATAAAAGTGATAGCAATTTTAAACTCTTCATTGACTCATAAGTTTTATTATTTACAGGAGATGGGCTAATTCTTAAACTTTCTATGCTTTTATTTTCTAATTTGTAAAATGGGGATAATAATTGTACCTGTCTCCTGGGGTCATCTTTAGGATAAAAATATGTAAAGCTCTTAGATAGTACTTGATGAATAGTAAATGTTCAATAAATGCCAACCATTTTTATTTTTATGGGCTTGTTTGGTGCATACTAATATAAGACATTAAGCCATGTTTTGGACAAAATGTAGTGTTCAGGTTTATAGCCAGAAAGAAACATTATTCTTAATTCTAGACATGTTATCTTGATGATATACTATAGTCAATGCTGCACTTAGTGTATCTGATAAAATCCTTAAAATTTCTCATATGTTTAATGCATTTGGGTTTTCTTTATACCTAAATTTTATTTAGACATCGCTGATCCCAGAATTAAATTCCTAAATGTAAAATGTAAGCTTTAGAAACAAACAAGAATAAACAAAATAACATCTTTTCTTCCAGCAAGATAACCTGTGGTTATCTTGAATGCATGTCTTATTTCTGGGTAAGGCTTTTACATTACTAGAGGTGTGTGTGTGATCCTGTTCTTCAAAGTATTTAGCAACAAAGTAGACACATTCCTATTTTGTATCAGTTCTAGTAAATAAAAAAGAATGGTAAAATCCATTGTGTTCCAAACTTAAACAACTCCTGCTTATGTTTTAAACCATTGAATTTCCCATTTGATACTATTTTCAGCTGCCTCTAGGAGCAATTTCAAGTGTCTTAAAGAATAAATCGAAATTTGTCCAAGAAAATTCTGAAGTTGAGAAGATTGGAATCATGTCTTACATTTCTTTTTCCCTCCCCAAGTCATTTTGCAAAATGCAGAGCTTTTGGTGAACTCTTACTAACTACTTATTTGAGCTCTATGCTCTGCCTGGCTTTTCCTTAACCCCTCATTTGTCTTCACCGTAGAGAAATCATAGTGTTTACCAGCCTATTTTAAAACAATGATTGTGTGATTCATGTAGAATATTTGTCTCAACTCTGATTCTTGGTTAAATGAAAGTATGTGCTTGTGTTTGATGCTGAAAGGTTGTCACAGCCTTTTTAAAAACGTTATGTAGGTAGGTAGGTAGGTAGGTAGGTAGGTAGGTAGGTAGGTATTATTTATTTATGGTGCTTCACTCTAAGAGTATCATTCCATTTAGCAGGCAAGAGCCATTAAAGTTTGGCTTTTAGACTTTTAAAACCTGACTCCTATCATCACTTTAATTTGCTACTATATCCTTCTGTTAAAAATCAATCTCTCATGTTCAGTTTCAAATTTTAATAAGATATGCCTGTCTCTGTATGAGAAGATGTGTCACAGGAAATATTCTTCCAATCTTTTTAGTAAGCAATGAAATTTAGATCCCTAATTTAATGTCTGGATTAAGATCTGTCATTAGGGTTCATGTAGTAAGATTAAAGTCTAAATTTTCAAGTTCTAGAATTGTGTCTTTTCTTTTATGCCAAAGTAGAAGTTATTTTATTTTATTTTATTTTATTTTTGTACTTTAATAATGTTCCTTTTTAAAAAAAGCATTTACGGGCGCCTGGATGGCTCAGTGGGTTAAGCCTCTGTCTTCAGCTCAGGTCATGATCTCAGGGTCCTGGGATCGAGCCCCGTATCGGGCTCTCTGCTCAGCAGGGAGCCTGCTTTCCCCCCCCCTCTGCCTGCCTCTCTGCCTACTTGTAATCTCTCTCACTCTCTGTCAAATAAATAAATAAAATCTTTAAAAAAAAACCAACGAAAGTGTTTACAAAAGATAGACTTCAGGATGTAACTTTCATGGATTTCAATTTAGTAATTAAAGAGGAAAAAAACTACGATTAATAATTAATTAGAATTACACTAGAGAGTTCTTTCCTATATTGTAATGGATATTTTTATGAAAATTAGCAAAATCAATACCAGGCCCCAAAATAATTAGGATACTTTGATCAATATATGCTTCATAAGCCAAGAAACAAGTTACTTGATCATGGAGCAGATATTGTTTAATATCCAAGATGAATTAGTGGATAACAATGTAACCTAATTTTCATGGTTTTGAAATCTTTTTGTGCTGGATAGTAAAATTCTCAGAGCTTGGGTTTTTTCTTTTTCCTGCTTCAATTTTTCTTCAGTAATTTTTTTGTTTGGTTTGGTTTGGTTTTGGTATCTTTGCTTATTCCACACGCCTAGCTTTCCCATGGCAGAGCCTTCTCTTTTGGGGAAAGAATCAGCATTTTTTTTTTTTTTTTTTTTTTTTTGAGAAGGATAGAGTTGCTACCTGCCCATTCATTTACTTGCTACTTTTTCAGGGACAGGAATAATTTCTGTGAAGTACAGATTTAATTCTTTCTTCCTCTTCAAACAGCTCTTTCCTCCTGCCTTGATTACAAATTCTACTTTTTTATTTTTGTTAAGTGTAATGCATTTTTGTCTGGTGAAACTTAGGGCCTTCTGGTGGATCTAGTAACCTCATCCGAAACATGTCTCTTCATTTGCCGATTAGACTTCTAAAAATTAATACTTATTCAACTTTATAAGTAACTTGACCCTCACATTTAAAGATATATGAAAGTTCTTTTTTTCCCCCCATCTCTGGATTGTGGCGTTTTCAATATAAGTTAGTTTTAGGTACAAAGTAAGTACTTACAATACCTTTGTTGAAGCTTGTTAAACTTTAAAAATTCAGGTTCTCTGATATTCATTTTGGAGGCTGTTTATTCTTTACTGTAAATAGCATATGGAATATATAGCACATTGTTTTTTAAGTGGGTTGAAGCAAATTTAAGACAAAGGTATAATGTATATCCAGAAGTAAGGCTTGTTCAACAGTAAAAAGAGATGAGAAAACAAATGACATCTTGACCTAGGCTGTAAACTCAAACAGAGAGAACATTGGATGTGTTCAGAAAAAATAGGAAATACAATATTCTAACTACCAAGATTCAGGGCCAAACCCTACTTTTATTAATCTATGACAAGCCCCAATCACTGCTCAATTTCTTCTAATAATTTGTTCCAGATTAGGTTTTTCAACATTCTTTTCAGGTGAGATCTCAAATGTTTAATGCTCTCCTTAAGCCTCTGAAAACCCTTCTAATTTCATCACTCTCCATCATTTGTCCCATTAATGTTTCCAGTGTGCCTTCTGGTGTGTTGGGCCCTATACTGAGGGGTGCAAGTGTGATGACCAGCAAAAATGAAGATGGGCCTTGCCTCTGAACTTGAGTCTGGGGTGTGGTGGGGGGAGTTATTAATCACCTAACCACAAAAGTCATAAAATTTCAACTGCAAAAGTCAATGATGACCTGTATGCAAAAATCTAATTAAACTTTTAAAAGTTTATGTTCTTCTTTCCTTTGATGTAGCTTGTGCTTTGTAATTCTAGTGCTTCTCCTGGTCCCTTGTCTCTGACCACGCCTCAGTATCTTCTGATGGCTCCTTTCTTCAAGAGTTTCTTAGAACATAAGGCTCATAGTTTCCATATTTCCATATCTGTTTCCTCTACAAATCTCTTAAGTAAAGAACAAACTGAGATCCTAAAAACATTAGTTGATATATAAGTATTTATTTTAAAAACGATAAATATACTCTCTTTCACTTACTTTCACTTCCTGTGGCC
The DNA here is from genome assembly GCA_028646535.1 of Procyon lotor. Lineage (NCBI taxonomy): Eukaryota > Metazoa > Chordata > Mammalia > Carnivora > Procyonidae > Procyon > Procyon lotor. The sequence continues at coordinate 76,780,681 of CM053611.1, forward strand.
ATCCCAACATTGACTGGAAACGTTATTCCCTGTTACAAAAATCTTTTGATATTTTTGACTGACTCTTATTCAGTGAACTCTAATTGTCTCCAATCTTTATTTCCAGGTTTGTCCCAAAGAAGAAAAGCTACTCTAAAATGATCTTAAAGTTACAGAGTCAAGAAATAGGCAGCAAATTTAACATTTTCTCCAAATAGTTATCACTTGCATATATTTACCATCTCTAAGCCAATCATTTTTGGCTCAGCCTGAAATGAGGCTCTTAGTGTGATTTGTCTTCCAGGTGCAGTTTTTATTAATATTGTTTGTGTGGCAACCATGCTGAGGACGAAGGAGTCAGAGGCAGAAAGACAACAACTTAGACCTTTATTGATAGTATAATATACCTTGTTTATATTATGGTGGATATTTTTTTTTCTTTTCTTTTTTTTTAAAGATTTTGTTTATTTATTTGACAGAGAGAGATCACAAGTAGGCAGAGAGGCAGGCAGAGAGAGCAGAGGAAGCAGGCTCCCCGCTGAGCAGAGAGTCCGATGCGGGGCTCGATCCCAGGACCCTGAAATCATGACCTGAGCTGAAGGCAGAGGGTTTAACCCACTGAGCCACCTAGGTGCCCCTATGGTGGATATTTTCAATGCACATGAGTTTTTTTATAGTTACCTAAACATTTCTATATCAGGAAAATCAGAAACATTTAAAATAATTAAATTATATGATAAAAATATAAAGAAAATTCTCTTTCAATTCTGATACATCAATGTTGCCAAAGCTAAAATGAAAGTGAAAAATGTATTAATTTTATTTAATTTTTAAAATTATATGAGCAAAACTTTGTAGATAGCTCTGGTGTATTTTTTAATATATTTCAGCAGAAAGATGAAAATCTTGGAGTTTATGGAATTAATTCTGTGCCTCTTTTTTTTTAGAAAGAGAGAGTGAGAGAGCGAATGGGATAGGAAGGAGGGGCAGAAGGAAGAGGAGAGAGAATCTTAAGCAGACTCCATGCCCAGCACAGAGCCCCATTCGGGGCTTGATTTCACGACCCTGAGATCATGACCTGAACCAAAATCAAAAGTCAGATGCTTAATTGATTGAACCACCCAGGCGCCTCTGTCAGTGTCTTTTCAAAAAATTAGCGTTTAATTAACATTTAATTAATTTTCTACTTTATCCATGTAAATATTGTATCCTTAAATATTGTATTGGAAATTTCAGACAAGATGATTGTGATATTTTATCCATAAGATTGATCTCCATTATTAATCTTAGATATTAAGGTTCAATATTTATTTTGCATTGTAATAGCTTACCTACTTAGATAATACACCTTCTATATTAAACCTTGTAAAACATTCAGTAGCACAATGATAGCCTAGGTTTTCCAGTAACTATCTAATTTTCTTCCTTCCTTCCTTCCCCTTCTTTTTCCTTTCTCTTTCTTTCTTTCTTTCTTTCTTTCTTTCTTTCTTTCTTTCTTTCTTTCTTTCTTTCTTTCTTCTTTCTTTCTTTCTTTCTTTCTTTCTTTCTTTCTTTCTTTCTTTCTCTCTCTTTCTCTCTCTCATATTTAGATTTACGCTCTATGCTAGGAGCTGTTAAGGGTACAATTATTAAGACATTAGCTATACCCTCAATTGTTTTGTTTGGGGGAGTCATTAATAAACAAGAAGCTAGCAGGCTGGGATAAATGAAAGCTCTCCTATGGGAATGTAACTAATTTTGACTAGAGAAAGAGCAAGCAGCAAAGTTTCGTGAAAGGGGTAGGAATTGATACTAGAGTATTTCACCCCATTATAACCCACTTCTTTTTCAGTGTATTTTCAGGTAGAGTTCCTTGTTAATGAAACTTCTCAGGGTGGTTTTCTTCTCATGGCATCCTGGTTGAGCACCTGCTATTTCAGGGAACCAACAGTAGGGGGTCCTGTGGTAATCTGCATACAAAACCCCAAGGGAAATACCATCCCAAGGAAATTTTTGAACAAGACTATACACCTCACAAAGGTTACAACTGAGAGATGGTTTTGTCTCCTAAGCAGCAGGAGTTCATGGATGTTCTGTTGTCATTCATGCCACAGGGACAATGTCTGTGTGACTGCTCTACTCTCTTCTTTCTCAGACTTGCTTATGTAACTCTCTTTTCTGTATCTTTTATCTTTGCATCAATTTAATCACTGTTTCTGCTTCCTTATATTTCAAGCTTGCTCTCTTCTATTCAGCAGCCCTCTACCTTTTATCATCTTTCTATTTACCCTCAAATCTTACTATAAAAAAACTTAAAAAAAAATGCAACGTATCATTTTCTGGTTCAAGCATGAAAGATAATCTAACAGGCTACAGTTGTCTCTTTTCATGTTTGCATTGAACTCTGTTGGCCTGAGTTGGCACCATGACTTTATCAGTTCTAGCTTAGTGGCTTGGCTGGACCCCAGCCACCGTGGGGTGGGTGGCAAGATCACCTGTTCTGTGTCACTGTGTGAGGAAAATGAGTTCTCAAGGAGAAAAATCTGAACCATCAAACAATCTCTTTAGAAGCCACAGTTACCAGAAGGTCATTTGGATGTACCAGAAGATTCCAATTTAGAGAAAGCGCCATTGACAAAATGTCCAGATTATACTAATCCTGTTACCAAAGAAAAAGGTGGACCCAGAGGCCCAGAACCTACCCAATATGCAGATTGGAAATGAAAAGTACACTGTATTGATTTTAAAGCCACATGTTATTAACTTCATAACACGTTTCATGACAGCTATCAAATATAGAGATAAAATTTGGTGGCATGAAAACATTTATGGTCTTTATATCTACCAAACATTAACGAAAAAACCTGAAGACTACCAAAAACTGATGTAGCAGCAATGGAAATATATCATTCAGATCCCCTTGTATGGGACGCAGAGTCGACTGAGAACCCAAGCTGTTGCCCTATGTGATCCCCCACTGTGTTCCTGCTGAAGCCACACTTCCTCCAGCTGTTCTCAGCCAATGAATGAGTATGGAAGGGCTGTGGTAAATGCCTATGCTGGCCCACTCCCCTGATGAGTGACATTGGGTCAAGGACTCCCCATTAGCCTCCCCAGAATTTTCTTGGTACAGTGCTGCTGTTAGAGACTCTTCCTACCCACTCCTCTTTTTTCTCTTTCCCACTCACAGGTGTCAGACTCTGCCTACTTTGCCCCTTTATAATTCAGAACATCTCCCCAATAATCTCTGTCACATTAAAAAAAAAAACCCACAGGATAGAACTCTTTTGACCCATCAGTGAATGTAATGCTTTGGGGCCTAAAAAATGGCTTCCTGAGGCTACTGTATTAGCAGGAATTTTATATGGGATACTTACCCTTAAAGGGGGTAGGGGTTATGACTGGTGCTTAGATTGACACTTGAGTAAAATAATATTCTACCTTGAGAGGTGCTGACATTTTGTTTTGGAATCACTTGGGAGAATATTTTCTATAAATGTTTGCAGTACCTCAGAATAAAGGGTTTGAGGAATCCATGTGGTATACTGATATTGACCTTTTCCCTCTAGCTTTATAATCATTACTTATTATGTTGCTTAGCAACTCTGTAGCATTATCTCCAAACCTAATATTAACTTGAAATACATTAGAAATGAAAATTATAGAAATGTGACTCTTAGGAATTGATATTGTTTCAAGTTACTGTCAGCAATGACATGATATTATAAGGCAGACTATACAATATAAAACATTTCGTGGCATTTCTGAGTTTAATATAAAGACTAATGTAACACTGAGGAATTTTAATTAATAATAGAAATGTAATGGCAATAGAAAGCCTTTCAGCTGACTTTTCACATCCCTTAATCTAAATAACCTTTCTCAAGAAGAAGAACAAAACAAAACCCTGAATTATATATTTTTTCTTCTTTGAAAATCGTTCATTAAGGCAGAATATGTGGCATGATTTTTTCGAGGAGTACAATACCATAATCATCTTAATGACCTTTATTATTCTCCTTTTCAAAATTTGGGCAATGCTTTGCAAAATGATTGTTTAAGAAGAAGCAAAAGCTTTCAATTCCTATGAAGGAAGGAAGGAAAAATGGGTCACAGAAGGACACATTAATTACTTTGTCAACACCGTTCATTGAAAACCTATCCTCTTGGCACTATGCTATAGTAATCACTTATAAGATTGAAAGAATTTGGCCAAAACAAAAGAAATATTGAGCCAGTGTTCATATTGTTGATGATATGAAAAACTAAGTGTAGAGAATGTATAAGACATGTATGATTTACAGATATTTAAAGACTTTTTCACTTTGAAAATAAACACTGGCCCATATCTCTGAAAATGAAAAGAATTCAGGAAATGTGTGTGGGCCTTTGAAAATTGGATGTAGAGTTCAAAGAGAAAGGCCACATTCTTTCTGGTGAAATCCCCACCTTTCACAAGTTAGTGAGAGCCCTTTTACAGCGGTGTGTCTTTTAATTTTTGGAGGGATAAGAACCACTTTAAAATCTGATGAAAACCATGGACTTTCTTCTTAGAGAAACACAGATCATCAAAAAACACTTTGCAGTGAGTTTCCAGGGTCTTTAGAGCCATAGAAGCCCATCTGGGGAAACTGATACCAAAAAAAGAAACCCTGATTTTAAAGAATGTGTTCTTAGTGGATACAGTGGGGAATGGCTACAGGAAGGTGGAGGGGAGGTGGGGGGTGAGGGGGTCCAGTGGAGAGTGTACAGGGCTAAATAACATTCTCTAAAATGAAGAACTCCCTGTAACTTACATTTGACTTTTCTCCTCAATCATTGCTAGACCCTTCCTAATTTCTCTATAGATAGCATAACAATAACAATTTAGGATTTTTGAACTTTGTCTCTGCTCTTATTTAACCAAGTGACCTTGGACAATCAGTTAATCCTACTTCACTTCACTCCCTATCTGTCAAGTGGAGATAATATTTAATTTAAAAATTATCTTAAGAATTAAATATCATATGCAATTTTCAAAGGAAGCCATCAAATGATATGAATTATTGTATTTACTAACACTGCCAAAATTTTGTATCTATTTCAGTTTGAACCTGTAGGCAGATAATTATTTAGCCAGAAAGCTTTTAAAAATATAACAAAAGATGTTGCCTAAAATGAAAACACTTCTTTTAAAATTCCCCTAAGTGACATGCCTTGGGTATTTGTTGAAAAGAAACTGGTCAATAAATTGGAGCTGTAATAATAAAATAGAAAAAGATTTTTTAGAACAAAATTTTAATAGAAGTTATTGAAGATAAATGTTTAAATATTGAACTATTTTGGTATATTTTTATAAATTTATTTTACATTATTAGATCAAAATAATTTGTATTTTAGAGATAAGCTATATTTCTTTTATTTAATTTTTTTGAGATAATCTGTATTTTAATTTTAATCCAAATCATTGCTAATCTTCTTTAAGGTTTGTTAATAAAAAATAACCAAAAATTACACATAATATACACTTGTATTAATGCATTATTTTTGACATTTCAGAGTGCAGATGATTCAGATGTATCTGTCATTGCCCAAAACAAGAAATGCTTTGACAATGATATTGTCTGTTCCAAAAGTGTTTTGATTTCAGTTGGGGACACTGAAATTTACCTGAATGATACTCCTTACAAACAGGTGAGTAAATTATTTCTTTTAGGATCATTTTAACTTGATCTGAGAAAACTGAAAACAAAATAGAAACAGTTTAGAGTACTTTTCTCTGCAAGTGGTTACTAGATTCAGATTTTCTTGTTTTATTTTATTTTTTAAATTTCGCTTATTAATTTTTAAGATTTTATGTATTTACTTGACAGAGAGAGAGGTCACAAGTAGGCAGAGAGGCAGACAGAGAGAGAGGGGGAAGCAGGCTCCCTGCTGAGCAGAGAGCCCGATGAGGGGCTCCATCCCAGGACCCTGAGATCCTTACCTGAGCTAAAGTCAGATGCTTAACTAACTGAGCCACCTGGGCCCTCCCCCTCCCCTCTTCCCCGGCTCCCCCTAGTCCCTTTTGTTTATATTTCACTTATCCATATTCTAATTCTTTCGACTTTTCTTCAAACCCATGGTCACCACGCTGGCCCCAGCATCCCTCACCAGTTACCTGGAGGACAGTAGCATCTTCCACACTAGATGCCTGGTTTCCCGAATTAATTCCTCTCCTCTTACCCGGCCATACTGTAGCCACGCCAGGTTTTTTCCTAAAATGGGGATCTAATCTTCCATCAATCTAGTGCTTCAAAACTTTCAGATGACTTCCCAGTTCTCTGATAAGGCCTTACCAGTCTGACCATTATCACCTCTCCTGCCTCACATCTCCTCACTTTCTGTTTTGAGCCCATGTTACAGAAGTCAGAGTTTTCATTACTTCTTCAGATGATCTATTCGTTCTCTCAGTTCTGTTTCTTTGTGAATGTCACTGCTCCTGCCTAGATCTGCCTTTTCTTTAACTTACTCTTCTGTGACAGGTCTCATCTTAAATCCTTCACGAACTCCTCTTCATACCTTCAAGCACCCTGTTAGGACACGTAGCACACATTCCTTGTGTGGTTCTCCTGTCTTCTCTCTGTTTGTCTAGGAATTTTGTAAGAAGTGGGACCACTGTCTCCTTTATTTATTCCTGTGCTCTTGGAGCCTGTCCAGTTTGAAAGAATGAAAACATTTCATTCATTCAGTCAGTCAGTCAGTCAGTCAGCCAGTCATTCTTTCATTCATTTGTCTACTATCTACCAAAATCTATATTAATTATTGGAAGTAACACAGTGAAAAGACACTGTGCTTATCTTTCAGGAATTATACTCAGGGGAGGGAGACATTCAAATAAATAAGAATGCACCGTGGCATTGTGCTATGGCAAGAGTGTTTATAGGACAGTATGGGAATCCTTGAGAAGAAGCCAACCTTGGATGTTTAGGGTAGTTGTTAAGGATGTAGACTTTGGAGGCAGTCAGTGCTCACCTCGAACCCCTTTCCTATCCCTTGCTGGTTGTGTCACTTTGGGCAAGTTTCCTTCACATCCTCAAGCTGCAGAATTCTCAATTGTAAATTTGAGATGATTATAGAATCTACTTCTTAGGTTCATATGATGGTTAAATGAGATAATGGATTTCAAGAAATGACTTTCCTTCTCTCCGTCACCCTTCTTATGTTTTGAAGGCTTAGAAGATATGCTTTGGATTAAACAATTTGAACTGAGTCTTAAAGGATGAGCAGGTATTAGCCAGGTGAAGAGCGAGAGAGAGTAGAAAGGCAGTCAGTACAGAAGAATGGTCATGTTGAAAGGAACTGAGTTGCAAGTGGTTGAGTTTGGTCCAAGTATGTCGGGATAGTGGAGGGAGGGTGGGGCAAAGAGATTCAGGGAGGAGTATCTAGACCAACTTGAAAGCAGGGAGCATGGGAACAAGGGCAGTAGATAGGAGGCTGGTTCCAGACCAGAGAGGCTCTTCAACGGTGTAAGATATTTGAACTTACTTTATAAGCAAGAAAGTCTGACACTGAGAAGGGACATGATCTGACATATGGCTTTTACAAAGTGGCCTCTCTTTGAGGTTTTAGAAGAGTGTTTCTCACAGTTTGGTCTGTAAATGTGCCTTACAATCATCTGAAATATCTACTCTAAAAGCTGATTCGTTGGCCTCCCCTCAGTAATTACAATGGTTGAGGTTGTGAATGAAGATCAGCATTTTTTTTTTAAGATTTTATTTATTTATTCATTTGAGAGTGAGGTGGGAGAAAGAGTGAGAGCTGGGGGAGGGGCAGAGGTAGAAACAGACTCCCCACTGAGCAGGGACCCTGACTTGGGCTCCATCCCAGGACCCTGCGATCATGACCTCAGTGACACTTAACTGAGTCACCCAGGCACCCCTGAAGATCAGTGCCTGTTTTTTAATATTTTATTTGTTTGAGAGAAAGAGTACAAACAGAAGGAAAAGCAGGCTCCTTGCTTCTCCCCATGTGAGCAAGGATCCCCATGTGAGGCTCGATCCCAGGACCCTGAGATCATGACCTGAACTGAAGGCAGCCGCTTAACAGACTGAGTTACCCAGGTGCCCTGAAGATCAGTCTTTTTAATGGCACCCCCAATCCTTCTGCACACTAAAGCTTGAGAATCAGGCCCATAGAGCAGAGCTTCTATGTCAATCAGAAATATTGAGACCAACCAGGCAGTAATCACACTTTCAGCAAAACAGAGTTTCTATATCATGTTGACATCTTTTGAAAGTAAGGACTGCAGCTTGGCATAGCCAGCAGCTGGTATCCACTTATAGGTGAAGGTTCTAAGAATGAGAATATATATATATATATTTTTTTAAGAAAAAAACTGAAGAGAAAACAGTGAACGCTCTTATAGAAACAATTTGACACATTTTTGAAGTGGTAATTACAGTTCAGTGTAACCCTCAACTTCCAGTGTTCACCTGTATGCAGGTGTGGATGAATCTTTGTATCAGTTGTGAAGTGAGATAAAGGAAAGTCATAAAAAACAGTTTGACCGTAACAAATCCCCAGCTAATATTTTCTCTTGAACATCAGAAGTGAAAATAAGTACCACTATTTTTGGCAGATGGATTGCTCATAGAGGAGAAGAAAAAAAATGTTATTCTTTCAATAAACACACGATTTTGTTTTATCAAACACATTAAGATATAAATGTTCTATAAATTTATTTAAGTGGCACTTTAAATATTTTCATTCTCCACACTTGTAACTTATCTTTCTAACATCCTTGGAGTTTGTTGAAAGGGCTATAATTCTCATCTGAAATGAAAGTCTCAGTTTTGGGCAATTCACAACACCCTCCCTTTTCTAATGGAAAGCATCTCTGCTTCCTAATCCGAAAAGAAAGGAGCACACTATCTTTTTTTGACCAAAGAGAACTGTTTTTCTTGTGGTAAACTGCCCTGTCTAGTAAAGATGAAGAATTTTTACCTCTATGGACAAGTAGAAAAGATATCTTTTACATCAGGATAATGGATGCAACAACAACCCGGGAGAAGTCTAATGATAAGCTGCCTGCCTTATCCAAAAATTATTTTTAGGTTCTAAAGATATGTCAGCCATTCCAAGGGAACTTTAATAGGAAAATACACGAAAAAGCATTTCATGGATTGAAAGGAGCTATAAGCCACAGATATTCCGCTTACTTGCTTTAATTCTTGCTGATCAGGCTGGAAGGTAAGACCTGTGAATAGGCTGTTGCAGGAAGGTTTTAAAAATATATAAATTACACCTTGATCCAGAAGCTGAGGAAATGCTATAAACTTGATAAAGCATATCTTTCAATGAGCTAACATTCAGGTGGGGAGAAGACAGATCATAAAGCCAAAGACAAATCATATAATAGAAAGGTACTGAAAAGTATAATCAAAACAATAAAAATAGATTCTATGGCAGAGAGCCCTTGGGGCAGGGCAGGCTGCACACTGTGTGTAAAGAATGCAAATGTGATGCCCCTGGTTCAAGCAGGAATCTCTTTCTCTCTTTGTTCTGCTGTCTCTTTTGACCTGTCATGGTGTGTGCGTGGTTCTTTTTTCTTCATTATTTAAGGCCTTGCTCACTCAGGAGCAAGGGTACTCCCAGGATGAGTGCAGACTATCATAGGCACCCAGGGCCTTGCCCCATAACTCCAAGCTGGCACTTGGGAGTAGAAGGAAAAGAGGTTAAGTAAATCCATTAACCGTATATACGTTCATATAAAATATACTGTTATGTATAATATACTGAACCTTTGTAAGTTTGAGCTTGCTTTAGAAAGCTCTTTATGGGTATGACAAAGTTTATTTACCTTGCCCTAAGGAATGTTTCTAAAATAATATTTCCAAACTATGATTTTGTTATTATATAATCAAAAGATTGTATATTTCCCTCACGATTTTTATTTTGAATCTGGCTCAGTTCGCTTTACTTACTTTGATTTAACCACATATTTTTAAAGTTATTATATGAATTAATTATAATGTCAGATTTAATGTAATCTTTTATGGGGATAGCCCCTGCTCATAAGGAACGCTGCATATTTGTTCTTTAGGCTAAATGTACTCTTAATTTTCCCAGCAGGTTCCGTCTCTAGTTTCTCTCTAAGGTTATTATTAATAGCACACAGATTATTTTCCTTTAATATAAACATGGTCTGTCACTTTCCTATTCAGAAGCTCTTATTGAATGCATTTTGCACATAGAATAGCAGCCCTTAACTGTATGGATAACTTGGCTGCAAAAGGGTCTCTGACTATGCTTCTCATGGAATCCATGCTCTAGCTCTTTGGTTCTCTCCTTAGTCCCTAACAAATTTTGTATTTTCTTGCCCTTGAGTCTCTATTCAAGTTATTACTTTTGCTCGGAATGATTTCTTCTGCATTCTCATTTCCAACTCTGTATACTTTTTTATGTATGGTCTCTTACAGATCCATTCATATCCCACTCCTTGCAAGAAGCCTTTCCAAATCCCTTTAATGGAAATTCATTTCTCCTTTCTCTCTCTCTCCCTCTCTTTCTCTCTCTCTCTCTCTCGATATAGATAGATATAGCTATAGATACAGATATAGATGGATAAAAATAGATGGATCTATCTGTAGATATATATCTTTATCTATAGATATATCTATTTATCTACCTATAGATCTATTAATCTATTTGTATGTCATATATTTTTAATAATCATATTATTCATCATCAGCATAGAATTTCTGAGTCAGCAGTTATATCCCCTTACCCTTAATGTACTCTATGCCCATGCTTTTGTTATGCTCTTTTCTATAGCAGAAATACTTTTGCTTATTTACCCATAATAAGCCCATCTTTCAGATTGTGTCTCACTAGCAATTTATGTATTTCCTATTTTATGCATATTTTATGCATTTGTTTTGTCTTTTACTATGGAATTTGGGAAAGACAGAACCAAGCAAAAATACTAGTACATAGATACTTATTGGTAGATATTAATTAATGTTTATACTTTGATCAATGTACAAGGAATTCATTTTTCTCTTTCTTTCCTTCTTTTTTTTTTTTTAAAGAAACGATCGGGTTTTTTTCTGGAAAATAAACCTACGTACCAGCTTTGGAAGGCAGGGTACTATATGGCAGTATATTTTCCAGAGAACGATATCACTATCCTTTGGGATAAAAAGACAACCATTCATATCAAAGTTGGACCCCAGTGGAAGGTAGGTCGACCTATTTGCTAGGCCAATTCAAATGAGATGTAAGAAATGAAGTTACATTTACCTTTAGATATTTTATGGAAATAAAATAATTGATATTTTCATTAAGAAACAAGTTATATTATCAGAATTACTAACTCATAACCTGGTGAAGAAAACTCTTACCAATTAGAATACAGTGTTACATACAGTTCTTTTCAACTTCAACTTTAGAGTAACCATTTTCTAACCATTACTTAGGTCAGCTTCCTTCTTCCCATCCTTTTCAGCCTGGTTATGTGATATGTTTGTGATATAGTTAGATTCATTTGTTACATTCTGCATTCCATCTTTTCCTCCACATCCTGGATTTTTTTAAGTTTGCACACAGTACATTTGTAAAAAAAAAATTATGGTCTAGAGTTCTATGGATTTTAACAAATGTGTGGCTTTTTTTAATCTACCACTAGAGTTTCTATACAGAACAAACCTCTCAACTCCCTGATTTCTCTCATGTTACCCCATTATTGTCAACTTCTACTGATCTATTTTTCCTCTCATTAGTTTTGCCTTTATGCAGCCTGTTGGGTCTGACTTCTTTGACTTCACAAAATACATTTAAGATTTATCCATACTGCTGAATGAATTAATAGTTTTTTCCTTTATACTACTGAATATTGTACCATTGTATGGATATACTAATTTGTTTATTTTTTCATGTTTGAAAATTCAATCTGGGTTGGTTAGAATTTTTGGCAATTTTTATTTCAAATTGTTTTAATATTGTTTTCTATTAAATATTGTATAAATTTATCAAATATGTTTATTATTTTAAATATTATAAATCTCATTAAATATTTTAAATTTATATATGAAGTTGTTTTAGAAAAATTAATACATTTTTAAAAATCCAGTTTATCTGAAATTGAAGTTCAGACTCATGGATATTAATGTGTGGCAAGTTAGGGAAAAATTGGGATATTAACAACATATTCTTATAAGACCGTGGAAAAGATACATATTTTTAAAAATTTTAATGTTATAAATTTAAGATGGGATTGTATATTAAAGTCATTTTATTTCAATATCAAGGGAGATAAAGCCCATAAGTCTGTTACTAGGGGTTTGCTGGCTTTTTGCATTTCTCTGATGCAAGTGAAATAATTTAGTCATTGCCATACTTCTTCAACCACATTTCTCTGCCATTCTTTATTTTATGTCCTCTCTTCCTTACTTTTTGGAAATAAATAAACCAATTTATTTATTTTGGAAATAAATTAACCAATTATTCTACATTCTAATTATTCTACATCTCCCTCTTTACTGCTGCCTTAAATTGTCGGGTGATCATGGTGGAAGTGGCCATTATCTTTGGAAAGTCATTGTGGCTTCTGAGAATGAGGCACTATGATAAACAGTGGTCATGACAGTTGCAATCACAGGATTATTGTCAACTTTGCTGGAGACTTGGGCGGCCTATTCATAAGCTAAGGGCCACAGTCCATTCCTCAGTACATGAAGAAAGCTTTCAGTTTGTTTAATTTCATTGTTTTAAGGGGGATTTCCATTGTTTTAAGATCATACTTCTTTGTACTTTCGGTTTATCTTCCTCCCATAAAAGTAAAACATTTCACATTATTTGAGAAAATGCAATGGATAATGTTGATATGATTAATTCATATGGCACTTTCAGTAACCATTTCATAACCTATAACAACCTTTATAAATGTGAAATAAAATGTGGTTTTTATTTATTGTGTATCATGGTGGCATGATACATGAATATTAAAGTTAACTTTTTCTTTTAGAAGTTATGTTTTGAATGTTTGGCTTTTCAAAGTGTGACCTAGAGAAAAATTTATTATCTTTATTGTTTCAACATTTATAGTGTTACAAAACCTTAAGCATATTGGGAGGTGGGTTTTTCATCATTAAAATGTATATGTATATGAGTATATACAAAATATATATATATACACACACACATATATTGTAGTGTTTTTATTATACTTCTCCAAGTTACTTATATTATTACTTGTATCAATGCTAAGACAATGGTAAGTGTGGATAGATAAAATTTGGGAAATGGTGAAACACTATTAAGAATTTTAAATAACTGTTAAATATAATTAAATAGATATGAAATTATCTTGAAACATATTTACATGGTTGTGGAAATTCCTAAAATGTCTACTTTAAATCTTTAAAAATTTTTAGTGAATGAGACCTTAAATATTGATGTGAAAGTACACTATTTCATATTTCATGATTTTTTTTTCACTTTAGAACAAACTCTCAGGATTATGTGGAAACTTTGACAAATGCACTTCAAATGATATGACCACTTCCAATAATTTAGAAGTGAGAAATGCCCAAGTATTTGGAGATAGTTGGGCATTAGGGCAGGTAAGTAGAATATATCTATTATAGAACTTAACAAATATTTTTTGGTATATTTATTCACTCAATCATTTTTTCTTATAGGAAAACTTATTTATATAATGCTATTTTATGTCATATTTATATAGTAATTCATAACTGACAAATTACTTTCACATTTACCTTCTCCTGTAAAGCTTGTGACAGTCTTGTAAAATTTGTTACTTCTACATGATAGATGAAGAAATTGAGGCTCAGGAAGGTTAAATGGCTTGCTTAATAGTAAATGTCCAGAAAGAAGCAGAGGTGACATTCAAACTCATGTCTTTTAATCTCATGCTTTTCCTTCCATAGCAAATGCTTTATCAGTGTATTTATATCTCTAAATAATATAACTTTTGCCAACTCAAAGCCATGAAAAAATGAAGGTGGTATTTCTTACCATTTGTTCTCCGGACATGGTTGTGTGGGGGGTGGGGATGGGTAGGGCATGGATCTGTGGTCAGCTACCTCTGGGAGAAATTTGAATAAATTAAGTTAGACATATTTCCTTTTTGAAGGATTTCTTGAGGAATTATAAGCTTCCAAGGGAGGAATAAATCTGAAGGGTTTACCAGCTTATTGACACAGAACCTGTTTTTATGTATTAGTTGTCAAGGAAATAGTGTCCTGAGGGCCACACTTTGAGAAATGCTGAACTAACTCAGAAAACAAGTCAAATTGGAAATTAATGTTACTCTTTTCTTCTCCTTTTTCTTTTTAACCTACTTTTCTTTCTAGCTGGAAGTGGTGTCCATAACTACAGCATTCTGATTGGTTACTATTTAGTTAATTGCTTTCCACTTTACCTAATTTACCTATTATATCCAAATTTCTTTAAAAACATAAAAGGGGTCTGAGATAAAACACTCATCTAATTCAGTATAGTTCAAGCAGCATATTTCAACGTGGCCTAAGCTGAAAAGTACAAACATTTTATTTAATATATGAACTATCTACTTTATGGAGAGATACAAAATCCTTTTTATTATGGCTCTCATATATCCTGTTGCACTTAGAAGTGTTTGAGAAATTATCTTACATTTGTCTTTTTAAAATGAATTAAGGCGTAACCAATTTATAATAATACTTAAATATTTGGGGTAACCAAAGAATTGTACACTTCTATAATGTGTATTCTTATTCATACCTAATGGCCAAAACTAAAAATTAAAAAAAAAGTTTTTTCATTTAATAAGTTCAATTTAGCACTTAGATGTTTTCCAGGTTATATGAACCCATAATATGATTAAAACACAGCCTCTGTCATTAAGAATTTAGAGTCTAGGTTAGTAGTTTAGGTAGAAAAATTAAGAACGGAAATATGAGATAAGTGCTTTGATAGAGGTGAACAAAGCATTGGCTTCATTACAGTCAAAAGAAGGTTCCCAAAGAAGGTGCCATTGGACTGAATCCTGCAAGACACAGGAGCTAGAAAAGTGAAGCTGTTGGGAAACAGTGTAGCAGCAAAGGAGGGAATGTCCCATTAGAAGGTGTCAGGAAGACGTGTGCCTAATGGGAATTTCAAAAAATTCAGTATGGCGGCTCTGGAGAGTTTGAAGTTGTCACTAGCTGGAATGCAAAGGATAGAGCTGCAGGTACGAGTGCTAGGATCTAAGGCCCTAAAGTAGTTAAGAGGCTCTTCTAACCCAGCTGGTAATGTTAAGTTAGTGAAGATTTAGAAAACTACACAAATCTCAGAGTCATTAAAGATTAAAATCATCAGCATCTGTTAAAAGGTTGCCTTTAGGAAGGATGAATCTGGAGAATTCAAGAAAGTCTCATACCTTTCTGGCTTATTGGGTAGTTACTGGCACTCTTCCTGAGGGAGGGCAAAAAGGAGAGGTGATAGTGGAGGAAAGTGGGCCAGGACAACTGTGTAGAGAGGTAAGTACAGGCTAAGATGCCTTGAGAGAGAAGCTACAGGGAAATTTATGTGGAGATGTCCAGTTTTGAGAGTCAGGAAAGATATTTGGGCTGGAAATATGGATTTGGCAGTTACTAGTATATACAGGTTGTTGAAACCATAAGAAGTGTACAGAATGAGAAAAGACAGAGGTTTGAGGATCAAGATTTGCACAGAAGGGAGGGAGCAGAAGAAAGGGGAAGGAGCAGCCATTGAATTAGGAAGAAACCCAGAAGAAAATGGCATCACAAGAAATAAATGAGGAGAGACATTTAAGAAGGGCAAAGTAATAAATAGAGCTAAAGGTAGTGAAAGGTCAAGTGAGATGAAGATCAAAACATTGCCTTTATATTTAGGCAACTAGCGAAGAGATCATTGATGACATTTCCAGGGCAGTTTGGGGAAGGTGGATTAGAAGAGGCAGAGAGCAAATTGCTGGGTCTGTGGGAGGTGAGCCTGGAGACACGTGTGCACATACAACTCCTCAGGGGATGGCTGTGATGGGAATGAAAGGAAAGAGAATCAATTGCTCACATAATTTTTTAATGACCACATTTGAGACAAACTTAAAAACTTTACCTCTACTCTCTAGTATCACCAGAATTTTAATAGGATGCTTAATTGTTTTTGAAAATGATGCATACTGTTGGGTTGGCGGAGCATGCTTTAGGTAAAACCTGTGTCAAAGGATGAGAATATATGAGATGGGATTGTAATGGATGGGGTCAGGGTAGTTTACTCTGGTTTCAGTCTCAGAAGTCACCCCCTTGAAAACTTTCTCTTCTCCCTTATTTCTCTTCAACAGTGTGAAACCCCAAGTGAGTTATTTAAACCCTGTGAGGCACATCAAAACAAATTTCCTTATGCCAAGAAAGAGTGCTCCATTTTGTACAGCGACGTTTTTGCTCCTTGTCGCAATGTGGTAATATATGCTTTACAAAACTGTCATATTTACCTGGGTACTGCTGTATCGGTAATACAGAGATGAACGGAACAAAGAATTTAACTAACTGTTGGCTTTTCGGGTGGACTATCTAACCGTTGTTGGGAAGACAAATTTGGTAGTTTGTTGGTAGAAGTGATGCATTTAGTTGATTTACTTTCTCCCTCAATTCGTTTTATTTGACAGTATACATTTGTACATATTACTCATAATATTCTGTTCTAGTTTATGAAGCATTTTAATACATCCTCAAAGCCAGAAATGATTGGTCAAAGCCATAAATATTTGCTTTTCTTCAGAGAACATTGCTACATGGGCATTCTTCTCCTCAACCCAATGTATAGTTTAAAAGTATTAGTAGTGGCATATTTAAAATGGTCTTGAAAGCATATATCGAGATGGAGTAATTTAAATTTCTAAATGGCTTCCCAACATAATAATTTTAAGCCTCAATAGAAGTTTAAAAAAATGGTTTAAGGTATTCATAAAAATCACTGAAAGTACAATTGGTGATAGAACATTCTTTTAATTCCATGGGAATATGTGAATAATTCCCATTAAACAAGGAGCTTGTACAAAATATTAAAATATTATTATATTGCAGGTATTGAAATTATATTTTTTGTTAGACTCATTACCTGTTTTGCTGGTTCTTTGATTTTACATTTGCCTAATAAATTCCTTTCTCCTTTGGCCCATATAGAGGTTTGATATGTTGGGAACTCTAGGTGGCAGTGTTAAGTTGATAATACCAAATTTTGAAAACCTACCAGTTAGTTTTCTTTTAGAAGGTTGAATTTAATTAACTAATTAATTAATTAAAAGAAGGTTGAATTTTAGTCAATTATGGTTAGTACTTATTGAAATGAATTCATTTTTCATTTCACTTTCAGATTGATGTTACTTCCTTTGCCAAAAATTGCCACGAAGACACGTGCAACTGTAATCTCGGTGGGGACTGTGAATGTTTATGCACAAGCGTAGCAGCGTATGCGTACAAATGTTGTCAGGAAGGGGTATCTGTTCACTGGAGATCGTCCACTATTTGTTGTGAGTATGCTAGTGAGAACATCATCATCAGGTGGGAACCTTCTAAGGAGATTAATTTGTCCTATCACAGAACAGATACCATGGAAGTCATGCAAATAGAATTTCTTTAAGATAACTAAATTTTCTGTTCTTGTGACAATGCAGATAAACCGTAGTATAGCTAAAGGGTTTATAAAAGTAAAAATCAAGGTGAAATTTTCTATTGTTTGACTATTGTCACTTTAACATTTGAACTATAACTCCTATACCATCCTCAAAGTGTTTTTGACTTCATTCCCCTTACGGCTGTGAAATTTCACTGTTCTGATTATAAGAAACAGATTTGAGTCTTTAAACTTTTTGCTTACTTATGTATATGGCAATCATCTAAAAATTTTAACACTTTCAGTTCACATTTCTAACCAGGCAGATGTATTTACAAAATTTAATTTTTCAACACATCACACTTAAAGAATCTTCTTTGCTCAGAGAAAGTTCCCAAGTAATGATGTCATTCTGTATTCTTTCATTGATCGTTGATAAATGTATAGCCATATTTTGCATAGTTTCAGATAAGGGGTCAGATTCTTATAGAGTTTAATATTTGTTCTTTTATATTTTAGCGCTTGACTGTGAATATTACAATGAAGGTATGTGATATTTAAATAAAGACTATTACTATAGCATTCTGTTGGATATATTTTCAGATTAAGAGTTTTTCAATGATGTGTCTGGAAACAATAGTTCATAATTCAGTATATAACTCAATGAAAACCTTTACTTTCTAAAATTTACCTAAATTTCTAAGTATTTGAGTCAAAATTTACTCCGTGTAAAATAAAAAGAGTGTGTAACTAAGTTCTCAGCATTTAAGAGGCCCTCAGTAAATGGTTTTTATATGACATAAATGAATTAATGAAGGAAGATAGCTAATTTTTTAGGTAAAAAGGATGAAAGACATATACCAAATGCTTATCTTTTATCATTTTGTATAAATATAAACATTATTCAAACATTATGTCATTGATATCAAACAATTAGTATGATGATAAGAATGTAAGGAATTTGGGGCGCCTGGGTGGCTCAGTGGGTTAAACCTCTGCCTTCAGCTCAGATCATGATCTCAGGGTCCTGGGATCGAGCCCCACATTGGGCTCTCTGCTTAGCGGGGAGCCTGCTTGCTCCTCTCTCTCTGTCTGCCTCTCTGCCTACTTGTGATCTATCTCTCTCTGTCAAATAAATAAATAAAGTCTTTTTAAAAAAAAAAAGAATGTAAGGAATTTATTTTGCCATCATTGTAGGCAAAAATGATTACATATTATCAGAATGAGAATTTATTGATTTAATAGTAATAATGGATCTCTCATAGCCCCCTCAAGCAACCAAATTTGCAATGAGAAGTCTAAAAGAAGGTGCTACCTAAAATTGAGGCGTAGAAATAAGAAGAGACAGAGTGTTACATCCTCAGTGAAAATGCCAGATAATGGCAGAATTAGAGCCTGCTTTTTTGAGGAAAGGGAAGGCGTAGCCACTTAGACCTAATTCAAACAAGTAGGATTATCCAGGATGGTGTTTGTACATTTTGTCAGTGACTGGACAAACTCTGGACTCATGATGGGATAAATTAGAGTAATGGTTAAAGGGAAACTGGGCTGTTACAAAATCCCAAGCAACTAATCAAAGGCATTTTTGGTGCCTTACTGAGCTGGGGAGAAATCTGTCAGCTATAAATACCCGAAGAAAGCCAGTTAATTTTCGAGAAATAGAGATGATGGATTCGAAAGAAAACTGACAGTTTTTGGTTGTTTCTATTACATTTATAGAAATTTGATGGGGAAAAAACCCAACATTAGAAAAAATTCAGTGGTAGTTAAAAAAAATATAAACCAAAAATATCTCCTGTTGAGCAGTTCACACACACACACACACACACACACACACACACGCATGTACGTGCCACACACACACGTACACACATTCCACATCAATCCTTTGGATGTCTTGCTTAAATTAAGACTGATTCTCTGATAATAATAGCTTTTATTGTTAACTACTTTACGTATAGTATATAATTTAAGCTTCAAAATATGCCTGTAAGATACTACTATTAACACTTTAAAGAGGAGGAAACTGAGGACCTGAGGGGTCAAAGTAACTTGGTCAAAGTCATTTAGTCAAAAATATAGTAAACTGAGGTTTGTAAGTAATCTGAGTTCAGAACCAAAGAGCTTGACCTCCATGCTGCACTGCCCTGGTGGATGGTTAACAAATCCCAAACTCAGATCACCACACTCTGTTATCATATGCTCTACACAATGTACACAGGCATCAGTTTGAAAAAAAAAATGCTCCATTAATTTCCTCACTTAAGAATTCCTGCCTAACACAGTTCTGCTGAAAAAATCTCCATCTGTGCCTTTGTACTTTCTGGCATTCCTTCTGTAGTCCTTTGGATCCTGAAGCAGAATTTTCTATGAATATTGAATTTCTACCTTTTGCTTCTTGGTACCTTTTGCTTTCTGTCAAAAAGTCTGCTGCACTACTAGTGATGGTTCTTTTTTCTAATGTGTTCTAGGATTCTTTAAACCACTTCCTCTGGTGTCATCTATATTATTCAGAGGGCAAACGTGGGGCATTTGGCCTCCATGAGACACTGATTGACTCAGTGGAGTGACAGGGGAATCTGTTTCCTATGATCAAAATAATAGGCAGAAGCATTAACCTGCCAAGGAGAGTACGAGTTTGTAAAAACATTGCAATGAAGGTAGATGATTTGAAGGGGAATATAGAATTGAGATTGTTGATACTAGTTATGATACATGTCTATCATTCACAAATTATGAAAATTGTTTAAATGACTTTTTAAATTGGTTTCATCCCAACTAATTTCATAGATATTTTAAACCTACCTGGTCTTCTTCAGATATTCAGCACTGATATATTTTTTCCTTTTCTTATTACACATCAGGCACTGTGTTATCACGATATTATTAATATTTCAAGCTAATGTAGAAGTAAATAATTGTGATTCTGTAAGAGGAAAATAAAAAACGAGAATTCAGAGGTTACTGTTGATATTATTTCAATATATCTTTTGAAATATATTTTTCCTTTAATGGAAAAGACTACCTTTTCCTCATAATATCTTCATATTCATTTTATAGCATTTACTAAAAATACAAAGATTTTATTGTTGTGATTGCTGTCGGTGAGCAAGGACTTCAATATTCTACTAAAAATTGTTTTGCAAGTTTTAAGCTCAGAGTGATTTTATTAGCCAGGATATGCTTAATATTGTATTTAAATAATCACTGAAGGAAATGATTGCTTTCAGTAGGGGGTGAAATTATACTTCTCCTTAAAGAAAATTAATGATAAAGTCAATGCTTTTGTCTCAATTGCTAGTGAAAATGCATGACTATCCAGATACAAGATATCAATCAACTGGGAGGCAATTCAGAAGCTTTCAGTTTGTATACAAATGGATCTCTCAGGTGACAATTGTCTCTTCAGGTTGCTGTTAGTAAAGGACCAATGCTATGGAGGAGAGAAGATTTTGTTTGGTTGTCTAATTCATTTCCCCTATTCTTACATTGGATGTCCATGAGGGTGCTTTAGTCCCTCAAGTTGTAGTTTTATATGTCTTCTTCATTTTGAATTATATCTTATTGTGATTTACATACTTATCTACTGATTTGTACATTATTTACATATTTGTACAAACCAACATATTTATAAATTGAAATACATTTGCATCTCGGAAGCTTATGTTGCTCTTACCTCTCTTAGAAAATGAGCCAGCAAATAGTGGAGACCAATGGTATAGCTTTCTTTGGTTCTTGCAGATTTGGGTTCATAAAGAAACACTGTGCTTTGTATGTATTTGTTAGAGCAGTGAGGAGTCTATGCTGTGGGCTCATGGAGAGATCTCCACTGTGCTCAGTTCCATCTTGGTGGGGGCAATTGTCTTCAAGTTTCCTTCTCTACTCAAGGTGTTCAAATTCCTGATAAACTCTTCTTCTCATGCCTTGTAAGGGTCCCCAGCTGCTCAATGGTGAGGTGTCTCCAGTCGTGGAGGGGTCAACACTTGGAGATAACTTATCCTGAGTACTTGCCTCTTCTCTAGGTCTTCATGATGGAAATTTTGGTTCTTGGTCCTCTTTTTGCTTCAAAGACTTTTGACCCCAGTCTAATGATTTCTCTCTTCCCTCAAACCTGATCTTCAGTCCTGAAAGAAGAAAAAAAAGCCTACCCCTCTGATTTCTTTAGATATTTTTCCCCCTCCATTTTAAGAGTGGGCTTGGTGAAGAAAATTGTTCTTGAGATAAAAATTAGAGGAAAGAAGGAATGAGAAATTCACTGACAGCAACTGGATTGATCTTTTATGATAGCACTTGCTGCATATATATTAACATTTTCTATAACATAGAAATATACCTATGCTAAGGATACGGGTGATAATTATGTAATGTAATTTGGATGATTCAGAAGAAACTTCAAAGTTTTATTGTCTCTCAGTTATATTAAGAACCTTAAATGGCATGGAGATTAGGCTGAAGATAAACTAAATTTATTATCACAAAACCTAACTCATTGTTTTTTGAATATCGGTGAACTTATAATTCATAAGGTTTGCAGAAAAATTATTCTGATTGAGTTTCAAGTTTGTCTCTATACTAATAAATTTTTTACTACAGTAAATATTTTCCATTTTATGTGGAGCTAGTTAAGTGTATGAGAAACAATAGCATAAGTAAAAATGCTTTGGACTTTGTTGACCTTCATCCTATTTTCCTCACTGGTAAAATCAGTAATTCTCCAAACAGAAAAATATTGTATATCATGTCTATAAATTTTGTTTTCATGCAATGCAACCTATTAGGGAGAGATGATTTTTAGAAGACTTTCAAAATCCCTGGCCATGGATAGAGATAAATTTACGTTTGTTGAGAATAGATTCAAATCATGTGATATTAGAGTGGAAAGTTATCTGGACAACCTTCATATAGGTGAGAAAAACTGAGATCCAGAAAGCTTAAATCAATCTTCTAAGGAACACTGTTTTACATATACAGATACATATAAACATATATACATATATGAAACATATATGTTTTAAATAACATAATCTAAATATGATGTATATATTTCCAATTCATTATAGTATATTATTTTTGAAAGTAGTTCACTTATTTTTTCAATGAAAAATACTTAAGTGCACAATAATTTTTGTGGTATTTCTTTGTTATTAACATCTATCCCATTGAAATGACAGCTTGAAATATAAAACTCCTATGCCAATTTATACTTGTAAAGCTCCTATGCCAATTTATAATTCTCTTATCTGCATTTAACTAGGACTTGGAGAAGGACCATACATGCTGGCAAGTTATGGACAAAGTGGCCTTGTTCTGGGGGCCAATATGACCAGTAAAAGCATTTTCTCTTTGCCAAGGAGTGGTATTCATGGCAATTTATTTTTTAATTTTATGATCACTCCAGGCCTTTTTAAAGAGAAGGCATCATGTAAGTATAATTTCCAATTGAAAATAAGAATTTCGGGGCACCTGAGTGGCTCAGTGGGTTAAAGCCTCTGCCTTCGGCTCGGGTCATGATCTCAGGATCCTGGGATCGAGCCCCACATCAGGCTCTCTGCTCAGTAGGGAGCCTGCTTCCCCCTCTCTCTCTGCCTGCCTCTCTGCCTACTTGTGATCTCTCTCCCTCTGTTGAATAAATAAATAAAATCTTTATTAAAAAAAAAGAAAATAGGAATTTCATTTTCCACTTACATTGCTTTTCATTTATTCATGTAGTAGCTGTTAGTTGGGGATCTAATACGTTTATGGCATTTTTCAGGTTTCCAAAAGGATATAAAATAAGAGACTGGTACACGAACCAACTATCTCTTTTGGATATGAAATATTTTCTTTGTTTATCTCTTGGCATATATACATTAGAATTGAAATTATTTGATTAAATTTTTGGTCCTAAATAAAGCACAACTTAAATTTTTCATATTAACCATGATAGACTTGATTAGAAATTTTGAAATTTTGATCTGATATCAAAGAAGTTAAATATTAAGAAAATAAATCAGAGTCTAGAAAGTCTGTTGTCCTATATGGCCTTGTCTGTCCTGGTACCTGGTCCCACATTTACTGATTTGCATCTGCAGATCTATACTGGTCCTATCAAACACTATCCTGTTCTAACTAGTGTTAGTGTCCCCTTCTGATCTGGTGATAATCCAGCTACATTGATGCTATACTAGCCCTCTTTAGAATCACGCACGAGGTGTTTATGAGCTTAGAAAATATTTATTAAATGAATCACGTAATTTTTATATCTATTTTGAGAAATCTCCTGATTTTCTAGCTAGAATGAATTGCTTCCTTCTTGTAAAAAGAACCTCAGTTCTTTTTAATCTATGAAAACACCTATCACAGTCGGAAGTTCCAATATATATTTGTTATGTTATATTTTCCTCTAAAAAAGTTTTCTTTATTCTTTTTTGCATCTTCCAGGGCTCAGCAGAGGAACTTGCAAGTTTTAAGACATAATTAATGCCTTTGGAATTATATACTGAATTTGAGCAAGTTCTTCATTTTATGACTTATAATAATTAATATTTTAATAGAAAAATCCTAATGGATTTAAACTGAAACAATTAAAACCTAAAAACTTAAGGTCTAAGAAATTAAACTTAAAATCTCAATTAAAATACTTCTATATCATGGGTTTTACAAATATGAGGAAAACTTTTTAAAGCACCTGACAAAAAAGGATGACATTTCTCAAATGTTTTATAGTTGTTCATTAGCCATTTGACCATCTATTGGGAAATAGATAATAATGTTGAGCAAATAGATTTTTTCTTAATGCAGCAAAATCACTTGCAAGACTATTTACCCATTAAGAACCCAGTGATATTGAAATGCCTAAATTGATCTGTTTCCTAATCTTTTAGATCATCCAATTTAGCAATTTGGAGATTTTGTGCATTTGAAAATGTTAAAGCTTGCAAATACAAATATGTGTTCAATCAGACATTCAATTCCTTTTATGAAATTGTGTGTGCTGGGGTCCTAAGGTGATATTTCTTTTTTCCCCCTGAGGGATATGAGAAATTATTTTAAAAATAGAACTCAGCATAGACTGATCTTTTTGAGCTTTTGAGCTAACAACTCATTACGTTAAAATATTAATTTTCTGTTTTAAGATCTTAGAATTCATCTCTGAAATCTTAGAGATGAGTATTCATTATATATGGCAGTTGTGCAGTTCTGTCTTTGCAAATACATTTTACAATGCTGATGTTGATGACCTCCCTCCAAGAACACAGGCGGGTGTCAAACACACTGCTCTATGTTTTACAGCATTGGTGCTTGTTTCCTTGGAATCTGCTGAAAGGCCAAACTACTTTCTCTATGTCCACGATGATGACACTCTTAGTTTGGAACTGTGGCAAGCGAATTCAGCCTTCCGTCAGAGAGCCACATTTTTCCACCATCAGGGTCTCTGGATTCCTGGTTACAGTGCGTTTGAGTTATACAGCAAGAAAGGCTTTTTCATCGTCTTCACAGATTCTAGTGTCAAAGCATCCAAATATGATGATTCCGAAGAATTCAAACATTCAAGTAGCTTCAGCATAGAAGGTATGGTTTCTGAGATTTCAAATGAAGACTCAATAGATAATTTACATTATGGCAAAATATCAAATTTTAATATTTAAGTCATTGATAAATGAGTTCGAGTAGACCGGATTGTATGACCTCGAGTGAGCAAGTTTCTTAACCTCTTTGTCCTTCAGTTTATGTAAAATTAGAATGGGGGAAATAGTAATAATACCTACTTTATAGAGTTATTATGTCACATAAATTAATTGGCAAATAGCTTAGAACAGCCTTAAATGTTACTTTTAATTATGGCCCCAGTTATTACTCTTAGGGCTATCGGACCTTTGGAAACCAAGCTTTCTCACATCTCCTGGGTCTACTGTTTGTACTTTTTCTTTCCTAGAAGGCAGCTTCTCAATAACCTGATGCTTAATGATAAAGACAGCATGTTTATCTCTGTCTTTGGAATAGTAGGGTATCTGGTTCCATTGCTTTCTGGAAGATTTCCCTGGATCAGTATAAGCCTGATTTTATTTCTAGAAATCCTTACAGTTTTATAGCTATTGAATTTTCTGAATTTCAGAGAAGAATCTTCATTACCTCATCTTATGTTTTTTTTTTTTCTTCAAAATCTAGGAGTTTAACATATGCCTTGGATCTCCCAAACAAATTATTTCATTTTAACCTATCATTTGTTTCATTCATTCATTTGCCTTTCCTATTGTGCATAAATTTCTGCAAACCTCAATAGTCTTTAGATTTTAGAAATTCAGATGAGCTTCAAATTTTTGCCCATTAAAAAGAGTTCCTGCACTCATGAGAAAAAGTCACTGATATGTCTATACTACATTTTATAGAGTAGATATATTTTTACTTGAGTTTACTTAAAAGTTGAACATTATGAGACTCTATTTCCCCATCAACCTAGAAATTTGCTCCATTAGACTCAGACCCACTGGCCCCACCTGAGTTTGGACAACTGTTGCCAATGGCATCATGAGAATTTTAGAAACTGATCTTAGTGGACTTCTTAAAACTAGGAAACTCTAGGGATCTACTCTAGTCTTAGAACCAATCCTCTGTCAGGACTCACAATTCCAGGGACCCAGATCTAATGGCCACTCTAATCTTTAGATGCACAGATGCCTTCCAAAAAGTTTTATTTTCCTGCCCATACTTTAGAATTGCATTCTGTATCCAGAATCTGAGAAACATAACCTCCACCATGAATTTTCTCCTTTATGGAGCTCTCTTCTCCGGAAATAATTTTGGACTGCTACAGAAAGACTATTCTATGCTGTGAGAAGAGAGAGTACTAGCCGAATTTGTAAGAGAAAAATGCTTCAGTCAAGGGAGGTTTTACAACTGTAAGCATGTATTATTAAAACCCATTCATTTGTTTTTGTCATCAGATAATTTTTACCATGTACAAAGTAATGCTCTAAGTTCTGTGAGAAAAACAAAGATGGAATGCTCTCCCTAGGTTTGATGGCAGGAAACATGTCTTAGTCTTGCCATTTTCGTAAGTATTCAAACTTGGCAAGTCATTTGGCTCCTCTGAGCCTCATTTTTTTTTCATTTATAAAATGAAAATAATACTCAACAGGTTTACTAGGATAAAATAGAATAATGAACAAAAAATTACTTTGCAAAAAATAAAATTCCAAACAAGTGTTCAGTATTATGACATGTAGATCATGAGAACCCAGTGAACATAAAGGGAAAAGATTTTGAATTTTTCTTGACTTTCTCCAACTGCAGGCTTTTAAAAATCTTTAGAAGATAGACTAACATTTAAATATTCAACCTAACTGTGAAATACTTTGATCACCAAGCAATTGATCACCACGCCTTTTCCCCTAGCTCTGTCTTTTCCACAGCATTATGGTCAAGGAGGGGTCTAACTCTAGAAGGGTTACTATCATAAATCATTATATTTCAAGCTGTACATTAAAAATATGTGCAATCTAGACTTCTATATTTCCCCAGAAATCCAGGCAGCAGTGCCCTACCGGAGAATGTGTGAATGGAGATATGAACCTTGTGCCACTCCCTGCTTTAAAACATGCAGTGACCCTGAGGCGCAAGCGTGTAAATTTCTCCCACCGTAAGTTGTGTTTAACCATTTCATGCGCAACTTCCAGCACTAGCAGATTCTTCTCTTGATGGACTTCTTTTTTTAGAATTTTAAAATTAAAAGACAATTGTCAAGAGTCATTTGTATGTGTTCTATACTTACTAAAGAATTCATTTCCTTTTATTCAAGCAGTCGTTATTGAGGGGTTGCGACGCGGCAGGAATTCTAGCTGATATGGATGTAGTACTGAACGAAACAAAGTACCTCCCCTCATGCTGCTTACATTTTGTTGGGTTAAAGCAGAGAATAAGCCAATAAAAACATAAATATGTAATACAATATATTGTTTGATGGAGATAGGTGTTGTGGAGAAAAAGAAAGGAAAGTAAGGGAGACAGAGAGCATAAGGCAAATGTGTGTCTTTGCTAATTAAGATAGGGTGGTCAGGGAAAAACACATGAACAAGGTAGTGTGTGGTCAGAGATATAAAGGAAAGAAGGGAACTGGCCACATGAATGTCTGGGGAAAGAGTCTTTCAATCTGAGAACAGTGCAAAGGTCCTGGGGTGGGAATTTGTTTGGTGTGTGTGAAGATAAACAAGGAATCAACTAATTGGAACAAAGTGAACAAAACTAAGAGCAGTAGGAGATGAAACCAGAGAGTCACAGTGATGTGCAAATCATATAGGGACTTGTGGTCCATGGTGGGGACTTTGTTTTTTTCTCTGAGCAATGCCCTAGTATATTTTGGACAGAGAAGCAACATGGTTTGATTTATGTTTAAAAAGTTTCCTTTGGCTGTTATACTGACTGTTGGGGAGGTGAAGGACAAGGGCAGAACTGGTCAGTAATTCAGATAAGATGTGAAAGGGACTAGGTTGACTAGGTTGGTAGCCCTCAAAGTTGTGAAAAATGTGAAGATTCTGAATATATTTTGAACTTAGGGCCATGGAATAGATTTAATATCAATCATGAGAGAAAAAGTTAGATTCAAGGTTATGCCTCAGCAGTTTGTAGGTAGAATGATATGAAATTACCATTTTTGTAGTTAAAATTGCTCAAATATTAGATGTTTCCACTTAATGGGGTAACTTAGTTGCTGTCTGCTGAGGTAAGGAGGATGGTAAGAGGAGCAATCTGCAGGGAAAGTCAGAAATTTAGTTTTGAGGATATTAAGTTTGAGACCCAAAATTGTTCATTAGATTTGGCAAAACCGAGAATAGGAAGAGGCAAAATGGAGACAGTATAAACAGCTTCTTCTTCTTTTTTTTTTTTTTAGGAGTTTTTCTGTAAAGGAGAACAAAGAAATAGAACAATTAGGAGGGAATATATATTTTTTTAAAGATTTTGTTTGTTTATTTGACAGAGAGTGATCACAAGCAGGCAGAGAGGCAGGCAGAGAGAGAGGGGGAAGCAGGCTCCCCACTGAGCAGAGAGCCCGATGCAGGGCTCGATCCCAGGACCCTGAGATCATGACCTGAGCCAAAGGCAGAGGCTTTAACCCACTGAACCACCCGGGGACCCAGGAGGGAATATTTTTTAAAGGATGATTTTACATGAGGCATCTGTGAGCTTCATTTCTGTGACAGACACTGGGTCTACAAAAGGTCCTGGGCACATGAATGAATGAGACACAGCACCTCTTCCCAGTCCTTAGGAAGAAGACAGAAACAAAAACCGATAGTGATAATACAGTGGAAAGAGGGCTAACGCAATATAACAACTAGCACCCTGTAGTCTTTGTAGAGTGACTCACATGGTGCCAAGGGCTGTGAATTGGGTCATCTCTTTATCCCCATTGTCAGGGAGGAAACTTTACAGAGGCACAGGGAGGTGACACAGTTTGTTCTCTGTGACACAGTTTGTAGGCAGTCGTGGGACCAGGAATGGAACCTCTCTCTACTGGGTATGAAGTGCAATGGGAGCAGAGAGAAGGAAGTATTTCTATTTCTTTTCATTTTCTTTCTTTCTTTTTTTTTTTTTTTTTAAGATTTTATTTATTCATTTGAGAGAAAGAGCATGCACCAGTGGGGGAGGGGCAAAGGGAGAGAGAAGAGCAGATTCCCCGCTGAGCAGGGAGCCTAAAGTAGGGCTGGATCCCAGGACCTGGAGATCATGACCTGGGCTGAAGGCAGAAGACGCTTAACTATCTGAGCCACCCAGGTGCCCCTCTGTTTTCTTAAAAATAAGAACAGCTAATTCTTTATGAAAAGGAGACATCTCCAGCATTCACTTGGACCTTTCATGTTCACACACCTATTTCCTGCCTCTTCCGGTAGCCCTTAGGAGGAAGGGACACAACGGGGCGCCATAGTGAGGAGGGCACCGGGCAAGGAAGGAAGGAAGACAGAGGGCAGAGAGCATGGCCAGCCCCCGCACAGGGGAGGAAATGAGCTATAGTTTGAAGTGGTATATTATTTCCTGTGATATAACCGATATCCTAGGCAGCTGAACCCAGATCCTCAGTGCTTCCATAGTTTGGTCTGTAGCTATTCCAAAGCTTCTCTTTCCTTTAGGATTCAGAGAAGAGATCCAGGATGAAACTTTGCCTCTCCCAAGCTGTTTCTCATCTCTCTATCTTCTTTCAAATTCTCCCTCTGCCTGTACCTAGGTGCCTAATTATTGCTCCTCCTTGTATTTGTAGCCCTGAAGGGAGACTCAAGTACAGAGCTGGGGCTTTTCTTTTTCTTTTTCTTTTTTTTAAGATTTTATTTATTTATTTATTTGAGAGAGAGAGAGTGAGAGAGATCATA
Source organism: Procyon lotor (assembly GCA_028646535.1). Lineage (NCBI taxonomy): Eukaryota > Metazoa > Chordata > Mammalia > Carnivora > Procyonidae > Procyon > Procyon lotor. Next base: position 76,810,557 of record CM053611.1, read on the forward strand.
AGAGGGCAGAGGGGCAGAGGGAGAAGCAGACCCCTGTGCAGGAAGCCTGATGTGGGACTTGATCCTGGGACTCTGGGATCATGAGCTGAGCCAAAGGCAATTGCTTAACCAACTGAGCCACTGAGCCTCAGAGCTGGGGTTTTAACATACCTCTGCACCCCTCCTCCAAGTCCCCAACAGAACCACCATCCTTGTTCTAGATGATTGCAGTTTCTGGCACATAGCAAGTGTTAAAAACAAAAATATCTAGTGGAAATGAGAACTTCTGTGAGAAAAGATGCCAACTAGCATACCATACAGCCCATATGTAAATACAATTTTTCCCCTTATGTAATATACCTATTGTAGGAAATGGTCTACATCTGAGGCATTTATTTATCAGTCTGAAGTTGAATAAATAATCACGCATATGACAAAATAAAAAAGAATCTGCTGTGTGCAACCATGAAGGCATTTTAAAGGAAGAAGTTACTGATTTTTGCAAAATATTTTAAGAAAGTGGCTGTGGTTTTGACTTGCATAAAACAATCACAAAGTAATTGAATTGCACAAAAATTGATGTTTATTTAATTTAATGATAACCAAAGAGCCCTAGGCTCTTCACCCATACAGTAACTTTAATTTCTTTTTTGTTTGACAAAGTTTAGAGTAGAAATAGGAATATCATATACGAGTTAAAGTTTTATTATTCAAGTTCATTTTATAAAATAAACAATTGGTCACATAAACTAAGCTACTTATGTAAAAAAATAATCTGTGAGGGAGGTATCCAAGAGATGACTAAATGTGTCTCATGTTAAAAGAGAAATTAGCTTTTCTTGTTTTTTTAAAATTTGTTGCCTGGATTTCTTTTCATGAACTAGTGCCCTCTGGTGGCAATACTTACTCCTAATGTCAGGTTCATTTTCGTCTTGAATTGGAAAGAGGCCTGGAGTATTTTTAATTTGAATTCTTTACTTTACATATATTGGAAATGTCTAAAATTGGAAATGTCAAAAAATATTAAAAATGTTATTACTAACTTCTGGTGTATTTAAAGGCAGATAAGCAAGGTTTTTGTAAAAATATTTGCATTTATTCTCTCTAGCATATATGAATCTAATTGGTTATACACAAAAGATTGCACTTATTTTCTTTGAATCAGAATAAATTGGACTCTGAGCCTCAGTTTTTCAGGGAAGAAAATGTAACCTCACTTCTTATATTGATTTCATTCCCTTAGATAAAAGCATTCCAGATGGCCCCTCTTGTCTTTGGCCCATGATGCCCAAGCCATAGCTCCTTCAGATTTGGGACCCCTGCTTTGCTTCTGTGTCATGCATGAGAAGTGGAGAACCTTAAGAAAACCAAACATCCTGGAACTTGAAATCCAATCCCCATAGGCTTATATGCAACTATATCCTCCCAGGGCGCTGCCAAACATTTGGGGGCTTGAGAACTGCAGCTTCTGCTCTTCCCTCTGTTCTCAAAGAACAGCAACCACGTTCTGCCTCCATCCCTTCCACCTGGAGATTCTTAATATCTTTTCAATGATTTAGGGCTTAACAGTACTCAGGGAAAGCCATTGAATGTCTCTTTTGTTCTGCCAGTGTCCTTAACGCAAGATATTTAAAAAGCATCTCTATCTGCTGAGACTTGGCGACATATGAGTGGAAAGTACAACAAGTGTAGATTAGAATCACAGTAAAAGATTCTTCTGCATTTCCAGTGATTTATAGAGCACGGCTTTCATGTGTTCCAAACACAAGTGTATGCTTTGAAAATTCTGTGTTCGAATTCTTTTTTTTTTTTTTTTTAAAGATTTTATTTATTTGACAGAGAGAAACACAGCGAGAGAGGGAACAGGAGCAGAGGGAATGGTAGCGGGAGAAGCAGGCTTCCCGCCGAGCAAGGAGCCTGATGCGGGGCTCGATCCCAGGACTCTGGGACCATGACCTGAGCCGAAGGCAGACGCTTAACGGCTGAGCCACCCAGGCACCTCTCAAATTCTTCATTAATCATGAATGATAGCCGTTTATCATCCCTTAGGGATTGGGATTTCAGAAAATGAAGTATGATGAAATGGCTGCAAATGGAGCATTACTTACTGCTTGACAAATAGAGTAGAAGACTTTCAGGAAGAATATGTCTTGGTTGCATATATTCAATATAGTATTTTTTTATATTTTAAACTCTTTCACTTTTTTTTTTTTTACGTTAAGGGTTGAAGGATGCTTGCCCTACTGCCCTAAAAATATGATCCTTGATGAGGTCACCTTCAAATGCGTTTATCCAGGAGACTGTAAGTGGGAACTTTACCTAAGTTATTCTGAAAAATGAAACACATAAATATTTTTTGCTCTGCTGATGGCAAGTGGTTATAAACAGAAGTTTTAGACAACAGACTTTTATAAGATTCTTCTTTAATATCCTTTCCACATTTTTTTTGTTTCTACTTTCTAAAACGTATAAATCTTCCCCCTAGCATCCCTCCTGTGCTTTCTCTCCCAAAATGTTTTTCCTGAAGCTAAAGATTCCTGTTGGAAGTATATATGGGCCTCATTTTAAGCACAGCAGACTAAGGAAGCTTATCTTTGTGTTTCGTTTCGTTTTTTTAGGCATACCTCTGATTCCCACAGAACCTGCATTAGTGCCACCAGGTAAGCCATCTCTCCCCGTGTTTACAGCTATTGGTACCATTTGAGACCCTGAGATTAGGATTATGTAACTTAAGTCTTGGTACACGTAATAACGGCTAACCGACCTCAGTATTATCCCATTGACTAGAAAACCCAAGTCACTATGTTGCATTCCGTAGCTGTCCACTGGCTCAGCCTGCCTGGTTTTCCGAACGGCTTCTTTATTTGGTTCACCTCTTCCTCTATTTCGGTAGTATAGGCAACAAGGACTTCCCTCACATTTTAAACCTAGGATTTGAGTGCCACTAAGTTGTGCTTAAATTTTCGCAGTGGTTAAGTTGACTCTGAAGAGATGCTAATGCGAATGAAGTCATCCTTTGGCACCTCCATTCCCATTCCTGTGTTCCGTCCCAGCGTCTGGAGTGGACATTCTGCCTCCTACCTCACTTCTCTCCCGCTCTAGGAAATTTGGCGTAGGACAGGGTTTAATAAATCTGTTCCCAGTAAGACTTGACAAATGTGATGTATTATTTTTCCTGAGGAAAAAAATAACTTTAGAAAAGTTCAGATATTCTTTTTTTTTTTTTTTGGTTATATTATCATAGTTTAACTGTATTTCTAATTAAATTATCTGCTAAAAAAAAGCAGGTAGTTGTGACTGTATGTAGGAGTTATAGCTTTCATAGTCCATGCCAAGAGATTTTTTAAATAAATATGTTCTGAACCAACTATCTAAATAAACAAAGTTTTAAAAATTGAAGTATAGTTGACATACATAAACCTCCCAATAGTTATCACTGTTACCACTATTCTTACTGGCTCCCACTTATCAAGTACTTAGCACCTGACAGACATTGAACTCACCACTTGGCATACATTTAATCCTTGAAAGTCATTAGAATTTTCCATGACTCTGTGCTTGTTTTGGACTAGAACTTTGTTTCCTCTTCTATGGCTTAAACATTTATGATGATAAGAATAAAAATGTTTAAGTCTATGTTGTTTCATATTTTCTAGAAGATGCAATCTTCTAGAACATAAACACTGTTCCTAGGACCAAGGAATAGGAATTTGTTCTTCTTTATTCTGTAAGGTAAAAACTATAAAATAAGCACAAAATTAAGGCTACTTAGAGAATTTATTTCACTGAAAATTACGTTTTCTCTTATATCATTGTGACAGACTAGATAATGGTCCTCTAAAGATGTCTGCCTCTTAATCCCAAGAATTTGTGAATATGACCTTACATGCAAAGGGACTTTGCAAATGTGAATAAGTTAAGGATCTTGAGATGAGGAAATTACCTGGTTTTATCCGTGTTTCCAAGGGACTGGATGAGAGAGTGGCCGGAGTGTCAGAGTCAGAGAAGGTGACAGGATGACAGAATCAGAGAAGGGCATTAAGGGAGAAAAAATTGAAGATATTATCGATGACTTTGAAGATGGAGAAAGGGACCATAAGCCAAAGTATTCAGGCAATTCAAAGAGTTGGGAAAGGGAATTAAACAGATTCTTCCTTGGAACCTCTGGAAGGAATGCAGCCCTACTGATACCTTGATTTTTAGGACTTTGACTCCCAGGACCACGAGATAATAAATAGGGGATGTTTTAAGCCATGAAATTTGTAGTAATTTGTTACAGCAGCAACAAGAAATGAATACAGTCATTTTTAGGCAGTATTAACAATGGATATTAATTATAGCTAGACGAAATTTTAACCATTCATTTTGGCTCTTCTTTGGTCCTTCAGACTTTGACTATTTCAGAGATGACTTTAATCCTAATAAAAAGCTTTTGAAGGTGCCTTACAAATGTGTTTACCAATCACATCTTCCCTTTCCATGGATCATTTCTTCACTGCACCCACCAACTGGTTGGTGGTCCACATGGGACTCACAGCACCATCCACTCTGCCTGCAAGGATCACTTTCTAGAAATTCACCAAAGGAAATGAATCAGCTTCACTATTTATTTCCAAAAGTCAACAAAATTTGTCACTCCCGAGCATTCTTCAGTGATATTTTTACCTGGTCAAACAATTGTGTTGACACCATCAAGACAGTGAAGATGTTTATAAAATGGTGGTTAAATATCTGAGCTCTAGAATAAGAATTCCCAAGTTTAAATTCTGGCCCTTTCACTTCCTAGCTTACCTGTCTATACTTTCATTTCCTTATCTGTAAAATGATAAGAGTGTTATTATCTACTTTACAGAGTTCTTGCAAGGAATAAATGAATTTATCTGTATGAAATTCCTTAGCACATTTTCTACTGCATGGAAATTCCTTACACGATGGTTACCATTCCACTAATGGAAAGGGTATCTTCATTTCTAACAGGTCCAGAAATTATTACTCCATCAGACTTCACTGTATTGGACATGCTAACTCCAACAACGACAGGTTTGGAATGTGAGGTATGGCTGGGTGATCTATTCCAGTTATTGGGATTTCCTTATAGCATCTATTCAAGTTCCTGTATCACTATCCAAATGCTATTAAACTTTTCTTGCTATGCTCTCTAGTCTCTCTTTGCCAAGAGATAATAAGAAATATGCCTTACATTTCAGCAATTTTTGTGCCCTCTCAGAAGCACACACACAATTGTATTTTCTTACCTGGTTTAGATATGTCCTACTGATTAGATTCTGGTCACACTAAGAAAAACAAAATTCAGATGAAGTCTTTTTCCCCCCCTTTAATATTTTATTTATTTATTTGAGAGAGAGAGAGATGAGCACGAGCAAGGGGGGAGTAGCAGAAAGAGAGGGCGAAGGAGAAGCAGACTCCCCGCTGAGCAGGGAGCCCAGTGCAGGTCTTGATGCAGGACCCTGACATCATGACCTGAGCCAAAAGCAGGAACTTAAGTGACTAAGCCACCCAAATGAGGTCTTAAGTGTGATCCTTTAATAAAAAGTTAACTAATGTGGGCTTCTCTGCAAGACAGAAATTCAAAAATATTTATCAAGCAGTTATTATATGCCAGGCATTATGCCAGATAACAAAGATACATTGGCGAGCAAAAAAAGTTACGCTCAATGGACTCCAGAGCTTGTAGTTGTCTTGGCTGAGACTTGAACACTTGGTTGTCTTCTTACTTCAAACGTGCCACTTGTTTGATGAGCCAACTGTTCATTCTACGAATATTTGTTTAACACCATTTTTGGCCAGGCACTATCCAAGTACCATAAATAAAACAATATATAAGCAAGCAAAAATTCCTGCATTTATGAAGTTTATATTCTATTGGAGGTTCTAGATAGCCAGTAAGCAAAATAAGTTACTAAGTTATAATATGTTAGAAGGTGCTGCTCAGGAAAAAATAAACCTATTTTCAATGACATGCTCAGAAAATCCTCCCTATTGAAGTAACTTTAGAGTCAATGATCTGAAGTTCAGAAATAGAGCCATGCAAAGAACTAAGGCAGTGGGAATAGCTGTGGGAACCAGGAAACAAAGTTCCAGGAAGAGGGACCAGTAAGTGCAAAGGCCCAGAGATAAAAATGTACCTGATATTTTAAAAGAATAATAAAGAGGCCATTAAGCAAGTAAGCAATAAGATAAGAAATAAATTGGATTATGTAAAGCCTTGTAGATGATTATAAAGACTGTGGCTTTTATTTTAAAAGACACAGGAAGACATTGGCTATTTTTAAGCAAAGAGATTACACAGTCTGATTTGTTATAGGATCATTTGTTGAAAATAAAGTGTAAACAGACAACAGAACCAGTTAGGAGGCTATTGCAAGAACTTAGGCAGAGATGATGGTGGCATGGACCAGGGAATAGCCCTGAGGATGGTGAGAAATGCCTAGGCTCAGGGTGTATTTTGAATATAGAGGGCACAGAATTTGCTGAAAGAATAGATGTGGTGTGTGAGTGAAACAGAAGCATCAAGGATTCTGAGGTCTTTTCCTTGAGCAATTAAAGGATAAAGTTGAGTTTTGCCATGTAAAGACTGAGATTGCTCTTAGAATGAGAAAGGTGCAGATGTACAGTTCTGGAAGACATATATAGAGCTTAGAGTAGAGGTCAAGCTGAATTAAATTTTGGGAGTTTTCAGTGACGGGATGAAATTACAAAGGGAGTGAGAGCAAATAGAGAAAAGAGGAAGGAGGAAGATATGACAGCAAACAAGCAAAGTATGGTGAAATAGGAGAAAATGGAGGAGATTGTAGGTGGTCTGGAAGCCAGGGAAAAAAAAACATTAAGGAAGATGGAATACTATGCTATCTTAAATATGTTTGTAGGTCAAGTAAGATGAGGTCTGAAAACTGATCATTGGATTTGGCAATGTAGAATTCATTGGTGACCTTGTTAAAACAGTTTCAGTAGAGCGGAAGATAGAGATTCTTTTAGGTGTTTAGATGTTGTAGGGGCTTTAGTTTTGTCTAACTGCCTTCATTTTCCTGGTAAAACAGAAAGCAGAGGGTCAATACTGGGAGTTGATACAACTGCACACAGAAAATTTTGGAAAATCAGACTTGACCATTTGCCTCCCTTTGGCTCTTAAATTTGGAAGGGCTCATCTAACAGTATCACTATTTAGAGAAGTATTTAACCTCTCATATCTTTGTTTTTGTTCATGTATAATATTGGAATGATAGAAACTCGACTCACAAAGTTTAGGGAGAAGCAAGTGAAATAAGCTACTGTTAGTGCATGGCATACAATAGATGCTAAATAGATGTTAGATTTTCTTCCCCATCCCCTGAGATGCAGTCACAGATTCCAGGGTAACAATCCCAGAACTTATATTCTAACTCTACCATCTACTAGTATGGGGACTTGGGCAAGTTACTTGGACTTTCATCCTCCTGATTTCCTCATCTATAAAAGAGAAAAAAATAATACTACCTAACCCAGAGGGCTATTGTCAGGGGAGTGAAATGTGTTAATTAGAATAATATCTTGAACATAATATGTGACATAAATGTTTGATCATTGCTGTAATTATTACTATAATTTAAATATAATAAAATTTATAAATTTTGAAAAAATCTACCACTGATTTTTTTATTTGTTTATTTAGACATCAGTGAACTATATATAAAAATTAACTTACAATGATTTTATCCAGGGGCTGTTAAACTGATCTCACATATGAATGTTTAATGAAATATTTATAGCATTAAGTAGTAGTTTTTTTAAACTGACATTAACAGAAGTTACAACGATACACTAGCTTTACAAGACATATGAAAGCTTGACCTATACTGTATAGGTCTGTTTCCAAACCCTAATGAAGACAATTTAGAACAGGATTTCAATTTGCTCAGATGTCTAAATATATGGGAAATTCAGATAGCAAATCAGTATTAAGGTAAAGCTTAAATTAAGTTCAAACCTAGTATTTTAGAGAGAATCCATCAATAAAAATTTTAGTGAAATTTATTTATTTTTTTAAACATTTTTTTAAAGATTTTATTTATTTATTTGACAGAGAGGAGAGAGATCACAAGTAGACAGAGAGGCAGGCAGAGAGAGAAGGGGAAGCAGGCTCCCCGCTGAGCAGAGAGACCAACATGGGGCTGGATCCCAGGACCGTAAGATCACCATCCGAGCCGAAGGCAGAGGCTTTTACCCACTGAGCCACCCAGGCACCCCTTGGAGTGAAATTTAAATGATTTCTCAAAAGCTTTTGTATTTAGGAAATATATGCTATGGGCAATTAAAAAAATAATTAAAAACATGTTGAAAAGAGAAAAAAGAAAACTAATTTTCTTTTTTATTAACAGCCTCAACAATTTGATCCTGTTTATAATTGTAGCCAATATATATGCCTTAATATGGAATGGCAGCTGTACAACTGGTCTCTTAATTGCCCAAAGGACTTGGAAATGCCTGACTGTGGTTTCCGAGGAAGGCCTGTGCAAGTGAACAGTGATATCTGCTGCCCTGAGTGGGAATGTCCTTGTAAGTTCACATTTCTTACATGGCAGACAGTTTTCCAATCAGGAGGAGACTGTTATTTTTTTGTTTGTTTGTTTTGAGCTGATCACCTCACTCATCACACCAAAGTTATTGCTGAACTTTCTCCATCTAATTTATGATTTTATCTCTCAATATACAACTTTTAGACTGCTTCTTGTCAAATGTAATAACACTAATTTAAAGTGTTTTTTGGTTTGTTTGATTTGCTCTTTAAAGAGCTATCATTACTACAAATACAAATAGTTAATAGACCCAATCCATTCTCTACCATTTTTTTTAGGTCGGTGTTCCATGTTGTCAGAACTGAGCATTATTACATTTGATGGAAACAATGCAGCATTGTATAGTATGGCTTCTTATATCTTAGTAAGAATTCCTGGGGAAATTATAGTTGCTCATATTGAAAAATGTTCCACGAATCAGGTAGGTCATAATCCACTCTCATGTCATTTCTTCATAAATCTGTAGCTGATGTACACTGCAACATTAGATATTCTCAGAGCAAGAATGGGCTCAGGAACTCACTGAGATTTATCTTCTAGTACTTAAAAAATGTTTCATGTGAATACATTTAGAGGTATGTAATATTAATTTGAATAATGTTTTTTAAGAAGTCAAGTAATATATTTTTAAAGTGTTTTTTATACATTTTTTTTTCAGAATGGAAATTCACTTAAAAAGCTAGTGAGTATTTGCAAAGTGTTTCATAAGTTCCTTCTCTTCATTGCTAAAGTTTTGTTTAACTCCATGAAGTTTTAATGTTTTTTTCAAATTAAGGCATCTTCTGGAAGAATGTATGGACTTTGTTTTAAGAAGTTAAATTTGACAACTTCTATACATAAAATACTTGTTAATCGGGCAGCAAGAAAGGTAAGAGCACAGAGTTAAAAGAGAGCCTCACATGGGAAAAAATTAAGAAATTATATTAAACACAATTATTTCTAAATCAGGTAAAATTAAACATATCAGTGGTGTTTCATTGTTACTGTGTTTAATCATTCATTTCATGGACAGTAAAAAATTGTGTTTCTTAATATTATATTTCTCCTTCCATAATGTACCAAATGTTGCAAATATTTCTCCCCTTGTGAGGTTAGATGTAACAGCCATGTCAAAGACATGAAATCCCTCTTGGATAATGTGAGTGCCCAAGTTCCAGAGTGAACATTAGTGTTTTAAATTAGACAAAGTGGAAATGATGTAAAAAAATGAGGGATCACAAGTTTGAAGAACCTAGTAGTTAAGAATACCAGAATGCAGACCACTGAGAAAAAAATAATTTCAAAGTGCTGATGATGTTAATATTTCAGTGAATATGTGATAGCTAAAATAAGAAAAAATAAAGAAATAGTAATGACTGAAATAAACTAAAGAAGGGGGATGTTTTATAAAAAGATTGAAAAAGGCCATTTGATTTTATAGGAAAAACCTTTATCCCAAGGAATATATATTTATTTAGAGAACAGTGAGTTACAAACTGGGTACTTCACTTACATAGTTCTCTCAAAAATGTAAGAAAATAACATGTAAAGATTTTGCTAAAATGAGATATTAAACACTTTCTAGAAATAATTCTGTCTTTTTAGCACACGCCAAACATTCTAGACTGGAAACAATATTAAAATGAGTCTAAAATATAGTAAGGTATTAGAAAGGTTTATATTAAGTAAAGCAAAATATATGAATGGGGAAATTGTTTAGATGATAGCATTTATATATATCTTTGATTTGATCAGTTGATACATTTACAGAAAATGGGTGGGAAATAAATTTAAACTCACATCTGGTCAGTGCTATTAGTGAGCATTTGGGCCAAAGGGGTTAGTTTTGGCTTCAGCTGAATTCATCTCTGGTCATGTATTCAGCTAAAAGCTAATTCTTTAAGAATCATTTATTGAGAATTTGCATGATAAAACAACAAGGTCCTGGTCTCAAGTAACTTGTAGCGGTATGTGAGGTGCTTAAATGTAATTATCTGCCAATTAGAAAGTAATAGGAGGTATAGTGATAAGAGTTTGACTAATATATCATGGAAACAGATCACTTAATGCAGTTTATAGGAAGGTCAAATAGGTATTTTGGAGAAAGTGACACCTAAGAGAAATCTTAAAGAAAGCGGAAATTAACCAGGCATGAGTATGGCTATGTCACCCTGCAGATGGCAATATGAGGAAGATATAAAGAGAAATTGAATAGTTGGTGAGACATGATGGACAAAATGACTGCTTGTTCCATTTCTTCGTCATTGTTTAAAACAGTGTTTTTCTAAATATAATCCTCAGATTGCCTACATTTGTATTACCAAGAGTTCGTGCTAAAAACACAGAGCCTAGAATCACATCCAAACCTAAGAAATAGAATCGCGGGGAAACCTAATCTTTACCAAGCTTAACAGATGATTGTGAGGAACATTACAGTTGAACTCTGATTTAAAAGATCAAAGAGGGGCACCTGGGTGGCTCAGTGGGTTAAAGGCTCTACCTTATGCTCAGGTCATGATATCAGGGTCCTGGGAGCCCAGGTCCATGGAGCCCAGCATCGGGCTCTCTGCTCCTCGGGGAGCCTGCTTCCCCCTCTCTCTCTGCCTGCCTCTCTGCCTACTTGTGATCTCTCTCTCTCTCTCTCTCTCTCTCCCTCTGTCAAATACATAAATAAATCTTAAAAAAATAAATAAATAAAAGATCAAAGAAAGGGCCCAGATTAAAGAAAATATCCTAAAAATAACTCTATTATCTTAAGTTCATATTAGTAGATAATGGTGTAATCAACATGTATTAAGGGAAACAGACAGAAAAGCATATGTAACACAGAGGAAAGTTAAGTCTTGACGAAAATAAGGGGCAGCATGGATAAAACAAACACCGGACATAACAAGACACAACAAAGGAATAATAAAGGAACTAGAAGTTGTGAGAAGTTGCAGCAGCAGCAGCAGAGAAATAAATTTTTAAAAACTTTGGGAATAGTTTATATTCAACAAGAAGAAATGGAATCATCTGAATTCTACTTCTAATGAATGTATATTGAAACAAAAATATTTTTCTAATAGTTGTAAATTCATTGTGTTATTTTAGGTAGAGGTGGATTCTATTGTTGTGCCTCTGCCCTTTTCAAATCAAGAACTATCCATAGAAGATTCTGGTACCATGTATGTGATTACGACTCCAGCTGGATTAATCATAAAGTGGGCTCACCTTACAGGGATCATAGACATTCATTTTGGCTTTCAATTTAACTTGTCGTCTTACACAGAAGGACTCTGTGGTAAGCATTGCTCTTCAAATCTTAATTTCTTTTCATTTTTTTTTTCCTGGTCACATTACACCAATGGCCCCTGATATCCTGCTTTTCATATTTGAGGTGTGATGTTAACTCTCAGTTCCCCATGTGAGTACTATTTCATTTCAATAAATGGGCTAAGAAGTAAGAAAAAACAGTTCAATTTCCATATTTTATGGAAATACATGTTTACTACTATATTGCAATACTGTTTATATTCCTACTATATTCTATATTTTGCCTACTATATTCATCTTTATTAATCATTAATAAAGTGCCAACCGTTATTTTATATACTTGAACTTATTCAATTCTAACAACAGCCCTCATAAGTTGGTACTAATTTATAAGAGATAAATATGAGTCACAGAAAGATTAAAGGCTTAAATAAGTTTGTTTCTCCTTTATTATGTTAAAATTTGAAATAGGGGAAAACTTAGTTGCTTAAGGCACTTTGAAAGTTATATACAGGGAACACAATGTTTTCAATATTTGTCCTAGTTTTATTGTAAAGTATAATGCCGAGATCTAACTTTGCACTTAGGTTAGTATCACACCATTTTACATAGACACATAAAGAGTTATATTTTTTTGACACATAGTTATAAGCCAAAAGAAACAAATTAAAATACCCCAGGTACACGACAAAATAAAAAAGTGTAATACTGGCTTTGATGTCTGATGGAGGCTATTCTCTTTGTAGCGCTGTGCTCTGAAGTGAACATCAGTTTCTTCATCTTCAAGATTGTTGTTAGGATGGAATGTGGAAGTTAATGTCAAACACTTAACACATTGCTTAATACACACAATCAATAAATGCTAGCTTAGTAAAATATAACTACTTTAATCTCACCAAATTAATTGAGTAAAAGTTTATGGATCACCTTCTGAGTGTTTAGACTCAGTGCTTGGTGGTGGCAACACAAAAACAAGTAAGACTGAGTCCTTTCCCTCAATGTATTACATAAAACACCCAGATTTCTTCTTTAAAGCATTTAGTGCAAAGTTTGGATTTTTTTTAAAGGTTTACCTTGCCTATTTATAGCATGCTAAACATGGCACAAAGTTCTATGGGGACTGAAGATTATCACTGTGGAAATAGTTATTTTTGAGTATGTGTAGTATTGGATATACATAATAAATCAATAGTTTTTATTGAGTAATACTCAGAGACTTTAGAAATGCATATTTCTCTGATGATTTATCCTTTCTGCCGGCTATGATTTCTGTTTGATCTTGTGTATTTTTTCCTTCACTTATTGTCAGCTTATACTTTGACAGATACACTCTGCTAATGGGATTTTTAAGTAATCACTGTAGAGAAGCGGGTAGGACCAACTTTTTGCTAACTGAGGCTCACCCCCTAATGTTCATGACCTCCATAGTGGGTGAAGAAGGTTTTTTTAAGAGGAAACTCTGGGTACTGTCAGGTCTGAAAAAGTTGCAGTGAGCAAGAGTATGAGCTAAATTGAGCATGGACACCAGAAGGGGAGGTCTGTATGAATACCTTGTTCTATCTAGCACTGTGAAGTTTACGGGGCTGGTGGTGGCTGGAGTTGCAATAAAAACAATTTTTATTAGCAATTACCTTTTTCCAGGAAACCTTAGACTTAAAAAAAAAACAGTAGCTGTTTGACAGTGTAGTTCACTTCACTTGAGTTTTTTTGTTTGTTTCTACATTGCCTTCAGTCATTTGTATATTTGCAAAGACAAAACAATTATGGTAGCAGCTACGTTTATGATCTTAATATGCCTATTTGAGGATTAAGATTTGATACTTAATTAAAAATGTTCAAATTATATATTTTATAGCTGGAGCCTTGGGGATTAAGAAAAAATATATCTTAAGGTGGGGTGGGATTCAGATCAAGTATGATCAGGGTTCTGGGCTATTACTCTGCAATTCCCTTGGCTCTGCACTCCACTGCATGAGGAGTAAGCTCTTCCCTAGTCTAGCCTTCCTCAGAAAGCTAGAGGCTGTAACAGATCAAAGCATGATAACCATCAATAGGCCACATCATCCTAAGGAAGGGAGATTGTCTATGTCTTAGAATTCTCAGGTCAAATCCTGTCTGGCAGTGGTTATTTAAATGTTGAGTGTGTCCATGTGTCCATGTGACTGCCTGGCCTGACTGGTGTATTATCTGTAACAGTTGTTAATGCACAGGAGTAAGGACTGTCTTTATGCTGATCATGGCCTTCTCCTGTAGTGGTGGTGGGGAAGGGATATTCCTAAAGGCAGAATTTAATGTTTTCAGGCAGGGTTTTCCTGGGGGAATGGATGCCTGGGAGGCAATCACCAAATGTCCATCACTCTAAGGAATATCTTGGAAAGCTTAAGAACTAGTTCTTCAATTAGGAGATAGTGGTAATAGTGAAGGAGTGTGGGAGCAGAGTCAAGCTCCTCTTTCTTCATTTTCTATCATCTTTTCACATTTCTTGACTTCTAGGATTGTGGTTTCTTTCTTATCTGGTTAAGAAAACTCTGTACTGGGGCGCCTGGGTGGCTCAGTTGTGAAGTGTCTGCCATTTACTTAGGTCATGATCCCAGGGTCCTGGGATCGAGCCCCACAGCAGGCTACCTGCTTGGCAGGAAGCCTGCTTCTCCCTCTCCTACTCCCCTCTCTCACTGTGTCTCTCTTTGTCAAATAAATAAATAAAATCCTTAAAATAAAAAAAAGAAAACTCTGTACTATTTTATCAAAGAATCAGATATATAATTTAAAAATCCATCAACATTAAAGTGAAAGGATATACATTTGGCACCTTGTTCAGTAAATAATTTATTCATTTAAAATCAATCATTAAGATGATTTATTTCTGCTGCCTACATTTGGTTTAAGTGAAAAAAGTTTTTCCTTCTAAATATCATATATCTTTCTAGGAATTTGCAATGAAGATCCAGACGATGATCTAAGGATGCAAAATGGCACAATTATTACAAATATGGAAGACATAGAATTATTTATCGAGAGCTGGGAAATTGAGAAATCATTTGAAGTAACAACAAGAAGACCTGTTAGGAATTGTACTGAGCATGATTGCAGTCCCTGCATTGAGTTATTAAATAAAAGAGTTTTCATTCCATGCCATAATAAAGTAAGTTAAGGGCAACCATAAATAAGAACTGTCATGTTGGACATGTTGAGAGTAAAGCCAATAAATTCCTGTTCTTGCCGTGGTGTTCTTCTACTGAGAATAGTTTAGCCCCAAACCTTCTGTCAGTATGCTTTGGAATACAGAATCATTTACTTTTATAGACTTAAAAGAGATAGGAAGGATAATTATCTTTTTTTGTCCTATGTTTTTTCAGAACTGTATCTACAACTTTCAAGAAAAATGAAATTCTGTCCCATGAATAAATGCCTCTAGGAGAAAAAAATCAATGTCGCTTGATAACCCAGTAGAGAAACCAAGACAGTGAGGATATTATCAATTCTCTATGATCCTGGCATCCTAGGTGTATACTTGTAATAGAGCCTGTCATATATTCAATTTAAACATTCTTTGTCTCCAACTTTTTGACTTTATGTGACTATTAGGTGTTTTAAGTAATCTCTATCATTAAAAAAAAGGTGCATTGTTAGGGACACAGGACAGACAAATGTGACATTTCATGAATCATTTACTCAAAAGTTTGTGAGCATCTAACACTTACAAGGCATTGTGTTAAACTCCTATGATCCAAAGATGAATAAGACTCTCCCACCTCCTATGCTAGATTATGGAGTGTAGATTCCGTAATTCTCAGTCTGCCCCATGAGTTCAAAATGGCATATCTTTTGGGAGCTTCAGTTTTACTTGGAAATTTGGATGCAGATGGGTTTTAAATGTTTACATTTTTTAAAAAAGCAAGTATATAAAAATAGAAAAAAAGAATGAACACTTTAAAACTCAGTTTAGTATCATTTTAATGTCTTTTTAAAGCATATGATTTTGGGGGCACCTGGGTGGCTCAGTCAGTTAAAGGCCCGCTTTCAGCTCAGGTCATGATCCCAGGGTCCTGGGATCTAGTCCCACATCGGGCTTCTTGCTCAACAGGGAGCTCGCTTCTCCCTTTGCCTGCTGCTCCCCCTGCTTGTGCACTCTAACAAATAAATAAAATTAAATTTCTAGAAGAAAAAGCATAATGATTTTCTTTTTTTTAATGATGTGGGGGTTTTTAAGATTTTACTTTTTTATTTGAAGTTTCTTTCACTTACACTCAAAGTAGCTGCCAAACAACCACCCTATGAAGGTCTATGAGGTCCTCTATACTGGCCCACCCACTTTTCCAGATTCCTCTCTGCTGTACTCTTCTTGCTTACTATGCTCCAGTCTCCTTTCAACTCTTTGTAGATTCCAAGGTTTTTCCTGTAGGTAGGCTTTTAAACTTTTAGTTTTTGCAGCCAGAATACTTCTCTCCTCTGATTCATTTTAGTGTATTGACTCCCCTGGATTCTATTCAAAGACATTTTTAGCTGTGAGATCCACAGGCAGAGAATAGGTCTGTGTTGTTGACCTTTATGGTCCTTATGCATAGGACAGTGCCTGATAAGTAGTTAGGTGTTCAATAAATTATGAAAGCCTGCTTAAGTGAATGTGTGAATGGGGAATACAGGAGAGTCAGCTTTTGTGGGTTAAGTGGAAATGTATATAACTTTTTACTTTGGATAAATTAAGTCATATGGGATTTCAAAGCAAAATACCCAGAAAAAGCCTAGAAACATGGTTCTGGAGCTCAGAGGAGTTAAGTTGAGGCCAGGGATCAGGTTTGGGGAATTACTTGTATATAGATTTTTAAAAATAACAGTAAGTAATGTGCAGTGTGTCAGAGTCTGTTCTGTACATTTACTGTATATTAACTCACAGCTATCTTAAGTAGTACTAAGTTTATAATTAACTCTTTAACTTATGAAGAAATTGAGGAAACAGGGCACCTGGGTGGCTCAATGGGCTCAGGTCATGCTCTCAGGGTCCTGGGATCAAGCCCCGGGCTCTCTCTGCTCAGCAGGGCACCTGCCTCCCCCTCTCTCTGCCTGCCCCTCTGCATACTTGTGATCTCTCTCTCTGTCAAATAAATAAATAAAATCTTAAAAAAAAAAAGGAAACCGAGGAAGAGATTTAAATACCCAAGATGGTGGTATGAGTCTGGGAAGAACATCTGAAGCTAGTAGACATGACCACTGAGGATGAGGTCTAGAGAAACTCAGAATCAGAGGCAGCAGAGGGAGGAGCTGACACAGGACAGGGGAATAGGCAAGAGAATAAAGTACACGCACAGTTCAAGGAGAGAATTGTAGGAAGGAAGCTTTCAGTGTTTCCTAGATTCCACAAGGAGGATGCTCTTGACCTCAGCAAGTATTCCATAGGAAGTACTGGAAGCCAAGGGAATGCTATCCAGAAGGCTAAAAGAATGTAGAATCTTGGTCTTTATAGATATGGCCCTTGAAGTAGAAATGATGGGATATGAAAACTGCTACGTATTTGTATCTGGCACCTTGAACTCTATCACAGTTTGGCATCTGCATGAAGATAATTTAGTATGTTTGCTGAATGAAACGAGTAGAGAGAAAAGTTAGAATAGATGTTGCTACAAGTTAAATTATTTAGATATCCGGCATTTTTAAATCAAAATGAAACAATCTGTAGGAAGAAATATCTTTAAATTGAGGCATGTCAAATTATATAAATTATTCAATGTTCAATATTAATACATAGTTTTCGAGAAGCATTTATAACCTCATTTAATGCCATGTATTATTATGGAATGCTTCAAAAACTTCCAGTTTTATTCATTGTAAAGTCCCATTCAGTATATGGAAAAGACTATTGTAAACCAAGTTATAATATCAGAAATAGATTTTGCTGGGTTCACATAATTTGTTTCTTTTTCATCTTTATGAGATAGACTTATGTAGATCAGTGCAGACAATATTTACCTTATCTAAAATGTGTTTAAAAATGTTGTCACATCAGGGGGCCCCTGGGTGGCTCAGCTGTTAAGTGTTTGCCTTTGCCTCTGGTCATGATCCCAGAGTCCTGGGATCGAGCCCCATATCGGCTCCCTGCTCAGCAGGAAGCCTGCTTCTCCCTCTCCCACTCCCCCTGTTTGTGTTCCCTCTCTCACTGTGTCCCTCTCTGTCAAATAAATAAATAAACTCTTTAAAATATATGAGGTGACATCTAGGATTATGCAGTTTGGAATCTAAGGTCAAGAAAGATCTGTAGTAAATATTAACTTGCTACCCTTTGATTCTCTGACTAGTTTTCAACTAACATAGGGCCGTTAGAGAAATGAAACAACATAACTTATCCCAAGGCCAATTGTGTCTCTAGGTTTCACCACGGAACTTTTGTGAAAAGATGTGGATCAATTATACCTACTTTTGGAACTATGAATGTGACGCCCTTTCTGCCTACGTGGCTCTGTGCAACAGGTTTGACATCTGTCTTCGGTGGAGAACACCTGACTACTGCTGTAAGTAGCACATTTTCAGAATATTTTCTAACAACCAACGGCGTTCTGTGTTTTCCATTCACTTCCTTTTCTTTTCATTTTTCATCACAAAATAATTTCCCAAGGATACGCAGATAAGTGTAACCTGGAAGGTAGAGGTCAACTCTCCCACACACTCTAGTTCTAGTTTCATTCTGATCTAAATCTAAGGTTGGTGGGGCACCTGGGTGGCTCAGTGGGTTAAAGCCTCTGCCTTCAGCTCAGGTCATGATCCCAGGGTTCTGGGATCAAACCCCACATCGGGATCCCTGCTCAGTGGGGAGCCTGCTTCCCCCTCTCCCTCTTCGCCTGCTTGTGTTCCCTCTCTCGCTGTGTCTTTCTCTGTCAAACAAATAAAATCTTTAAAAAAAAAAAAAAATCTAAGGTTGGCTTCAACCCTCCCCAAAGAAAACCTAGTCCGCAAAATATTAGTTAGCAAAACCGTTGGAAATATTGAAGACATCACGGGGGAATTGAAGAGACATTTTAATTCCGTATCCCAGAGCACATCCCGTTGGTTTCCATTCAACCTGCCTCATTTGTCCCTGCTTGTCCCCTAGCTTGTGAAGAAGATGCGTATTTTTCTGCTCCCTTTTCCTCCTTTCCTGACACAGTATCCACTTCCCAGAAACTAATCTTTCTGGCTTTCTTTGATTGATATCGAGGCTCAGTCTTTTTCCAAAGACATGTTTGTGAATCCTTTTTCTTTTGTATGTATTCTTTGACGGGTTTTATTTATGGGGCTCATGTTTTCTCATCAAGTTGTAATTCTTTTCATAAAAATTTTATTAAACCTATATCCAGGCCTGGGTACATTTCACAGAAAATACTGTTAATTTAAGAAATGGCAATTAAATGGATTGAGTGGTAAAAGATGGTCAAAATGAGCGTTAGTGAAATGTTCCGAAATAAAAGTTTTCATGTCCCTGGAAGAAAAAGCAAAATATATATAGAAAGGATAATATATCACAAACACTGGTTACATGACTTCATTTCAGAAATAAAGCAGGTCCTGGTGCACCCTACCATCCCTTCCCTCTCTTTGCTCCCAGAGGTAATCACTATTCAAGAGTGGGGTTGCTTGATTCATAGGAAATGTCTGACATCTCTAATTTTAATAGATACCATCAAGTTGTTCCCCACTGAGATTTTTACCAATTTATACCCCTGCCAGCTGTGTGTTCATTTTTTAACAGTATGATTTTTTAAGATGACTGAGAATCAAAAGAATTTTCTGAAACATCATTTAGAAACCGTTCAGCAATTGTAGTTTCTTTGACAGTGAAGGATTAAACCTAAACACACAGCATTTTTCTTTTTTATGGCTTGGTTGAGTTACATGCATAAAGCATGTTTCTGTGCTCATTCTGAGTAGACTGTTGTATCTCCTCACTACCAGAGAAATCACTTCATACTAGCTGACTAAGTATTTTTGCCAACCAGATTTGGGCTGCCTCTTGATCATGTTTACTTGCTACAAATCAGATAAGCTTCTTCTGCTATAACATATAATAGTAGCTGGACCCCTGGAAGATTCTCAAAAATACCTATTGCTTATTTTGTTTCTAGTTTTTGGTTACATAATACATGAAAAATGAAATTTGAAGAGATGGAAGTGGGCCAAATTCATTTTCAGAAAGAAATTTCTTCCTTTTACTATTATCCAAACAGGTGACTTTTCTCATTAGCAGATTCTGTCCTCTATTATTCATAGCTCTGAGTTGCCCAGAGGGGAAGGAATATCAACCCTGTGTGAGGACCTGTGAAGCAAGAACATGTCTGAACAGATGGTTCTATGGACATTCCTCATGTCTGAATTTAAGAGAAGATTGTGTGTGCAAAAATGGAACCATCCTTCACAGGCCAGACTCAATTCAATGCATTCCAGAGCAAGAATGTGGTAAGCAGTGGAGGGCAAAATGACTGCTTAGGGCCTCGGCAAATAAACAAAGCTTTTTTAGATCTTAGGGAGAGGTGCTGAGAAAGACTGATCAACACGTCCCCTGAGTGCGAGAAAGAAAACCAGTTTGTTTGTGGTTTGATTCTAATATGATTTCAGTTGAAGTCACCCAAATGAGATGTTTTGGTGGTGATGTGGTTTTGTTGTTGTTGTTCCAAGTTTTTATTTAAATTCCAGTTAGTGAACATACTGTACTAACATACTAGAGAATAGGAGGAGAATTCAGTGATTCAACACTTAATATACAATACCTGAGTGCTCATCACAACAAGCTCCCTCTTTAATCCCCATCACCCCACAGTGATGCAGTGATGATGTGTTTTAATCTCTATGCCTGTAATAACTAGGCGAGGGTATGACCAATTAAGAATTAAGAGCATAAGATGTGAACTGAATTGAAATTCCAATTATTTCATGTAATAGTGATTCATGTTTACCTCTTTGAGCCTGGGTTAGCATCTGTAAAATGGGAGAAATAATAACACTTATCCCATTAAGTTAGTGTGGGGATACATAAATAATACAAAGCATTTTGCAACAGTGCCTAGAGAAAAATAACCACTCAAGAAATGTCAGATAGTGTTATTATATGGGAGAAAATATTTAATTTTTCTACTTTCATATTCAAACCATTTCATTCTGACTCATCGTCTCAGTGGTGGTTACAGATGAAAAAGTAGTGCAAAATTGAGAAAATTGCACCACAAAGCTTATCATTATGGTTAGAGGGAAAGAGATTAAGCTAATAATGAAAGAGAACAGGCAGGTAGAAGAGAAATGCATGTGTGGTTCCAGAAACAAGTTTGTGTTTGCCTTTGAGAAAAGTATTTGTAGAAGACTTCGAGAATAAATAGACATGTTTGTTTTTTTAGGTACCTGTGAAGTTGGTTTGGTAATAAAGAGAATAATATAAAAGAAGTTCATTTGAGGCTGGGGATATGAAGTTCAGTGTATTCATCTCTATCATTTTTAAAAGAATTACCAGTGGACTGTATTTATCACTAAGTAAAACTCCAATAATAAAACTACATAATCACTAAATCATAAGTCACTAAATAATTAGCTACTTCCCACATTTAGATTTTAAAGCTGATGTGTTTTGAATTTTCATATGACAAAAATGATAAATATATGGTAGGGACTTTTTCCCACTGAGTTTGAACAGTTAATATTTTAAAGCTAACTTAAATTCATTTTACTGAGTTTGTTAAAGCTAAATAAATTATATTAAAAAGATAAAATGAATAAGAAATAATGAACAGATTATCTTATGTATAGAAGAGAACATGCAACTTTACAGATAGTTGTAGAAGGGAAAAATATTTTTGTATTTTGATACATGACAAATCTCACGGAAGAAAAATGTAAGCTATTAGCTGATGAAAAGAGGAATCTCAGAAAGGATAAATCTGTCACATGTTATCTATGCCGGTAAGCCAAGTCATGGTCTGAAATCCAAACATCATAGCCTGATTTATTTTAATGCCTGAATGATGTGACATTGTCCATCTTTTTAAGCATGCACGGATAGTGAAGACCGACCTCGCACTGCCGGGGAGGTTTGGAATGGGGGCATTGACGAATGTGCCCTCTACAAATGTTTGGAGAATGGAAGTATTATTCCTATAGAACCTGACTGTGATGAAGAGCCCTCGCCGATTTGTGAACGAGAAGCTGAAGTTGTCCTGGGCATCATTGATCAGTGGACCTGCTGTTCAAAGGACGTTTGCGGTATGTGTGCAGGCTGAAGCCTTCCCATCCGTCAGTGCCACAAAATATATTGATATTATTTGTGAAAAAAGTAAGGCATGCATAATGTTTGGTAAACAAAAGGGTTGAGGTAAAAACAGAAATACGGCCATAAATATCATTTATATTTTCTCAAAGCAAGTTTTTCTCATCATGGTTTTGCTAATTTTGCAAATAGCACATGCAAAACTCTGGCTATAAGCAATTAATAGTATTCAATAATATGTGACAAGGTCAAGGTTCTGTTCTTATGACAATTGAGGGTGAAGGACCCTTATAAATAAACCTTAAATCTGCTACCGTTTCACGTATGACCCATTTGTAAATTGAATGTGTATGTGTTGTTTTTTTTTTAAGATTTTATTTACTTGTTAGAGAGAGAGTACAAGCAGGGGAGCACAGGCAGAGGTAGAGGAAGAAGCAGGCTCCTTGCCAAATCTGATGTGGGACTCAGTTCTAGGACCCTGGGATCATGACCTGAGACAAAGCCCTCAGGCACCCCAAGTTGAATGTGTTTAACTGAAGTGTAAAAACATACATAGTGAGAATCACTTCCCTGATTTGAGTTAGAAGCACAGATTTTAGTTATACTGACTTATATTTTAGTGCTTCTGTTTTTTATTTCCAGGATGTGACATGACCTTATGTGAAACTGCTATTCCAACATGTATGAATAGTCAAAAATTGGTTGTTGGCCATAGTCCTCTTTCTTGTTGTCCACAGTATCGGTGTGGTGAGTAATCAACTAGGAAAAATAAGAGGTTCATTGTTTGTTCGGAATAGTGGATTAGATTCTCATTCTTTGGGTAGATAAGAAAATGATTTGTTATAAAATATTGTGGAGTTGTCTTGCTAAAGACAGTTCTCTTTTTTTAGGATTTATTTATTTATTTATGATTTTGTTTATTTGACACAGAGAGAGAGAGAGGCAGGCAGAGGCAGAGGGAGAAGTAGGCTCCCTGCTGAGTAGAGAGCCCCATATGGGGCTTGATCCCAGGACCCTGGGACTATGACCAGAGCCAAAGGCAGATACTTGACCAACTGCGCCACCTGGGTGCCCCAAAATAGTTCTTTTTTAACCTGCAATTTCTTTATATATATAAAATCTATATTTATATATAATATAGATTATATAAATCTCATATATATAATTTTAAGTTTATATATTAACACAAGGATTTAGATAATTAACTCATTTTAAAGATCTTAATCTTAGCAGAAATATATTAGAAATAGCAGGTGTGATATTGTAATTTATAATAAGAAATACATATCTGGTCTTCCACCCCATTCTCAGTATAGCACTCTTAATCCTGAGTTTCCTAAATGAGGGGACCGATAAAGGTGTCTTTTGTTACGTTAATGAGCTGCTTTTGGAAGGCCTTTGGATAATCTGATAAAGGGGCTGGTTGCCAGGGGAACCAATCCTGTGATTGGAAGGTTAGAATTTTCAGTCTCTCCCCCTGACCTCCAGGGAGGAGAGAGGGACAGAAGGTTTGATCTCAACTTTGATAGCCAATAATTTAATCAATCATGCATGTGTAATAAAGCTCTATGATAAACACAAAAAAGAATGAGGTTTAGAGAACTTCCAGGTTGGTGAACACAAGGATATAAAAGCCCCCTACCCTTTCCCTATACCTTGCCCTAGGCATCTCTTCCATCTGGCTATTCCTGAGTTACATTCTTTTATAAAAAATTGGTGATCCGGGAAGCAAAATGTTTCTCTGAGTTCTGCTGGCTGCTCTAGCAAATTAATCAAACCCAAGGAAGAGGTTGTAGAAACCCCTGATTTATAGCCAGTCAGCCAGAAAGGAGCACAGGTAACAAGCGGGGCTTGTAACTGGTGTCTGTAGATAGTGTCAGAATTGTACAACACCCAGCTGGTATCTAGAGAATTACTCTGTGCTGTGTGGGTACCCTCCCCACCAAAACACATTGACGTAGCAGGATATATATAAATTCAAAGAGAACTAAACCCTACTACTTTATTTATTTTATCATTTCACTCTATACAAATTTTCAAGTATCTTGGTCTTTCTGCAGAATGTGACCCATTGAAATGCCCCAGTATTTCAATACCAGAATGCAGAGAAGACCAATTCATGATTCAAGTTCAACAGGAAGAGCCTTGCTGTTTTTCTCCTCTCTGTGGTGAGTGTTCTGTGAGATAACTTTTTGGAACAAAGGGAGAGTGTACAGAAAATCTCTTATTTGATATGAATTTCATGGGACTGGTGGTAACCAATACTCTGCTGATATACTGATAGGAATTCAACTGAATAATAACAGTTGAAAAGAAAGTATGGCATTTTAAATGACTTGACAATTATTACAGTTAGCCCTACTTTCCCTTATTATATATATGGACTATATATATCAGTCAAAACATACTCAAGACAATATAATTAAGTTGTCTTCTTTAATAGTTAGTACCAGTTGTTTTTAGAGAAAATTTTAGCCTTGGCTTTCCTTGAAGCACCAACTAAAATAATGGACTCAAAAAAAAATAGATAGATAATAAATAAATAATAAAAAAAATAATGGACTCTGCTAAGCTATTGGAGAACCTCTTCAAAACTTCATTTTATATATCATGTATGATATATGTGTGAGCATGGTGATGATGGAAGAGAATGGTAGAAATGAAAGGTGTCTGGGGAAAGACTACATGGAGCCATATATTCTGTCTGATGAAAAGGACATTGAAAAATAAAAAGTTCTCTATTTTCCATTTCAAGTGAATTTTCCTACCAAAGACTGGTGATTATTGTAGGCTTCAGATGTATCTATGGAAATCAAAACACATCTCTTTATACCAGTTAAGGTTCTTTGAATGCAAGTGGCAAAATGGATTGATTACAGCTAGCTTACACACAACCAATTACTGGAAGGCTTGGGGATCAAGATTTTGTAGGATCAAGATGAAACAGAACAAAGGAGCCCTGGGAAGGAGAGAAACTCCTGGTGGCTGTCACCGATGACTGAGTCAGCAACATTCCTTTCCTACCCTGGTGTGCCTCTGTTTTGATGCAAATGCCATAGAAAGAGATTCTGATTTATCTAATGTGGGTTGTTCCTACATAGGGGCCTGCTGACAGTTGGGCACCTTTATTAAGAGTCATTCCAAGACAGTGTGGGTGGGATATTTCATCAAGGTCCTTCAGAGAATCGTAATTGAAGTGGGAAAGGGATACTGACCAACCCAAAAGAACAGGTGCCTACTCTATTATTCGTCCATAAATTGGAGTAATCAAAGGTAGCAAATTCAGAAAACTGAAGTAAATAAATCAATGCTATTTTGATCCTAGGAATAAGAAGGATCTTATTGCTCTAGAAATCTTAATGCTTTAGATTTCTGGTAAGATGGTGTTTTTCTCTGTCACTGTGTTCAGAAAGCATGTAGCAATATCCTTGGTAGTTCTGTTTTCATGACGAAGTGAGATCTGTCTGTAAAAGCCTTATTTTCCCTGTTTCCTATTTTGTTAAGCATTATTTCATGTTGATTTTTATGTGTGTAGTAATCTGAATTAATAAAGTTTGTTTTTAGCTAAGTTGTGACTTCTGGCTTTTTGTTTTACCTTCAGTTTGTGAATCTTGCACTGAACCTATTCCACTATGTACTGATGGGGAATTTCTCACTGTGGATCTTAATGCCACACATTTCTGTTGTCCACAGTATTATTGTGGTAAGTATATCTTAACTAATTTATAATATTTAGCTATATCCAGTATTTAAGAAGCCCCATGAATCTTCATTGCACTGTTATTTCAGACCTTCGTTGAATTTTAGCATATAAAATATATATTAAGTATATGTAATATTTTTTCACATCTAAGAGCTCTTCTTGGATAATATTACATCCCCAAAATAGATTACTCTGACTTTTCTCATCATCCTAGAATTTCTAGCTTCCCAGGTGATTCCAAACATTCTCTACTTTCTTTCTCTTCTTGCACACCTGGCATTTCTCAGGGACCTTCACCTGCTGTCCTAGTTCTCCTAACTGTTGTACCTGCTTGGGAGTCAGGTAGTCCATCTCCACTGATACATGGCGCACGTGAGTGGTGGGAGAAATAGGAGTCCATGCACTACATCAGCAATGGCTGTGAACTACATGGTAGGTAGTGAGGACAAGCTTTTACAAGAAGCTAATCTTTATCCATGGAATTTTTTTTTTCTATTTAGTTTGTGACCCACATCTTTGTCCTGCACCACTACTCATCTGTGCAAAGGATATGAAGCTTGTGAAAGAAAACGTATCTGGTCAATGTTGTCCAACATGGCATTGCGGTAACTAATTTTCATACTCCCAAGTTTTATTGCAGTACAATGATATATTCTGACCAATATAAATATATTGATTTTTGCCTTCTAGAATGTAGTTGTGAAAACCTTGTTACGCCAACCTGTGAAGTGGTAAGGATACGTATTTTGATTGAATTGTCATGCTATTTAAATTAGTTTATTCTTCCTTTATCCCCCTTATTTCTGAGTTCTCAGAGTAGATTAAAGTAACATGCTCTGATATCAGGGAGCAGTAAACCCTTTTTATTTACTTGAGATAAGAAAATGCCATTCATTATTTTTTTCACTGGTGACTGAATCTACTAGCCTTCTATCCACTTCACTGGTCTTAAAATGAAGCAAAACATTGAAAGAAAGATTATCTCAATATTAAGAGGTATCCCCAGTGATTCTTCAAGAAATTGTGCCAGTGATGCATCTGTTGTGGAGAAGGAGGGTATATAAACATGTAATTGTTGGTGTTCCCTTAAGAGTTATGTATGAACATTTTATAAATAAGGAAGTTGAAATCTAGAAAGAGAAAATGATTGACCGAGATCTTTAGGAGTCAAACCAAAGGTTGCTTTATGTTTTTGCGTGCTTTTGTGTATTCCTTTATTCTTTCTACTCTGCCATAACTCTTTCATTTCCTTTATAAACTGTAGTCCAGACATATATCAAAACAAGAACAAAAGCAATTTGAAACTGACTTATTTTTATTCCTGGCCTGGACACCTCTTACCTGTGCTTCACTTTCCTCATCTGCAATATAAAAAGAGTGACAATACCTTTATCATATGAATAAAATAAGTTAATATAAGTTACTCATATAGTACCAGACACATAGAAAAAGCTCAGTAAGTATTAGCTGTAATTATTATATAAAATAAATACTAAGAATGTTAACCACAGTTGTACAAATCATCAGGGAGAACTTTCTGGTGAAGTTAAACCCCATCAAGAAAAGTTTGGAAGAAGTGATAGGCTACAACAACGGATGAGAGGAGTTGAACTATTCTAGATAGAGAGTAGGTTGAACTTGAATAAATGCACCAAAGTATGAGGCAAGATACCTATGCTGAAAGATAGCAACTTCTCTCACACCAACATCCAACTCTTGGAGTTGGAAAAAACATCCAGCTCTTCTTGGTTGCGGCTCAGCTCATGATCTCAGGGTTGTGAGATCAAGCTCCACGTTGGACTCTGTACTCAGCACAGAGTCTGCTTGACATTTTTTCTCCTCTTCCTCCCCCTCCCCCACCCATCTCCTCACTTGTACTTGTGCTCTCTCTCTCTCTCAAATTAATTAATTAATTAATTAATTAATTAATACATTTTATGAAACAGAATCAAATTAATTTTGTTACCGATATCATATGAAGAATGCACTCAGGAAAAGTTAATACTTAAAAATGTAATTCTTGAAACTTTAAACCTAGTACTATGCCGAGAGGAACCTATACCATTTCTGACAGGGCAATGTTTAAGCATTGGTATGACAGCAACTTAATGACATCTAAAGGTTATACCACACTTTCTGTGTGTCCACCCTATTGTAAGTTCTTTCCCTGAATTGACCCATTTATTTCTCTCAATAAACCTAAGAGGTAGGCAATGTTATTATCCCCATTTTACAGATGAGGGAAGTGAGGAGAGGCCTGGCTCAGTAACCTTCCCAAGATCACACAGCTAGTAGGCAGCAAAGTCACAATGGACACAGAGCAGCCTTGTTCCTGAGTCTGTGCTATTAATCATTCGACTATACTCTTCTGCTCCTGCTTAATATTCTGTAGCAGTCTTGCTCCATGCAAACATCAGAACCTTGGACCTATGTAGAAAAAATATAGAATATATTTTTAGATTCTCTATAGAAAAAATCAAGAATGTTTGCACTAACAAAAATTTCCAGGATTAGCATATATTCTCTTATCTCCAATTATCCACTAGAAGCCCAGAATCCAACGGTATTTTAAATTGTTGGATCGAACATAAAGATCATCTTCTCTACTTTAACTCATTTAAAAGTTAAAGAAATTATAGTTTAGAGATATTAAGTGATCCATAATCATATTGTTTATTGTAAATTTTTTCTGTGGGCTGCTAATTAAATGACCACTGGGTTAATGAAAACTGTTCACCATCGAATATTTATTAAGCACCTGGTATGTGTCTGGCTGTGTAGTAGGCAACTTACTAAATGTTATACTGTTTATATGTTTTTATACTTGTCATATAATAAGCTATATAAGTCATATTTAATAATAATATCTTTCTAATAGGGAGAATTTACTGCAGTAGACCATAACTTTCAGAGTGACTGTGGATGTGTACAGTATCTCTGTGGTAACTATGTTTTATCTAGCTTTTAAATGATATGAATATTATTGATATCTGTTGCTCACTATTCATAAATTAAAAATGACTTTCTTTGAGTTGTATTATACATTTTAAGCCATTTTGCTAGTTTTCGAATATAAAAATGCACTATTTTTCAGTTGCCTCTTTTGTAATACCTGTAAATGTTCTGACAAATATGTTAATGGGACAGAAAAATGAATGTGTTTTTCAGAGGCTTTGCAGAATTTAAAGTTGATCCTATGTTTTTTTTAATATATATGTTTAATATTTTAAAAATAGACATCTAAAAGGGAGAATTTTTGCTCACTGTTCTATCATTATGGATGTTAACATTGCAAAGCAAAGAATTGATTTTTCTATAAAATAACAAATCTTCATATTATGTATTGGTGGGTTAATAAAAAACCTTTTATTCAACAGATTGAAATTTTTGCATTTTTATATGCAAGAAAGTTTAAATTCAGTTGTTGGCAAGGCACAAAGAGCTTCTGAGCTGAATCTTCATCACTATCCTAGCCTTAATATGCTTCATTGTATCAGCTACCTTCATCATTGAGTATGATGTACAAGACTATATTTTGGAGCACCACAAAATCGAAAATCTTCTCTCAAAAGAACCGTTAAAAACCATGAAATGTTAGTGCTACCATTAAGAGCCCCACTACTGTTGATTTATATTTTGCTTCCATCTATATCCACTCCCCCAAATTGTCATGTTTCCAGAAGAGAGAATAACAAGTAGCTTGATGATAATTCTAAGATTCTAGAAACTGCGATGAAGTATAGCTTTTGAAGGCCATTTAAACAGTAAAGAGGAGTTGAGTTTACAGACCACTTTCTTATTGCATGTTAAGGAATAAATGTGCAGCACTCATTATTAAGTAAATTAATTGAGTTATTAACAATATATAGAGGTAAAGATCTTTATTGGTTTTGAAAAAATTGCAAATAATGAAAACATAAAATTCCATTGATTGATTAATAAAAGACTTAAAGTAGTACTTTTCATTGGCTTTCTTTT
Organism: Procyon lotor; assembly: GCA_028646535.1. Lineage (NCBI taxonomy): Eukaryota > Metazoa > Chordata > Mammalia > Carnivora > Procyonidae > Procyon > Procyon lotor. The sequence goes on from CM053611.1 coordinate 76,840,240, forward strand.
CTTAGAAAAAGATGATGTGTGTGTATTTCAAGAAGTATCAGTATTGAATCCTGGCCAATCTATGATAAAGTATTTGGAAGGGGACTTTTGTTATACAGTGGACTGTCTGGAAGAAAAAGATAACCATACAGGCTTTCACACTCTGAATTTTACAATAGTGAATTGCTCAAAAGAATGTGACATCGTAAGTATTCTTTGTAAGTCATTCCAGTGAAGACTTAAATTAATCATAAAATGGCAGCTATAGAATTTTAACTAGTGAATACGGCATAAGTTAAAAGTATACACTTGAATAGTTCAATAATCTATTAATGTGTAATATATGTCTATAATGCATATTTTCCTTTTCCTATGTTTGATCTTTTTTTTTAAAGATTTTATTTTTATTTATTTGACTGAGAGGAGAGAGATCACAAGTAGGCAGAGAGGCAGGTGGGGGTTGGGGGGGGAGCAGCCTCCCTGCCGAGCAGAGAGCCCAATCCAGGGCTTGATCCCAGGATCCTGAGATCATGACCTGAGCCAAAGGCAGAGGCTTTAGTCCACTGAGCCACCCAGGTGCCCCTCCTGTGTATGATCTTGAGCCTTATTATCTAGTTATCTATATAACTTCCTTTACCTGCTTGATGAATCTTGGCTGCTAGATGTAAGGGTTAATATTTACTTTACTTTCTAATACAGCCATGTAAAGTGTATTCAGATAGTAAATTACTATCTGAAGTGCCTCAAATTCAACCTTTAAAATGCTTACAGGTGTTCTGAGAGAGCATATGGTTATATTGGGAAACACTTCCAGAATGGATTCATTAAAAATACTGGTATTGTTGTGTGGCTAATTAAATGTATTATCATTATACCCAGCACCAGGTGTATACTCCATCTCCAAGTGATTATGATTGCTGTGGTACCTGCAAAAATGTATCCTGCAAATTTCAAATGGAAAATGGCACATCAGTTATATATGAGGTATGAATTCCTTAGTTCCTAACATAAATTCTTTGGAGGGTAGCTCTCTGTGCTATTTTCTGAAGAAGATGTTCTTAAGTCAAATAAGTTTGAAAAATATCACAGGTGCACACACACAGAGTTCTACATATAATAAACACGCTCCTATACAGCACATAAGACACAGTTACATTTGTTACATTTTAGAGTTTCTGATAATTCCTGCTGTAAAGGAATATGTTGAACTCATTTCTCAAACTCATTTTTTCCCCAGATGTGAGGAAAATGGGCTTTGAGAATTGCTTATTTCTAATCATTAGAACAAAGGAGGAAAACATTATTCTATTCACTCATTTAAAATGAAACATTTTAAAGTAAAATATTAAAAAAAACAAAAGGGGGAACACCTGGGTGGCTCAGTCAGTTGGGTTTCTGCTTTTGGCTCAGATCGTGATCCCAGAAGCCGGGGATAGAGCCCTGCACTGGGCTCCCTGCTCAATGGGGAGTCTGATTCTCCCACTACTCCTCACCCTTCTTGTGCTCTCACTCTCGCTCTCTTTCTCTCAAAAGAATAAATACAGTCTTTAAAAGAAATTTAAAGAATGAAACATTTTAACAGAATCTGAAACTCACAATGTTAACATTTTGTTATTTTAAGTATTAAAGATTTCAGTGGGTAAATAAGAGAAAAGATTTAGAATATTTGCCAATATTTTTTTACAAAGAAAACCTCAAGAATCAGTAATGCTATATCACATCTCTCCACCAAAAATAATAAAATAATTGTTCAGAATTCTCTGATTGTCTCATAATAACTCCACATAGGCTTATAGACTGACCTACTCCTTCCCTAGAAAAGAAAAACAGAACTTTCTATTATTAGTGCAGTTTTTAGTGATGTCACCAGATGTAGGAGTATCACTAATTCTTTATAACTTACATTACCTGAAAGTTGTTCCAATTTATCATTGCCATATGTTTTTCCATTCATAGTTTAATTATCTAGAGGTCTTACTTCTGGTGTTCTTAATCACATGGGATTACTCACATAACCCCCAGATTTCTGCAATGCTGTGCATTTTATTAAATAAGAAAGATGAACAATTGTCTTCTTGTGCCATAACTTATGTTTCACAGTTATGTACAAACTAGTGTTACTGATTTAAATAGTGTTGTTGGTATTGTTTTATCCTAGCAATATTTCTGTTTTATATTATTTTAAGAAGGGGTTTTGAAAACAGAAGCTTCTAAAATGATGAGGACGACATGGATGTCAGTGAGAGAAAAGGAACCAGTTTACTTGAAAAAACACAGAAATTTGGGGCTTTTAGTAAAAGAGTAACATAAACTCCATAATCAATAAACCAGAAACCATCTATGTATATGACTAGTATTCACAGTGATAGCCTCAGATGTGTATAAAAGACTAAATTATGTTCAGAATATTTTTTGAGAACTCAACAGGTAAAACAATCAAGTTAAATATACATCAAGATCGTTAACTCCTGCTCTTTCAAAGATAAGCCTTAGTTACCTACAAATGTAATTTCTATGGAAGAACTAACTTTTGATTTCAGATAAACAAGATAGTACTATTTGAACTGAACACTGGAATTACTATTTGAATTTAAATATTTTATTTTCTCTTATACCTGGACTTTTAGATCTTTTCTAATTGAGGTTCATAGAAGATCTAAAGATATTTGTAAGTTAAAATAGAATCTGGAGAAAAAGAAGTTCATCAAAATTCCTTACTGGACAAGGAAACTTCAAGTCAGAGTTTGGCTAGCATTTTACAATGTGGGTTATAAAATAAAAATACAGATTGACAACTATAGCCCAATAATTATAATATGTCCAGTTGCTTTTATTTCTAAATAAGAATTCTGAAATCAGGAATGAAATAAACAGTTACTATGTTTAAAAATTTGTTAAAGGAATAGTGATATGTTCTAAAACAATGATAGGGAATAAAGAACTAGAAGCAAAAGTCAAATCATTGTCATCCAAAGATTTTTTAATTGTTTTGTTGATAAGGGAGTAGAAGGAAGGATAAACAAATCTCAAGGAAGGAGGCATACTAACTAATGTGATTTGTTATTTTATAATTAGTGAGGGAGTATTAGAACAAGACCTCTGACACTTGGCCAAATTGGATAATTAATCTTGCAGTAGAAACAGATATCTATTTGTTTCTTTCCTCTATCGCTTTATTTCACATTTACATCTCAGTTCTAGTATGAAACCAAATACACATACATGCACACACCCCATCTATGTATTTTTATTCCTTTTAGATAAATTTGGGTGTATTTCCAGATGGACATTTTACACCACAGGAAGTTCTCTGAATCTTGACTTGGAGAGGAAATATTCTACCTAAGAAATATATCTGATTGTAATAAGTGAAACAGTAACTTTCTCTTATTTTTAGGAGGGGAGTACCTGGCACTATAACTGTACCACATATGAATGTGTTAAGACTGATGAAGGGACAATGATTCTGAACTACAGTATGGTCTGTCCCCCTTTTAATGAGACTGAATGCAAAATGGTTTGTACTTTATCATATCTAAGAAAATGTAGTGTTACATATCATTTAGAAAATATGTTTTCAAAGGTCATACATATGTACGTTGTGGCTTATTTACTTCGGTGTATGTTTTATTTTCATGTATACGTAAAAGCTCTATCATATTTCTTCATTTTGCCATTTTGGGTTATAAATGGTATCCCAAATAACTTTGGTTCTCCCTGAATGGATATTGTGCTAGTTCAAAGAATTATTAAAAGGTCATTTGATCAGCAGACCTAGCCTCTCTTTCAGTATGAATTAATAATCATTAGAGGCTAGCCGATTTTATTTCTTAAATGCACAGCCAGATTTATGATGCCATTCCCTTTTTAATACACGTTGGCCTAAGCGAGATTTGTCTTAACTCCTCTGAGCACGGCCATGGTGGAACCTGGAATATATCACAGCACTGCTGATCTTGTAGCTTAGATACCCCAACTCCCTATTCTCTCAGGGAAGACTCCATTGGGAAAGTAGATTTTTGGAGGTGATAACATTTTTCTTCTAAGATCCTTTGTAGCTTTAACTATTTAGGAGATAATAATCACCAATGAAAAGTGAACTTTGTTCTATTGTGTAGGCAATTTTTCTTAAGCGTGCAGAAATAGCATAGTCTCGTTGATTTTTTTTTCCCCCAGGATGTGCCCTTTTAGTGATGGTGGCTAGCTAGCTGGATAGGTAGATATCATATATAGTAAAGTAATAGAATTTCAGCTCTGGAAAGAATCTTCGGCATCATCTTATTTCACAGATTCGTTTTTATAGCACAAATTCTTTTACTTATATTGTAATTGGCAAATTACTAAAAGCAATTAGCGGCTTACTATAAGAATTCAAAAAGATAATCAATAAAAATTTTCTTAATTAGTCCTAGGCAAGAGTCATCCTGAAGTGAGGGATTTTTTTTAATAAAGTGTTAAAGAAAAAGAGACATCATTTTAACATTCAGTTATATTCAGGAACGTAGTCTTGTCTCATAGAGTACTTTAGATTATTCCAAGGAGTTGAAAAAAACATAATGGCCTCTATTTAGAGTATCTATTAATACTTGGCTGTGGTAAGAATTTTTTTTATGTTATTTAAAATGTTTTTAATAAATAAATATGTTCTTTTAAGTAAGTTAATCTCTGCACTTATTAGTGAAGAAATAAAAACTTAAAGTATCAGCTCTTAATTTTAAAATCAAATTCTCATTTGAAATAGCTGAATTTCTATAATTTTCCAATAAAGACTTTGTGATATTTAATAAAAACACCAAGAGAGTTAGTTTTCTATTTCTAGTCCAAGAGGAAATGAACAAACACTGTAAGTTTTGACTTTATTCCTTCTCTCTTCCTAGAATGAAGGGATTGTAAAGCTTTATAATGAAGGCTGTTGCAAGATCTGTAAGTGAGGACATATTATATGCATTAATTTGATAGATTAGTTTAAATTGCTCATGGTGATTGTGGTTTTTCTCATAAAATTCGGATCTTATGATGCAAGGAGGGACGCCCATATTATAATGTTGTTATTTAAATGTTTGTCATGAGGTTAATTATTTTGTAATTTAGTCTTCTGGAGTTTGAATAAAGTATTTTTAATTTAGACAAATTTTAACCTAAATATCAGAAATTTCTTTATTGTTGTATTTCCCAAAAGGTATTGCATAAGATTTTAATAGGTTTTAAGTTTAAAAGGTCTCTATGGTCAAATTTGCTTGGAACATACTGGGCTATACCAAGTTAAGTAGGTTATGATAAGAATGGCATTGTGACTTCAATAAGGACCTTGGATTCTATAACTCCATGTTGATTATTAAACAGGTAAGTCTGTTTTGTTATCCGAGGGCAGGCAGGGGAAGATCCATGCACCTGCCCATAATCCTACTATTTATTGGCTGCCACACATCAGTGCTATTAAGCCCCCTGAAGATAGTATTGCAACCAATCTTCACAACAGTTCTGGGAGGTAAATGGGGACGTAGGTATGGTTTCCCTTACAGATAAGAAAATGAAGGTTCAGAAAAGTTGATTTCACTAATCAGTAATAGACCCAGGCCTGTCCAATGCCCAGGTCCAGGATCTTTCAATTCTGCCAAGCTCTCTGAAGTTGCAGAATAATGCCAACCTACCTCAGTTTCTCCCGTCTGACATGTAAGGACTTATGAGATAGTTTTTCCTTTGGCATCACAGAATCCTTGTCTACAGACTTTGCTTCTGGGTGACAGACTATCTTGGAGAGACTGGATATTGGATACTATTGCAGATGCTGTACTAAACAAAATATGTCCCAGTAGTCTTTAAGGACTGAATAGGAAATGCCTCTTGGTACTAATAAGTACCTCTTGGTACTAATACCAAGCTGAACTTATTAGTTATTGTTATAGTTATAGTTATAGTTATTAGTCATTGTTATAGCTAACAATAATTTATGCTGTCCCAGTTATATTCATTGTATAAATTAGCTAATCAAACTGATTTCTATGAAGTGCCTGCCATGTATCAGGCACTCTTTTAGGCACTGGTACTACGATAGTGAATGAAACAGTATCTTAATGCCTAGTGCATATTATGAAGAATGGGGAGAGACAATGAACACATAAATATATACTATTGTGTCAGGTAGAGATGAGTGACATAAAGAAAATTAGTACAGAATAAAAGGGTTGGAGAGTGGGGGCTGGGTTGCTAATTTAAGTGAGTGGTTGGAGAAGGCCTCTGTGATGAGGTGTCATCTTGGTAGAGACTGAATATCTTTGGGAATCCAGCCAGGAAGAATAACAAGTATAGAAAGCAAAGGAAATTGCAAACTTGGCTAAGCACAGGGATGAAGGTGACAGGAAGAAGAGGGTGGATACCTTATAGGTTACATTAAAGATTATTTCTTCTTTATTCTTTTTTTTTTACATGAGAATAGAAAGGCTACTAAAGTAACTAACCATTGAGTGAAAGCAAAATAAGGTACACACCAGCCTGCCCTCCTTTACTAACTCCGAACTGCCAACTGGGCTATAGTTGGGAGACAAGGAAAAGGAGAAGGAACAAGCATAGGATTCTGAGAAGGAGCCACAATTGAGATGGAGAAAAACCAAAAGGGATGTTTCAGAAGCCAAGTGTGGGAAGTATATCAAGGAGGAGTGACAGAGTGAGTCAAATGCTGCTGAGAAGTTAAGTAGGATGAGAACTAAGCTCTGACTTCTGAAGTTAGCACTTTGAAGGTCAAGAATGACCTTGAGAAGGAGAATTTAATTTCAGGCAATCTTTGCTGCTCATCTCTGCTTCAACCCAAGCAGTTTAACTTTTAGATACTTTACATGTTGGAATTTCATATAAGCACGTAAAGATTTTGTGGCTAAACTAGTTTGGAAACTGGAGATCTAATTTCAATCTTTTGCAAACAAGGAAACTCAGCAGAATGATTTAAGTGACTTTCCTAAAGTAACAAAGCAAGCTAGGATCAGAGTGAAGAACCTTGATCTTTTTGCATCCTGATTCAGGGATTATTTACATCCACTATCATATAGCTTTAAATATATGTTCCTAGGTGTATTATCAAGTGGTCATCCATCACACCACGGAGGCATATTAATATATCATTAATTAATATGAAGTATTTTAATGTAAAGTCATAAGAGATCATTTCAGAGCCATAAATATCAACTATAATATGACTCATCCATACATTTCAAAATGGTTGATAAATAATTCAATTACATTCATGTATGATTTTATATTAAAATCTATTAAGATAAAGTAGTTTTAAATATTTTTAATTTTAAAATAGATTTATGTATACATGTATAGATGCCTAATTATGTACACATATATACTTCTACATATATTTCATTCTAAAAATAATTTCATATTTTTAAGATTTTAAATATATTTTTTATTTCTCTATATGATACACACAGGTTGATGTTATTATTGTATGTATAGAATGTTTTGATTATATTCTAGGACAATAAGGTAAAGAGATGAGTATAATGCTAAAAAATATGAGAAAGTCTATTGAGAAAGTGAAAATAAATATTGAGCATAAAACGTTTGAGGGAAATTTTAAGTATACCTTAATATAGGAATATATTTTATATAAATATATACATTATTTTATTTTAAATATAGGCATATTTTTAATTGTCTCATAGAGTATTTTAGGTAATTCGAAGGAGTTGAAAAAAACATAATGGCGTCTATAATGGCTTCATAATGAAGAATTATTCCTTATGAATAATTACATTCTATATTTTATCAGGCAAACGAGAAGAAAGAATATGCCAGAAAGTGATCATTAAATCAGTCATAAGGAAACAGGACTGTATAAGTCAAACTCCTGTAAGTGGAAACATATAATTTGTTACATAAAGTGCATGTGTCTTTCCAAAAGTATACAGCACTAATACGTTTGTAAGTCAGCAAAATGCCGACTGTCACAATATTTAACTTTGAGATTATTCATACATTTTAATATTAAAATATTCTGTTTGTGAAGAAGTAAGAACTATTCTTGACATAAATAATCAATAGTTATGAATCATAATTACAATCTAGAGAGATGGAAATTAAACAAAATACATTTGACTACATATTTTCCTAACTATGCAATTTTACTCAGCAAAAATAGTCTTAGTTCTAACTTTACCCCATTTAATGTGACCTACCTAATACTACAGTCTCCATGAGCCATGATATAATACAGGTTACAATGGAATCATTAGATTGTGATGAACATTTTACATGTACTTGCGCATTTATTCCAGAGTTTATGTCAGCCTTGCTGTCTTAAGCATCATCATGGAACATCTCCTGGACCTATTCAAGTTACTAAGTTTTAATCGGGTATTTTTTTGCAGTCCTCTAATGTACAGAATCTTGAGAATTATTATAGTGATAACAAAGTTTTGCTTTCATTTGATATCTTAGAAGAATTGAATGGCCAGTTTCTAAACATTTTAAGAATTCTTTTCTCATTGTCTCTCCTTACAGGTAAATGTTGCCTCTTGTGATGGAAAGTGCCCATCTGCTACCATATATAACATCAATATTGAAAGCCACCTAAGATTCTGCAAGTGCTGTCGTGAAAATGGAGTGAGAAACTTGTCTGTGCCTCTATATTGCTCAGGAAATGGCACTGAAGTCATGCACACCCTCCAGGAACCTATAGACTGCACATGTCAATGGAATTAAACTTTTGGATTTCTAGGAACTCTATGCAATAATCATAATGTCAAATGAAGTTACCTTCCGATGCTATTATTTAGGCACTGGAAGATTTATACTATTAAACAATAATGTATTTTTCAGACTATTGGGATATGGCAATTTAACAGTTGGTCCAAATATATGCAATTTCCTAGAAAAAATAGATTTATTGATGTACTCTATTGAAGAGGACCAAATGATTTTAAGTTGTTCAGCTGAGATGCAGTTATGTATATAATTACTACATGCCACAGCCCTGGGGTATTTTCATCCACTAGAAAGTTATTTTGCAAAATTTTTCAGTTGCACCCAATAGTGATTTTTTTGCTTTACAAAGTCTTCCATAGGCTCCCAAATTAAGATAACAGTACTCTTTCATCGCTACTGTTTGGTCTGGTAAATGTAATTAGTTAAAATTGGCATCTGGACAGTCATAAAGAATAGGATATGTAGAGACAGATCATTGAACTGCAGGATTTTGGATTATTTAAGCCTGAATGAATATTAGGGTTGTTATTGCAAATTCCTCTCATTTTGCAGCTGTATCAGGTCACTGGAGAAGCTGTGTGACTTATACCAAATGACTTTGTGAATTCCAGTCCTATGCTCTTTTCTTTTGAATGGTATAGTAAGGTGTCTGTCACAGAATCTTTGATTCTTAAATGGTTTGCTTTGTATAGAATTAAGAATTTTAAATTCAGTGGAAAAAATGCCACACCTACATATGTACATACATATGTATAACAGTAATCCCAATAATAGGAAATGGAGAAATGTAGCATCACTTGTTAAATAGTGGAGGGATATCTTAGACTTTTATTTTTTATACCATTACAACTCTTATGAAATATGTTGTTACTATTTAACATTTAATTATTTGCTATGTCACGGACCTACGGTTTTTGATATGTATTTGCATTCAGTCAAAGTTGCGTGCTATTTTGCTTTTCATGCTGCTGCTTTGCCAATGAAGAATGAAATAAAATTATTTGAATGTATTAATAATTCTGCAATGGAATGCTGCACTTTTTAAATATAATAGATTGTTGACATTTGCAAGGAACGTATCTTGAGATCTTTGCAAATCCCCAAATTTTCTGCCACTTACAGTATGGAATTATTTGAGTTTCCTCATCTGTAAAAAAGAGAGAATGCCCTACTTGGTATGACTGTTGTGGGGATCAAATGAAGTCAAATAGCAAAAAGAAAACAGTAAAGGTGCATTGAAAAGCAGAGGCGGGGGGCTTGATGGACTAGGTTTAGATTTCAGCTAAGTGAGTTGCTTAGGTTTCAAAATCATGCTTCTCAGACAAAAATGCAACTTATTAGATATTTTAGACCTCCAGGGTTACTAAGAAATGAGTGAAGGAATGAAATGAACATTGCATCTGCAATGTCCCAGTGTCTACTGTTTATAAAAATTGACTATCTTATTTGTGCTTAATAAAAGTGTTTCATCTAGACATCAACATTTCAGTATTCTTTGACTCCTGTTAACATATAGATTGAATGAAATATGTCTTTGGTTAAAATAAATTAACATTGAGAGAGACTATTATGTACCTCTGCTGAGGCAGGTAATGTTGCCTATTGTCTGCCATGCATTTCTTTATTTTCATGTTCTGTAAAACACTTGTTATTAAATTAAAAATACTAAATCACGTTTAGACCTATTTATGGGGGGAAATGGAAAACATTGTCCTAGGACATCATAAGCATTCTGCAATAGAACAGATAGGTATTGAGCGTCTGCTATGTGCCACGTGCTATTCTGAGCTTTGAGGACATAGGTGAAATAAAGCAGACAGAGTGTGGACCCTCCTGTAATTTTAAGTCTAGTGAGAAAGTAGGCATTAGTTATAAACATACCTATGAGAAAGTTCAGAAGGAGAGCCCCAAACTTTGGAATGTAGCATATGATCCAGGCGTCCCTCCATTCATTAGAGATGATGATTTGGGACACCTGGATGATAATCTGGACACTAACTTGGTGTTGGGACAACTGGATAATAACTTGGATTGGGATTCATGGTCCTCTGCACATGTGTTGTGCTGTTCCCTGCCTAGCTCTTTTGAGAAATTTGGATTCATACATCCATTGACAGGAGGATAAATTCTACATGAATCAGAGATTTAAATGTTCAAACATGGAGGGAGAGGGTAGAACTTCTAAAGAAAATATGGGAGAAATTCACTAATACCTTAGAGTGGGGGAGAGTCATTCTAATTCTGACTCACTGTCCAGAAGCCCAGAGGAAAAGATTGATAAATTCAACAAGAAAACTGAAAACAAATTCTGCAAGACAAAAAAAAGTCAAAGTCAAAAGAAAAAATGTAAAACCAAAACATAATATTTTCAATGTATCACTGATAAAGACTAGTCTTCTATAGAAAGAGCTCCTAAAAGAAATCACAAAAGGAAAATATGAACAACCTAATAGAAAAATGGGCCAATAATTTGTACTGATATTATAGAGAAAAAGAAATAGTACTTGAGGACCCTGGAAAGATAATTGAGCATACATTGTTTTAGAGACTGGTTTGTTTACTTGAGAGAGAAAGAGGGATCGGGAAAGAGAATGAGAGAATGATGGGGAGGGCAGATGGAGAGAGAAAGAGAATCCCAAGCAGAATCTGAGCTCGGGTTTAGATTTCAGCTAGGTGAGTTGCTCAGGTTTCAAAATCATGCTTCTCAGAAAAAAAGCAACTTATTAGATATTTTGGACCTCCAGGGTTACTAAGAAATGAGTGAAAGAATGGAATGAACATTGCATCTGCAATGTCCCAGAGCCTAACATAGGGTTTGTTTCTATGACTCTGAGACCACGATTGAGCTGAAACCTAGAGTTGGACACTCAACTGACAGCACCACCCGGACACCCCAATGGAACATACTTTTGATAAAAGCATTTCACATTCAATTTACACAGAAAAGCCATTTCTCATTTCCTGGATGGTAGCAAATTAAAAGTTTAATGATACTTTTATTTTTTAGGCTAGGCAGCTTATAAACCCCATTTATTTCCTACAGTTCTTGAGGTTGGGAAGTCCAAAATCAAGGTGCTAGCGGTCTTCTTGCCATTTCCACACCTGGCAGGAGGGGTGAGGGAGCTGCCTGGGGTCTTTTCTGTAAGGGCACTAATCCTATTCATGAGGGCTTCACCCTCATATTCTACTCACCTCCCAAAAGGCCCGCTTTCTAATACCATCACATAGGATGTTAGGATTTCAACATAGGAATTTAAGGCAGGGCAGGGAGTAGGAGACGCAAAAATTCAGACCCTAGCAAGTAAGTTGAAAGGTGATTAGTGGGTGGTCAATTGAACTTAAAATGTACATCTCTCCTGCTTTACTCATGCCCAGATTCACTCAGACACATGCTCATGTTTCTGCAGCTGGTGGTCCTGGACCTGCTCCCGCCTTCATGGGGATTCTCTGCAGGCAGCCTGAAACAGCTAGGCAGGAACAGCACAGTGCCTGTGCAGAGGACCCGCCAAAGCCATTGGCCACCTTGCCTTCTCCTGACCAGTGTTTTCTTTCTGCCTGCCATAGGCACTCTGGCTTCTCCCACCACTTCTGAGCCTGGAAGAAGCACCATACCCCCATGACTACCCTGGTAAATTGGGTAACGCAGCCTGGAGTAAAGAGGGAATAAATACCCTGGGAGGTGAACTCTCAGCAATGACGACAGGCCCAGGGGCCAGCAGGTAGATTGCTCATCGTCGCTCCTCATCCTCACGGACAATTCCCAGATGCGGTGGTTCCTTTGGCCTTTCCAGATACATCTGTGGTCTCTGTGAGCTGTGGCCTACTCTCCAATAATTTGACTTGTATTTACTTTTGTTCCTCTCCTGACCCACTTCCCTTAAATCAGTTCCTTGCAGAGTCTTCCTCCCATCAGTAAATAATACATTTATTGTCTGTGTGCACTGTGTTGGCATGGACTTGAACCACATAGATATTTCCTGACAGGCTGAGAAGTTTACATTAAAACTACACAATGCTAACTTTAGCTTATTAAATCAATAAAGACAGCTATTTACCGTGTCCTGCTGGAAGGGAGAAGACTGAAAAACAAACTCATGCAGTTTCTAGGAGTAAAAGAATATAAAACACCCACCTAAATAATTTCTATTGTCATTTTATTTATTTTCACTTTTCTCCCTGCCTCTCTTGATCTGAGATTAAACTGAATATACATTTTTTAATTTTAAATTTCTCTAAGAATTTTTATATTCTAAAAAGCTCTTCTGCAGTAGAAATTTTATATGCTATATAGTATTTTTATAAGTGAATATCACAGTTCATTTAACCAGTCTATTAATGGTTATTAGATTTGTTTCTCATTTTCCCTATTATAAACCCTTATGCACTAAATGAAATTGAAGGACCAAATGGCATCCACAGGCTGAAGAATTTCCATGCATTTTGCTTATTTGTCTTCCACAACTGCTGATCAACTTTTTCCTTCCCCAAGAAGCTTATGAGTTTTTTTTTTTAAATCCATTATCATCATCAACACAGGTAATACCAGACAAAGTTCCTTATTAATGTAATAAGAAAAAAGGTCAGCTCATTGTAGAAGAGATACCTGATTGTGCCACTGAATTCAAACCTCTTTATATACTCATTTTATCTCTTGTCTATTTTTTTCTTTGTCCATTTTCTTAGTGGCCATTTTAAAGAGTTCTCTCTCAGGACAAATGATTTTGCAAGCTTTAATTCACCTGTCTCCACCTTTAAGTATTATAATTAATATACCCTGGGACTTTGGGTTCTGCTTTTAAAATCAAATTATTAGTAGTAAAACAAAACCTCATTTAAGAGATGAATATGAATAAATCATTGATATATCCCATTCAATGTAAGCTGAAAAGGAGAGAAGAGAGACACAGTACCATGAGGCTGTAATATCCAAAAAAGAATAGATTATCTTAATGGGAATTAAAAGGTCCCGAGCTTTTTCTAGGTAGTTAACTATCATGCAATGTTTCAAGGTGAATTTTCGCATTACATAGAAAATGACACTATTAAAATCAAGGTATCTCGACAATTTCTTAAAATTAATCTTTCAAGAACATTTGTGGTTACAACATGTAGATTCAGAAGATTTCAAGATACACAAAAATTATGACTCTGGCCAGACATCTTGCAGCCCAAGTGAATTAGGATTCACATTTGTGCTAATATTTGCAGACAAGGTCACTGTGAATGGTCCAGTAGTCTGGTTTCTGTATAAAAGCGCTTATCTGAGGGGCAAGGGAGTACTAAAATCTGGCTCATGTTTCTCAAGCCAGGTCATATACCGTGACAAGAAGCTGTTTCTATGCAGAGGAAGGAATGCCTTTTTCTTTGCATAAAGACGCTGGTCTCTCTCCAAGCCAAACATCCATTTGGGAGTGCATCTTCCCAGAGGGAGGAGCTCTTTCTAATAAACCCTGAGGTATTTTCTAATTTAGCCACCAGACATTGTGCCTTTTCCTAATGTATCTCCCATGAACAGGCATTTTTTGCTAATTTGCACAAAGGTTAGCAATCATCTTGTTTTCAGCCTTCCCATCCATTTTTTTTCTAATAACGTCATATAAATGCCTATGGTACCTGAAATCTTCCCTCAAAACAGCGTCTTTGGTGGGGGAGGGAACATTTGACTTTTCAGAGTTATTTCACAACCAACTGCTAACTAGAAAGATTGGTGTTCTGGTTAAGGTGAAAATTCTATCATATTATCAAAAATGTTATCTATTATCAGAAAACAGATTACAGAAACCTTCAAATGGACAAAAAATTTCAGAAAAATTGTATTTTGTTTACTAAAGATACGGAATTTAAGTTTTTTGCCTTCTTAGTCATATTTTGTGTCAAAATTAAATTTTGTCTATTTTTTATTAAAAGCTATATATGCATGCACATAAACACACACATAAAAATAAATTCAGTTTTGCAACCTAATTTATTATTTATATATATGAATTAACCATAGTCTTTACTTCCAGTCCTAGTACCTCCATTATTGAATTCTTATGTTCGTTTTATTTCTTAGTTGCTTGGTTATGTCTTCAAGTAATTTTTCTACAGAAGGGTATATGGATTATATATTTTCTAAGGCTATACTCACATTGTAGTATGATAGCTAAGGTCTCAGGCCCTCAGATGATAACAACTTATACCTCAATAGGTATAAGTTAAAATCCTAATATTTTTTTCCATGTGCCTCTAAACACACTTAATAATTTTGCACTTCATAGTTTTCAAATCCCTCAAAGGATTTGTGTGAGGCTAATGGAGTTAATACATGTAAAGTACTTATGAGAGTGTTTAAAACATAGGGAGGACTTGATTTATATTAGCTGAGTATAAAAATTTGAGGTCATACTTTGCTTTCAAAACTCTAGACATTGCTTCATTGTTTTTGGACATTTAGTGCTGCAAAAGAAAAGTCTGGTTTCCATTTTAGTATTTGGTTCCATTATGGGTATATTTCTTTTCTTTTTTCTTTGAAAGATTGCTTATTATAATTTTCCTTCAAGTTTTGAATTCAATACTATTGTGAATGTGTATATAGGTATGGTTCTCTATTGATATTCTTTTGGATCTTCTGGATCTTCACAAAATCTTTTTCTGTATTTAAAGGTGTTTATTCTATTCTTAGTATATTTTTATTTGTTTCCCTTTTAATCTGGTTTAATATTCAGAAGTATTAATTATGTATACATTGTTTTTCTTTCATACCTATGACATTTTCTATGTCTTCATCTATTTGTCTTTTTTGCTCTGCATAATTGTATAGTAAGTTTTTCTTTCAAATAGTTATTCATACTTGCTCTACTTCCATCAGTGTAGATTGTAAATCTGCAAATGCATTTTTAGTTTCCTCGTATTTATTTCCTATCAGATTCCTTTTTTAACTCATCTAATTTTTTTTAACTTCAGGCTATTTTCTATTTATACAAAACTATTCTTCCTATCAATATTTTTCCATAGTTTTATGGAAATTATCTATTTTGTGTACTTCAGACAAAAACAAAACTTTTCCTGATTTCTTCCCCTGAATTCTGCATCAGAGTGCTTACAATAGCTAATCTCTTCTCAATTTTTAAGAAGATATTCTTTGCTTTGTAGTACTTTTTCATAGGTCTCATGGCTTATTTCCATGTCATTTTGGCTGTTCATATTAGGGTATATGGATTGCCTGTTGTCCTCTATTACCACTGGAGGAATGGTAAGAATTTTACTCTCATATTTCCAGCTACAGGGCAAGATGATAAAATTGATTCCTATTTTACTTTCTATATTCTGGCGAGCATGTCCTAATAGTTCTCAGCTACAAAGGTGACAGATTCCTCTACATCCTTTCATGCTTCTCTGATATCCTGAATTGTCAAAATTCATGAAAAACTACAATTTTCTTTGTTCGCAGCTACCATTTTTATCCTTCATTGTTCTTGACACTTTCTTCATCTATAACGATTATCTTGTAATGACCACTCATAAAATACAGTGGAATACTACTAAAATCCATTTTTTTCCTGGGAACTACTATCTCTCAGGAGATCCAGAGAGACCGGAGAGTCAGAATTAGAGAAAGTTTATCTACTTTTGAAAGACACTGTTTCGTCACTATGTGGCCGCTAACCAGCTTCTGATGCACAGAACTCTGAGAAAGGAATGGGAAATTAGAGAGATATAAGCTATCTCTTTTGTCTTTCCTGATAAATTTTACCTGCAATAAATAACGGATTTTCTTCTAAAATCAGTTTTGTTCTGTTGCATGATTTTAGTTCATGAACTTTGTTTTGTTTTTATATTTTAGAACAGTACAAACTGGGACTCAACTATCAGCATTATACAGAAGGTCTACAAAATTCTGCAAAAGATTCTTGAGAAAATAAAATACACTCTTAGGATAACAAATGCCTAACCAAACACGCGAGAATTATTTAATGTTGAGAACAGTAAATTAAAATCAACATTTAGAAAATTATTTCTTAACTTTAGAAAGCCTCTAAGATATAAATATATTAGACCTGCTAAATGTAGTACCTGAATACCTATGCTTTTTGTCATGTTCGTTTCCTTGATCTAACTGCAGCTGCTCTAAATTATATCAAATAAGATGAGATTAATTATGCAATCCGTGGGTGAGGATATTCTTCTGTGATTCATGGTTAGGAAAACAGCCTCTGGAACTCGGATGCCTGGGATCAAATCCCAATGATGTTACTTATTAATCCTGGGGACGATGAGTGCCACTGCAAAGAATATCTTTCACAGAATTTAAGAATTTGAGATAACCAACTTTGAGACGGGCCAGAGTGAATGAAGTGCCTGGACTTGAATGCATTTATCTCTGCTTCCCTTGCTCTGCCAACTCCGTTTTCTCCCACTGCATTCCTGTTGCCCCACATGGCAACCTTGTATATGGCTACCGCAGCTTTATTGAAACAACCTTCAATATGTTTTCCAACAAAGAGGACAGGACAACTATCTCCAACCTCTCGTTAGGAACTCTTGTGCGATGACTGCCCAAGTTTGCAATCACATTAATTGTGGGTATGGCTTTTCCATTGCTGTGAAATGAAGTACCACAAATTTAATGTCTTGAATCAAAACATTTATTATCTGACAGTTTCTGTGAACCAGGAGTCTGGGCTCTCTGCTCAGGGTCTCATCAAGCTGAAATCAAGTTGTTACTTGGGACTGTGATCTCATCTGAGGCTGTGGATCCTCTGTTTCCAGGCTCATTCACCTTGTTAGCAGAATTAAGTTCCATGAGGCTGTAGGACTGAGATCACGGTGTTCTGGCTGGCTGTAGGCTGGGACACACCCTCAGCCCCTGGAGGCAAGGCTCATGTTTTAACCATCTGGCACTCTCACATCATGGCAACTTACTTCGAAGTCAGCAGGAGAATGCCTCTTCTGCTCTGCTACAGTGAAGTCTTCTATAGAGTAAAAAATCATGGTAGTGATGATCTCATCATTTTCATAGGTCCACCAAGTTTCAGGGGGAGGGGATTATACAGAGTGTGAATAACAGGGCATGAAAATTTTAGGTGTCATTCCAGAACTGTGCCAACAGTAAAGGATAGAGTATCATGCTTGGACTGCCAAGGTCATCGGCCATCCCCCTATGAGCTCATAGAGCTCCCTTATCCTCTAGTGTCCCATAGAGAGAGACAAAAACTGTACCACTAATTCCTCCAGGATAGAAGTTTTAAGGGAAGATGTTTAATGTTGGTCTTTACCTTTTTCCTTTCATTTTTCAGGGCATAAAGACAGTGATCTTCCTGTCTAGATAGAAAGCTCTTGTAGTAAGAAAGTCACAGTTTTCTTGCCTCGCCTTTCTTATCCCTCCCGCGAGGATATTTTCTTCATCAAAGTTTCTCAATAAAAATTTACTGAATTCATTAAGCATGTTAAATGTACTGATAATCTCATTTAGAAATAAATTCCCACCCATCCTGGCATATTCGTTAACAAATCTATCAGGAAAGCCATAAACGTGATGGACCAGACCTCAAATTATTTCACAACCACCCCATTCCAGAGCTTGCAGATCCTTTTTGTTTAGTCTCAATTCTCAATATGACATTTTCATTTTAGTCCATACCAATAAATACAGATAAATCTGAGTTTTAATCTTGGATTCTGAAATGCAGCCAATAACACATTATTAAACATACCATTTTCACTCAAAGTAAATTCATTTGGATTAATTTGGATGATTAATTCATTTCACAAAAGATCTGTTGCAATAACTAATTTTCATATTGTATAAATAAATATGCTTAAAAGATAATACTACAAATTGTTAGGAAATTTTGCCTTGTAGAAAAGGCCAATCCTAGTTACAGAACTAAAACACCACGCTTTTTGGCATCACATTTAAGAAACAAGTACAGATGAAAAACATGCTGGTAATCTATCTTTTATTTTCTTTCTCTTGTAACTCATGCCAGCAAAATAAAGCTTAGAAATTCTATAGCAACAATGGCCTTCCTTTAAATAATGATAGAAATCCGGCTCACTTGGATTTCAGCTTATAAAGGCATTATTTTTGTGAGAAAATTTAGGGTAAAATATCTCCTTTGAAAGAGGACATTTAAAAGACCCATTAAGAAAATGAGGCAGGAAACAAGGAAAGACAAAAACACTTCATCTAATTTATCTAGAAGATTTAAGAAAGAATATTTTTGTGTTGGTCTTTAACTTTTGAGCACTGTTGCATTCGAACCTTAAAACAATATACTTTTCCACAATCTGGAATGTGACAGATCTTGCTACTCTAAAGAGGAAATCATTAGGAAAGAAAGAATCTTAGGCACCTCACAAATGGTTCAGAAAAAGACTCTTCAGATTTAAAGCAGATCCAGATTAGAGGAATCCTGTAAGTCATACATTGGGGTTTTTTTAGAATGACGTGACTCATCTTAAAACTTGTGTTTGTGCTTCAAAAACATTTAAAAATATTTACAATGAAGTGAGTCACCAGTGTTACCTAGAAAAAGGAGATGGCAGAGTTTTAGAACATTCCTCCTACAACTATTTATTAAAAAAATATTTGTTGAGTTCTGTGAGCCACTCTAGCGTATTAATTGAACCCAGGGAGTTCATTTGAACGTACAGTCAGTAGGTCAGAAGCACAGATAGCAACCTGGGCTTGTGACAGACATATGGAATGGGGTGGTGTGGGGAGTCTTGTAGGACTGAATGCTTAGCCTGTGGAATCTGATTCTCATCTCTGAGTAAACAGTGTCAGAATTGAGTTGAATTATGGGACACCAAGAATTGTTTGGTGGGGTAACACCCCCCATCCCAATCACACACATTGGAATTGGGTCCAGGAGCCCAAAGATTAGATGAGAGGGAAAGAGGACCGGGATTTAGATAGTAAGAACAGGAACAAGAGGAATACGGCTGTGCGCAGGATCATAGTATATAATACTCAGCATCTCCCTCAGTAGAATTTAAGCTCCATGACAGGGAGAATGAATAACTTTTGTTGCTATAGCCTCAGTGCTTAGCACTGGGCTTGACACATAACATTCACTCAAAACTTTTGATTGAATGCCTGGAGTTTGAAGGTGAGGAAGGGATGGGTATTATTTGTATAATTGTTACAATTCTATCAGAGATGTGGTTATACATGTATGTTAACCCAACCTCTGGTGAAGAAATGGGTTTCTTTTCATAACAGATATTTAAATAAGATGCCAAAAAACATAATCCCTAATAGGGAATTTAAGTATTAAGACATTAATGATCTTCATTATTGCCTATATGCTTTCAGCTGTGTTTCAACATCAGAAAAGTTAAGTTCTTCCCATTAAAAATAAATGCCCTGAAATAGTACTAAATTTACACTTTCCCTTTTCTAGAAAGAAAAGACCCATAATTTGAAAAGCTTTTTCTTAATTTCTCTATAACTAAGTTCCTAGACCAAATAAAGGAACCAAACCTTAACTAGGATGGAATTTCGTAGGGTATTATGTCAGGAAATAGAACTTTTGAGGGAAACCCTATTGATTAACTTGAAACCAAGTTTACTGACTTAGTGGGAAAGATTGATGTAAACTATGGGAGGTGGTAGTCGTCATCGTCTTCTTCTTCTTCTTCTTTTTTTTTTTAAGATTTCATCTATTTATTTGAGAGAGTGAGAGAGAAAGCTCCAGTGGGGTGAGGGGCAGAGGGAGAAGCATACTCCCCACTGAGAAGGGACCTCTGACTCTGGATTCCCCATCATGATCTGAGCCAAAGGCAGATTCTTTTTTAATTTTTATTATTTTTTAAATTAACATATAATGTATTATTTGCCCTAGGGTACATGTCTATGAATCATCAGGCTTACACATTTCACAGCATTTACCATAGCACATACCCTCCCCAATATCCACAACCCAGCCACCATATCCCTACTCCCCCACCCCCCAGCAACCCTCAGTTTGTTTCCTGAGTATACCACATCTTCTTTATCCATTAATCTATTAATGGACATCTAGGTTCCTTCCATAGTTTGGCTATTGTAGACATTGCTGCTATAAACATTAGGGTGCACGTGCCCCTTCGGATCACTACATGTGTATCTTTAGGGTAAATTCTTAACCGACTGAGCCACCCAGGTGCCCCTGGAAGGTGGTAGTCTTAACACTGGCTGTTTATTTAAAATGCCATTGTTTGCAAAGCAAATATATGGTCAAAAAAACCACATACTGCAATATATATACTTTATTCAATTCACTTGATGGATTTTTATCTTCTATACTTATTTATTTTTGTGAGCAGTTTCCTGATTTTTCTGTTTTTTCCAGTTTTCTTGAGATACAATTGATATACGACATTGCATAAGTTTAAGGTGTAAAACATAATGATTAGATATGAGTATATGTTGCAAAGTGATTACCAAATACATTCGGTTAACACTATTGGTGGATTTTTAATTTGATCATATTTCTCAAAGCCTAAAACTAATTCATTGGCAATAAAATCATCAAGGAATTCCTAATCTGGCTAAGGACATAAATGCATAAAAAGTAAATTTTTGTGTAAAAATATAAACAAAGTCATACAGGAAAACAGAGATGCAAATGATTACGGCCTGTACTTCAGGAGGGTATAAACCTCAGGATTTGGCCTGAGGTACTATGTAAGCAAGAGTCAGAATAGGCTTTTCAGTAAGCACCGTAGGGACAGTCGTGTATGTATTTCAGAAAGCCCACACTGGCTAACAGTGTGTAAGGGAGATTGGGGATACCTGACCCAGTCTAAGTATGAACTTATTGGAAGTAATTTCGACAAATCAAGACTAGTTATCGGTGTATTAAGTATTTATACTGAAGGAAGCCCTCTACAAGCTTATCGTTGACTACATTCAACTTTTCAGAGATGCTGAGCTAGTAAACTGAGCCAAAGGATCTAAATGAACTGAGATTCCAACTCTTAAACAAGGCATATACTTTCCAGAGAGAAAGAGAGATAGCCAAGGTTATCACCTAAGCCCATGGCTGTGGGACTAGAGAGGAAGTAATTGCCCTACGAGATGTGTTAGAGGTAAAATCAAAAAAGATTTTTGAGGACAAAATTGACTTTGGATAGTGAGGGAAAGAATCTGAGGATGCAGAGTTGATCATTTTTTGTTGTTGTTTTTGTTTGGTTGGTTGGTTAGCTGATGCTGTACACAGGAAGGGCTGGAAGAACGATGATCACAAATTTCATTTTGGAAAGATGGTTTTGAATTTCCTTTTGGGGACATCGGGGTGAAGATGGCCGGTGCAGAGATATAAATACTGCTCTGAAGCCCTCGAAAGAAATGAGAGGCAAAACTGCCATATTCAATGGCAGTCTTGAATAGGGCTGAAATCACAAAGGTGAACGAAATAACCCAGATTCAACAAAGGCACCACGAGTCAAGTCCATTTTTAAGGTGGGAATGTCAGAGGATAATGTGGATTAAGAAGGTGGAAGATCCAGCTGAGGGTGATGTCTGGGACGCCACCTGTGGCATCCAGAAGGGAGGAAGAGAAGAAAGGTGGAGATCTCAGAAAGGAGGAAGAGTTCAATCCACACTTTGAAATGCTGCCGAAAATAAACAGCAATTAAACCACAAGACCTGTCAACAGGGAAAGAATGTGGCTCCATACACAGCCACATGAATGAACTTAACTCAGAACTGTGTCCACTCGGGGCTGTTCACAGCCACATGGTGGGCTTGGTTTCTTTTCCATGAGAGGCCAAACTTCCCACTCGGGTCCTCCCTCACTGCTCTGCCCTTCCCTCCCTTCTTCTATGCTCTGTGCCTCCAGCTCCTCCACACACCAGTGGTGGGGCCCGCCTCCCACTCCCCTTCCCACGGCCGCTCAGCGTTTCCATGGAGACGTTCTCTTAATGAACCAAGGGACAGGGCCTCGCGGCCAGAACCGGACCTGGCGGAGCAGCGAGCAGCGGCGCAAAGAGCAGGAGCCTCCGCGAGGAGGCTGCAAGGAGCGCGGCCGCCAGGTGGGCCCGGGTCGCGGGCTCGCGCCGCCCTCTGCGCCTGCCGGCCCCGCACCTGCGCGCGAACCCTGCAAACCGCGGGCGGCTGCGCGGCGGCGCCGGCTCGGGCCGGTCGGGGAGGGCGGCGTGGAGCCCCGCACGCACCCGCTGCGGCGCCGTGCGCCCCGCGCCCTGACTTCTGGGCGGTGCTCGCTCCTCCGTACCACCCCACCCCCACCCCGACCCCGACCCCAGTGTAGCCCTTCTTAAAACAGTCCTTTTCTCTAAACCCCGTTCCGCTCCCCGTCGGCCCAAGTTGGCTCCAGCGGCCCCCTTTTAAAGCAGCGCGCCCCTGGGCAGCTGCTCTCTCCGTCGCGGGCGCGGGGCCTGTGACTCACACAATTGAATTTGAGCGGGGATTTGGACTTGACGAACAGGCAGCCGCGAGCGATCTTTCCGCTCTGGCATTCTTAGGAGGGTACACAGCTTGCGAAATGCTAGCTTACACTAGAGAGTTGGCGCGGGGGTGGGGGGGTTGATACCATAGCCCCGTGGGTAGTACAGTCACATGAGGTTGTTGGGAAAAATGAACAAGGTTAAAACTTGCACTTTTGTGGATGTGTCTGGATTGGGTTAGTACGTATTTTTTAGTTGGGTCGAATTTTATCTGAAGTAAACACCTTGATAAGAACGAAGGAGGATTTTGTAGGAAGGAACTTGCTTTACAGTGGGCTCTCTAGAGGGTTTTAAAATTGATCCTGGGACTTCTTTAAGTATTTTCAGCTTTAGAAATATATATAATACCAAGTGTGTTAATTTTTTCTTTATATCTTTCCTTGAATGTAAAGGCTACAATTACCCAGGGAGTCCAGATTCCTAGGAAAAGTGACACAAGCTTTTTTAGATAAATGCGCTTTAAAAATAAATTGAGTTGAAAAGACTTAAATGTTTTCCTCATTTCGTCGATAGTTTTGAAATACTTTTCATAACGATGGTTAGTTTTAGAATGTGAGAAATTACTTCCATCGAAGTAGCAGTGTGTGGGTGTTTTAGATTCCCATCAATTAAGGTTAAATAGTTTCACACAATGTGATGCAATTTCCTATAATGGCCTGACAATTCATTTTATTTCTAACACCTCCTTTATATTTAATTATGGCAGCTTCTAGAAGCAAATTATTTTGTTATTTGTTGGAAAGTACTGGCAATTCCAGTTTTATTAGGTGGAGGGTGTTAGGCAGCACCTAGGTATTAATGTCTTAACATTCAGTTGGATGAACAGTCTAACTTGGAAGGATATGACATTGAAGTGATATACACACACATCTAAAGAATGTCCAGTGGTTTAGTTTTGAGGCTAAAAAAATATATGTTTAATTGAGCTGAATATACTTTATTTTTCAGATGGAGAAATCAATTATCCTATTGCTCTGGTTACAATATGTTGTTAAGGTAAGACATTTTTGAGCATTTTTAAAAAAGAATTAGTTAATAGGCAGGATGCTATTAGTCTGGCTGTTTTAGAAAATGAAGGTTATGTTGAAGAGAACACTAAACATTAGTTTTGATACCTAAGACAATTTTCTTTGCTAGATGTTGCACAGATTTGTGTATATAAATGGCATCTGTTTTCACTGCTCACACATTGTGTTGGGAAGATCAGGGGGGAGAGAGATCAGAATTTTCTAAGATTCGTGGTGTAGTGAGGCATTTTAAGGTTGCTTTTGGTAGGAATTTTGATTAAGTATATCATTCTCTTGAGGTCTGTAGTCTTTCTTTATTGTCTAGGGAAGGCATCTCTGATCCTGTGGTCTAGCTGTTTTATCTCAGTTGCTAACATTTTCTTTCTTTATCAATGAGCTGAACCTCTAAAATAACTCAGAATCAAACATTTTGTACTCTAACTTATTTCTATTGCAAGTGTGTTATCAGGAATGTCTGTGAAATAATTTAATTCTGTAGCCATTATCACAAAGTACATAGTAGACACACCAGGAGGGTTTGCTGTGCTTTTCCTGTGATTTTGAGTCTCTTTTTTTCTCTCTGACCTCAGGAATGTGGTGTTTCCAACTTTGAGAAACACGGGGATCTTGAATTTCCTTACTTTCATTTTTACTTATCTTTCTTAAGTCATTTTGAAAATATGTTTACAAATAAAGTGTCCAGTGGGATGTTACCTAATTCATATGTAGAAATTGAGATTGCTGAAATACTTTTCAATTATAATTTGACATATTTTAGGCTTAATTTTGTAAGTTTTCTGATAAAATAGTAATAAGAAAAAAAATAGTAATAAGAATCAAGAATGCATTTTTATTATATCTTTACAGTTACTTTTCTTTCCCATTTCAGATCTCAAAAAGTTTCTGTCATATGCCAATGAATAATCGAACAACAGCAGTTTTTATTGAATGGGATGAATTTCCTAAGGGAGGAAATCCTGAATTTTATTTTTTAAAATACCAACTTGTTAATAATTTTGCTGAAAAAGTAAGACATCTTTTTTTGACTCTGATAAAAAGTAAGCATACTGTAAATTTATTGTGACTAAATGTCACATCATAGTAGGAATTTGATAGTTATTAGGATTATGTTTTCCCAAATTTTATTGAGATAATAATTGACATATAAGTTTAGGGTCGCCTGGGTGGCTCAGTCAGTTATGTGTCTGCCTTCAGCTCAGATCATGATCCCAGGGTCCTGGGAACCCACCCTGCATAGGGTTCCCACATAGGGAAGCCTCTTTCTCCCTCTCCCTCTGCCTGCTGCTCCCCCTGCTTGTGCTCTCTCTCTATCTCACAGAAATAAATATAAAATGTATTTTATTTATTGAGAGAGAGAGAGAGAGAGCACAAGCAGGGGGAGCAGCAGGCAGAGGGAGAAGCGGGCCCCCTGTTGAGCAGGCATCCTGATGTGGGACTCGATCCCAGGACCCTGGGATCATGACCTGAGCCGAAGGCAGATACTTAACCAACTGAGTCACACAGGCATCCCATTAAATAAATCTTTTAAAATGAACAAACAAAACATTGTATAAGTCTAAGGTATATATAGTTTAATATGTATGTATATAAGGTATAATGATTTGATATTTTTATATTGCAAAATGATGACCACAGTAAGTTTAATTAGTATCAATTAGCTCACATAATTACAAGCAGTTTTTTTCTTATGATGAAAACTTTTATGATCTACTCAGGAGCAAACTTCAAGTACATAACAGTATTGTTACTTATTCTCATCATGTTCTACATTATATCTCCAGAAACTAATCTTATAGTTGGAAATTTGTATCCTTGAGTAACTTCACCCAGTATTCCCTCACCTCTGGCAACCACCAGTCTGATCTGTTTGTAGGATTTTAATTTTTTTAATTCTACGTGTAAGTGAGATTGGTATTTGTCTTACTCTGACTTATTTCACTTAGCATAATACCCTCAGGGTCCGTGTTGTCACAATGGCAGGATTTCCTACTTTTTAATAGCTGAATAGCACTCCTCTGTGTGTGTATGGGGGGGGCACTTGTATGTACCAGATTTTCTTTATCCATTCATCTATCAATGGACACTTTGGTTGTTTCCTATATCTTGGCTATTGTAGCTAATACTGTAGTGAACATGGGGGTGCTGATATCTCTTTGGGATGGTAATTTTGTTTCCTATCTATATATACCCAGACATGGAATTGCTGGTAGTTTTATTTTTAATATTTTTGAGAACCTTCCGTACTCTTTTCCATAGTAGCTGCACAAATTTATATTCTTGGCAGTAGTGCACCAAGGATTACCTTTTCTCCATATCCCTACATAGCATTTGTTGTCTCTTCTTCTTGATGATAGCCATTCTGATTGGTGCTATTTTGACACTGTAGTTTCAATTTGCATTTCTCTAATGACTAATGATATTGACTACATTTTATATGCTTGCTGGACACTTGAATATCTTCTTTGGAAAAATATTTCTTCAATTCTTTGCCCATTTTAATTGGATTTGTTGTTTGTTTGCTTTTTGTTATTGAGTTGTAGAAGTTCCTTATATATTTTGGATATTAACCCACTCTCCGATGCATGGTTTGCAAATATTTTCTCCCATACCATATAGGTTGGCTTTGTCTTTTGTTGATCTTTTCTTTTGCAGTTATTAGGATTTCTTACTTTTATTTCATTAGTGTGTGAAATGTTAGCATTTTATGAAATATCTTGAATAAGTAGTTGATTAAATTACCATTGCACTTTTTCATAGGAATGATTCTATTTTTAACAATTTATATGCTATACAGAGAGTAATTATTTGAGGTAATATCATTTTATGTAAAAATATATATTTTATGTTTATATTTACATTCTATTTGAAAAATTGCTTCTTATGAAGGAAATATACAAAAGTCAAACCTAATGAACGTACCTAACACAGTTAATAAACCTTCCGTAAGCAGATGAATCTAATTATTTACAGAATATCAAAAGCATTCCTGCAAACCCACAAGAGCTTTCAAAATCAATAACACTAGAGGAAAATGAAGACTATCACATCATTCTACAGTCCATAAAATATGGACAAATTTTAAGTGAAAAGTCATTTAAAACTCGTAAGTAATATGTATTTGTTATTCATCTTTATTGCCTAGTTGTAAAAGGGAAACAGTTTTATTACCAGATAATCTGAATTTTGTAGTGATTAACAGTCATAGGATAGTCCAAAATCACATTATGATGATAGTATTTTGTTTTTTTTAACATAGTGTAAATATCAAAATTTAAAGGAAATTGTGAACTAAGGTAAGAAGATTTTCATTTTTGACATTTGATGTGTACTAATAATATGAATAGTTAGGCAGAGCAGAGATGTTACATGTAATCCAGATTATCTAAAAATATAATGCAGATTTGTAATCTAAGTCATTTATTTCAAGCAGAGGACAAGAACTCCCATATAATCTAGAAAATATTTTATAGTAGATAATTTGCTTTCCCATTATAGTGATTCTTTTGTAATTCAACACCTTTTGTGCTTCATTCAGTTTTATTTGAATCTAATTATTGTCCTTGATTTTTTAGGTGGTTTTTCAACTCGCAATATTAAAACAGTAGCAACAAGCACAAGTGTTTCTTTTAACTGGAGTGTGCTGTCTTCCAATGACATTTCAGTCTCTATATCTCTTAATAATTCTTCACAAATTATGCAAAATAATGTTACAATTTATGAGTGGGATAATTTAAAACCTGGAAGCTCATATGCTTTTAAATTTGAATTTAAACAGTTTTATTTGGATTTTATAAATATATCTCAGAGACTGGATGTTCAAGTAGAAACAGGTATGCAGATATCTGGTTCATTATTAATATATTATATATCTTATAGATAACTTGATAGATGTATTGTTCTTTTCAAAAATGGCTTAGCCAAGTATTAGCCACAGAAAACTGCTTGTAAGTGAACTAGCATAGTCCCTTTTTTCTAACTCTATTATTCTGGTATTTGAATGATTTATTGAACAAGCTGGATTTAGCAAGGTTAAGAATCAACTTTGTTTTCTTGTACCACTTTTTAAAAATGAAACCAAGTGCGTTCTCTTTTCTTTAGCTCTGGCAATTATTGATAGCTTTTTAGGTGACTTTAAAATATCAATAAACAGTCTCATCCTCAGGTATTAATAGGTCCATTAAAATCCAATATAAAAATATCAATCTTTCATCCTATTTAAGGCTTCTTCATTATTCATCCCCAGTCAGACCTGACCAAAATTTGGAATACTGCAAGGGAAAAGGGAATGTATGTTTTATTTTTTGTGGCTTCCTAGACCCACTTCCTTCTTCCACATGGTGAGAAAAGAGGAGAGAGTCATAGACAGCTAATGAGGGCAACACACTATGATGGGCTGAGTCCTATTTTAATACCCTGTACAGGAATAAACTTTGAACCACACTGTACGTTTACAAGTGAAATAGAGAAACATGTCAGTAGTAAGAAAAAGATAGTAAGGTAATTAAAGCATCACCTCTTCCCATCCCTCTTCTCCTCCCTGTGAAAAAACAAGACAACAGTTTCTTTCAAAGATCCTTCTTACATCTTTCCAATATGTTGGGTGGAAGCACTGATTAAAATATCTACTTTCAACAGGTTGTTATTTTCCTCCATCTTTCTATGGCGTGCAATCTTAGAGAAAAAGGCTGTTTTCTGGAAGGTGAACACATTTGAAGTCAAGTAGTGATGGCAGAGAGCAAATTGCTTAGCAAGTGCTATATCTCATTATCTAAAGTAAAAGTAAACCTGTGAAGTCTCTAAAATAAACACTTAAAAATTCTCCACCAGCATAAGAATGAGGGAAAGGAGGGGCAACCTAAAGTGACTTAGAAAGAAAAAAAATCTGTGGTTTTATTTTAATGAAGTTATAATTGGACAATACTTCTGCACAATTAATCCTTAGAAACTACTTAAAAACTATTTCAATTGTTAGTAATCCATTTGCTGCTTGAATAATAATGACTTTAGTGCTTTTACTGGTTTGGGAGAAATATAGGGAAAGTGCACAATTAATGCTATGTGGGTTTTCATGATTAACTACTCTAAATGTTAAGAAATGTACTAATGAAATGTTATATTACTGAATTCATCTTTTACAAAACATTTTTCTTTTGGTAGGTTCATGTTCACAAGGATGGATAGCATTAAGAAATAGCTGTTACAAAATTAGCAAAGAGAGTGTGCCATGGAATATAGCCCAGCGACATTGTAGGTTGTCCTTGAGTTCTGCACACCTTGTGGATATAAAAAATGAAGAGGAAAAAAAATTTATAATTTCACTTCTCAGGTCAAAGAATCAAATAATAATATGGACTGGTCTTAATGATTTGAAGGTTAGTAAAGAAATGCATGTATCATGATAAAGCTGTTTCTTTCCTCCCTTCCCTTCCCTTCCCTTCCCTTCCCTTCCCTTCCCTTCCCTTCCCTTCCCTTCCCTTCCCTTCCCTTCTTCCTTCCTCTCTTCCCTCCCCTCCCTTACCACCCTCTTCCTTTCTCTTCCCTTCCTTGTTTGCTTTCATTCCTTTTTTCCTCCCTTTGCCCGCTTCCTTCCATCTTCCATCATGTACTAAATATTTATCGCATACTTACTATAAGCCAGACACTTTCTTTTTCTATTTCTCTATCTCAATCTTTCCCTCCCTCCTTGCCTCCCCACCACCTCTATTTAGAGCAGTTTAGGTTCATAACAAAATTGAGGGGAAGGTACAGAGATTTCCCACATAGTCCAAATGTCCCACAGACATTTCCCTGTCTCCACACATAGCCTCCCCCATATCAGCATCCCCCATCAGAGTGGTACAATTGTCCCAACCGAGGAACACACACTGACAACATTGTAATCACCCGAAGTTCATAAGTTAACATTATGGTTCACTTTTAATGCTGTATATTTTCGGGGTTTGGACAAATGTATGATGACATACATTGATTATTTTGGTATCATGCAGAATATTTTCATCACCCTAAAATCCTCTGCTCTCTGCCTGTTTGTCTCTTCCCACCCTCTTCAATCTTTTTGTAGGCATGTATTTCTTTCTGTAATTTTGCTTTAATTTTGGTCTTCCCCAGACCTGTTTTAAATGTGGGTGATCTCATCCATTTCTTCACTTATTTACCACCTAGGTCAGTTGTATTTACCTAGCCCACTTTTCTTTTATGAGCTGCAGACATGTAATTTTCTCCTTTTTAAAAAAAATTATTTATTTGACAGAGAGAGAGAATGTGCAGTGCACACAAGCAGGGGGAGTGGCAGGCAGAGGAAGAAGGAGAAGCAGGCTCTCCTTAGAGCAAGGACCCCGATGTGGGGCTTGATCCCAGGAGCCTGGGATCCTGACCTGAGCTGAAGGCAGATGCTTAACTGACTGAGCCACCCAGGTGCCTCTGTCTTATCTTCTGATCATCTCTTTTGGAATTTTCCACAGACACTTCAACATTGCCCTGACTGTCATTTCCTTCCCACCAACCTTCCTCTATTTCTCACCTCTGTGAACAACATAATAATGTGAACCTGAAAATATGGAATATAGAAATTTTGTTCATTTTGTTTTTTTACTTCAAACATCCAGGTTTATGAACTAAAAGAGTTATGGAAAGATCTGAAGATTTTATTCAATACCAGTGAAATAAGGAATGTGTGACATTTTCTCCAACGTTCCTATCACTATGGAATATCTCATGAAATTTCATTTTGGTCAGCTTTTTGTAAGAAAACCCAAAACACAGCATAGTTATAGAGATAACTATAACTACTACTACTAGTTTTAACTATAAAACTGTAGTTATAACTATAACTACTACTACTACTCCTCTGTAATAACTACTACTACAGAGTAATAACTACTACTCTGTATTTTCTTCCTGATGATCCATTTTTTAAAAAATTTCCTGCCACTCAAAAATATATCTGTTCTCTATAGGATAGCCTGACCTGTAGGGACCCAAGGCAAATCAGTTGGATACCATTTTTTTTTCTGTGGAACTTTGCATCAGCTTGAGGAAAACTACTGACAGTTTTTTTTTTTTTCTTTTTTGTTTTTTAAGATTTTTAAAATTTGTTTGAGAGAGAGAGGTGGGAGGGACAGAGGGGAAGAGGGTCTTATGCAGACTCTGCACTGAGTGCAAAGCCCAACTCGGGACTTGATCTCATGATCCTGAGATCATGACCTAAGTGAAACCCAGGAGTCGGATGCTTAAATGACTGCACCACCTAGGTGCCCCTTATTGATAGTCTTTAATCGCATTTTCATCATTCTCTTTGAGCTTCCTTTATCTTTTCACAGGCAGGGAATGAAGTTCTAATAAAGATTCCTCAAACCACAGTTCATCTCTGACATCTCCCAAGCCTGCCTCCCAGCATGCCAGTCTCTTTTCAAGTAGACCAGTTAGTGTATATATCTAGTTATTTCCTGCTGTTAGCATGACTGTTATAAACTGTTAAATTAAAATGTACTCTTCTAGCAGTACTGCTTACCAGTTTCTGTTATAAGGTTCAGGTCATATGGTCATGACATCCAAGGTGAGGATTCCCAAGGCATCATGACGGTTGCTGTGAATTATTCAAAGGGGTCTAAGATACAGTCTCTGCTTTTATGATACTTAAAAATAACTTTGGAGGTAAATGAAACATCAAAGTAACTATTAAGAAAAACTTCCTTTATAGTAATAGCAGAGTCCTCTAGTGTCTCCTAAGTGCTTAGCACCATTCTGTGTGATTTACTTGTGTGACAGATGAGGAAATTGGAGCACAGGAAGCTAACTCGCCCATGTGGACATGCATCAGAGTCTGCTCTGAACCATTATATTCTATAACCTCTGTGTTAAGCTAGTCTCTTGAGATTAACATCAAAGTCACCTCCTGGGTTATAATCCCCGTGACAGGTAGCGAAAGCCATCACCTCATTCTCTCTTGCTAAATAAGTATGAGTTTGTTATTGGACTTTGAGGATAAAGACAGTGTCTTGTTCAGCATTGCCTCCCAGCTTCCAGTTAGGGCCTGGCACTCAGCAGTAATGACGGAAAGGTTAATAGTTCTGTATTCCAATCTGGAAAGTTTACATAGGTAACTCTCATTTAGTTCTCACAACAACTTTATGAGGTAGGCACTGTCATTATTCTCATTTATAGATAAGGAAGACAGAGCTCAGAAAAATCTTGGTCGCACTGCTAAGAGATGGTCCTGTCAGGCTTTGAATCTGTGTCTGACCAGTGCTCTGTGCCTTAACCACTTATGTGTACTGCCTCTGAGCCTCTGTGTGTTTGTAAAGCTGTTGCTCCATATATGCAATTTTTCAAGGAAAAAGTATTCCTCCATTCTGTTAGGTAGAATTGGAACAGATTGTTTTAACATCTCCTACCTGTGAGAATTGAGGTTGGTGATATTCACCAGTGACATCCCTTAGTAGAAAGGTATTAAGAACTTCCTCTGTTGCATGGACTTATTTGGTGAGTTGAAATAAAGTAACTAATCTGTAATGAGTAGTGGGTCTATACTTGGCATTGTGTTGAGCCTTTACATGCACTGCTGCTGTAATTAATTTAGGATGTGGGTTCTATTATAGCTATTTTATGGATGAGAAAATAAAAGCTTAATGTGAGATTCAGCAATTTTCTTGAAGACATATGGCTAATGGGTAAATAAAAGTGAACTCTGTCTCTAGCTCTGATAACTCATGAAGGATACATCTATTTGAAGATATGACACTTGCTTCTCAATCTTGGCTTAATTTGTACATCTTATTTCAGAAAGAAGGTCATCTCACATGGACAGATGGATCATCTTTTGGCCTTAAGAAAAATGAAATCTTTTCTTTTCCACTGCTACCCAAGAATGAAACAGATTGCTACATTTTACAGCAAAATGCAACTGGATCAAACTATTTTTTTACAAGATTTTTCTGTTATATTCCATTGCCATATATTTGCAAATATGAATGTAATTATTTTATTAATATTCTTATGCCATGTATCTCACTTTCATTATTTTAAAGATAGAATTATTATTTCTAATTACAAATAATCCTCCTCTGTATTTTTTTCAGCACCTTCTCTGCAGGAAAACCCTTTGATCTCTATAAAGGATGTTGGAACAACTGAAGTTGTATTTGGTTGGCATAATTTGAATGTTTGGAATAATTTGAATAAGTGGCTAAAACTGGGATATAAAATTATCATTAAGTATTATTTAGATTATGCAGAAAAACAATATTTTGAAAGCATATCCCCAAATACTACAGAAAAAACAATTACCAAATTGTTTCCTGGCCATATTTACAGATTTTTACTCTTTGCAATAAACGAATGGGAGGCAAAAACTATGTTAAGTTCAGTATTCATTGTTGAAACACGTAAGTTACAAAATTTCTGAAAGTGTGATTTTTCAGTTATTGAATATCATAATCAGATATTTCCTGAGGGTCTGTTTTTTTCTCATAACCCTCTTGGCATACCTAGATCTTTAACCATTTTAAATTACAGTGAATCTATGTCTTTGGCTTTCCTGTTAAACTACATATTCATAAGGGCAGGAACTATGTCTTATTTGTCTTAACAACACCAACTAGATTGGTGCCCAGCTCACAGGGGATGATCAATACATTTTTTTTGGAACTTAAGTTTTGATATGTACTAAGAGCAGGAGATGAACAGACATGATTTGTGGATTTTGGAAGGCTTGCAATGAAGATAATTAGTAAGGAGGAGAAGTAAAAGCAAACAAAAGATAGCAAAGTGTAGGAAAATATAAAAGCCTAAATTCTCAGTCACTCAGTGGTACATTTAATAAATGCTTTCTAGAATTCAGAAGATGGGTGATGGGAAGACTCATGAAAAGGAGAGGCTTAGATTCAAACTTGAGGGGAAAAAAGCACATTGTGAGCAAAAGTATGGAGACAGGAGTTTGTGGGGGAAAGAATAGTGTAGGTTAACTGGAAAAGATTTCCTCAGGGATAGGGGTAAAATCAGTTGGAGTGGTGAAGTGTACCAGATTTGGAAGTGCCAGGTGTGTGAGTCTCAGATGGTTGGACTTTAGAAGCATTGGAAATCCATTAAGACTGCAGTTTCTAAGACTTACTTTACCTTTTACAAAACACTTTTAATGTATAATCTCACAAAGGTCGTACCTCAACCCTGGGAGTAGCTATATAGAAATGAGAAGACTGAGCTTAAGAAAGGTTAAGTAAACTGACTAGAGCAACATCCTTTGTTAAGCCACACAGGAACCCAGATGGTCTTGTTTTAACTCTTGAGCTATTGCTTCTAAAGAAAGAATCAAAAGGAGTGTGTGTGTGTGTGTGTGTGTGTGTGTGTGTGTGTGTTTGGAGGATAGGGATGGATATGGGTTTGAAGTTGATATGTGCAAGGTCCTTTTTAAAGAAAATTAATCTGGAAGGATGAATTAGAAAAACCAGTGACTAGGATTGGATGAAATGGTTTGGAGTGGGGTAAGATTTCTGTAAGAGGATGAATGCCCAAGATCTAGTGATGACAGAAGTGAAGAATAAGGGATAGGAAGTCCCTGCTCTCTAGTCTGACAAGATGGAAGGGTTGAGAGGCATGTAAGATGTGATCATGGAATGCCAGAAGTACCATTTTTGGTGGTTTTGTTATAAAAGTAATGATTGAACCAATAATGGGGTCAAACAATTTGCCAAGTGCTTTCCATTCCTTATCTCATTTAATCTTTCTTTTTTAAAAAGATATTTTATTTTATTTGACAGAGAGATCACAAATAGGCAGGCAGAGAGAGAGAGGGGGAAGCAGGCTCCCTGATGAGCAGAAAGCCTGATACAGGGCTTGATCCTAGGACCTTGAGATCATGAAGGCAGAGGTTTTAACCCACTGAGCCACCCAGGCTCCCCTCATTTAATCTTCCTAATAGTGTTCCAAGATAGCTACTACTATAATTCCCACTTTACAGTAAAAAAAAAATGAAGGCTCGGGGAGAGTAAATAATTTACTCAGGGAGTAGAGACATAACAATGGAAAAGCCAGGACTCAAATCCAGTTTTCCTTTTCTCTCCAAACTAGACTGTTATGGAAGTACTGAAAGGTGCTAGATTACTCTGCCAGACCATATCCTAATATAATGTATTTTTCTGATTTTTTATATCTCCTAGGCCCATTATCAGCTCAAAATGTCACAGTTACTCATGTGACCCCAACAGAAATATTTTTACACTGGAAACCTCCAGATCTTGTATCTTTTCACCATTATCTTCTGACTATTTTGGATGTGGAAAACAATAAATCAGAAGAGGTGCTTGTTGAAAAATTCGACACATCAATGAAAATTGGAGATCTGAAATCTTTCCATCATTATCGGATATATCTATTCAGTGTAGCGGAAAGAGGAACTTTAAGTTGCTTTGAGAGACCTATTTCAGCCATTACAGGTAAGCACAGGCCAATTTTGCCTTTTAATAAAAAATGTAAACTTTATATTTTGGAATTTATTTGCTGAAATTTAATTGTGTTGATCCTTCATCAGTATGAGTACTCACAGTTAAACATTTGAGTGTTGAATCAAAATTTAGCATAGATTCTAAATGCTAAATTCATTTAGATTTACATGAACTCTTTAAACATCTGCGTTGTTCCTTCCAGAGTTCCTAGAAGACATATTTCTTATAATAGCCTTGGCTGGGAAATAAGTTATGAAACATGAAGATTAGTTCATCCAGTTCTAGATCCAACAAATTGGTCTGCATATTCTTTTACTTGAATTCATTTTCTTACAGAGTGTGATGAGTCAACCTCTAGGGGGCAGTATCATCTCAGGACTTTGGGCAAATGCATTTCTAATCATTCACCTCCATATGCCAAATTTGAATTCTTGTTTAGGACATAATCATTAGAGTAAGCCATCTTTTAATTAAGCAATGGATTTACTCCCTTAAGTATAAGTCAATGTTTTTTTTTGAAAAGATAAGAGTATGGTATGAAACAGGGCATAGCTAAACACTTTTTGGAGTATATTCCTATGTATGTAATATGTGCATTGTTTGTGCATGTGTATTTAACATGCCTATATGTAAAGTTCTTTAGCTGAAATCCCAGTCAAATCAGGCCAGATGGAATTTAAACACGCTTACTGAGGCAGGAGAAATGGAAAATGTGCACAGTCATAGAGTAATTAGCCTTCCCATACTTACTGGGAATACTTGTGATACTTTGAGAACAACAAAAGGTACTATTTAATGTGAACTAAATGCAAATGCTTAACATACGTGTATTCAGTGTTGCAAATCCTAAGCAAAAGTATTTTTCCAAATGGATGGCAGATAGCTGATTTTTTCTCTTCCTTGAGCTCAAAGCACCCTTCAATGGATAAATGCTTGGTTGACTCTTTTACACTTACGAAGATGCTTTCTTTTATTTTTCTTTTTTTGTTATATATGTTTCATGTGTACAACATTAAAATTCAACATCTGTATACACTACACAGTGATCACTCAAAATCCTAGTCACCATCCATCATGCTACCCTTGACCCCCTTTTCCCCTTTTGCCTACTCTCCAATACAGATCCTCTCTGGTAACCATAGGTCTCTTCTCTATAAGATGCTTCCATTTTTGATGGACAGGGAGACTAGGAGCATTTATCATAGATTTGTTCATTTTGAAGTCAAGTTAAAATTTTCCATGGCATATACCTACTTACTAGAGGAACAGAAGGAAGGTACATGTGTGTCTGCACTTTTAATTTTTGGGTCATTTGCTCTGTATATTAACTATAAGCTGACACAGCAGTGCATATGTAGGAATTAGTAATCCAGTGCTCTTTTACTCTCCTAAGGTTAAGGCAATATTCTTTTTTCATTCATTATTCACTCGATAAATTATTTTTTTAGTATCAGGAATCATAATAGGTACTAGAGATGCAAAGATGAATAAAACCTACCCTCTGACTTTAAAGGACTTATGTACTAATAGGGTGAGACAAGTAAGTTAAAAAACAGCGATAATGCTGTATTATAGTTGCAACTATAGGAGTTCTGCTCTGGGGACTATGGGAGCGTAGAGAGGGATCAGTTAACCCAGAAGTCTTCTGGTGAAGTCATGCAGTACTTCATGAGGAAGAGTAGGAGTTAGCCAAGGGCCAAAGGGGAGGCAAGAGGATGCTGTGAGTAGGGCAAACAGCAAGTCACAGGCAGAGAGGACCAAAGAAGAGACATCTAGGTAGCCATACCTGGGAAAGCCAGACAAGGCTTTTAGAAGGGACTGACATTTGAACATTAGTAGTTTGGCAAGGCTGGAGTACAGGGGCGTGTAGAGAATCTAGTAAATATAAGCTGAGCACAGAACATAAAGAGCCTTCATATATATTAAGGAGTATATTTTATTCCGTAAAATTTAACTGTTGAGGGGTTGTGACGTCTTTTGAAAATGTGGAAAAATTAACGGACCCCCTCACATAAAAATGCACATGCATGCACAGAAATTTCTGTGAGTAATTATAGGACTATCACAGACTTACCAGATCTCATCTTTTCCTCAGTCTCTGCTGATGTGTGGCATTCAATAGATTTCATCTAAGTCCTCCACTAAAGTAAATGCTTGTAAGTTTTGCAGTTACACAAGAACAAAGATCTGAAGTTGTTTTGCCCTGGAATTTTGTGGGCAGTTTGTCTGATTGGATTATTCTAATACTTTCTGATAGTTTTACGTACATAATTCATTTCAGTGCCTAAAGTCAGACAAGCTATAATTTTGTGACGTTGTATGGAATGAACAGATTATGGGTCGGACCAAGAGTAATATTTTCCTGAGAACTTCAAATGTGGTGTTTTATTGTGTTGATAGGAAATGAATCTCAAAACAGATTAAAAGTCAAGTTACAGTTTCTGGGAACCACGCAATTAGGAAAATCGTAGAGAATTCTTTAAAGATTATTTAAAGTATAACCACTAAATGGTTTAAAATTACATAATTATTCTTGGACATAAACTAATGATTTTTGTTTTGGTGAACTACTAAAAGTTTAGAGGAAATATCTGACACAGGATAAACAAGAATAAAAGGGCATTACTATTTCCAGAGAATTGCATAGTATTAAAAATCACAAGGGTTGATAGTCCTATAAATGGTGTAAGGAGCTAAGCCCAAGCATTTTCTTCAGTTATTATGATAGAGTATCAAGAGCATTCTCTGATGATTTTCTGTAAGAATAGCAGCCACATCCTGATATCATCCTATTTTCAAATATGTGTCATACCTTTCAGAAATCGGAAAAGTAATATAAAGTTGTAACTATTTCTATGATAAATACCAGTCCCAAAGCTTTAAAAAAAATCTATATATTAATAACTCGCAAGTTGATGTCTTCAGCCCCCAGACCTTACTCCTGAGCTTCAGACCTACATATGTTTACTCAGTAATATGTCTCATTTGGATATCTAATAGACATCTTAAATCCAGCGTGTCCAAAATGGAACTACAGGTGTTTCCACCCAAATCCGCTATACATACAACTCTGTCAAGTCAATTCATGGCCATTTCATTCATCCAGTTGTTTAGGTCAAAAACCTTGAAAGTGTCCTTGACTCTTTTTTACAGCCTACACCCTAGCTGTCAGGAAATCCCGTTGTTTCTATTTTGGCAGTAAATCTAGATGCCAAATACTTCTCCCTGCTTCCCTTACGGCTGTTGTCATCCAGGCCACCACTATCTCTTGCCAGGAGTCCTGGGCTTGCCTCCTCTGCTTCAACCATTGGCCCTCTCTGTGGTTGGTTATTAACATAACATCCAAGTGATCCTTTTAAATTTAGGAGAGATCACCCTTCTGCATACAACTGTAGTTGCTACCTGCTTTGTTCCAAGTAAAAGCCTATGAAAGCTCTGGGTTTCTGTTAACGCCTAACCTCGTCCTATTATTTTCTCCTTTTACTCTGGTTTTCTGTATTTGAAGATACCAGGTAAACTCCCACCATGTAAAAGCTTTTACTTTAGCTGTCGCCCCGCTCCCGCCTGGAAAACTCTTCTTTCAGATATTGACTATCATCTTTTTTTTAAAATTTATTATTATGTTCAGTTAGCCAATATATAGTACATCATTAGTTTTTGATGTAGTGTTCACAGATTTATTAGTTTCATATAACACCCAGTGCTCATCATATCATGTGCCCTCCTTAATACCCATCACCTTACCTCATCCCCCCACCCCCTCCCTTCTGTAACCCTCAGTTTGTTTCCCTGGAGTCCAGAGTCTCTCATTGTCTCCTTCTCTGATTTCTTCCCCTTCAGCTTTCCCTCTTTTCCCCTATGGTCTTCTAAGCTATTCCTTGTGTTCTCCATATGAAACCATATGATAATTGTCTTTCTCTGCTTGACTTATTTCACTTAGCATGGTCCCCTCCAGTTCCATCCATGTCATTGTAAATGGTAGGTATTCATCCTTTCTGATGGCTGAGTAATATTCCATTGTATATATGAACCACATCTACTTTCTTAACCTCCTTCCAGTGCTTAGCTCAAAATCTAATCCTTTCAAAGACACCTGCCCTGGATCCCCTATTTGATACCACAACTTCCTCCCAAAGCCACCTCATTCCTGGCCTCCCTAGCCTCAGCTTACTTTTTCTTTTTTTCCTTAGCCTTATCATATCTAAAGTACTATGTAATATACACATTTAATATATAATTTTTTATTGTATATTTCCACCCATTACTATATAAACTGCATAATGTAGTGACCTTTATTATTTTTTGTGCTGGTGACTGCCTGGTATGTAGTAGGTGCCCATGCACATTTGATGAAAAAATGAATAATCTTGGCAATGGGAACCTTATTCTGATGGAACTCTTAAAAATCTGAAGAATTTGCCAAATGCTCTAGTTTTCCTTAATGTGTAATGTGCTTAATCTTACTGACAAATCTTACCTAGTAATAACAAGACATACTTTTCTCTAAAATTGAGTCCATTTCAAGTCATGGTGATGTAGGAATTTGCTAACTTTAAACATGAACTAATACTGGATTAAGACATTTTTACTCCAGAGCAAAAGTAACGCTAACAATAAACCAAGATAAGTGTATCTACTTATCTGTTTCTTGAAGGTATTAGTCCTCCTCAGAAGGTTCACGTAAAACCTGAAGATGTGGGAGAGGACAGTTTCATTCTTCAGTGGGAATCCCCACCAGATGGCCATGAGGTCTACATTCAAATCAAACCCTCATCAGACACAAGAGAAGTTCTGAAGCTTTTTGTAAGGAATGCTAATAGATTCAAGATTGATAGTTTAACCCCGGGGATGACATACAACATTGGAATGGCAACAGTGATGAATGGAAATTTGAGTGAGCTGGTAACTATTCAACAAACTCTAAGTGAGATTCAAATGTTTTTTATTCATAACAGATATCTGCTGATTGGGGGGTATTCTGAAACATTTCCTGACACAATCCTCTGGTAGTAGGTTTTGCCGCCTTAAGTAGATGGTTGGTTGCTTATCGAATGGTAGCCTAGGACCTGGAGTGGTTTGCATTCATTTTCTCCTGAAAATGCTCAATGCATGAATTAAGGCAGCATTGTTTTTGATTAGAAACTTGACCCTAAAGCCTCACCACCTAGGTCTGAATCTGGGCCAAACTAGATGAATGGCCCTGGGCAATGTACTCAACAAATTTATGCCTTAATTTACCCATTTGTAAAGTGGGAGACAATAATGGTATATATTCAGTGGATTTTCCTGAGAATAGCTGTTTTAACAAAGGTGAGGACTTAGAACAGTGCCTGACACATAACTATATGAATGTCTGTAATTATTATTCTAAAGGCATGCTATTGTAGCACACTGGAAGAAAATATTGACAGTATTTAAAAGGGTGAGGACCAAACCAACAACAAATCTTCATGCTCTTTCTCAAATAAGGTTAATTCATTCAATAGGTAATCATTAAAAATCTAAAAAAGAAACTCAAATAAAAAAAATGCCAAAACAAATCTACTAAGGAGGGAGAAAGAAAAGAAATGAAAAGTAAATAATATTTTTGGATACTTAAAAATTGCGCTAAACATTGGGAGGGGAAAAAAGCAACATGATGTGATAGAGAGTAACTGAAGAGGGGTGGGTGGTTCTAGTGTAGACTGTAATGGGAGTTGCATTTGAATGGAGGCCTAATGGATGAGAAGGAGCCCCAGTGCAATCAGGTGGAGGAAGGGTATTCTA
Source organism: Procyon lotor (assembly GCA_028646535.1). NCBI lineage: Eukaryota > Metazoa > Chordata > Mammalia > Carnivora > Procyonidae > Procyon > Procyon lotor. The sequence continues at coordinate 76,881,596 of CM053611.1, forward strand.
GGCAGGAACACCTAGCATAAAGGCACAAAGGCTATAAAACAGGAAAAAGCTTGGTGTATCTGAGGCCAAAAAGGCTGGAATATGCAGTGTCTAATGAAGAGGGAGAAGAGGAATATGAAATGATATTGGAGAGGTAATCAGGGATTAGGTCACATAGAATGTAGGCTACGCTTTTGAGTTTGTTTTGAGGGCAGTGGGAAGCCATTGAGAGTTTTATGCAGGAGAGTGATGTTCTGAGCTATGTTAAAAAATTTCCCCCTAACTGTGTGCAAAGAATGATTTGTAAAGGGTCAGGGAAGGAAGTAGGACAACTGGATAAAAGTGTCATGGAATTTAGGCAAAAGATTATGGTGGACGAGGATGGGAAAGTGCAGATGGAAAGTAGTAGATATATTTTATAGTATGAAAGTATTAAACCTGAGCTCTGGTGTTGGAGTACCTGTGAGAAATAAAGGAAGGGGATTTTTTACTTCTATCTGATTTGGGTAGAAAGAGGTAACTCCGAGGAAGGAAAGAACATTGGACCTCACAGGCCTTTTTGGCTAACGATAGGGCAGCCTGACTTGGTCCAAAAAATTATGTACCAATGGTATCCACACTCAACTACAAACCTTCCCATTTTGTCCTCTAAAGACTAAACCTAATGAATCGTTGCACACTACATCAAATACTAATGATGAACTGTATGCTGGCTAACTGAACATAATAAAAAAAAAAAGACAACTAAATTTGTCTATAATACTTCTATACTTAAATTTCTGAGAAGATGTGCCTGAAGATAATTATCATAGGGAAAAGGAAAAAAGAAAACATCTGAAAAAAAGATATTCTTTTTTTTTTTTAAAGATTTTTATTTATTTGACAGCGAGAAACACAGCGAGAGAGGGAACACAAGCAGAGGGAATGGTAGCGGGAGAAGCAGGCTTCCCGCGGAGCAGGGAGCCCGATGCGGGGCTTGATCCCAGGACCCTGGGATCTGACCTGGGCCGAAGGCAGATGCTTAATGACTGAGCCACCCAGGCACCCCTGAAAAAAAGATATTCTTAAAAAGAAATATTCCTAAAAAGAATTATTTCATGCCCATCAGATAACCCCAAAATTTTTATTGGCAGAATGGAAGTACTAAAATTAAAATTCATAGATAGAAAATGAAATAATTATTAGCAGTATGAGATTAAAGTGTCCCCACAGTGTCTTGGTGCCTAAGTTTTCTTTCTAAAAATTTGGATCATTGAATACATTTTTAAATTGACTTCCAGCTCTAAAGTCATATTTTTCTTTGAGTCCAGGGAACTCAGCAGGTTTCAACCTCTCTGTCATCTAAAATATAAAAATTTTATCTCCCTTTCTAGAAAGTAGCTTCTTTGAAATCTTAGCCTGGTATCTCCAGGTGTCCAACAGTTCTTGACTCTTTTTAACTCAAACACATTTGTAAAACTGCTTTCCAGCATAGAAGCTGAAACATGATTAACATACATAAATCCTAGGAAATGATAGAATTTGGGGGTTTAAAATTAAGACAGGGATCTTCTTGCCAATGCCTCGCCTGATACACAATTCCTAACTACAGCCTCTCATTATTTTGTAATGCACCCCTGTAATTTTCCTCTATTGTGAGGCCATGTTTGTTTTCCAGAAGCATCATAGACAGAGCAAATCTACTCCCTGACTCACTTGAAAGGACATCAGTTGTTTGGAAATAGCCATTAGGTGTTCCTGGTTTCTACAGTTTCTTCCTTTCTCGTGAATTACCTTTAGTTCCTTCAGGCATATCACCATTTCTTATAATTCTGTTGGCTTTTCAGTTCTTAACCTTAGTAAGCCCCTAATGGCATCATCAGATTATTTATCATTCATCATTTTGTCTCAGATGATAAATATTAACCTATCCCAAGGTGCATAAATAAAAATTAATTCTCTGTGTGCACTCACTTAACAAACATTTGTTGATAACTGTTATTTACCATGTCCCATTTCTCTTTCACTGTTTGAGACAGTGAAAGCATAGAGGGACATTTACCATTTCATGACATTTTGTAGACACGTAGAAGAAAATAAAACTCACATGTTCATTGACTTCCCTTTATGAAACATAGTTGTCCATCTCGCTAAATTATCTTGAAAATAACTAGTCAAATTTGATTTCCAGTTATTATTTTGGTGCACCTGAATTGTAACATGTGACCTTTGGAAGAAGACGGTGCTTAGAAGCACAGACCTTGGAACTGGAATGCCTCAGTTGGAATTTCAACTCCACAATTATCAGCTTATATTCACTGAGAAGTCCCTCAACTTTTAATGGCTCTCAGTTTCCTTCTCTCTAAAATGGGAATGATAATAATCTTATCTACTATATGGAGTTAATAAAATTTAAGGGCTCGGACACCAGGAATGCACTATAAGAATGTTTATTGTTGTGAAGATTTTTATTTCTCGGTAGGAGTGGACTGGTGGCTTTGAGGAGTGAAGAGCATCCCTAGTGTTTCAACCGCAGTAAAGCCATTTGTTTATGTAGTCTCTCATTGTTGGAGGAACTAACTGTACTCCTTTCCTTGAAGGAAGGAGAGCTAGTATTTGAGTCTCCTTCTTTCCCTCTCAGTAAAGAAGGATAAATTTTAAGATAGACTGGAAATCTCTGAGACCTCATTCTTCCTTACCCATAATAAAAACCTTTGAATTTAGCCTTGTTCCATTTATCTTATATTGAAAAAAAAAAAAAACTTCATACAGCCCCCAGTGCTACCACTTCTTTTAAAAGATCTTTTTTAGGAAAATGGGTGAGGATAAAGGTCACAGTCATGAAAGTGGAGACACTTAGAGGTCTCCAGAATATGGCAATACTATTTTATTTATTCATTCATTCATTCATTCATTCATTCATTTATTTATGACACTTTGTCTCACTTGAGTTTCCAGAGGTTCAGGATATAGTTTTAAAAAGAAGAAAGAACTTTGTCTTCTTGTTCACTTTTCCAGCCTTGGTGTCCATTTGCCGTAATACATCATTTATTGATGCCATTGGTCCCATTTTCCTGAACAAGTGGAACTGATGAAAAACCCCACATTTACCAGCTATAGAGAATGTCACAGACCATACACTTCTAGAAACTGAATTAGATAATGCCTCTTTAAAGCATTGTCTCTCCTTAAAAAATATCTTCAGAGCCTGGGAACACGGAAGTGAACTGTTTCCATGACTACACTGGCCACTTATTTCCAATCACCTGATATTTAATTTTTGCTGAAGGTAGATTTAGGAACTTCCAGATCATTGCCCACACATTCAAATGGATTGGAGACTTGTGGAATGTCATACTAGCCTTGGAAAAACCATACTTAGTGTTAAGAGCTTTGTAACTGAGGAGAGCTGGAAGGGATTTAAAGAAGAAACCCACAAAAAACATTAGTGATGACAGAAAAAGGAAAGTTAATATAACTGGAAAAAAAACATGATAAATGTGCTTTGAAACCCAGTAGTATACCATATGGTATTTGTTATGAGTAATATATTGAAGCTTTCCTCATAAATCCCCAGACTGAAAAAGGCAAGAAGGTTATGTTACAAATGAATGAACTGATGGAGATATTATACAGATTTTATGTTCTAGAATGCTAATTATAGGTATGTGTTTAAATCCTTTTACACAGTACTAGTTCTGGGTAAACTGGTGAAATCATATTATCAAATACAGTATCATTGACTTAGAACAAGTTCCATGGAATCAAACCGGATGTCACAAAGAAAACTGAAAAGCAAAGCCTATCCAGTTATCCTCTGGAAGAAGGACTATTTCCTCAGAATGTGTATCTTAGAAAAAGATATCTACTTGGAAGGCAGATATAAGGATATACTGGGTAGTATTTCAATAATCCACAAATAAAGTTGAAATTAAAATTGACCTGAGGAAAAAATAATGTGAATAGAAATCATCTAAAATTTCAAATCTGTTCTGAATAGTATAGTAGAGGATTACAGTACAAGAAAGCTCTTACATAGAGGTCAGCGAGAGTGTGACATGTGAGCGAATCCTTCCACTAAACTGTTGCCAGGTCTATACTCCTAAAAGTGAAATGAAATCTTTTTGGAATCCCTGTGCCCACAGGATAAAGCCTGACCTCCATAGCACGGCATGCAAAGCCTCTCGCAGGCACACCCAGCCTCAGAAGTGCCCTCCCGAGTCTGATCCCTGTTCCTCACATACCCCAGGCTTTAACCACCCCGCACCTGCCATGTGCCTGCAACTAAGCACTTTGTATATAAATACAGTCTCATCGAATCATCACGACGACCTTCCAAAGTAGATACTGGTCTTTCCATTTAGGGATGAGGAAATCAAGGCACAGAGTGACTCAGTAACTTGCCAAAGATTAGTAACTAGTTGCCAAAGACTAGTGATTAGTAACTTGTCCCGCTAGTAAACAGCTGGAAGAACTTGGTATTCCTCGAACACACGATGATGACGATGATGATGATGATGTCCTTTTTGGTTTCCGTGCCTCATTCTTGGTTTCCTCTTTGTCTGGAATTCCCTCTTTACCACTCCTCCGCACTACACACTCTTTCTGGTAAACTTGTACTACCCTTTAAGATTCAAATAAAACATCGTAGACTCTGGAAGCCTTCTCCAGTGATCTCTGCTAGAATTGTTTTCTTCCTTTTTCTCAGCAGCTTTTTGTTCATGTTACCAGCTCAGCTCTATCCATTTGGGATCTAGTAAGTGATTTGTGTGTCTCTTTCTTGAGATTGGGAACTCTGAATGCAGGAATCTGGCCTTATTTATTTTATTTAAGCACTCCTCCTAGTATATAGGTTTTCAGAAGCATTGGCTTAATAAACAGATAAAAAGGTTAAAAAAATCAGAAAATCTCAGATTCTTAGGTTTTGGAGACTATTATTGAGAATAAAAAAATGAAAGTTAATCAGGTACTTCCAATGTATGTGTACATACAGTCTTTCAGAATGTCCATCTTATTTTTCTGATATAGTAAACATAAGTTTGCACAGGCATTTAGTATTTTTGCATATTGTAGAACATGCCAGACAAAAGAGAGAGAAATATATTAGAGAAAAAAAAACCTACTGGGGTGCCTGGGTGGCTTAGATGGTTAAGTGTCTGCCTTTGGCTTGGGTCATGCTCCCCAGGTCCTGGGATCGAGCCCCATGTTGGGCTCCCGGCTAAGTGGGAAACTTGCTTCTCCCTCTCCCTCTGCCTCTCCCCCTGCTGTGTGCTATCTCTCTCTCTCTCTCTCTCTCTCTCTCTCTAATGAATAAATAAAGTCTTAAAACAAAAAACTCCTAATTATAAATCTCTATTTTTATCTTTCAGAGCCCAAACCAGTCCAAATTGTCATCCCATATGAAAGTCATAGTACTTCTATAATCTTATTTGTTCAAATGCCTGATATTGGAGTGTTTGATGGCATACGTATTGTAGTTGAAGGAGGGCCAAATGTTACCAAGCCCCTGAAACATGACAATAAAATAACTGTTGGTAATTTAATCCCAGGCACAGAGTATAATTTTTTTGTTTCCATCATCAGTGGGACTAAATTAAGTAATATGTATTATGTGCCTGCAGTAAAAACATGTAAGTATTTTGGGATTTATATAAGTGTTTTCTTTTTTTTTTTTAATTAATTTTTATTAACATATAATGTATTATTTGCCCCGGGGTACATGTCTGTGAATCATCAGGCTTACACATTTCACAGCACTTAACAGCACATACCCTCCCCAATGTCCACAACCCAGCCACCCCATCCCTACCCCCCTGCCTCCCAGCCACCCTCAGTTCGTTTCGTGAGTCTAGGAGTCTCTTATGGTTTGTCTCCCTCCCCATCCCTTCCTGTTTCATTTCTCTCCCTCACCCCCCCCAAAACTCCCTCCTTGCCTCTCAAATTCTTCATATCAGAGAGATCATGTGATAATTGTCTTTCTCTGACTACTTATTTCGCTTAGCATAATACCCTCCAGTTCCATCCACGTCGTTGTAAATGGCCAGATTTTGTTTCTCTTGATGGCTGCATAGTATTCCATTGCATATATATCATGTGTCTGTTGGCCATTTGGATGTCCTCTTTGCAGAAATGTCTGTTCACCTCTTCTGCCCATTTCTTGATTGGATTATTTGTTCTTTGGGTGT
>CM053611.1:76888238-76918457 GCA_028646535.1 Procyon lotor
TGTGTACCATTTCATATTAGTAGGCTACATTCATTTCAATGCAGTTATTTTCAAAGATCTTTTGAAATAATTGCAAATGCCATACTACTGAGCCTGATCTTTCATTGCTCAAGTATAGAGAAAGAGTTTACTTTATGTAAAATTGACAAGTCATGAATTTTTAAATCTATCCATTAACAAAAAATGTATGTGCATATTAATCAGAACTTACAATGACTTATTTCAAGAGTGAGGAATGTGAATAATTTTAGGCAAATTACGAGAACTAGGTTATATTTTTTGAGTCTAGAGACACTTAATAGTGTCTCTCAAAGCACATAATCTTAGCATGTGTTTGCTTTCTCCATGCTGCTCTTTGTCTGGAAAGAACTAGTATATATTTTCCCTACTTCTTTGAATATTTAAAATCAGTATGTATTATATTTGTTCATACCAGTACTTACATTTTGAATTTCATATCAATTTTGACTTATCTTTTCTTTAAGTCACTTACAAATTCTACAAATACTCATTTTGGACATCTGAGACACATGAAATTTATCTAAGATATTGACCCAGTAGATATAGAAATGAACAACACAGAGTAATAAATGCTTTACAAAAATCATATGTAGTCCTAAAAATGTAATAATTATGACTCTAACATATCCAAGTTCTTCATGTTTTGCTCTTTTAGTCTTTAAATCTACGCATACATTATTATACCACTGTGTGTCTTCTTCCTCTCGCTTTGTAATCTCTCCATTACTGTTTAAACTCAGGTTTTCATAAAATACTCCCAAACTGATACTGTTATAGTATTTTAACATATTTATAATCAGCTCAGTATATGTTTATACTTTATTTTTGTTTGCAGTTTTTATATACTTTTTATATCATGTCTATATTCTCTGTCTCTTCCTTATATTATAAATCATTATGGGCAGCATTATATTTGACAGTTCTTGTCTTTAAAAATAATTAGTACTTGATCACCTAAATATATCAATTTTGTGATATAAGTGGCAAAATATAAGATGATAATCTAAAGTTGCAATTTTTTAGTTTTTCTGAAAATTTCTTTTTTTGTATGCTGACTGGAATCTTTAAAATGGAAAAAATAACCATTAAAACCCATTGGATAAAATTTGATTTTAGCTTTAGCCAATATTTGAGACAAAGAGGATTCTTTTACTCCCTTGTCCAGACTTCACATTTTTCTCTCTGTTGTCCTTTTAGCTTATGGTAATAGATTCAGAATGCTTTAATCTCTCTCTCTCTTTTTTTTTTTTAATATTATGTAATTTGTACTGTAAATTTGCTGCTGCTGTCTAGTTTTTCCTGCAAAATCAAAATTAGCTGCTTGTTATGGTATTTGCAATGACTCTGAGTATTGCAACTGATGATTATATTTGATAAACTGTCGTGGATTTATAAACAACTGTTTTAAATTAGGATATAGGGACGTTGATTAATAAACTTGATTCTTTACTCACGTTATAGTTTCCCCCCACCCCCCTTTAAAGGGATAAATTAAAAGAAAAGCCCAGTTAGAAAACAAACAAGAAGAATTTAAATGTGTTGTGTGTTTTGGGTAGGTCTGGAAGCACCATCGAATATCCATGAGGGCAAAGTGACAGACTCTTCCATAGAGATTCTCTGGAATCGAGCTGATGGGAATTTCCAGCATTATGAGATCACATGCCTGAACTGTACTGTTGCTTTCATGGTGCGTTACAGTCTGCTCTTGGAGGCATTAAACTTGACTCTCATGCTGAATCCAATATTATTGCATCCTTACATTAGACGGTAGTGAAATTAAATAACCCCCGTGCTTATTTGGTTGTGTTGAATTGTGGAACATTTTTAAATTTTTAAATGAACACTTGCTAATTTAGTCTTTTGGATTGATAGGTCCAGAAGGTAGTTCAAGAAGCAGCGACATTCTACAACCTGGAACCTGCCACAGTGTACACGTTTTTAGTCCGCACTGACAGGGAAGGTTTTAAAGACAGTACTGCTAATGTCAAAGAAACACAGACAGGTACAGCCTGTGTAAGCACTTTAGGCATTATTCAGTGTTCAGATATTTATTTCATTCTTTAGGGAAGATTTAGTAAATAGTTTGTTCTTCACAGATTTTCTTTATGGGCAGGCAGTTGTCATCTCTGGTCTCTCTTTCTGTTTCCCCTTTATATGGGTTAGAATAACCTCTTTTGTGTATGTATTGCCAGGCAGTCAGTGGCTAATTGCCTGGGGTCAGGCCCGATTTTCCATTTGTGATCTAATTCCTTCATTGTTCAGTTAAGCAAACAATGAAGTGACATTTCCCCAGTGTTAGCAATTTACTCCCCAGGGCAGATGGTGATTATTCCATGCTGGTCATTTGAAATAAGGGATGATTGGGAAGGCTGTATGTAAAATGTATGCATTTTCATATCTAGATGAAGTAAAATTTTCAACTATTCTCCTAAAATAGCTATTTTAGGGATTCTTGACACTGATACTATGGGACCATTGATTTATGTGTTTAGAAACTGGTCATGTCTAGTATTCCTTTACTATAGTAACACAGAATGGAATTGGGAGAGAATATCTTGGCAGTTTTGTTCCTTTCTTATACATGGAAGAATTTTAGAGACAAAACAAAATACATATTGTACGCTATTTTAACATTTTTTTCCTTAGGAAATAAGGGAAGCATTTCATATTTAGATTGCAATGAACTTTCCTGCTGATTAACCTTGTCGCTATTTAGTATTTAATTAGAATGAGTCCGAAAAATCCTTAAATATTCTGAGATTCATGGTATTGGGAAGAAAAATAATTTTCTCTCTGCCCTTCTAGGTCCTTGACTGAGACCCCCCACAACCCGTTTAAGACAGATCAACAGGAGAGAAATAAACAGAAGTTTATTTCTGTTTATTGTTTATTATGTACACATAATAATATGTGTACTTCCTGCATCCATAGGAGAGACCCAAGGAATCTGAGAAACTCCCTGAAGTGGCCTAAATCACCACCTTAAATGCCATCTCCAGCTAAAGATAAAAGAAAATGTGGAGGGGGGTAAGAGAGCCAGTTATGGGAGGCCACTAGGAAAAGCACAGTAAACAAATGTAAGGTGGTTATGCAGATTTAGGTCTGTCTTCTCCATTGTTAAGAGTTTCTAAGAGTTTCAATTTCTCTATTGTTAAGAGACTCATTGTTAAGAGTCAGACTTCTCTCTAGTAGAGGGAGACACTCTTATGAATGGAGATTTCCCTTATAAATGTGAAGTGTCTCTTAAAAAGGGTAACTTTTACTCAGTTTTCTAAGTTTCTCCTATATCTGCTCTTTCTTAAAAATAACTAGTTCGAAATAATCTTCACGGCAAAGAGGAATATTTTGGGGTGGCATTTTCTGCTCCCCTTCAGTGGTTGCCTTCATTTTGAGGGAAGGAAAGTATTGGTTGCAGTACTACAATAATACATATTGGCTCCATTTTAAAGTTTAAAATGATTCTTGCTTTTTTTTTTCTCTCTTTTTTGACTTTTAACTTCTCATATGTACCAGGAAGAATAAAAGGACTATCATGCTTACCCTCAGAGTTTGCAGGAAGTGAAACAAATCTTGAGAGTGTTTCAAGGCTGTTTTAGAGCAGATGCTTTGTGCGGTAGAAAATGTTATTTTATGTGTATGTTTTAATGATATAGCCCCAAGTGCAGTTGAATTTATGAACCATAGTAGAAACTCCAGTGCAGTAACTGTTAGCTGGCCTTCAGCTAGAAGTCTTCTGGATGGATACATTATTTCAATATCCAGCGAAAGCTTAATGAAAGAGGAAATCCTGCCTTCCACAAAAAGGTATGAAAATATTGAAAAGAAATTGTGTTAAGTTAGATGGAACACTAGATTAACATTTTATGTATATTTTTTAAAAGCTGTATGAGTGGCTTAATATAAACAGAAATTAGAAAACTGTCAGACAACTTTTTGGATTACTGAGTCAGATGTACAGTAACAAATCCTTTCTGCAAATAAATAATTATAAATCAATTCAGGACGGCTCATGCTTATATATATAATACATACATTTTGACTTAAATGAATTACTCTGTGTAAGAAGCTATGGTTTCTCATTAACTCTTTGTGCTTAAGCATAGTAGATTGTCTCCGTGATGGGCAGTAAAAATACCACAAGACTTAAATATAAAATTCTTTCTGTAGACAGTGTGAGAAAATGGGAGTTTTCCAAAAAATTTCTCAGCTAAATGTTTTAATATGTGATTTTTTTTTTTAATGTGTAGGACCTTCACATTTAATAACCTGCCTTCAGGGACTGACTTTTTAATTAGCATTCTAACTACCAAGGGACTGAAGAGAAGCCATCCTACTGTCCTCATGATTAGCACTTGTAAGTTTATTTTATATTTAATTGACTTTTCATGGGTAAAAAATAATGGAAATGATTGTGTTTAAGCCAATATCTAATTAAAAATGAATGAAAATGGAAGTGGTTTATGACATGCTTGAAGAGAAGGAGCACTGCATTTATTTGGAGAACGCCTGAGTTATAGTCCTTCCTCCATCGCACATTAGTTATGTGACCTTGGGCAAAACTATTAAGTTTTCACTTAGAAAATGAGAATAATTATTCCTGCTGAGGTACAAAATCTTGTCACTAAGATCCAAGCACAAAGCTCTTTGTGCAAGTGCAGAGTACTCTAAACCTCAAGCTATTACTGTCATGAAATAATATTTTTTCTAATATTTTGAGTGTATTTAACATTTTATGAAACACAAAACAAAACTTGGAGTATGAAAAAAATAAATGGCCCTATTATTTATTTTTTTATTTAACATATTTTATTTATTTGATAGAGAGAGAGCACAAGCAGGAGGAGTGGCAGAGAGAGAGGGACAAGTGGATTCCCTGCTAAGCAGAGAGCCCAACATGGGACTCTATCCCTGGATCCTGGGGTCATAACCTGAGTTGAAGGCAGACACTTAACTGACTGAGCCACCCAGGCACCCCAGCACTGTCTTTTTAATTGTATTATTTGGGTTCAGTTTGCCCCTTCTGACCTTATTAGTATCACTTGCATGTATGCCTGTCCCAATATATGCAGTTCCATATTTGGAAAGGGCTTCCAGAAAGCCCGTTCACTTGTGGGGCCCAGCCACATGCACCTGTGCTCAGGTACCAGTGCCCTATCAGAGTGAGAGGAGGCTTAATCTCAGAATTTGCAGTGTGGAGGAAGAGAAAGCACTGGCAGATGAGAAACAGTAAATCAATTCCTGGAAAATACACTAAAACATTTGAAGAGTTGTGATTCACCAGCATGGTATTATGTGCTTAAGTCACCACATTGCATCTACCCAGCCTACCTCAAATGTAGGTTAAGGCTCAGAAGTGTTCATTACTCATCATGGAAGGCGAGATTTTTGACCCAGTTAACTAACTCCAAAACTCATATGAACTTTGCAGCCTCTCACAAACACCATCCTAAGAAATATCAGAAATAGATGAGAAACAGCTTCATTTTTTAAGTTATTTATAAAATTTATTGTCAGTACAAGTTTCTTTGCTGCTTTGATCTGAGCTGTGCCATTATCACTGTCACCTTTACCGTCATTGTCATCATTGTTGTCATCATCAAATTGAGTGCTTGTTGTGTGTCAGACTTTGCTAGTATTTTCTATGCTTTATATCACTTAATTCTGAATGACTTTTTTCTATCGATCATAATGAGATGCATATTTTTACATTTTTTTTTATAAATGAGGAAACTGAGGCTTAGAGATTTCTAGTAGTTTATACAAGATTACAAAGATTTGAACTTGGGTTTCCCTGACATCAAATTCTGCCCATGTAACCACTGTGCTTCACTAGAAAGGCCACTATGTCTGTCATAGGAAGGACACTACCTACCCATTCTTGGTTCTGTGACTTTGTAGAATCCTGATTCTGTTTGAACCTCAAGATCTTCATTTCTACTCTGGGTTTAATAATACTTTCATATTACATGATGTTGTTTTGGCTGTGTTTTCCAGTACAAGGCTGGTAACTTTCCCCCCATCTTTTCTACTTTACTATTTGACTTTTTTCTTCTACTGTATATTAATAATTTTTTATATATCTGTACCTCCCTTTTCTGCAAGCCACCTCAACTCCATTTGGAGGTAGATGGAATATTAATAAATGTATAAAGTAGAGCTAAAATATGGGAATTTGGAAGCATAATAAATTAATTCCAGTTAAGAAGAAATATGCATCACAGAAAAATAAAAAAGATGGCGAATCAGTGACTCAGGTTTAAATCTACCACTGAGCTGAATTCTATAAAATCAAATCAATATGTAAGTAGGGACAAAAAATCTCATGCAAAATTTGAATTTTAGAGATGAAATTACTCCAATAAAATATTAATGTTTTGTTTCCCTCACTTAAAAAAAGCAATGCAATATGTCAGTTTTTAATATAAATTAGAAAGAGTCATGTTACCAATTTGAAAAATAAGATTCAAGAGCCTTTTTAGATATAACATTTAAAGGGAAAAGGAGTTTGTGAACTTAAGACAAAGGGGATAGATCAATCTTTTTATGAAGTGCGTAGAATTGTAAGTTAAAAATCTCAATCATAAAAACCTCATACTGAATTCTGCTATGAGAAAAAAGAAATGTTAAAATTCATAGTTTATATACCTTTATTGTGGGAAGAGCCTTCCTAGAAAATTCCTTTTTCTTCTCCATTGCTGAGTTGGGGAGACTGAGATTCAGGGTAGATAGCTTGCACAAGGTCACATAGTGCTAAATTGGACTGGAAAAACCCCCATATCTTAGGACTTTTCCATAGTGTGACAGTCAAGATTGTTTTTTTTTAATTCAATTTAATTAACATATACTGTATTATTAGTTTCAGGGATAGAATTACATGATTCATCAGTTGCATATAATACCCAGTGCTCATTACATCAAGGACCCTCCTTAATGCCCATCACCCAATTACCCTTCCCCCCACCTACCTCCCCTCTAGCAACCCTCAGTTTTTTTCCTATACTTCAACATCTCTTTTGATTTGTTTCCCTCTCTATTTTCATCTTATTTTATTTTTCCTTCTCTTCCCCTACGTTCATCTGTTTTGTTTCTTAAATTCCACTATGAGTGAAGTCATATGGTATTTGTCTTTCTCTGGGTGACTTATTTCACTCAACGTAATACCCTCTAGTTCTACCCACTTTGTTGTAAATGGCAAGATTTCATTCTTTTTGATGGCTGAGTAATATTTCATTGCATATATATACCACATCTTATTTATCCATTCATCTGTTTATGGACACCTGGGCTCTTTCCATAGTTTGACTCTTGTGAACATTGCTGCTATAAACATTGGGGACAGGTGCCTCTTCAAACCACTATGTTTGTATTCTTTGGACAAATACCTAGTACTACAATTGCTGGATCATAGGGTAGCTCTTTTAACTTTCTGAAGAACCTTCATACTGTTTTTCAGAGTGACTGCACAGTCTGCATTCCCACCAACAGTGTAAGAGGGTTCCTCTTGCTCTGCATCCTTGCCAATATTTTGTTTCCTGAGTTGTTAATTTTAGCCATTCTGACCAGTGTGAGCTATCTGATTGTGGTTTTGATTTGTATTTCCCTGATGCTGGTGATGTTGAGCATTTTTCATGTGTCTGTTGGCCATTTGTATGTCTTCTTTGGAGAAATGTCTGTTCATGTATTCTGCCCATTTCTTATCTGGATTTTTGTTTTTTGGGTGTTGAGTTTGATAACTTCTTTATAGATTTTTTTAAAGATATCATTCCAGTGTCTTATTTTGTTACCCTTATTTCATTACTCATAGATCCAGACCCACCATCAGATTTCATTATTTGGGGGCAGGAAGAAAACACAATATATTTGTCTTGGAAACTTCCACAAGGAGGCTTTGAAAAGTTTCAGGTAAATAACAGTGTTATCATACAACCTTGATGTTTAGTCAATAATTTTCTTTATTTCATTCTTTGTTTTTATCTTTTTTTTTTTTTTGCATAATGATTTTAGAAGCCAGTCTACTTTTTAAGTAAGATTTTCCTGCAAAGTAAATTTTCTACTTACTGCTTTAAAAGTACAAGGTTATCATGGGAAGTGTTCAAATATGAATCAAAGATGATACTTTGAAAGAGTTTGGTTTTCAACAGAGGCAGACATGGGCACACATGGTAGAAGGAAGTGAATAAAGAGACCATGGTGCTGGAGAGAATGCTTCTGTGACAGCACTGGCCAGAACAAAATTTGAGCTGTAAAAACTGGGTGATGTGTCATAGGCTCCCTTTTAACTTTATCCTAGAGATTTAGTTGAGTGAAGATTTCTGGCCAAGAGAGTAGGAGAGTAGGATATACAGAGAAGCCACTTTTCAACTGTATCTGTTATTATTTGTAGTAAACATGTACGTTTTTGTTGTCTTTTGTTGTTAATAATGTAACTCGGCATCACATGAAGAAACATATCCACCCTGCATCCTACATTGTATGGTTAACAGAGTAAGCTTTCAGAGACAGCACTACTGCTTTGTACTCTATGGGGGCAAACAACTTTTCCATACTTTCATAGCAGTAGGAGATGGTAATTTGAGTTACAAATAATAGAAAACAACTTGAAATAGTTTAAGCAATAAAGAAAAAAATGTATTAATATAAGAGTGCTTCATGGAGACCAAGGAAAAGGGTATATCTGGGTGTTAGGAAGACCTATAATGAGATATTTTATGGCTGTGGAGAATCCAGGGATTATTTTCTTTTTTGTCTAACTCATCTGCCTGACTTTATTTTTATTTTTTTTCCCTAATGACCGATTTTCTTTGCTAAGCAATCCATGTGGTGAGGCAAAGAATGCTGTATACAACTTTCAAGTATAAATGGTGTGTTACCAGCCACAGAGAGACAAATTCTTAAATTCTCATGGAAGGACTGTGATTATTCCAAATTGGATTAGACACCTAGTACAGTTCCAGTTAACTGTGCTTGTAGGTCCCAAATCATGTAAAAAATGGTGGCCACAGGTTTGTGGGAGAGAGGTTATAAAAGCAATCATTAGATTTAGGGCAAACACAGCAAAAGATGTTTCCTATAAATAAAAAATAATATGGAATTTAATAATTTATAGAATCAGTGCAATCTAAAAGGAACCAGAGCAATAAAATTACCAGATACATGATATGAACAGATTAGTATATCTGGGTTTTATATTTAAGTATGAATTTCTTGACAATTAAGAACAATAAGAGAAACAAGATAATGGGCTTGTATAAAATACAGAGTCTTTTAGTGGTTCCCCACTCTCCATCTAATGTGCACATTCCTTAGTGTGACCTTCAGAGTCAGACTCTAACAACCTGTCTAATCTATTTTCTCAAGACTCCATATTTCAGCAGAATTGTATTGCCTAGAATTCTCTACATATTTTGTGTTTTCTTGATTCTATTCCTTAGTCATGTTCTTTTAATCAGAATAGATTCTCTCCCATTTTTCTTTGACAGCTCTTTAAGGCCCTGCTCAGAAATATTCTCTCTGTGAAAGCTCCCTTCAACACCAGTTATCAGTCTCCCATACCAGAAATTTTGCATAATCTTTGACTCCTTTTTCTTTCATGTCCATATGTACTTGTTTACTGAATCCTGATAATTCCAAGTTAGAATTATTGGGAAAATGCTACTTTTCCCCTCCATTCCCTTTTTCTTTACCTCTATTCAGGCTCGTACCATCATTGTTGGCTTCCTTGTGCTCCAAGGATCAAGCTGACCCCAGGACAATCCTTCTAAAGCTGTTGAAACATCAACTCCGTTTCTTTTCCCTGCACTCATCTTAAATTTCAGGCTTATATTGTGAATACATTAAACATCTTACTTTACTCTCCTCAGTAGTACATACCTCTTTGAGACTCATCCCTGTAAGTTGTTTCTCTCTGCAGTGTTTATTGACATGTTTTTACTGTCACCATATTTTGGGGGATGGCTTCCCCAGCTACTTCCAAAATAACTATTTTTTCTGTTCTGTGATCCATGCAACTTTATGTTTATATCTTTTTTTTTTTTTTTAAAGATTTTATTTATTTGACAGAGAGAAACTCAGCGAGAGAGGGAACACAAGCAGAGGGAATGGTAGTGGGAGAAGCAGGCTTCCTGCAGAACAGAGAGCCTGATGCGGGGCTCGATCCCACAACTCTGGGATCTGACCTGGGCCGAAGGCAGACGCTTAACGACTGAGCCACCCAGGTGCCCTTATGTTTATATCTTTGTCACAGCCTTTATACAACATACTTGTTTTTTAAAATTGTTTTTATTTGAGTATAGTTGACACATAACATTAGTTTCAGATGTTTACCACATACTTGCTTTGATTGCTCACCGGGAATTTCTTTGGATGCCAAGGCAGATGACACAACAGTCATTAATATTCACAAGAATTCCAGGATTTCCAGAGAGGGATAGGCTTATATAAGGGTCCAATGAGGAGGGGAGCAAATAGAAGGAGAGGTTGAATTTGGTTTTTATTGTAATTAGAGGATAGAACTGGATCAGGAGCTTTCTGGAAAAACTAGAAGCTGTGAGGTTTGAAAATTTCCTGCTCTCAGAGACAAAGGGATCTAAGGCTTTCTAATCTTTAGGCCCAGATGTAGGGTAGACTGGGAATAGGGATGGGGATCTAAAAGTTGTCAATAGTCAAGTAAAAAATGGAGCTAAACTCTTTGTGTTATAGTACTTTATTAATTATATAAGATTAGAAGAAATAAAGTAAAAAAAGAATTATTATTTTTTCCTTTTCTTTTTTTAAAGATTTTATTTATTTATTTGACAGAGAGGAGAGAGATCATAAGTAGGCAGAGAGGCAGGCAGAGAGAGAGGGGGAAGCAGGCTCCCCACTGAGCAGAGCCCGATGTGGGGCTTGATCCCAGGACCCTGAGATCATGACCCGAGCCAAAGGCAGAGGCTTTAACCCACTGAGCCACCCAGGCGCCCCAGGAGTTATTTTTTAAAGGATAGAGGTGTGGTGTATGCCTTCAGGCTGAGTTGAAAGATTCCTAGAACAGTAAAATATCATTCATTCAACAAACCCAACATTCAGCATTAAAAAAAAAATTAAAAATTATTCCTTCAACAACAAATTCTTGTCTTTATGGCGCTTGCATTCTAGAAGAATTGCAGATTTGAGAAAGATAGTGACTAGAATTGCTCAAAAAAGCCTACAGGAGGTAAGATCAAGCTTAAATCCTCTGAAACCAGAAGGCAGGAGGGCACTATGTGCTAAAAGTCTGGTTGACTAACCAAGCAAAGTTTTAAAATGAACTATCTTAAATGAAATTCTCAGTCTCAGTCACTAAATATCAATTCCATTACTGCAATATAATCCATTAAGAGTTAGCTCTTAATGGATTCCCAGAAAACCAAATCACCTAAAAGTTCCCTACCAATGTGAAATGTTGGAGTCTGCATGGGATACAAGGTCATTAGAGTCTATGTCACAGTTAACATAAGAAAACAAGTATCTTTTATTTCTAATGATATTAATGGACATCGACTTCAATCAATTCTGTCTTTTTTTCAGAGGAATTAAGCTCATGGTGATATACTTATGCAGAATATTCTGGTAATAGATTTCATAATAGGAGTTTCTTTATAAAACATAAATCTTTGTTTTGTTTTGCCCAGCATTCTGAGCATTCAGAATATAGAGAAAGAACATTTATTAGTATGGACAAACTGTGAAATTCATTTGAACACCAAATATTTGTTCTAGTGAATAATCCTCTGAAATTATTAGATTGCTGGCTTTCTTTTCATGAGCACTGGGAGTGCAAAAAGATTTATATCCTTTAAAAGAATCTCATAACTGTAATGGAACTGAAGGTATAATCTATTCCAAGCATGAAAATAAACATTGGCTCCCACATTTAAGACCTAAAAGAATTCAGTGTGAACTTAGAAAAAAATCAAAGTTGATGTAGGACATCAGTGGAAGTTTGCCATTTCCCTTCTTAACACCTTTCAACTTGTTTTTTATATTCTGAATTATATTATAGACCAGCACTGTCCAATAGAAATATAATAGAAACCATAAATGAGAACCATATGTATAATGTTAAATTATCTAATAGAGACACTAAAAAAGTAAAAAGATACAAGTGAGGGGGAAATCCAAGATGGCAGCATAGGAAGATCCTGAACTCATTTCCTCCCACAGACACACTGAGTCCATAGCTACATATGAAACAATTCCTTCTGAAAAAGACCTGAAGACTCGATGAATAGCTCTTTTCTAACAGACAATAAAAGGGTCATATTGAGATGGGTATGAGAGACTGAGATGCAGTCTTGCAAAAAAAACCCATTCCTACCTCAGTAACCCAAAATAGGGAGGGATATCACAAACCTGGAGAAGCAAAGGGTTCATACCCCACATCAGGAACCACAACCCCTAAGACTTGTACCAGAATACTGAACCCCCAAAACATGTGGCTTTGGAAACCAATGGAGTTTATGTCCAGGGGACCAAAGGGCTGTAAAATACTGCACTGAGGGCTCTCACACAGACTCAATCTTCCTGGGCCCTTGCCGAAAGCAGCAGTTTGAAAAGCATCTAGACTATATGTGAAAGAGATTCATTTGCTTATCTTAAAGTTTCTGTCAGAAAGGCAGTGACCTCTTGGGACATTGTCCAGTGACAGAGGTTTTAACAGGAGCCATTTTTGTCTTTTTTCTCTACCTTGCTAGCACTGGTGGGCATGTATAGTCCCTACATCACCCACTGGCCTGGTAAAACCAGTAGGTGTGCCCCAGCCCTGCCCTCTCCTGCTGCCTAGCTAAAGCCATGGGCATAGGCACATAGTTCACACAAGGAATGCTCCTTGATGCTGGTTCTGGTGGCCAGGGGGGTTTGTATTCCTGCGTTCCATGGGATAGAAACAATTAGAGAGACAGTTTTGGAAGGACACCATCCCCAGGGCACTTCACAGATAGCAGAGCAAAGTACACCCCGAGTCTTGCTTTGAATAAGGTTTATTTACTTGTTTTGGAGCTTCAGCCTAGAGGGCATACCTTGGGTTTGCCATACATGTAGAGGCTATGTAAGTATTCTCAGGGACCATTTGCTGGGGGAAGTCATTTTTGTGCTTTCCCTTGGCCTCACTAAGGTTACTGGACCTCCCAAAAGAAACTTCTATACTCATTTGGAGCCCTGATTTTTACAACTTTTGCTCAGGGGACATCTCCAAACCACCTGGTTGGGAGGCCAGCAGAATTTTTGACTGTGATCCCACAGGACTATATATATTTGTATACATTAAAAGCTGCTTCCTGGGGTTCTGCATTCCCATTGGTCTGAAACTAGGTGATGACTGAGATCTCTCTCTTTGGAACACTAGCAGGTCTTGGCACACCTCTTCAACTGGCACTTATCAAGAATGAACCAGAATTTTTGGATAATCACAAAGATTTGAGAGACATCTAAGAACTGGGGAAGGTTGAACACTAAGTTTTATTTCCTACATGGGGCCTCTCCTTCAAGAGTGGGAGAGATAGCTGTTTTGCTTAATACATGGAGACAAACACAGAGAGAGCAGCAAGATAAGGGAACTAAGGATTCTGTTTTAAATGAAAGAAAAAGATAAAACCTCAGAAAAAGACCATAATTAAATGGAGATAAGTAATTTATCTGATAAAAGTTAAAAGTAATTGTCAGTAAGATGCTCACCAAACTTAGAAGAGGAATGGATGAACAGTGAGAACTTCAGGGAGATAGAAAATAGAAGAGAGCACCAAACCAACTCACAGAGCTAAAGAATACAGTAACTGAGCTAAAAAAATAAAACAATAACAACAAAAACAAAACAAAAAAACTAAAGGGGTTTAACAGCAGAATAGATGAAGCAGAAGGAAAGATCAATGATCTAGAAGACAGGATAGTGGAACTCACTCAAAGAGAGCAACAAAAAGAAAAAGAATTTTTAAAAGGGAAGATAGCTTAAGGGACTTAACAGCACAATGCCAAGTGGAATAACATTCACATTATAGGGATCCTAGAAGAAGAGAGAGAGTAAGGGGCAGAAAACTTACTTAAAGAAACAATGCTGAAAACTGCTTCAACCTATGTAGGGAAACAGACATCCAGATCCAGGAAGTCCAGAAAATTTCAAATATGGTAAACCCAAAGAAAGCCACACCAAGACACATTACAATTAAAATATCAAAAGTTTAAGAGAGAATTTTAAAAGCAGCTAGAGAAAAACATTAAGTTGTTATGTATAGAAGAACCCCTGTAAGACTTTGGAGACTTTTTAGAAGGAATTTTGCAGGCCAGAAGAGAATGGCAAAGTATATTCAGAAAGAAAAAATTCAGAAAGAAAAAATTCAGAAAGAAAAATCTTCCAACCAAGAAAATTCTACCCAACAAAATTATCATTCAGAATTGAAGGAAAGATAAAGAGTTTTACAGACAAACGAATGTAAAAGTTCACTACTAAACCAGACTTACAAGAAATATTCAAGGGACTTCTTTGACCTGTAAATAAAGAGCATTTATTCATAACAAGAAAACCTATGAAAGTATAAATCTCATTGGTAAAGATAAATATATAGTACAAGTAGTGGATTAATCACTTATAAAGCTAGTATGAAGGCTAAAAAACAAAAGTAGGAAAAATAAAACTACAATAATTTGTTAAGGGATATACAAAATAAAAAGTTGTGAAACGTGACAACAAAAACATAAAATGTGGGAGAGAAGAGTAAAAATACAGAGTTTTTTTTTTTATTAACATATAATGTATCATTTGCCCCAAGGTACATGTCTATGAATCATCAGGCTTACACATTTCACAGCACTTACCATAGCACATACCCTCCCAATGTCCATAACCCAGCCACCCTATCCCTACCCCTCTTACCCTCAAGCAACCCTCAGTTTGTTTCATGAGTTTAGAAGTCTCTTATGGCTTGTCTCCTTCCCGATCCCATCTTGTTTCATCCCCAACCCCCCGCCACAATCCCACATCCTGCCTCTCAAATTCTTCATATCAGAGAGATCATATAATTGTCTTTCTCTGATTGACTTATTTCTCTTAGCATAATACCCTCTAGTTCCATCCACGTCATTGCAAATGGCAAGATTTCATTTCTCTTGATGGCTGCATAGTATTCCATAGTTTGGGTATGGAATACTTGGGTATGTTTAGCTACTCTAAACATTGGGGTGCATGTGCCCCTTTGGATCACTACATTTCTATCTTGAGGGTAAATACCCAGTAGTGTGATTACTGGGTCATAGGGTAGCTCTATTTTCAACTTTTTGAACCTCCATATTGTTTTCCAGAGTGGCTATACCGGCTTGCATTCTCACAAACAGTGTAGGAGGGTTCCCCTTTCTCCACATCCTTGCCAACATCTGTCATTTCCTGACGTGTTAATTTTAGCCATTCTGTCTGGTGTGAAGTGGTATCTCACTGTGGTTTTGATTTGTATTTCTCTGATGCTGAGTGATGTTGAACACTTTTTCATGTGTCTGTTGGCCATAAAAATGTAGAGTTCTACAATGCATTTGAACTTAAGTTGCTATCAACTTAAAATAGACTATACATGAAATGTTATATGTGAGGCTCATGGTAACCACAAAGCAAAAACCTATAGTAGATACTCAAAAAGTAATGAGAAAGGAATCGAAGTATAACACTAAAGAAAGTCATCAAACCACAATGGAAGAAAGCAAATGGAGAAGAAAGGAACAGAGAAGAAAGCCAGAAAATGATTATCAAAATGCACATATTACCAATAATTACTCTGAGAAGTGCCCATCTGGCTCAGTTGGAGGAATATGTGACTCTTGATCTCAGGGTCATGAGTTTGAGCCCCATGTTAGATGTAGAGATTGAATGAATGAATGAATGAATGAATGAATGAATGAATGAATGAAATTATGAATATACTAAATTCTTCAAAGCAAAAATAAGGAGTGGTTGAATGGATAAAAAAGACTCACCTCTATGCTATCTATAGGAAACTTACTTCAGGTGTAAGGACACACACAGACTGAAAGTGAAAGGAAGGAAAAAGATGTTCTGTAAAAATGAAAACCAAAAGAAAGCTGCTACTGCAGCTATATTAACATCAGAAAAAATAGACTTTAAAACAAAGGCTGTAATGGGGTACCTGTGTGGCTCAGTTAAGTATCTGACTCCTGGTTTCAGGTCAGGTCTTGATCTCTTGGGTTGTGGGATCAAGCTCTGCATTGGGCTTCATGCTTAGTAGGGTGCTGCTTGAAGATTCCCTCCCTCTGCTTCTTCTCCCACTCACATGCTTTCCCTCCCTCTCTCCTTCTCTCTCTGTCTCTCTCATATAAATAACTAAATCTTAAAAAAAAAGAGTCTGTAATAAAAGATGAAGAAGAGAATTACAAAATGATAAAGAGTTTAGCCCAACAGAAATATATAACATTTGTAAATGTTTATGCACCCAACATAGGAGCATCTAAATACATAAAGCAAATATTAATAGACCTAAAAGGAGGAGTAGAAATCAGTACAATAATGGTAGGAGACTTTAATACCACACTTACATCAGTGGATAGATCATCCACACAGAAAATCAGTAAGGAAAAATCAGCCTTAAATGACATATTGGACTAGACAGACTCAATAGATAAATATAGACTATTTCTTCCAAAAACAATAGAATACACATTGATCCCAACTGCACATGAAATATTCTCCAGGATATATCACATGTTGGCCACAAAACTAATCTCTATGAGAAGACTGAAATCATATCAAGCATCTTTTCTGACCACAATGGTCTGAAACTATAACTCAGTTACAAGAGGGAAGCTGGAAAAGTCACAAATATGTTGAGATTAAACAACATGCTACTAAAGAATCAATGAGTCAATGAAGAAATCAAAGGAGAAATCAAAAATACTTTGAGATATTTTAGTGTAATCCCGGTAGTTTATTTTGGTTTTTGTATCCTTGCTTGAAGGGACATATCTAGAAAGAGGTTTCTATGGCTGAAGTCAAAGAAATTAGTATACCTATGTTTTTTTCTACGAGTTTTATGGTTTCAGGTTTTGTATTTAGGTTTGTAATCCATTTTGAGTTTATTTTTGTGTATAATGTAAGAAAGTGGTCCAGTTCCTTTTCTTTGATTTTTGGAATCTAGCTTTCCAGGTTATCCAGCACCATTTATTGAGGATACTGTCTTTTCTCCATTGTATTCTTGCCTCCTTTGTCATAGATTAGTTGATCATGTAAGCATGGGTTGATCCTTATCAGTCTTCAATCTTTAAAAAAAAAGATTTTATTTATTTATTTGATAGAGAGAGCACAAGCAGGGGAGTGGAGGACAGATGAGAGAGAGAAGCAGACTATCCTCCAAGCAAGGAGCCAGATATGGGACTCAATCCCAGGACTCTGGGATCATGACCTGAGCCTAAGGCAAATGCCCAACTGACTGAGCCACGTAGGCTCCCCAAGGAAGCTTAATTTTGATGTGAATCTCTTTACCTCCTCCCTTGCCACTCAACAATCAGAATTCTCTTTCTTAGAAGTAAAATCTGTATC
Source organism: Procyon lotor (assembly GCA_028646535.1). Classification (NCBI taxonomy): domain Eukaryota; kingdom Metazoa; phylum Chordata; class Mammalia; order Carnivora; family Procyonidae; genus Procyon; species Procyon lotor. The sequence continues at coordinate 76,905,805 of CM053611.1, forward strand.
ATTCTTGGGTTTAAAGTCTCCTGCCATGGCTTACAATGCTCTGCCTTTCTCTTGTGACCCCACCCCTGCTCCTTCCAGTCTCTCCCAACTCAGGAAAGGCTACTGTCCTTAAATCACTGCCCAATTTTTCCCATCCTCTCCTCCCTCAATCCATCAGCTAGCTTTGGCACTTATACTTCTAAAACAGATTGTCAATGTGTCTATTTCTCTCCATCACCACTGCACCTCTCTTGTCCTAGTCACTATCATTCCTTACCAAGACCGGCAGTCTAGGTGACAGATGGTAGCTTCTCACATCCCAACTGGTCTCTGTTTCCATTCTTGATTCCCTTACAATCCACTTTCCATATAACAGCCAGAGAAAGAGAGAGCTATTAAAAACACAGTGTCTCTCATCAATTTAACATCTTCTGGTAGATTTCCATGGCCCTTCAAATAAAAACTAAACTCCTTGCCATGGTCTCCAAGACCCTCATATGATTGGACCTTCATCTAGCTATCCTGTCTACTTAGTTACTACGTTACAACCATATGTGACTTTCTTTCTATTCCTCTAACATGCCAAAAAAATCTTCATCACAATGTTTTTCCCTTGACATTCATTTTGCATGGGTATCTTGATTTCAGTTTTGGTTGTCTTTTTCCTGTTATTAATTTCTAATCTCAAATATTATCTTCCCATCTCCTTCACTGATTACCTAAACAAAACTGCTCTTCAATCCCTGATGTAAGTGAGTTATCTCATTCATTTATTTATCGAGTTGCTTATTGTTAGGTGCTGCCACTAGATGGTAACTTCCCTGCAATCAGATGCCTTTCTTGTCTTCTTTATCTCAATATACCTAGTGCCTATACTAATGTTTACCCTGAATTAGAAGCTCGATAAATGTTTGATAAATAAATAAAACCTTACATAACAGTTTTTTCCCATATATGATTGGGATAGTTATGGAGGGAAGATATCAGTACTGAATATAGTACCAGGAAAGTGTAGAACTTGAGATGCACATTTAGTAGGCTTCATACTCATGGAAAAGAAGTTATTTTACATGAGCAGGTTCCCAAAGTCAGGAGTAAGCATTCTATTTGTTATTTCTAAATGTCATTCAGTGATAGGGACCTCCTAATAAAATTAAAAATCCTATCCTTTCTGAAATTATTCGATTCATTTTTATATTAAGTGTAGGTATTTTCTAGTGAAAATTCCAAATATTTTTAATGTTAATTGTAAAAAGTTCACATTTTTTTTTTTACCCTTGTTCGTTTATACTAATTCTCATTTCTCAAGGCAAATGCCAAAAAAAAAATGATCTTTCTTTAGGGTTAACAGAGATCATAAAATTCTTTGTTGTCAGATAAAATATATAACTCTAGAGTTAATTTTTCCTATTTTTGTATGAACACTTTTTTTCCCAGAGACTGTAAAGTACATATCTACTAATAAGTGAAACTTATTCTGAGAAATCATGTTAATATTTAGGATTCAGATTATTTTTCAACTATATTGTATATCACTAATGGTTATCCAAATCTTATTTATTTGTTAAATTTTAATGAATTAAGCAACAGTATCCTGTTTGCTTATTAGCCCAGTGTAATTGCATAATTGGGATCATTTACCTAATCATTTAAAATTAATCATCCCAGGTCTTCAAACTATGCTTTCAGAGTAGGAATAAAGCCAAAATTACATTTTTTTTTCCAGTTGGTTTCTATTAGATGCATAGTCCTCATACTTTGGGAAACAAACCTCTGTCCTTCAAATTGGATTTTAAGAATTTACATATTTTACATGAGATCACTACAGACTATTTCTTTTCTTTCTACCCATTCATTAATGCTGTACTGTAACTCTTTATATGTTCAAATTTAGTACTACATTAAGATTTTTTTCTACAAAGTTCTTTCTCCTACCATCCTTTTTTGTACTGGAAAGTCCTCAGTATTCTCCTCACTCTTCCTGCCTTTCCATATGCCAGACAAGCAAGGTAATTGTCAGTGACACCTTATAAATCAATAAACAATGATATGCTTCCAGACCTCATGATTATCTTTCTCAGTAACAAAACACTCTTCCCACAAGACAGTGATAAACATTTCTACCTAGGAAAATTGTTTCTCTGATTCCTACCACATAACAATGGTTTTTTAAAGCTTAATAAAGTTTAAATAATTTATAAAATTAATGTCATTATTTTCATTTAGATACATCTTTCTGTTTTACAAACATGAAATATAGAGTGAAGGGGAGTAAAGATTGTTATAGCTTTTAATGACTCAGTAAATCTCTAAGGTATTAGAACTATTAGGTTATTCCACTGAAAATTTCTAAAGGCAATGCCAGTTCTCAGAGGTTTAATGAATAATTGATTGGCTCAGTCACAATGAAAGATGGGCTGGCATGGAGCGTGACATTTGTCATGCATCCATTTAATAAAAATTGGACTGTGTTCTCTATTCCAGGTATCTATTTTTGTTGTTCTCTCTCTTGCTGTTTTGCTTTTGTTTGACTCTTTTAACACTGAATGTATTCTAGTCTGTTTAACAGTCCTCCAAATACCGGTTCTCTCCTACGGCACATGTGTGAGTTCTCTGGAGAGCCCTGGGGCTTGTCCCCATTGTCCATTTCATGATGGACCCAGCTCAGGCTCAACATTTTGCATCTCCTCTCAACCCTTTCCTTTGACATTATTTCCCACTGCTTTGTGCTGCCAGGGTCTCTGCCCAGGGGCCAGCTTTCTTAGATGGAGTACTGGTAAGATAGTGAAAGACTGACTACTCCCTGTGCTTGTACTTGATTCATGGGAGATTGGCATCTTTGTCAGGATAGAAGTGGGTGTACAGGTTGCTCTGAGGCTCTTTTTTTGCAATGTTCTTTCTTACCAATTTCTTTTTACTCTAATCAGTTGGGACCATGAACAGGAGGTCTGCTAAGTACATGTCCGAGTGAGAGGTGCCATTCTTTCTAGTAGGCATCCTCAATTTATAGTAGTGATACATGTTGATCTTATTTATGTGCAGTGTAGGGTGTGGGCAGAAGCAACCTGTTTACCAAACCTTGGGAAGCCAGGGAAAAGCCATGGTCTTCTTCACTAGGTCAGAAAGTTGTGACTCCAGTGATTCCAGCTTCTCCTCCTCCAGTCTTCTACTTACAGGGAGTTGGGAGAGTGAAATTTTACACAATATTTTTTGTTTTCAGGTGACCAACATGAAAAGTCCAATTCATTATGCAATACATTTATTATACACATATTCACATATAAGTCAGAATATATACATATAGACACACATGTACGCAGATATGTATTTTAAATACTTCATTTATATATATTTGTGTATATATATACATATGTACATATATATCCATGTGTGGGCATATATATGTGTATGTGTGTGTGCATATATATGAAATGTAAAAACATTATATATATGTATATATGTTTATATATATATATGTTTATATATATATGTTTATATATACATATATATATGTAAAAACTATTTGAGACTATTGGTATTTTAGTGCATAAACTTCTGAGTCAGGCCACTATGCCTATTAACTATGTGAACTTCACTACGTTATTCAGTATCAGGTGACCCCAAATTACTCCTTGGTGAAGACAGGAAGAACCACAACCCCTTCCTTGCAATATTAATGTCTGTGAATTTGACTGGTACGGAGTTGGTGATAAGTAAATTCTTTTTAAACAATTAAAAACTTAAATTTCTCTCTTTCTCTAGATATCCTATTATATGACATCAAGAAAGGAGAAGATATTTAAAATAATTGTGTATGGCAACAAAGTCAAATTAAAGAATTTGATTCCAGGGATGGACTACATGTTGGACGTAAAGACAGTTAGAGGCAGAGATTACAGTGTATCTGTAATGAAGAGAATGGCTACAAGTAAGGTCATATAATAAATAAATTCTTTGCTTTATAGTGTTATAAGAACTTATTTTGGCTTAGCATAAATAAAGCTATTTTAAAGCACAAAGACTGATAATAAAGAATAATTATGACCATAAAAATATGGCTAAGATAATTCTCAAAAACTACATGAACAAACAAATCTTTGTATGACTAAATGTATTGGGAAGTACCTAGAGTTTTTTCTTAATAATCTGAAGCCAACATGTATATATAAGTGTGTGTATTATATATCACATATTTGAAATACACACGTGTGCATACATGTATACAATGTATATACACAAACATGTATAGTATATCATAATAATATAAACACAATTCATTTTCTACTGAGGAAGGGGTTTGATAAACAGAGAAATTTTCTCTTCCCTGATGCTTGTAATATTATGTATATTATGTAATCATAATATTTTGGGTGGGGTGGAGTAATAGCATCTTACCAATAATTCTAATGAAAGTCTGTGAGGTCTACAGGATCCCCTCTCAGTGGAAGCCAATTGGTAGTGCAAGAAACATTATTTCCTTTGACAAATGTATTAAAAATGAAGCAATATAGGCATGCTAAAAACTTGGATGTAACCAGAAGAACCACATTCGAAAGTACCCTTACTTCTGACCCTTACTCATTCCCTAACTTATTTGTTCTATTTCTTTCTTTCTCCTTTTTGTTTCATCTCGTTTCGTTTCCTTTCCTTCCCCTCCCCCCCTTTCTTTTCTTTTCTTTTCTTTTCTTTTCTTTTCTTTTCTTTTCTTTTCTTTTCTTTTCTCTTTTCTTTTCTTTTCTCTTCTCTTTTCTTTTCTTTTCTTTTCTTTTCTTCTTTCTCTCTCTTTCTTTCTTTCTCTCTCTTTCTCTTTCTCTCTTTCTCTTTCTTCCTTTCTCTTTCTTCCTTTCTTTCTTTCTTCCTTCCTTCCTTCCTTCCTTCCACCCTCCCTCCCTCCCTCCCTCCCTCCCTCCCTCTCTCCCTTCCTTCCTTCCTTCCTTCCTTCCTTCCTTCCTTCCTTCCTTCCTTCCTTCCTTCCTTCCTATGGCATGAGGGGGAAGGGACAGAGGGAGAGGGAGAGAAAGAATCATAAGCAGGCTCCACACCCAGCACAGAGCGCAACACAGAACTTAATCTCAAAACCCTGAGGTCGTGACCTGAGCTGAAATCAAGGGTCAGATGCTTTAAACTGACTGAACCACCCAGGAGCCCCATTGTCCTATTTCATTTTTATTCAACATCTAGCTAACTGCTAGGTGGTAGTTAACAAACTTGGGATTATATGGTATAAGGATACTTCTTGTTACAAGCACTCAGGAAGCACAAGTCTACAGGAATGACTAGTGACTTATGATTGATTAAGGAAAGACATTTGGGAACTAGGGAGGATATTAATGAGTCACTTAAATTGCAGCTCAAATGTATATAATGTCCTGTTTCTCTATTTGCAGAGCTAAATATGGAAGATGTCATACATGAAAAAATTTAAGGATTAGTATTAGTATATATATGATTAAATTATATTATTCATGTTTGCTTTGTTTTTACATATATATGTGCAATTTTAATTTATATATGATTTACCTTTTCAATAGAACCCTCTAGGATATGTGGCTTAACATTAAAAGCTGTGAATACTACTTCTGCAAATTTAATGTGGAACCCAACAGAGACAAACTTCACTCATTACAAGATTTATTTATCAAACAGAACATTTGCAGAGGAATATCTTATTTGGGGAACTGTTATAGAACACACAGTTACAGAGCTGACTCCTGGTGGAATATATAACATCACAGTACATAGAGTGAGAGGCAATGTTGAAGGACCTGGCACATTTATCACAGTTGTTGCAGGTATACAAATTCTTATTGATATTTTAAAAATTCATATTTGTGTTACATATTATATTGTTCAAGATAAAATTTCAATGCATTTTTTAATTTGAAAATTTGAACTTTATGAAATGAGGGTAAAATATTGATTTTATTGGGATAGTCTGTGGATTTTTTGAAATAATACAGGTAAAATGCAAATTGAATAGAATAGTTTCTGGTACATGGTCAGTGCTCATGAAATGTAGCTAATATTACACTTGAGTGTCCCATCAAATAGAGATCCAGCTAGTGAAATTAAGTGGATGATTTGGAGATCATCCATCCTCCTAAAAACTTACTGTCTTTTGTATCCTACTATGTGCTATACACATGAAAAAGCATAGTCTTGGAATGTACAGAGAGTAGTAAAGAATGGAAGCATAAAGGTACATGTAATATAAGTCAAATTAATAGGTGAAACAATGTAAGTAAATTCCAATTTATTCTGGTTGCATAGAAAAGGGAATGACTAGCTCCATGGCATGGATGGAGGAGGTTCTTTGAGCCTGGTAATGACTGAAAAGGATAAGGCATTTCTTAATTAGACTAGAGGGCATGTGGGGTGTGAGAAGAGGAGGACTCACAGAGAGAGGGAATAGCCTACGCAGAATTAAGGAGGTGAAATGAATAATGAATACATTATTCATTTGTATTCACTATACACCATAGTGAATGGTGTATTTGTGGAATTATAAGCAATTAAATATTATACGATTTTGTTTTTTGTATGTGAGAACAAAATCCTATTCTGAATAATCTAAGGCATCATTTTAAAATCCAAATGAAGCTGTGAAACTATCAATATTTTAAATTTTTGAAAAAAGAACATGATCACAACAATAACTTATGAGATTACTCTTAAGTAATCTTTAAGACTGTGGATTCAGCATGATCCAAAGTAGACATGTGATGATAACTCAGTCTATGGACATCTGTTATGTGGCTCTTACACATAGTATTTGCCTCTATTTGCTGTTGTAACAAATTGCCATAAGCTTAGTGGCATGAACCAATAAAAAATTTATTATGTCCTAATTCTGTAGGTCATACATTCAACACAGATCTTTCCAGTCTAAAATCAAGTTGTTTGGAGGGTCGTGTTCTTTTTAGAGATTCCAGGGGAAACCCAATTCTTTGCTCATTTAGATTGTTTGCAAAATTCAGTTCCTTGTAGTTGTAGGACTGAGGTAACCATTACCTTGCTGGCAACAGAGAATTGATCCCAGCTCTAGAGGAAGCCTCATTCCTTGGCTTGCAATCCTTGTCTTCCTTCTGCAAAACCAACAAAGAAGGTTGAATTGCACTCATGCTTTGACTCTCTCCTGCCTTTTTTTCCTGTCACATGTGACTATTCTTCCTCTTTCACTTTTAGGGGCCTGTGTGTTTAGATTGGGGCTACCTGAATGATCTAGGTTGATTTCTGTTCTAAAGTCCATAATCTTAGTTACATCTAAAGCCCCTTTTGCCATGTAACATAACATATTAAAAGGCTTTAGGGGTTGGCATGTGGGCACCTTGGAGTGTCATTATTCTATGTACTAAATACACTATTGTTTTCCTAAATGTAATATGTATGTGACAATGCAAAACAAGCAATGTTTAGAATTCATTTACCAGATTTACTCCTGGATTTGATACTTATTAACTGACTATTACTGGTTGTTATCTAATATCTTTGGCTTTATGTTTCAGTGTAATTTGGAGTACATGATCTTTGAGACTCCTTATGACTTTAAACATTCTATCATACTTTGTACATTTTATTTTTTAATTTTTAACTTATAAAGATTTTATTTATTTGAGAGACAGAGCACATGAGTGGTGGGGAGTGGCAGAGGCAGAGGGAGAGGAAGAGAGAGAGAAGCAGACTCCCCACTGAGCAGGGAGCCCTTCATGGGGCTTGATTCCAGGACCCTGAGATCATGACCCAAGCCAAAGGCAAATGCTTAACCGACTAAACCATGCAGGTACCCCTACTTTGTACATTTTAAATATTGTTTATATATAAATACTCTATGTCTTTGTTATATCTTAAAGAGCACATATGTTCAATTATGTATTCAATGTCTTTTCTTCAGAGTGTCACAGTAAGAAAAGTGTACAATCCAACACATTAAAACTAGACCCCACTCAAGAAATTTTAGTCTGTGGCAGGTTTTCTAAACCTCAGTACTACTGACATTTTGGGCTGGGTGATTCTCTCTTGTGTGGGTCTGTCCTATCCATGGAAGGATGTTTAGCTGTATCCCTGACCTCTGCCCACTACATACTAGTAGGATCTTAAAATCATTATGATCAAATTCCATTTCCAGAAATCCTCAGAAATCCAGAAGTTGGCAAAATCACAAATGGTCTATAGTAAGCACTGATATATGTGTTGGATGGAAAGATCAAATAGACCACTGAGCAAAGATTGAGAAAAAGTATAATAAGGGTATTTTGCTGATGGACTGGTAAAGAAGATTATGCAGTAAATGGGACAGAGTTTGCTTACTTAGAACTTGGTCTGAGGAAAAAGTAACCAAAATAACGTCTGTGTCAGAAAAGTTTCGTGGAAGATACAGACTGTTCTCTTTTAATTAAAGAGAACACTTTATGAAACAGTAGGAAGTTGCTGTTCCAGTTGCAGTGCGGTTCAGGAGATGGTTTTGAGAGATTATAGATGGGTAATGGAAGTCACTGTTAGAGGAGAGGAGTGATTTGAAATGAGTTGATAAAGAAGGGAAATAGGGAAGGGTGGCAATCTAGGTTCCAGAGGAGGGGAGTGTCTCTGGAGCAGGAATAGATCCCTAATAATGGAACAGTGTTGGGGGGGCCCATTGTGTGCAGAGCACTGTTGACATGGGGGTTGCTAAAAGTAAGAAATGAAAAAGAGGCAATATGATGGTTTTACTAAGAGATGACAGGGTTGACAGAGAAAGCTAGCAGGAATAACAGCTACTACTAATCATGGCTTAGGTTTACTAAGCTCTTACTATGTTCAAGCCACTCTTCTAAGCATTTTATGTGTATTGATTTATTTTATTCTCACAACAGTGTGTGGAGTAGCAGTATTATTATCTCCAAATTGATGTAGCCAGTGAGGTACAAAGGGGTTAAGGATTTTGCCTAAAATCTTATTTATGTAGCAGAGTCAGGATTTAAATCCGGTAATCCAGTTCCCAGGGCCATGACCAGTGCCTATACTAAAAAATGATTATTTTTTAAGACTTTTATGGCACAGGGGCACCTGGGTGGCTCAGTCGGTTAAGCGACTGCCTTCGGCTCAATTCATGATCTTAGGGTCCTGGGATCAAGCCCCATATCTGGCTTTCTGCTAGGCGGGGAGCCTGCTTCTCCCTCTCCCTCTCCCTGCTACTCTGTCTGCTTGTGCGCTCTCTCTCTCTTTCTCTCTGTCTGTCAAATAAATAAATAAAAATTTAAAAAAATGTTATAAAAGACTTTTATGGCACATAATGTGATGCTGACTTATTAAAGAATGCTTATTTTATTAATAATTTATACCATTTCTGAAATAGGAAGCTATAGGCACTTGATGAATACATGTTGCCTTGACACAGGACATATTTGAATAGAGTCCCTTTAAATTGGGGGTCATTTCATCTGTGTTTTTTCTTTTTCTTTCTTTTTTTTTTAACTGGAGATAACACTTATTTTATTTTATTTTTAATTTTTATTAACATATAATGTATTATTTGCCCCAGGGTACATGTCTGTGAATCGTCAGGCTTACACAATTCACAGCACTTACCATAGCACATACCCTCCCAATGTCCACAACCCAGCCACCCTATCCCTACCCCCCCACCTCCCAGCCACCCTTAGTTCGTTTTGTGAGTCCAGGAGTCTCTTATGGTTTGTCTCCCCCCACTTCCTGTTTCATTTCTCTCCCCCACTCCCCCCAAACCCCCGCCTTGCCTCTCAAATTTTTCATATCAGAGAGATCATGTGATAATTGTCTTTCTCTGACTGACTTATTTCACTTAGCATAATACCCTCCAGTTCCATCCATGTCATTGCAAATGGCCAAATTTCGTTTCTCTTGATGGCTGCATAGTATTCCATTGTATATGTATACCACATCTTCTTTATCCACAGATGACCGGCCCCAGGTATTACTGGGGCCAATGAAAGTGCCAAAGCATCACAGAACAGCATGGTAATCGGTGTGCATAGTGTTGACCCAGACTTCAATGTAAAATGTCAGACTACATTTAATAGTTCTGTTTAAAATTGGCCAGAGTAGAATAACATATTTTAAAAGATATTCCACTAAAATGGCTGTTGTGTATAGTATTTACTTTAATTGTCACATAACATGCCTACATAAAAAGTTTACTTACCTAAAACACTGAAATAAGGTATCATTTTGTGTGACAATACCCTTTCTCTCTGAACCTTTGAACATATGTATATGCAAATATGTATATACACAGTCTTTCTATCTCACTTAGAAATAAAAACATAAAGATAATTAGAAAGTCCAAAAAAAATAAATTGGGGGTCATTTCAAATAATAATCTTAGACTTAATAGTAAAACTATGGATCACCCTATTGCTTGAATCCTCTATAAAGTATTGATTTATTTAGGATTTCTTGATCCGCTGTTATTTGTAAGGCACTTTGTATAGGTTAGAGCAGTGCAGTTATTGTAATTATTGAACCTTAAGTTCAGAAGCTGTTGATTCTAGGTCTAGATCCTGGCTCTACCTTTCACCTGTTAGCTTTGAGACCTTGGTGAACTCGCCTAAATTCTTTGTTTCTCTTTTCTCATTTTTTAAATGGCAATGATAATGGTATGTACTTATGAATTGTTATGACTGTTGCATAGAGTGTGTGAAAGTGCTAGCACAGTGCAGACGGTATCATAAACATGGTACAAGTTAGTTATAATTTTGCATGTCTTATGCATTAGTATCTCCTCAATGACAGTACATATTATGCCCAGCCTATTATTTAATTATGGAATGATTTAAATGTGATATGCAAAGCTTATTATATACAGTGTTGGTGCATAGGAAGTATAAATAAAAGTTAATAATAATGGCAGTGGAAACTTTTTAAGTCTTCCCATTTTATTTTAAAATAGCTGGCTTTTGTCTTCTTGATAGTGTTTTGATAAGTATGTGCAACTTTTTTGTGGGTATTCCAAGTTATCTAACCATTTTCCTCTCACTTTGTGTATGTACACTCTTTGAGTCAGAACCTACTGAGGAATACCTTATGTAGCTTGTTCTTCCATTTTGAATCTCCTCTTACTCTCTTTCTTAAAGGTTAATATACCATAGTTTGTAACAGAATTGTTTTTGAAACAAAAAAAGTTTGAACTTTTTTTTCTTTATAGATGCTGATCCTGGGATTAGATTTCTGGGAGTGTTTTTGTTTATTTATTTATTTTGTTTTGTTTTTCAGTTTCTCAAAATGCAGTTTAGGTAAATTTACCAAAATGCCAAGGGGAAAAGTCGGAGATTCTTTAAAGCTATACTGTCCAGTATATAGTGATTAGCAATCTATGACTATTGAGTTTTAAGATGTGGCCAGTCCAAATTCAGCTGTGCTATAAGTGTGAAAGACATAGGATTTGAAAGACAGGGAACTAGCTCATTAATAATGTTATATTGACTAAACGTGAAATGATGTTTTTTATATATTGGGTTAAATAAAATGTATTATTGGATTAATTTTACATGTTTCTTTTTACCTTTTTAGCATGGCTCACGTTATATTTTTTGGACACTGCTGCTTTATAGAATCAAAGGACAGTTAAGCATATTTTAGTCTCTGAGATATCCTGCAATAAAGAAAGCTATTTAACTTAAAAAAATAAGTTATTGACAAAGTGGCTTAATCATAGAACATATATTAAACTCTAAGGATTTAGGCTTATGAGGATTAGCTTGAGAAATTCTGGCCTAAACAAAATATGTAACTATACCTAGAATTCTGTTTGCTATCCCTAATTAAATTGAAAACAATGTGATATTCTCTTAAAACTCCAAACACATCCATCTCACAATTTGATTTTTGTTGGTTAGTAACAGTTTGGTTGAGAGTAATATTTTTGCTTCATATTTTCACACCTTTTGAGAGCTTACATTCCTTGAGGTACAAATCATGTATTTATTATGGCATTTACTTTCAGTTAATTGAATCTTCCAGCTCACATCCAGGACTCTGCGTTCTTCCACAATGGCATAAGTGTTGCTCCATCTCCACTACCTCTTTCTGAGGGCAAGCTTCCTTTCTCTCTGTCCAGATTACCAGAGTGTCCTACTAATTGCCCTCCCATTGCCATTTTTGCTTCTATTCAAGTCTTATGCCTTTCATACACTATTCCAGACTAATTTTTTTAAACTTTTTTTTTTTTGTAAGATTTTGATTTTATTTATTTATTTGACAGGGAGAGAGAGATCACAGGTAGGCAGAGAGGCAGGCAGAGGCGGGGCGGGGGGGGGGGGAAGCAGGCTCCCCGCTGAGCAGAGAGCCCGATGCGGGGCTTGATCCCAGGACCCTGAGACCACGACCTGAGCCAAAGGCAGAGGCATTAATCCACTGAGCCATCCAGGCGCCCTCAGACTAATCTTTTAAAATAATAATTTTTAAAAAGTCACATTGTTCTCCTCTTAAAATTCTCCAGCTTTCCACTGTATTTAAGGGGGAAAAAAAGCTAACATCTTTTTTTTTTTTTGTCTACTACGACAATCTTTTATCTTTTGTATATATGTATGTATTTTTTATTTGCCAATTACTTTTATTTTATTTTATTTTTTTTTTATTTTTATTTTTTCAGTGTTACAAGATTAATTGTTCATGCACCACACCCAGTGCTCCATGCAATACGTGCCCACCACCAGGCTTGC
>CM053611.1:76918557-76957258 GCA_028646535.1 Procyon lotor
CATGTTTTTCCTTATGTTCCACATGTAAGTGAGACCATAAGATAATTGACTCTCTCTGCTTGACTTATTTAACTCCACATAATCTCTTCCAGTCCAGTCCATGTTGATACAAAAGTTGGATATTCATCCTTTCTGATGAAGGCATAATATTCCATCGTATATATGGACCATATCTTCCTTATCCATTCATCTGTTGAAGAGCATTTTGGCTCTTTCCACAGTTTGGCGATTGTGGCCATTGCTGCTATGAACATTGGGGTACATGTGGCCCTTCTTTGTACTGCATCTGCTTCTTTGGGGTAAATACCCAGTAGTGCAACTGCAAGGTCATAGGGTGGCTCTATTTTTAATTTCTTGAGGAATCTCCACACTGTTTTCCAAAGTGGCTGCACCAACTTGCATTCCCACCAACAGTGTAAGAGGGTTCCCCTTTCTCCGCATCCTCTCCAACATTTGTTTACTGTCTTGTTGATTTTGGCCATTCTAACTGGTGTAAGGTGGTATCTCAGTTAAGGTTACATCTTTATGATAGCCTGCAGGATCATCAGACTTCCTCTTTCTTACTTGATTCCAGAAACTCAGGTTGGCCTTTCTCACTTACACTAAATTCTGTCCATTTCCAGGGCTTCTGTTCACTCTGCTTTGAGAAGTCTTTACCAAATTGTGTCGAAGCTTCCATGCTTTCTCTTTTGATCAGATTGGCAGATTTCCAGACAAATATATTCTTCCTCTTCTTGGTGAGACATGCTTCATCCTTAGCCAACAGTCCTTCAGTGCGTAATCTTAAACCACAGTCTAGGAAACTGCATCCTATCTCATCACCATACCAGTAAGCAGACCTTTACTTCTCATTTTTTCTTCTTCCAGAGTTTCATTCCAGGTCCTTTTCCAGTTTCTTGCCTAAGATTTCATGGATATTAGTTACTTTCTAGGATCTTTGAGGAAATAAATAGTATTAGTCCTCACGTAAATCAGTAAGCATGAGTATTAATTTGTTGGACTTTTGTCATGTTAGATTTTTATCTATTTTAATATGAGCTGGTGAGAAGAACTAAGCTCTTTTCTTTTAAGCTTGGGAATATAGAGGACACAGGTCTATGTTCAGAATGATCTAGGAAAAATGCCAGCAGCTACGCACAACAAAGGAATTCTGCCCATACAAACTAGGTATTCCTCTGATCTTTTTTACCTTGGGTTTACAATATCCTAAAGAGCTATTATAAGACTATAGTTTTCCCTACATGGACAATTTGGAAATGATGCTGAGAGAATATTTATTGTATCTTTGAGAATGTCATGGTGGAAAGTAATTGATCAATACCAGGATCAGTTACCAGGGAAGCATTATAAGCCTTAAAGAGACTTTTCAAAGAAGATAAAGATTACTCTAAAAGTATCTCTCACCTGCTCAAATGTGAGAAATTGACCTGTTAAGGTTTCTATTTTATACCATGTGACTTATCAGTTTTGTTAGAAAATGTATATTTCATTTTTTTTATTATATCCATTTCAAATCATCTCTGATAGATGGCTTTAAAATCATAAGCAGAGTTAAATAATTGATTCCACAGTCCTTTCTTTTGGAAGTGGTATTAGATTTGGTCTTTATCAGGTATGTTTTTGGCATGCTTGGCTTCATAATCTCTCTTCCTCCCCCTATATTGTTTGTCTGGAATCTGCACTAAAGATAAGGGAGGGTGAAAGTCTGACTCATTGGCAACCAATCAGAAGAACTTTATGTAGAAAACTCCCTTCAAGGAGGTACAGGCAGCATAAACAAAACTCTAGGACCAGTGGAAGTAAAGGTAGAAAAATATGGTTGAAGTGGCTAGGACAATTAATACTTACTGTTGAAAAACTATCATATTTCACTTCCTACATGAAAAAAAGCTTTTCTTTTAAGGAGACACCTGACTAAATATTTATCGGAAATGTTCACCCTTTAAAAAAATTTGGCAGATATTAGTTATATTTTTTCCCAATTATCTTCTGCTTTGTAAAATATCCAGGTAATTGGATCAATAGTTTGGATTTAAATAATTTGCTTGAAATGATTCAAGTTTTCAATTAGAGCATAAGCTTTAAAAAACAATTTGGGCAACCAATAGATTTTAGCAGGTAAAGAATATCCCAGAAACAGATACATAAATTGATATATTATTTCTGATAATTATACTTAAAAAAACTGGTTATTATTAAAGATTTAGATGCCTAACACTTTTGTATGACCAGAGATAATTTAGACGACTCAGTGCCTTTTAACAATGCAGTTATATTGAAATCTGATAGATTATTGATTTTCATTTTTTTCATTGAATATTTAGGAGAATAACTCTATTTCAAACCTCTATTTTTCAATATCAGAACCGGAAAAACCTGAGAAACTTAAAGCCTTCAATATTTCCACACATTCCTTTTCTCTACACTGGAGCCTGCCCTCTGGCCACGTGGAAAGGTTTCATGTAGATCTTGTTCCTGACAGTGGCTTTGTTACTATCAAAGATCTTGGAGGTGGAGAATATCAGGTACAGTTTTCATTATCATACTTGCTGAGCGAACTTGTATTTATATTTGGTCCTCTTAGGAAAATTCTTTATGAAACTCATACACCACGAACACTTACTCCTTTGAGAGTTTTTGAAAGTGTAAAATGAAGACAACAGCACTGATGCTGAATTGATGAGTTTAAGTTTCAGCTTGGGAGGACTGTTACCTTAGCAACGTCTATGCCTTTTTTTTTTTTTTCTTAAGTCTTACCCTGAACCTACAGCCAGCCATCCAAGGGTTCATGAATAGTTTAACAAAGAAAGGACAGAGCTATTGAGTAATCCAGGCTCATTAATTGTGTACTTGCCAGGAGGATCTGTCTTTAAATCATTAATGTAGGCAACATTTCTCTCTAGAGCCATCAATGTGATCCCACTGCCTGAAAATGTAATAATGATGGATTTTCTTATCATTTTTCTTTTACTTTTTATTGGAACTTCAGAGACACAGGTATTTCATATGTACTTCTAAAAACCAGGTTTAAGTAATGGGCTGTAGATTTCTTAAGACTCTTAAATAGTTGTTTCTTGTGACAACAAACTAGAGAGATTGAAATACTGATTTAGTTTTCAATAACACTGTATGCTTTGTAAGATTTTATTATCTGTTACTTGGTCAATAGTTAGGTGATAGAACAAATTTATTATATTTTACAGTAATATGAAACTTGGAATATTTTAAACAGTGCAGAGTTATAGTGTGAGATGTTACTTTATTTTGTCATTGTTGAGATAGATTTATTGTTTTAGCTTTCATGTTTTCCAAAAAGAGTTTTAATGCAATTACTTGGTTTTGGTGTCTAGGCTGATGTTTCCAATGTTCTTCCTGGGACTCGGTACGATGTAACCGTCTCCTCTATTTCTGCTACAACATACAGCTCACCTGTTAGTAGAACAATGACAACCAATGTAACAAGTGAGTATATGTTTCCTTTTTTTAATGGAGTATTTTTTATGAAGTATTTGCAGCTAATCTATTGGATGGAAATACTTACATTAGCACTATGTGCCTTATATACATGAAAACAGGTTAGTAATTAAAGCAAAATGGAAACTTAAGAAAGTGATCTCTTTAGGACCTGTGTTCTACTGGTTCTTTAGCTTTCTTGACTTTCAGAGAGTAAAGATAATTATACTTGTTTGTGAAATATTTAAATAATACAGAGCCATGAAAATAGACTCACTACTCTTTCTCAGGAAGAATAATTTATTTTGTAAGACTGTGTTCTGGCTTTCTTAGTTTTATGTGTAAGCTTTGCACAAGTAAGTTTCTTTTAAAAATGATCTGGCATCAAAAGTGTATTTGGCATGTAGTATGCAGTAGCATTCCATTTTTTACATTCTTTTTTTTTTAAATCATTTTTTACATTCTTATCAAAGAATGTTTCTGGTATCCCCCAAAGCATTTAATCTTTTTTTTTTCTTTTGGTAACAAAGCTCTAGGGAGGATAAAGTTATATTTGAGAGACCATTAGTCTTTGGGAACTTCAAAAGTCTGCATTTGTAAAAGCCTTCTTATTTATGATTGTGAAAAAATAATAAGTGACCTTTTAACAACATATTTTTTTTAAAATAGAACCAGGGCCTCCAGTCTTCCTGGCAGGAGAAAGAGTTGGATCTGCCGGGATTCTTCTGTCTTGGAATACACCACCTAATCCAAATGGAAGGATTATGTCTTACATTGTGAAATATAAAGAAGTTTGTCCATGGATGCAAACAGAATACACACAAGTTAGAACAAAGCCAGATAGTCTGGAAGTTCTTCTTACTAATCTTAATCCTGGAACAACATATGAAATCAAGGTAATATTTTTGTTAATATTTATTTATTTATTTATTTATTTATTTATTTTTAAAGATTTTATTTATTTATTTGACAGAGAGGAGAGAGACCATAAGTAGGCAGAGAGGCAGGCGGGGGGGTGGGGGGGAAGCAGGCTCCTTGCTGATCAGAGAGCCCGATGCGGGGCTCAATCCCAGGACCCTGAGATCATGACCTGAGCTGAAGGCAGAGGCTTAACCCGCTGAGCCACCCAGGTGCCCCTTTTGTTAATTTATTATTAAATATTAAGTATTTAGTTTTAACACTTAATATTAAAATATTTCATTTATTTTAAAGGTGAAGGAGTTTTTTCCCACCTGGTTAAGCCTTTATAGCTGAACACAGCCAAGTGATTGAAGAATGATCATCTGAGTTAGGATCTCGGTGCCCATCTGGCCTCTTAAAATTTGAACAACTGTTATAATCTCTTTTCACTATTAGGTGTATTTATATACTTTATTTATTTTAAAAACATTAAACACTTAACTTAGCAACTTTTTCAAAGAATGAATCAAGTTTAAATGACATAATTTAGGCTTTATAGGTAAAAATATTCTACTTTTTCATTAACCTTTAAGTTAGCTTTGTTGTTTTTCTCTTAATCCTGTTGTATTTGTGTGTCTGTTATCAAAATTTTAATAATGATATGAAAGTTTCTATTGAGCCAGCTTCTTGGAGAACAATGAATTCAGTTCAGTTCCATTCAATAAGTGTTTCTTGAGCATTTATTGTGTCTTTGTGTTTATAAAAATTTTTAGTTCTTTACAATGTTTAATATACAAAATTATTTAGAAATTAAATAAAGAAGAGTGTATGAAAAGCAATCCTAAATTAGGTCATATAAAAATGTTTATAATTAAGATATATTTGTGATATTTCCAGAGTATAGTAAAACATACAGATATCTTTTTGATCTTTTCTATTTTCAATATAACATCAGTGTGTTCTTTGCACTTTTAAGATAATTGAATATAGGGAAAAATCTATAAAAGCTGTATAAATATGTGATAAGATATAAATGAGAAGACTTTCTGGATGGTAAGAAATGATGGGAAAGAAAGAATTTGCCTGGTGTGGGGTTTTCCTTATCAAAAGCATGCCTATTTGTGAAAGCAAAGTACGCAGTAAGAATTAGAGAGCATCCCAATAGTAGGGATCCCCTATATGAGAACAGTTAAAAGGAAATTTTTACTGATGTGAAAGTCGAAATCAAAGATCCATGATAGGTATTTCATTGCAGAAACATGGGTAAAGAGTGGGAGACCTTTTCTAACTGACACATAAAAATGGCATAGTATACATATTTTTAGTCAACAGCACATGTATTTTTTTAAGATTTTATTTAGTTATTTGACAGAGAGAGAGATCACAAGTAGGCAGACAGAGAGAGCGGGGGAAGCAGTCTAACCCGCTGAGCAGAGAGCCTTATGCGGGGCTTGATCCCAGGACCTTGAAAGCATGACCTGAGCTGAAAGCAGAGGTTTTAACCCACTGAGCCACCCCAGGCACCCCTCAACAGCAGATATTTAGATTTGTTTATATGTTAAAATATACTATTGAAGGTAATATGTAAAGATTAAATTGTAATATGATAATAAGAGGCTGTTACAGAAAGCTAATTCTGCTTAGATCTAATTTTTATGGAGTTTGAGTTTTTATTCCTTTGAATTCTCTTATTTCAGGCCTATTGGGAAGTCCTTATTCTTCTTTTATTCCTACACTTTCTAAATCATTGTTGTGACCTTTATGCTGTTCAAATAAATGTTAGCCATTGCAGAATTCCAAAAAGTATTTGGTGCAGTACATTTGATATCTTCAAATGTAGATATCAAATCTACATGATCTGGGGAAAATCCTAGTAAGTACTTTACATGTGTTATTTCACTTAGTCCTTAGATCAATTCTTTGACATAGATATATCATTATTCTCATTTTAAAGAGAAGGAAAATGTTACTTAGAATAGGACCAATAGATTGCCTACAACTGCTCATTTAGGAATTGGTAGAGTCCAATTTAAATTAAGGTTTTCAGACTCCAGTTTTGGCATTTGGAAGAGCATAAGAGTCTTGATCTCAATAATGACATTTTCTCAGCCCGTTCTAGTCTATTTGACTAGGCTCTCTGAGTCAAAAGAATTTTTCTATCTTTTAAATCTAAAATACTCGGTCTAACTGATTAGACTTATTTTTAAAATTGTTTTCTTGAGTATATATTTGATTAGATTGTAAATTCTAAAGCCAGATACCGTATATATGGTTTCATATTTGTTACAGAAATAGTCATAGTGTCTGGCATGACGTGAATATAATGGAAAGAGGTTGAGCGTTAGAAATAAGCATGACTTTAGGGGCGCCTGGGTGGCTCAGTCGTTAAGCGTCTGCCTTCGGCTCAGGTCATGATCCCAGGGTCCTGGGATCGAGCCCCGCATCGGGCTCTCTGCTCAGCAGGAAGCCTGCTTCTCCCGCTACCACTCCCTCTGCTTGTGTTCCCTCTCTCACTGTGTTTTTCTCTGTCAAATAAATAAAATCTTAAAAAAAAAAAAAAAGAAAGAAGCATGACTTCAGTGGAATTCTGGTTCTATCACTTATTCCTGTATGACTCAGGCAAGTTACTTGACTTCTCTCAACCAGTTTCCTCATCTATAAAATGCTGAGAAGAACACTTTATGCTTTGATTATGGGGATAAAATGAGATGTATAAAATTTCTCGGAGATTTCCTGGTACCTAAAAGTTGCCCAAAAGTAACTGTTACTATTAATACTACTAATTGACTATAAAACTTGATTATTAATTTTTCCATTAGGAATTGAAGAAATCTGTTGAATCAAACTATGCTACAAATATATCCTTAAGGATAATAGAAATATGGAATAGCTCCACGTGTGCTTTCTACTTTGGGAGTTATGCAGGAATTAAGAATTTAACTTATAAACATCAAAATTTTATTGTTTCAGATTTTGCTTAATTAGAGATCAAAAAGTTTGAACATAATTCTTTTGGTCTGTTTTAGGTTGCTGCTGAAAACAGCGCTGGTATTGGAGTGTTTAGTGACCCATTTCTTTTCCAAACTGCAGAAAGCGGTAATTTGCCTAAATAATTTATTCTAAATTAACTTGATTATGAGTTTTTGTCATTTAACATAAATAGGTATATAAATCAAGTAATGGTGTTAAAATCCATAAACTCTTCAACAGCATGGCCATTCAATTACTTTTAGAGTCTTCTTAGTTATTCATTAAAATATATATTGTTCTCTATGATTATGAAAGCAGTGTTATCTTTAAAAAAAACTTTGAAAAAATAAGAAACAGACAGTAAAAATTATCCATGACATTGTCATATAAAAACTCTGTTACCATTTTGGTGCACTCCTGGCTGGTGATTTTTTTCCTCCTATGAATATGTCTATATGACTGTATATTCATAAAAGGAACCTTATGCCATTTATGCAAATTTATATCCTACTTTTCCCTGTTACTATCAAATTATACATAGTTTTATGACATTAGACCTTTGGAAATATAGATTTTATACTTATCATGTTATTACATAACATGTAGTCATTATCAAACCAATTTAAGATATCTCCCTTCTTTCTATGGTGGAGAGGAAAGAGTTTGATGTATTATTGATGTCTCTTTCTCATAGTAAACTCTAATCTATCAGCAAATCTTGCCAGCACTACATCAACATGCATCCTGAATCTCATCCTAATTGCAAATTACTCTAATCTATTATCACTTCTTGCCTGAACAACTGAAATTCTTCTTACTGGTTTTCCTGTTTCCAACTTACTTGCCTACAGTTCCCCCTCTCCACAAGAGCTGCATCATCTTTTGAAACATAAGCCAGACCATAGTCCTTCTCTCTTCCTAATAGGGCTTCTGTTTTATTCAGAAGAAGACCATAAGTCCTTCCCATGGTGCCTAGCATTCTGGGTGTTCTTCTCCCTCTCTGATCCAACTCTAACATTCTCCCTTTCCTCCAAATAACACCATCCATACCTATATTCCATCAAAGGGCCTTTGCACATGCTGTTTCCTCTAACTGGAATACTCTTTCACTAAATATCCACATGTCTCTCTCCCCTAGTTAATTCAAATCTCAAATTAACTTTTCTAACTACACCTCCTAAAGTAGGCTGTATTTCTTCCTGTCTGTCTCTAGTCCTACCAAATTGTTTTTCTTCATTGGAGCAGCCTGATATATTACATATTTACTTGCTTATTTTTTATTCTATATATCATCCTAGTAGAACATAAGCTTTGTGATAAAAATAAGTTAGTGAATGGAGGTGCTTTAATTTATTTAATAATTCCTCTATGTATAATAGCAAAAAGTTAGGACCAATAAATGCAGAACAATGAGATAAGTAATAGCATCTCCATTCAACAACAAATATTTTCTGTAGAACTTACATTCTTGTGGGGTAAGATAACTATGAGTTACTAAGTAATATGTCAGGTTAGTGAAAATTACTGTAAAAATAATTTCCATAATTTTTTGCAACTGATAAACATTCTATGTATTTAAAAGATAAAAATCTTCTAGTGAACAACTTTATGCCACAGAGATAAATTGAATGGGCTCTATGTATCTAGAGGGGATAACACAGTGGCTCATGTTAAAAAACATGCATCAAGCTTTGTGGCTTAGTTTCTCTTTGAGACTTTATCTAGAAAAGCATATGAAAACATGCTCTATTCCATAGGAAATTAGAGAAAAATTCAGTTAAGTTCAGTTTATTTAAAAATTAGAAATTAATGATTTATGAGGTTTAAATTATTCTTGTTGATTTTGAGCATATTGACTTTCAAATTATTCATACAACTAAAATTCAAGTGGGAAAATTATCGTTTCAAAATTAAATATTCACTAGGATATAAAATAAAAATTTATTACTTATGTTTTCAGTTTTAGGGAAGTTAATTGGGGTAACTTTTGAATGATGTATGAAAAATTTTGTCTTGGGAATCTTACTGTTTCTCATTTGTTATATATTTTTGGGCAAATTGGATATTATATAATCGCTCTTGCCCCTATATTTCCTTTTTTTTTTTTTTTTTGTAAATGTAAAGAGGTAAAAACATAATGTAAACCTAAATTTAATTGTATCGGTATTCTGCAATTTTTACTCCAAGTACCCTTTTTTATTATTTATGATATAAAGAATCCAAATTTAAGGAATAGTTCAATGGAATAAATAAGCTGCATTTTTTATTGTTAAATAAGAAGGAATTTCTTTTCCTGTGAATAAAAATACTCTTAGGAAGAGCATATAGGTTAATTAGCTATACCATACTGAGTTAGTATTGTATCCACAAGCACAAAAAATATCAACTTCTTAACTTCCCATGCAGCATTATTTCAGGTAAACATAGAATTTATTTTGGCTTTAAGATAATAGAATGCACCTCCATTTTCAACTTGATGACTCTTTAGATGTGCAGGAAAAGTGTATATTGGATTTATGAAGTTTCTTTCTGGCTCAATAAATGTATACTTTGCATAGCATACGCTTTGAAAAGTTGTAGACACTTTCACATACCTATACAAATTTATGCATGTCACTAGTTTAGATATATACTCAAAGTTTTGGGAGACACTTAACCAAAAGATGAAATGACTTTATAAACAGAAATTTTTGATACCACAGTGTCAAACCTTTGCTTGGATCAAGATGGATAAATTCACTGTATGAACATAGAAATATGGGGTTTTGGTACGTAAAAGTCCAGAAGTAGAAACTAGAATTTTTAAAACAGGAAAAGACCCACCAACTACAGAAAAGAGCCAGGATTATTCTTCAGACATAATGAAGTCACAAAAAGAAAATATAAGCAGAAATATTTAATTGAGACAAAAATTATTAAAGCAAGTTAGTAAAAATACCCTCTTTAACTAAACATTTAGCATATTTGATTACTTCTTTTAAATATTTTATTCATTTATCAGAGAGATAGAGAGCTTGAGAAGGGGGAGAGACAGAGGGAGAGAAAGAAGCAGACTCGCCTGCAGAGCAGGGAGCTCAACAGGGGACTCAAGAGGTCTTGGGCTCAATCCTAGGAACAGGGTTCCATCTGATTCCAGGATCCTGGGATCATGACCTGAGCTGAAGGCAGATGCTTTAACTAACTCACTGAGCCACCTAGGTGCCCCAACATATTTAATTACTTTCTATGTATTTAATATTTTGGTCACTTTTTAAATATTTTGAAATCATGTATTTAATAAATTTCTCTTTACCTTATAAATTCAAATTTATCTATACTTGAGTAGTTCCCTGTGACTGTTACTGAAGCTCATTTGAAAATGTTTTGAAAACAGATTGCATTTGGTTTGTTGTATATAAATATTTAATTTGTGTGTGTATGTGTGTGTATATAGGCATACTTATAAACACATGTATAGTTTACACAAGTAAGAAATTTTAAAGAGTGATTGAGATTCATGAAGAGAATAAAAGGATCATCAGATGATAGGGGTGGGGAGTAAGACTGATGTTGTTTATGGGCACAAACTTGCCTCAAGCAATAAATAAGCCATAGAGATCTGAGGCACAGTATAATGTATATAGATAACAGTGCAATATTATAGTTTTATAAAGTGATATTATAATTATGTAATATGAAAGTACTAAATATCACTACAACAGCAGTCATAGTACAATATGTAAGTGTATCAAATTCACACATTGTACATCTTAAATTTATTTTACTTTTAAATGTTTATTTGAGAGAGAAAGAGAGTAGATTTTTTTCTAACAGAGTATATTTAATTTGATAGCACATGAGAAATAGAACATCTCAACATTATATAAATGCCATTCTAAATTTTTCATTCTAAGTTTTTTCCTTTCCTTCTGTCTCTGTCACTTGCCCAGCCCCAGGAAAAGTGGTGAATCTCACAGTTGAGGCCTTTAACTATTCTGCAGTAAACCTGATTTGGTATTTACCTCGGCAACCAAATGGCAGAATTACCAGCTTCAAGATTAGTGTGAAACATGCCAGAAGTGGGATAGTAGTGAAAGATGCCTCCATCAGAGTGGAAGACATTTTAACTGGGAAATTGCCAGAATGTAATGTAAGTGTTATGGAACACTTTCTATGTCTCAAAAATTGTAGGTGTGAGCTTATCACTTGAAGTTTCCAGTATCTGGAAATTTTTTAAACCGCAGTGGTTATTAGCTGTTTGATTCCTTACAGTGTTCAGTTACAGTATCATGTTATACACAATTGACTGTTTTCAAGGTAGAGTAAGCGAAGGGGTTGAGAATTCAAGAGATATAAAAATCTTACAGGGAGCTCTGAAGAGACATCTTGAAAGGAGTAGCATGTGTAAGGACAGGGGAGATTGTATGAGGAGTGTTTTGGGTGGAGGATATTTTATAAAGACCTGAAATAGGAAAGTATAGGATATCACTGGAAAAAAGATTATTTCCATGTGATGGGTTTGGTAGGGAAGGAACAATCAAAGTTATGTTTTGAAAGTAGATTGTTTTTGTTGTACACATCTTTGGTGAAGAATTTGTTAAATGACTCTAGTCATTTATGGGAAATCCCTGGAAGTACCATAATAAGGCTTTTCCAAAAATAATCTGGATGATCTTTGTGATATGATTGATGGAAAAACAAAATTACTTTTGTTTTAAATACTGTAAGTTATAGAACTCTTAAAACCTTTCTAAAATTAGGCTGTATTTCTAATTCACACACAAACATACATACGTGCACATATATATGCATACACATTTGTGCTATTGGCTTTATCATTTGAATATTTATGAAGCAAAAAATGATAGTACCAGTGATAAAGTGATGTATGCTTGAAATTTCACAGAAGGGAAAAATAGTTTATTTCTTTAGTTCTTGAACTTTCAACATGAATTTTAAAAATTTTACTAATGATTTTGCTGTCACTAAACCTGTTGAAATCCTATTCATAAGAAATATGAAGCTATAAAGAATGCAATAAATATTTTCTGTTCTAAAACTATAGACATAAATGGGTATAATTAAGCTCCAGCAAATTGGTCCATAACTTGGAATAGATAACAATTTATTGAAATCTTAATGAATCATATACATACACATAAATTTAATAATATTTATGCTATAAAGGAAAAATAAATGAATTACACTTCTCATTTTCATTAAGAGATACCACATTATTTTTCTATTGCTGTTTATTTTATTCACTAGGAAAATAATGAATCTTTTTTGTGGAGTACAACCAGCCCTTCTCCAACCCTTGGTAGAGTTACGCCTCCATCACGTACCACATATTCATCAAGCACATTGGCTAGGAGTAAAATAAGCTCTGTGTGGAAAGAGCCTATCAGTTTTGTAGTGACACATTTGAGACCTTATACAACGTATCTTTTTGAAGTTTCCGCTGTTACAACTGAAGCAGGCTATATTGATAGTACGATTGTCAGAACACCAGAATCAGGTATGGTTTCATTTTTTGTGTATGTAGAAAAAAGAAGAATTAAATTAGTTACATAATAATCTTTCATTTTTTCCATATAGATCTTTTTGTTAAAACCTTTTTTTCCTTCCAATAACTTTTCCCCCCAGTAACAATAACAGATTAAGGGCATACCCTCTAAAGCATCTTTAATTTCAGTACTGTTTTACAGTACTAACATAAGCATCTAAAAAGAGAAAGATTTGGAAGAATGGATTCTTGAGCTTAATAACCACGATCCTATGATCAGCTTTTATTTTTCTTTGATCTGAGCAGTTTTTCTTAATCATCTCTGCCCTTCTCCTTCTCCTAAAATCATCTATATCCTCCTTTCACTGATACTGTTATAACCAAATGTGGAAGTTACACTGATAGTGGCAGAAATATCATGTGATTTACATTTCAATATTAGACAAAAATAGTACTTAAAAAATATATCTACTTATCTTCTCTTTGCACTGAGTTTCCCTATGTGAAAAATGGAGACAGCAATAGCACCTCCCTTATGGTGGTGGTGTTAGGATTCAATGAATATAATTAGATATTATTACTATGAAATTTGAAGAGTACATATTTCTAGCTCTGGGTGTTTATATATTTAATTATGGGGTTACTGTATTATATGTACATGTAAATCTATGAAGTTACATAATACCATATTAAATATGTAGTATCAGACATTCACTTGTGATTGGTAATTTTTGAGGTTACTAGAAATTATTACTGGTAGGGTAATTTCCCTAAAGCACAGTATTTTTTTTCTGATGACATAGCTGCCAGCTTTTATCATTTCATCACATTAAGTTTGAAGTTTTTTCTTGATTTAAGTAGTCATCTTTGAATCATACCATTTCCTCCTTCCATACTACTTATACAGTTAAATAATTTCATAAGGATAACACAAAGTGAAATTTAGTAGACAAGAACTTTGGCTTGAGAAAAATATTTGGAATGTTTCATTTCAATCAAAGGAAAGTAAAATGTAGGAATGCATCTGTGAAAAGTAGACTATTTTAAAATGTAATTATTTTTTGTATGTTACCAATGTCACATTAGAATCTTCTAACTGTAGGTTATAAATTTCCTCTCAGAATCAAATACAAATATTGATGCGTAAAGTGAAGATCTTTGCCAATAGGTAAAGTAGGTCGAGTTAATTCCCTGACCTTTCTACCTGTGTCCACCAGGGGGAGGGTGTTTTTCAAGTCAGATGCCCAGGCCTAGTTGAATTCCACATATAAGTGTGTGTCAGGATAATCTAACTGTACAAGGAACAATATTAGAATGAGAATGAAACACCCTGTGAAACACCATATACAACATTAAATTAGTAACTGTTGCAAATAAGTAGTTCATCTGATAATCCAGCATGTCTTATTTAAATTCTTCAATTTATTCATTTTTCCTTTTTTTAAAAAAAGTTAAAAAACCCTTTGCTCATAGTGTGATATTTTATTTTCTTTCAGACTTTGTGTTTTTTGTGTGTATTTAATAAAATGCTCATTTATTTTAAGTATATATTATTTATTCATGTTTTTCTATAACCATTTTAGTGCCTGAAGGACCACCACAAAACTGTGTGACAGGCAACATTACAGGAAAGTCCTTTTCAATTTCATGGGACCCACCTAGTGTAGTAACAGGGAAATTTAGTTACAGAGTTGAATTATATGGACCATCAGGTAAGCCTCAAATCAGTTTGTGTTAACCTTTTGGAATAAGAATCATACAAAACATATTAGTATTTTCAAACTCCTTAGAAGTACCGTGCTCTTTTTTTTAAATAAGATCTTACAATTGAAACAAATAATAGAAAAGCAATAAGGAAGGTGAGGCTCTTTGAATTTTTCATTTAAAATCATAAAAAGTATACGGATGGCAAAACATTGTTCATGTTCCATATTTCATGAGGAGAAGCTAAGAAAATGAGATAACTCCGAAGAAGAGAAGTGTTAGAGGACATATATGTCTTCAAATGTTTGAACAGGATGACCTTGATTTACTTAATTGCAAACATGTGTATGAAGAACCATGGACTTCAGTTAGATCAAATCTCTCCTTATAATAAGGAATGCATTTCTAATAATTAGAGCTCTCTAAAAATAGTATAGGCAACTTTATAATGTAGCAAGGTCTCCATCTTTGTGAATAAGCAGGACCTGGACATTCCCTTATAAGATATTTTGAGGGGTTCAGATATTATTGCTGAAAGTTAATTAAGTAAATTCTAAAATTCTTTTCTAAAATAGTTCTATGAAAAAAATCAACCAGAAGAGTAGAGAGTGATTGGATCACAGAAGTTGAGTAGGGGGCTAGGCAAAATTTAGGGCTCCTTTGAGGTATGGTAGTGAATTAAGTGATATCAATCAGAGTGGATTTGTGTTTTTCTCTAGCTCCCTTCAACAAGTGGAGGGCAAGAGAATGGAAGGCTTATGTAAAGGTAGTGATTTTAATTGACAGTGCAATTGAAGTTGGATAAGGAATGGAAACCAAGTGGTGAGGGACTAAACCAAGCAGAATAAAATAAAATAGTTCATAAGATCAATGGATTGGAGGTCCCAGTGAACTTAAAAAATTGTTGCTTTGGGGTTCTAGAATAAGTGAACAGGAGATAAGAGGGAATGGTCAGAGAATGTTGCACGAAATTGAGATCATGGAAGATTCGCAGTTACTGGTAATAGTGATGTCTGTGGGAGTGGCTGAGATAGGGTGGTAGATTAGATTATTTGAGGAGAGCTGGGAGTGTTTTAAGGATCAAGTCTAGGGAATCCTGAGATCACCACAAAGTAAGATGGTAGCACTGAAGACAGTGACATTGAAGGAGGCACTAAACCATCCAGAATGAAAGTGAATGACCCTGGGCCTAGAAAATTGATCACAGCAACAAGGAGTGCTGGTGGAGGCCATCCATGACCTGAGATTGAAAGCTGTGAGCTTTTGTAAGGAGGGAGGTGGGTTGGTCTAAAACTAGGCCCTGAGGTGCTGGGGAAACACATGCCAGACCTGAAGGCCTCGTTACTTGGCGACCATAGGAAAATTAGACTGTTGGGCTGGCTGCAGGGAACAGAAGCCATGTTCTTAGAGGAGAGCCAGGTTTCAGCTACAGCAAGAAATGAAAGAATTATTCAGAGGTAAAGTTGAGGATTAAAAGAATTTTGATGATAGACTATTAAGGAGTTTTGCTCAGAAGGTAAACTACAAATATTTTCTAAATATGTCTTTTTATAGAAGATAATGAGAATGTTTAGCATCTTAATTAACTAAATTTATGTATAAAATAATGTTACTATTTTAATATAAGCAAAATCTAATGTTTCTTTTTAAAAATGTCAAAAAATAATGTAATTGGATAGGGCTTTATGACTTAATAAGTTATTCTGAATACCAGAAGACTTTCATGTTCTTTCCATTGTTTTAATTAACCTGATATCAATGTACCACTAAGCTAAATGTTTGAAACTTGAAATAATTGTAATTATAATGTATTAAAATTATAATAACAAATATTAATTGCTATTCTTGGCTCTCTACTGAAATGTGAAAATGATTACATGCCTCATGAGAAAATAATCCACAGTATCTTTTGGTTTTTGCAGGTCGGATTTTGGATAATAGCACAAAAGACCTTA
This sequence comes from Procyon lotor, assembly GCA_028646535.1. Classification (NCBI taxonomy): domain Eukaryota; kingdom Metazoa; phylum Chordata; class Mammalia; order Carnivora; family Procyonidae; genus Procyon; species Procyon lotor. Next base: position 76,935,025 of record CM053611.1, read on the forward strand.
AATTTGCATTCACTAACCTAACACCATTTACAATGTACGATGTACATGTTGCTGCTGAGACAAGTGCAGGAATCGGACCCAAATCAAATATTTCAGTATTCACTCCTCCAGAAGGTAAAAACATCTTCTTCAGTATGTTCATAAGATATCTTACTCTGCTTGTGGATTTTACTGCATTGGTTAAACATTATATTAGAAGCTATTTGGTTTGTATTTACTTATTTCATGCTAGTTCCTTATCAGATTACTACCTGTGCATTCTGAGCATGTGTGCCTCAGAGCATTAAACACACAGCATGCTTCACAGAGGAACTGGAGATCAAGCAAGATTAGAAAGTACTACCTGTAGTACCAGTGTGTTTGAGACACACGTGAAGACTGGCAAAACCTATAGAGGGCCAAGGAAACAAACACATTTAACCTTGTTTGACTTACATTATTCAATGTAGAAGAGATTTTTCTCACAGAATAATATCTAGGGGAATCCATATATCCCCAATGCCTCTAACAAAATATGTTTGTAAACAAAAGGGTATTTTAAGCAAGTGAGGATTCGTAGAGGGTGCATACTACAAGTTTACTAGCACATCCTGAGATAATTAAAAAATAGCTCTCCTAAAGGAAGTTTTTGTTTGCGTGTATTAAACATCACAGTTTTAGATGTTTAAAAAATGTTCCCCCATTGTCTCACAACATTATTTGCCATTGACCTTGCTAAAATGTCCTCATTTTTACTTCGGGATTGCAATTACTTGAGAAGATCACAATTTTATCACAAGCACATTAACACCTGGAAAAGTTTCCAGATGTGTGATAACTAACATACAGTAACTTGTAAATTAAATACACACATGTGTGCAAGTGCACCCATGGAAATACAACTAAAGAGTGGGCGTATGTTCATCAGATAAATCACTCAAGTATTTGACCATTAGAGGGCAGCAACTATTAGGGAATTTTGTACTTCCCCTCGAACAGTTAACCATTAGTAATATTTTGCTGTTAAAAGAACGTAAAAATTATGTTTTATATCAAATGAAAATGCTGATGTGTATATGATTTCAATACACAGATTAAGAAAGAGATATATACTTACAAGCAAAATGTTCTCAGTTTTTCGTGTATGAAAAATTTTCCATTGTGTTTCTGTCAGAAGAGTCTTAGCTTTGTACGTCTTTTCCATTACACCTTGTATCTCCCCTTCACCTAATAACTGCTTTTAAGCATTTCTTAGAAAACTAGACAGCTTTATGAATGGCTACCAAAAACGCCAGAGTGACCTGGCCCTCATAAGACTAGAGTCTTTGGGTTTGATTTTAATAGCATTTTCTCAAACTACTTAATTGACCAACTAATTTTTATTCTTATGTTATACAGTTAAATAAGTTCAGAATTTTTGTCTTCCTTCAAATCAAGCCAGTTTTGGCACCCCTAAATTGAATCTGCAATTTAAGATCATTGTTTTACTGTCATTATTCTTGGCCTATAGCATTTGATCAAAATAGGGAAATAGGTAATATATTGCCACATACACTCTCATGGTGTTGATTTTGGGCGTCATTTAAAGAGTTTATCCCAGGAGTGCCTGGTTGCCTCAGTGGGTTAAAGCCTCTGCCTTTGGCTCAGGTCAGATCTCAGGGTTCTGGGATTGAGCCCAACATCAGGCTGTCTGCTCAGCAAGTAGCCTGCTTCCCCCCCCTCTCTGCCTGCCTCTCTGCCTACTTGTGATCTCTCTCTGTCAAATAAATAAATAAAATCTTTAAAAAAAAAAGATAAAGAGTTCATCCCCCTTTCTTTATTTTCGCATCTTTCCTTATTCACAAAATAATAAATAACGTTTTAAGGATGTTGTTCAATATATTTCACATGGCTTATTTTTCACACAAAATTATTTTGAACAAATGACTCTGTTTGTCCTATGTAATAAACAATTTATCCTGGGTTTTAGCTTACTATCCTCCTGACCATATCCAGGTGGCTCTCAGGGGGTTCTACTGGCAGCAGGTGGGCTTCAAAGGGCAGAAAATGGCATGGTTCTTATTTCTGCATGCCAGCCTTCCTCCATGGAGTTCTCTTGGGACAGTTCAGACTTAGGAAGGGCTTCAGTGATATGCTGTGGCAAATGCAGTAAATGCAGCTTTCAACTTCTGACAACTCTAATTAGTCCTAGTCCTGCTAATTAAAACTTTGCAATAAGAGAATCTTTAAATTATATGAGAACAATCTAATAACTCACTAGAACTATATACTTTCAGTTAAAATTGAGATCTTAATTTTAGACTATTCTTTTTCATTTATTAATACAGCAGGGTTCTTCGTATTCTAATTAAGGTTACCCAATTTATTTCCTTCTCCATATTTAAAAGTAGACTATAGTCTATTTAAAAATACACTAGGAACACTTTTTAAATTAATGTTTTTTAAAATAACCGGTGTTCTAACAAATCTCCAAATAGTCATGGAGAAAAATGTTGAATTGACCTCTTATAGACAATTGTATATGCTATTGTAGTAATAATGGGGCTGATTTCATTAACACTGAGAATGTTATAGTCTATAGCCTACTTTGATCATCAGTGAAAATCAACATCATGTTGTCATGGCAGTACTCCTATACATTTCATAAGATTCCTATATATATATGTTAATATTTTACTGAACAGATTGCTACATAGGTATGAGGAAGAGATGGTTTTGGAAAACAATGATAATTTAATAATTTCTGATGTTACAAAGTGTCATGAAGTTGCTTATCCGAAAATGAGACAGTGCTATTGTATATAACATAGGCACCAGCATTTTCTTATTTTTTGCTTGGGGGGGGTTAAACAAATCTTAAGTAAAACTTTGTTGCTTCAATATCCCCTAATAACTTTTCTGTTAGTAGTATCAAATATCTCATAAGAAGGTTACCATCATTTCTCAAGAGCAAACAGATTATTGAAATCCATATTTATTCTTCCATAAATGGACTATGAAAGTGAAGATTTTTGTCCTTCAACTTGCTGCTTTCTGCAAATAGTAAAATCTTTTGTAGGGAAATCACTAAGAGACTCAACTTTTCAGGGTTCTCAATACTTTTCAATAGATTTTTTTTCCAAAATTAATTTAATTTAATTAAAATTTAATAAATTAATTTTCTAGACAATGGAAAATTTTATTATTTTTTTTAGAAGATTTGTTTATTTTAGAGAAAGAGAGAGCCAGGGGAGGGGCAGAGGGAGAGAACCTTAAGCAGACTCCCCTGAGCCCAGAGCTCGACACAGGGCTTCATCTCACAACCCTGAGATCATTGACCTGAGTTCATGACCTGAGCCAAAGCCAAGAGTCAGATACTCAACCAACTGAGCCACCAAGGCACCCTACATAATGGCAAATTTATTTTAATGGATTTTCTATGCCCCAGTGCCAGTGTCTTCATTTTATTTTTTCTAACACTTTTTCTTTGAAAGCTTAAACTCATTTGGAACATTATGTATCCTTTATAGGTCTATTCTGTTTCTCATTTATTAATAAAATTTATAGATGTATTAACTTGAGAATGATTCTTAGATAATCCCTGTGGACAACACCTCAGAATTGATGCTGAACCGTGAATAATTGCCTTGTGTTTTTGATTTTCTTTAGTTAATTTGGTATCAATATTAAAGGAATCTGATTTAATCCATACTTCTCTGGTTTCCTCATAAGAATTTGTGCTGTAACAGATCAAGTATCTTTCTAAGGACAAAGACAAGGACAAATGGAGTCATTTCCTTTGCCCCCCGCCAAGCTTTTTCTTCTTTCATTGAGAGAGAGAGAGATAGCTTTACAGTTGTTCTTATACAGGTTTGGGATACATTTTTAGGGTAATAGAGAACCACTTAATCTTCATTTGAACTTGTAATTTAAGGCATTAGTGTTGTAGAACAAAACTTACTAAGTTATATTGAAAAATATCTTATAATTTAGGAGATTTATTCTTCTCTTTGATTAAGAGACGGTAAACACACACACACACATACAAACACACACTTTTTTTCCTTTTGCTGTACTGGGTAGTTTTTGGTATTCTATAAGATTAATGTGTTCTATCAAATGGAAGTGACACTTATTTTTTTTTGGTGGGCAGGGTTTCCTTACCTTTTAATCTGATCAACATTGTCATTAAATTTGCTTCTTCAGTTGAAGTCCTACACAAGTTCAAATTAAATGGAAAAATGCCAGATCTCTTCCATGAATTATGTTATACAATACTGGCCAAGGCTTTGTCTACATAGCAACTCTAAAATAAAATGTAGAAGAAAGGGGGAATGAGAACCTTACTATTTAATTGCTATGTTATTTTCATAGTACACAGTTGATTGGAAAGTTCTGCCTTTGAAAAAATTTGTCTTGGTAAATATGATGATAGAAAAACATAAGGACCATATATGTTAGGGACAATATATATTTTATTTATACAAGAGGTGACCTGTGCTAAGGCTTTTATCTATCTTCTTTCTCACTCGGCCCTCAAATGCCTAGAACAATGACCAAAAGATGAGGGCTTAGTCTGCTGGATGATGGAGTAAATCAGTGATTATGGGGTCCTACTTTAGAACTCTTCCTCCAGCCTTGGAATGTCAAACTGTTTTTCCTCCAGATCAGAAGTTCTGTGGGGAAAGATCAATCTAAAGAGTTATCCTTTTATGTAAAGAAATATGGAAATGTTTTTAGAAAAGGAGATTTAAAGAATTAGCAAATTATGGTTGTACTTTCATGTTTATATCCCAATTTTGAGCACAGGTGTTACTACATGTTGGACACAAAAATATTGGCTGCAGTAGTAATAAAAATCTTAGGCAAGAATGACTCATTCATTCATCTAGCCATTAGCTATTTAAAAACATTTAGAAATACTTATATTGTTATAATATCTAGGGGGCTTTTTAAATGGCTAATTCACAGAGACAAAAAAAAAAAAACTTAATCTGTGGAATGAAAACTCCATACAGATTCCTATATGGTTGAGGTAAGCATAATTATATTCACTAATTTTAAATAATGTTTATAAGAGTTGTGACACTAATTTTCAATTCCTTTCAGTTATCTTAAAAGGGAAAAGGGTCATTCTCTGTATTATATCCCTAAAGTGCCTCTGTCCTAATTGATATTTGCTAAAACTATACTAATGTGAAATAGCTTAGGGAAATGAATTTGATGTTTTACTACATCCTGATCATAAGGAGTTATATTTTCTTTCTTGAGCATTTCATTCAAGGTTTCTATGGTAACCTAGTCATAAGAACAATATAATTTTACCCATTTTATAGATTAGCAAACTTAGGGGATGGGTTAATTGGCTATTCATAATCACACTAGCTATAAACAAAAAGTAGACAAAAGCCTAGGGCATATTGTTTCCTTGATCCATGATTATTCCTGTGGTACTGGGAGGTTTACTGGATGTCACTCTTGGTCACTTTCTAACTAGAATTTACCTAAGTACTTGGTGCTTTATTGTAAACCAGTTATTAGTTTGTATCTGTTTATCTTTATTATTGAAAAGAGTAGGGTATTTGATATTAGAGACTCACATAATTCATTTGTAAAATCAGCAGACTGAAATCAATCCTTTCAAGCAATCTCATGTAGTAAGTTGAAAGACAACCTAGTTGGATTTACCAACTATGTTTCATTTCATACAAACTCTTCTGGATATTACTTTTTGATATATTGTTATAATTTTATAAAGCTTTCAAGGATTCTGCTGGGCATTAATCATCCCTAAACAGCTTTTTCTGGGAAGTTATTTTGATTAATCAATTTGTTTCAAACAAATATTATGATATTTTGATTTGAGGAAATTACTCCATGTTATCCTATTTCTTATTTACATATTTGAGAACAATCTATAGAAACTTAACTTTATCTGTATATTTAAAGAATCTTATACATACTTGCTAATAAATAGTAAATTGTTTTAGTCTGTTTTCTAATAGACTTTCTTACAAATCTTAAATGGTGAGCTAAGAATTTAAAATTTTTAAAATTTAAAAATATACTGTAAAATTCTTTCCTCCTTATTCATTTTTTTTTTTTTTAGTTCCAGGTGCAATATTTGATTTACAACTTGCAGAAGTAGAAGCTACACAAATAAGAATTACTTGGAAGAAACCACGACAACCAAATGGAATCATTAACCAATACCGAGTCAAAGTTCTAGTTTCAGAGACAGGAATAATTCTGGAAAATACTTTGCTCACAGGAAAAGATGAGGTATTCACTTTCATTTCACATCTTGGTGAGCCCTTTCTCCTTGGTTTTGGCCCTGATATCTTGGAAAACTTTCCATCATTCAAACATAAAATATATGGCAAGCATCATGGTACAAAGTGAAGTAAATTTGGGCTATGTTGATAATCTAGCTAGGTCATATTTCATTTTAGAACATACATTATTAGTTAAATCCCATTATTCTTTTTTAGCATATAAAAATGTTAATTGAGCAATTAAGCAGGACTAAAGGTGTTTCCATAAGTGAATGTTATTATGATAATTCAGTTAATGAATTGTTTAAAAACTCCTGTTGTGATTTAAACACTCCTACTAGGCTTGCTTACAATTTGGAATAGTTACCAGTAAAAGGCAGAGTAATTTAGTAGTAGTTGTTGACAAATGGCTTGTCCTGTTCAATCTTTGGAAGCTAATTTTTTCATAGCTACCTCATTTAAAAAACAAACAAACAAACAAACAACCCAAGCAGAGTATGTTTGATTAAAGAAAGCAAATGGGGGCACCTGGGTGGCTCAGTTGGTTAAGCATCAGACTATTGGTTTTGACTCAGGTCATGGTCTCAAAGTTGTGAGGGTGAGCCTGTGTCTCGCTTCCTGCAATGAGGGGAGTCTGCTTGAGGTTCTCTCTCTTCCTCTCCCTCAGCCCCTCTACCTGCTCACTTTCTCTCTCTCTCTCTCTCAGATAAATAAATAAATCTTAAAAAAAAAAAAAAGCAACTGACTAAATAATGGAGATTAAGTCATTCATAGATTAAAAAATAAGAGGACAGGGGCGCCTGGGTGGCTCAGTTGTTAAGGGTCTGCCTTCGGCTCAGGTCATGATCCCACCGTCCTGGGATCAAGCCCCGCATTGGGCTCCCTGCTCGGCAGGAAGCCTGCTTCTCCCGCTACCATTCCCTCTACTTGTGTTCCCTCTCTCTCTGTGTTTCTCTCTGTCAAATAAATAAAATCTTTAAAAACAAACAAACAAACAAAAAAATAAGAGGACAATGTGTCTGCCTCTATTCACAGTGGAAGTCTTAGTTTTTCCCCTTTGTTTTTGTTAGAAGTACAGGCCACACTGATTTCCCTTTCCTGTCTTCATTCACCTTACCAGCCAACTATTTACCTGTGAGCCTCCAGACTAGTCACATCCAAGGATGGGTACAAAAATAAATGTACTTAGGACGAGTGAATCCAATCACAGGCCTTTCAGGAGCTACCTGATGATGAAGTCAATTCATCAATTGACTTCTACTGTTTTGGTTCAGAATCATTGCTTTTTCTAGCTGTGCTATTATTTTTCCCCATACGTATTGTCCACTCTATTTCTAGTTTCTGCTTTCTTCTACGTCTTGTATGTCCTTGAAAGTTGATGTTACTATGTGCTTAAAGCACTCTGGCTGCCCCGGGTTTACAACTCCCAATTATTCACCGTCTCCAGTGCAGGATTCAAATTCAAACCTATGTTTACTCTTTTCTGTATGTAAAAAATGTGTTATGCTTTCTCTGATACTCTAGTTGACAGTTCAGGCAAAAGGCAAAAGCTTAAACCTTTGCTCTGGCTGAGATGGTCTTAAATTAGATAGCTGTTTTGGGACTAGGTGACAGATCTCCCACTTCTGTTAATGACATCTGTTGAATGGCCAGATATACCTGTTTTTCTCTTGAAGCCAAGATGTTCTAGAAAGACTTCTTTGTGATTCTGCCTCTGTCTATATGGCTTGAAATCCCTGTGATACACTGGAGAGAACATGAGCTTTGGGGTCATATGAATCTGGGCTTATATCTTGGTCACTTAATGGGCTCTATAGTAGAGAGATTGAGAGCATGGACCTAGGAAGCAGAATGCTTGAGTTTAAATTCTGGTTTTGCCATTATGGTTGGTTTAACCTTAGGAAGTTGGTCTGACCTCTCTGATCTTCAGTTTCTTCTTCTCAAAGATATAAATTATAAGAGTCCCTATAACAAAAGGTATTAATGAGAATTTATTTTTTTTATTTTTTTATTTTTTTTATTAATGAGAATTTAATGGGTTAATGCACACAAAAGAATTTAGAACAGTATGTGGTATGTAGTAAGTGCTATGCTAAATAATTGTGATCTGTTGTGATTATTTAATCATGGCATTAGAACTTCCATCCTGATTGATATACATTATTAGTTTCTTTAGCCTCTCTCAGTAAAAAGACATATTATTTCTCCTTATTTCTATGATGGTATCTTTCTTTATTAGATCCTATTATTAGGATATATTAGATTGCCTATTATTGATATTTCTGTTTTCCCATGTGACTGATGTTTGGGTTCATCTTTCAGGAAGTTGATGTGGGGAGAGAGATATGGCAGAGACTCTAAATCTAAATGGACTTGGGTCCTAGCCTTGGCTCTTCCATATACTAGCCCTATAACCTTGGACAAGTCAACTTTTGAAGACTTGGTACCCTCAATTTTAAAGCAGGGGTTATATACCCACATTATAGGGTGAGGAGTAGGGGAGATAATAGCTAAAACCTCAGGTTTGGTGTATTCATTTATTACCCTTCATCTTGACCTTGATAACAGATGAGGACCCTTACTTTTCATTCACTCTCCTACTTCTCAAAGTATGGCCTCCACACTCTTTCACAAGAATTATCTAAGTCCTCGAAATTTGTTAGAAATCATCGGTGACCTCCTAAGTATCAAATAAGATGGTTATATATTTTTAAGTGTCCCCATCTTAATTGTCTCCTCCAAAATCCATTTTTCTGCTCTCCCTCTCTCCAGCTTTTGATTATTTTCTGCCTTATGATTCCTCCACTTTCATATGCTGTGAGTTTGCAAAACTTTGGTCCTGTGTAGTAAAAAAAAAAATGAAACCGCTAGTTCCCCTATAATTTTCTAACTCCTTCATTATAAAGGTATTTCTGACAGTTCTGTTTTCAGCCTTCTTCTTACACTTTCTTTTGATGATCACACAGTTTCAATCACAGCTTCCTACCTGAATGATCCCTTTGCCTTGCTCTCTACTCTGGTCTTTGCTACTCTATTCCTAATGGCAACCATCTGTAGAGAGGTTCTGTCAGGGTTTATAACATCTAAACTCATATTTCCTCATAAAACAAAACAAAAATCCTTTTTGGGATAATAACCTGGTTAATAACCAGAAGGAGGAGACAAAGCTGGGATACAGCTTGGAACAGATACTTGATAGAGATCTGGGGATGATGATGGAGACCTGTGAAAGTTTCCACGGGACACACAAGATGAAAGTATATCCAGGCAATTAATAGTTTCAGTTATGAAGAACGAAGTCAGGAGAGAGACTAATTTGAAGCCTAGATACCAAATAACTGGGTTTGGAATTTCTTTACTCCTTGGGCTGGGAACACCACAGCTCTCTGACCCGAAAGTCATTGTCTAAGCACTGAGAAGGTCTTTATGGTGCTTTTACATGCCTGATATTTCTCTTTTTAGATTATGGCATTGTTATTCTTTCTGTCATAAAAGTTCAAAAACATGGGGCTACCTACGACTTGGGTTATACTTAACATTCAATAGTCATTCAATATTAAACCAGTTATTTTTGTCTCCAAAGGGTGATTCGTACATCTATATTTCATTCCTCTGTCCCCACCGCAGTTTAGGATTGCATAGTCTCTTGCCTGGGTTATTATCTTACTGCATTTGTTTTCCATTGTTGTATAACAATTTGCCACAAACTCAAGACAACTCATGTTAATTTATTATCTCACAGTTTCTGTGGGTCAGGAATTCACACAGCTTAGATGAATTCTCTACTTAGGGTCTTGTAATGCTGTAGTCAAGGACTGTGCTGTGTTCTTGTCTGGTGGTCAACTGTGAAGAAGCCATTCCAGACTCACTTAGAGTTTCAGCAGATTTAATTTTCTTTTGACCAGAAAACTGAGGGCCTCAGCTTTTTGACCAGAGACTAGCCTTCGTCCTAGCTCACATAGGCCTCCCACAGGAGGATGGTCACGAGGATTTTCCCAACGTGGTCATTTAGTTCATCATGCCAGCAAGGGGAATCTACTTGGTATAATGTAATCATAGGAATGACATCCTCTCACCTTTGCCTTATTTCATTGGTTAGATGCAAATCATAGTTCCCACACAACCGTAGGGATTATACAAATGCATGAATAGCAGATGGTAAGGATAATAGGGGGGTCACATGAGAGACAGTCCACCACACTGTCCCAGCCCACTGGGACACATCTATTAGAATAATTCTATTATTCTAATAATATTTCACACATCTATTAGAATAATCCTTCCAGGTTTAAGTATATTATTTTTACTTCTCTCTAAAGAGAAGTAACTAAAAATTGAGGACAGGTGGGGAAGGTATGTATCTATTTAAGAAATCTAACTCCTTAGTATCATGGCAGAAAGTCAATCACCCTTATTGAAAATTTTTTCCCAGTGTACTTTTATAGTTTATTTCTTCATAAATTGGGGTTATTTGAGCATGTTGAAACATGTATAAGTTTTCACTTTTAATATTTAAACAAATACTTGAAAATATATTAGAAAATTTAATCTCAGCATTTGAAGACTTTTATTTCAACTTCCAAATTTATATATGAATTTCATGTATAACATGCCTAATAAATGATTGGGAATCCAGCCTCTGCTAAATATTTGATCAGCTCTGATAATAGGGTATCTACTACCACAAAAGCAACTCGTATTCTATGAACTTTAAAATATTCTTCTTTGCGACCTCTCAAACATGTATTTATTAAGTAACTACAAGGTTCCAGGCATTCTGTTAGCTCCAGAAAATACACATATTAATAAGAAACTACTCTGTTCTTTAACTGTTTGGGACTGAACAATTTGTCTTCTAATGTTTACCAGTTTGTCCCCTCTCTCTTCTCTAGACTTACATGGTATGAGCTTGGAATTTGGAACCAGAGAAATGTGTTTCAGTCCTACCTCTGCTATGATTAGATTTGTGAACTTGAACAGACTGTGAGACCAAGTTCTTGATACCTAACTTTTTGGACTATAATGAAGTTATATCACATGGATGAAATTGCTTAGCACCATATTTGACACATAGTAGTTTTACATGTTATTCTTTGTAGTAGTAACAACAATATACACTGATTTAATTTTTTATCATTTGAAGCTGATGGTCATGATTTCTCTAAGGCTCACCATCCTTAGTTTCTCATCAGCTATGGTTTCTGGATCTGTCATATTATTGATTACTCTCCTATGTATTACTCTCCTTTGTCAATGAGCCTCTTACTCACTTGAACACAATATTCTGTATGTAATTTGATTAGATCCAAATTGAGAAGAAACATTTTCTACCTTGATGTTCATTTCTTCCTTCTTTCAATGCAAAGAATAAAATTAATTTCTTTGTGAGACTCATTCCACTAAGACTAACATCTGTTAAACCCCTAAGTCGTCTCTCCATGGACTGTGTTTAAGTTGAATTTTACACTCAGATCTCATCCTGTACTTGTTCTCCGGGTAGAATCCTGGGACATTTTCTCCCCCCAAACACCATCTTGCTGTCTAGTGTTACAAATTTCCAAGATTCATACAGACACAACTTTTCATCCAGTATATTTCACAAGTATCTCAATATTTGTCATTGGTGAACATGAGAAGAAAGACAGCTAAATGCTTTACCAATTGCTATGGAATGAAGCTGACAAGGACTCAAGAGCAGTTTAGGAATGCCTGAGATAAAATTTACTTTACTGACCTTTAGGAACAGAAAAAGAATTAAGCCTTAGGGATTTCTTACCCAAATAATATGCAGAAGAATACAATATCCATTAGGTTTTCAAACATACTCTAACTGCAGACTTTTCTTTTTACCACTGCTTAATAACAGCATAAATCATGTTATAGTTCATAATAAAATATAGAAGCCTTTCTTAAGAATAAGCCAACTGTTTCATTAATTCAATCCAGTAGACTTCCATTGAGTCTAAATTGATAGATGTAATGGAGATTTTTTTTTTTTAGAAATAAAATCACATTAGCTATAATGAAGGTAATTACACGTAGAATGAGGTTGGTTTATACAGATGGATTAGGAATTTAACTCTGAAGAACTTGTAATTCTTTCACATAAATTCCAAAGATTCCTGGGTAACATATGAGAGACCTTTCATGTTAATTAACTGTGACATTCCCTAAGTCAGTTGTGTTCAACCAAGGGAGATTTTGCTCTCCAGTTGGCAATCTCTGGAGACATTTTTCTCTGTCACAACTGAGGAGATGCTTCTCATGGGTAGGGACCAGGGATGTTGCTAAACTTCCCACAACAAAACATTATCTAGCACAGAATGTCAATAGTACTGAGGTTGAGAGCCCAGGACTAACTCAATGAGTCGCAGTTGTTTCTTTTCCTTTCCATTTCTCTCAAATCCATTTCTGCCCCTTCTAATTACTTTTTTTTTTTTTTTTTTTTTAGATTTTATTTACTTTACAGATAGAAAGAGAGCAAACACAAGCAGGGGGAGTGGCAGCCAGAGGGAGAGGCAGACTCCTCACAGAGCAGGAAGCCCGATGTGGGGCTTGATCCTAGTACCCTGGGATCATGACCTCAGCCAAAGGCAGATGCTTAACCAACTGAGGCAGCCAGGGGCCCCCCAACTACTTTCTTCAGTTCTAGTTCTTTCCCACCATTTTTGCTCTTAAAATAATTTTTTTTTATCCTTTGAAAAACCTAATATCTAATGCCTTTTTAGGAGAGGCAAAGTGTGAAAAATATTCATGGCACAGCCCTCTAAGTGATAACAAATACCATTCTGGGTTGTTGTGAAACCAATGTTCAAATCATTGCTCCAGTTAGGGAGAGTCTTTCCAGAATACCAGAATTTGGGAGAAATTCAGAAAGTCAAAATTATTTAAGTCAACTCTTATATTGAAATGGCAGTTTGTCAACAGAGATGCTTAATTTAGTTAACTGATGGGATGCTGTGGCTTAACTCTCAATAATTTATCTGGCATGGAGTGTGAAATATTGGGATATTTAATGCAAAGTTGTAGTTCACAAGGAAATTGTTTGTACTACTTCATCGTACCTTCTGTGGTGCTTTGTACACAGTAGATTCTCAAAGAGTGGCTGATTGATAGTGGAAACAGCTGTGTGTTTCAAGCATAAACTATTGACTGGAATACCAGAGCATCTCTGAATTATGTGTTTGTGATTCATGCCCTCCCTGATTTCCCTGTGGAGGTAGAGCTGAAGTGAGCCGTTGGAAGATAGAAGACCTTTAACTTGTCCCATATAGAATTCCCTATCCAGAGTTCTTTATTGGAACAATTTTAGAATAGATCTTATAGGTGTCCCCCTGCTTTCCATCACAGTACTCTACTGGCTAAACATGTAACAAGATTTAGGTAATTTTATTTTATAAACATCATTTGGAGAACTAGAGATTTTCTTGGATCATTTCTCCATTCTTTTATATCACAGAAAAGTTAATATTCCAATGGCTTATCTTTGTAGACAGTTGAACAAACTGCCTTAAAATTTCTTGCCTTCCTGAAAGTTTTCCTGAGCACGTCTTACTTTTTTTTAAATACTAAGTATTGATATTATTTAGGAATAAAAACCCTATTTTTGGCTCTAGGACTAAAGACAACCCCAAAACATGTAAGATAATTAAAAGATAAGAGTACCAGAACTTGTTTACATAAATAAAACCTATATTACATACATATTATAAGTTTTGAGAATACAAGAGTATGGAGTTGGGAAGGAATAAATGATTCTTTTTTTAAAAAAAAAAAGCATTTTTGTTTTTCTTAAAAAGGTAAGTTTTGAAGTAGAACTTGAAAAGGAATGGACCAAAAGCAAGTAGTTCTTGCAATGTCTTTTTTTTTTAAATGATTTTTTCTTGGAAAATTGTGAACAGATATAAAAGTAGAGAAGAGAATATAATAACCCGCTATTTGGCTTTTGCCTGGATTCAGTAACCAACATCCTGCCATACTGACATCAGCTGTTTCCCATTGTTACTGTTGCCTTGGACATATTTTAGAATAAATTCCAGACTTCATTTTGCTTCTACATGCCGACTTAAGAACAAATCTCTAAAACTCATAGACATTTTAATTCATATAATGATTCCATTACCACAACTATCCGAATTACTAATATTATTTTGGCATCACCTAGTATCTATAACATTTTCAAATTTTCCTAATTATCTTCAAAGCCTGTGTTGATGAGTATGTACTAATTAGAATCCAAAGTCCATACATTTCATTTGGTTGTTAGGTCTCTTAAGGCAACATTTACTTTAACAGTGTTATTTCCGAGGTTGAAAAACTACAAAAAATACCTAATAGTATTTGGCCCAAATATCCTTTCCTCAATCAGTTATGTTGTGTGGGGAGGGAGAAGGCGAGAGTCGTCTTGTTATCCCATCAGAAACTCTTTCTGTATTTCTCTATAATGTGCCCCTGATGTTTTCACTTCAGTATCTATTACTTTGGTGAACTTGACATGTGTGAAGTACATCATGGGATCTAGGAGCAACCACAGTTACTTAAAATATTCTTTAGGTCCAGAGCCTTGGATAGGCTATTTGAAAGCTATTGCAATTCTGTTTTGTTCATGTCTGTAACTTCCCTTTATTGAAAATAAACTACTATTATTGACATATCAAGCGGGAATGCAAGCCTCTCACACCTCATAGGCAAAGGAGAACACAAAGATAGAGAAGCCAAACATATTTTAATAAGGCAGTGTGCCCAGAACCCTTACTTTGGGGGGTGAATAGTTTTAAAATAGTTATGAAACTTCTGTATGAAGATGATTAATTTTACAATAAAGTAATGAACTCAAACCAGAAACAAATATCCCCTTCATCCCATAATACGGTATTGATCTCTTAAAATAATGGAGTGATCAGAATGTGTTAAAATGATGCAGAAATTTAATAGCTCTAGAGTGAAATGTGGGAGTGTAAAAGAAGACAGTAGTTGTGGAAATAATATTATCTTTTTAAAAAGTGTGTTTCCAAAGTTACTAGTTTTTTTAAGTTGAGTGAAGTCATTAAGTGTAACCGTTACAGTCATTGTAAATGTCTGTTTTTAATTCCAGTATATAGATGACCCCATGACTCCAGAAACTGTGAACATAGTAGAATCAATGGCAGAATCATTTGAGGGTTCAGCAGAGATATCTTCAGACCTGTACTCGCTTGCTTCAGCTATATATAACAGTCATGCACATAATAACTTTCCTGTGAGGAACAGAGCTGAAGACCAGCATTCGGCAGTTGGTAGGTACAATTTTTATGTTCTTTGAAGCGTATTTCAAACCACCAGTACTAGCTAGCACAGATATGAACCTTAGCTTAGAGTTCAACCAAATTATTAATGGTTCATGAGCTGGAGTCCGATTTTTTTCTTTCTTCAACTGTTGGATAACCTCATGCAGCAAATGGATATGCCACACAGGCAGGAGTTGGCCCCTCCTAACCCATTTGACCTTCCTCCTAGAGAAAGTAGCACCCTAGAGTCTCTGGCCAAGCTGCATAGACAATCAGTTATTACAGTTGCCAAAGCAGGTGTGATGGGGAGGGATTAACATATCTTCAAATCATTTACAGGCCTCACACTCTCTGCAGCTTTTGACTAATAGGTTTTCAAATGTCACTAAAGGTAAATAGGTCAGAAAGTTACAACTCTAGTGCATGGGGTGATAAACAGGTGTAGGTGACCCCAGCGATGTGGTGATGTCATTAGTGTATACACTTGCTTTTCAGGGTCAGTGGATCTTATTGTTTCTAAGAGAAGAATGCCACATATAGCAAATTAAAAATACTTGGTTACACGACACAGATCTAAATGATCTCTCTGGTCATTCCAAAAGTGAGAATATTTTTTTTCATTGCCTTTTTTCTGATTTGGTAATTGTCTCATTCCAATTAAAAGTGTTACGTTATTTTATTGATGGTAGAATTAGTAAGAAAAAATCACATTACATTAAATATATGTTTATTTCATTTACTGATAGATTTTTTCCTGTGCAAAGACTAGAGCAACAGTTAAAAATTAAGAGGCCCACAATTTCTGATACAGATATTTCCTTGAGTATTCGTTTGGCCTAATTGTTATTTAACATTGTTGGAAGCACAGGTTCTTAATTTTAAAAAATTAACATTTTTGAAATTCTTATTCAGACATATTTATGTGTCAGTTACCCTAGCATACTTATTTTAAACCTCCAAGGGGTTTAATTAAGGTATGGTCATTTTTGAAATAATTCTCATTTCGATAACATTCACATTACAACATAGCATTGACTTATAACATTTTAATTTGATGTTATTACCTCATCTTTCATTTCAGAAAAAAATTCTTAGCCAGTCCCTTTCAGACAGTTGTATTTTCTCAAAACACTAGTCTCATGTTCCAGGATGTATGTATTATTAATTATACGTGTCCACTATTTACATATATTTTTATTATTTTGCATAAAGGAGTTCATAGAGAAATTAATGACTAATGTGAAATCAAGTTTAAGATTTCACTCTGTGAGGAAAAATAATTTTGATGATTTTTTTTTAACTGGTTTCAAATAGGAACTACAGAGAATCTGTATATCACTGACATTGCAGCTGAACAGCTGTCTTATGTTATCAGGAGACTTGTACCTTTCACTGAGCACATGATTAGTGTATCTGCTTTCACCATCATGGGAGAAGGACCACCAACGGTTCTCAATGTGAGGACACGTGAGCAAGGTAAGAATGTATTTCCTTTGAAATAATTACCTGCAAATATTGTTCTTACACATTATAATACGTTTTCTTTTTGTTCACATTAATTGTTCATTCTTCTTTACAAGTGCCAAGCTCCATTCAAATTATAAACTATAAAAATATTAGTTCTTCATCTATTTTGTTGTATTGGGATCCTCCAGAATATCCCAATGGAAAAATAACTCATTATACCATTTATGCAATGGAACTGGATACAAACAGAGCATTCCAGATGACTACTACAGATAACAGCTTTCTCATAACAGGTAGAACAATCTTTTCTTAAAACATTGCTTTTCTGATGAAAACATGCATTTCTTTCTGCCTTAAACACTGCAGGACACGAGCAGCATCATTTCAGATTTTCTCTATGCTGTGCTTCCATGGATATCTTGAAAAATGTGCAGAAGTAATTTGATTAAATGTATTTTTCTTTATCTACATTTATCTACAAAAAAAGAGACCGTCGGATCACGAGTATTGTAGGGACATACTTAACCTAGAGATTTTTATATCTGGTACATTGAAATAAAGTGTTAAAAGCTTGAATGAATGAATGTGAAAATTAGCTGAAGTAATTGAGTTGAATGCTGTTTGTGCCAAGTCAACATAGTTGTTGCAGCGTGCCAAAAATTATTTTTCAGTTTCAGATAATTGCCTTAATATTCAGGAAAGAACTAAATATCATCCACATGGGAAGACGCTCAAGCCCAAGGAATTTTGGGACATTAGGATGACAAGGAAACTGACTTGGAGAGCCAGTCTCCCAAATAAATTATTTTCACTAGTCCTGTGTCAAATGACCCTAATACATGGATGTTATTTTATGATCTTAAGCTGATTACCTGTTGTCATTATAGGGTTAAAGAAATACACAAAATACAAAATGAGAGTGGCTGCCTCAACCCATGTTGGGGAAAGTTCTTTGTCTGAAGAAAATGACATCTTTGTGATAACTCCAGAAGATGGTAAGAATATCAGGTGCAATTTTAATTAAAAAAGAGCAAGTAGTGTTGCATGCTTACTGCTGTCTACCTCATGTTCCCTGTAGTGGCTGAAGCAATTAGCATGAAAAAGTACATGTATTTAAAATTTTGTTCTCATCCCATAGAACCAGAATCATCACCTCAAGATGTTGAAGTTATTGATGTTACTGCAAGTGAAATAAATCTGAAGTGGTCCCCACCTGAGAAACCCAATGGGATTATTGTTGCTTATGAAGTGCTGTATAAAAATATGGACACCGTATTTCTGAAGAACACCTCAACCACAAACATAATTTTAAGGGACTTAAAGCCTTATACCCTCTACAATGTTTCTGTCAGGTCATATACCAGATTTGGTCATGGCAATCAGTTATCTTCTTTACTTTCTGTAAGGACTTCTGAGACTGGTAAGTTTTTGTTTGTTGTTCAATAATACATAGTAATGAAGTAAACATGACTGACAGTTGTCATATTGTTTATATTTTCAATAACCTAGAATCTCTCATTTTTTAAAAACATTCATTTGTTTCTGGTAAAGTGTGGGAAAAAGGCTTGCTGTGTTGAATATTGATATCTGATTCACATATATGGGAACTCTAAAATAAAATCAGTGAATTTTTCACATGAAAGACCTTGAGAAACCAAAGAATCTTTCAGTGTACCTGTAAAATCACTACATGCTTTCAAATTAGGTAGAAGCAGAGCACACTCGTAAGAATAGAGTCCTGTACTTGACGAGCTATGTGTACAGAAAGAGGTGCAGAGTGGGAGCATGGGAAGGGCCTGCCTGGTTGAGTCTTATAGAGGAGAGAGCATCTGACTCGATCTTGAAGAGTAGGATAGAATTGATGTTATTGATGTTATTGAAGTTGTTGGGTAGGCAGGGAGGGGAATATCCTATCTTAAGGAAATCATGGAAGCAAGGAATTACACTCTTGTGTTTCATTTTCAGTGCTAGAAGACTGAATTTCATAAGGTAGACATTTTGCCTGATGATCTTAGTTTAGTGTTGTATTACATTTATAATCATGTATTGGAGCATTGGTCTTAAGCCAACTGTGTAATTTATGCTAAAAATTAATAACTAAGTGTAAAGTTACTGTTTTATTCCTACTTTAAAAAAATTAAATATGTATTGACTAGCTACTAGCTGAGCCATATGGAATTACCATCCCTATGGGTCACAATGGCCAAATATCAGCAATTTCATATGGTTCAGCTAGATGCTCTACATGAGGCCCCGTCTCTAACCTTGAGGATCCTGATATCTAGCTAAGTAGTTTATCTTTGAACAGAAGTTTCTTCTTGAGACTGTTCACAGGAATTACTGAAATGACACAAAAGAGCCCATGGAGAATGGCAATCGTAATTGCAGGATTGAGAGAATAATGAAAGGAATGTTTTATAGCATCAAGAATTATCCCTTAAAGTGAAATCTAATGGATGTTGAACTATATATTGGCATGTTTCATTGCTTTTATAGAAATTGTTTTTAAAATCAGTATTTTTTTAAGAAAAATACTTCCTCTTTACCTGAACTAGCTTTATTTTACACTGGGTCAAGGAAAGAAATAAGCATATTTTAAACACCTGCAAGTGCCATGGGCTATGCCATTGGCTTTCATGAAAATTACCTTTTTAATTCTAAAAAAAGCATTAAGATATTATTATCTTCATTGCCTAATTAAAAAACAGGTTTGAGAAGTTCATCCCTTCAATAAATATTCAACAATTATTTGCAATATGCCAAGCCCTACTGGGAATATAGCACTGTAAAGGAAAGTGAATTTCTGCCCTCCTAAAGTTAAAGTTAATTGTTGGATGTTTAATTGCTTAAGGTCACCCAGCTGGTAAGTGATGAAGCAGGCCCTGGAACTCAAATGCATCAGATTGTAAAGCATATTTCCTTTCACAAAATAATCTGTTTTAGAAGACATCAATAAAGTTGGTAAATTGACTACATCTAGGATTTTTTTCTGTTCATTTTTGCAGTGATATTTTGTTGCTTGGGTTCTGCACAGCATGAGGAAGGAAAGGAGAACTTTCTAAGTTCCTGTTATATTAAACAATCACCATATTCATGAATGCTTTTCAAATACTTCACTACTTAAGTGGTCACAGATCAAGAATACTTTATCTTAATGATTATCTATAGAATAATCTTCTTGTTTGTTAATTATTACATGCATGCAATCTTTTACTTAGCATTGAATAAGTAAATTTAATTTTTATTTTACTTCTGTTAGATGAGCTTAATTCTAAGTCAAGGATAATAAACCTAAAGTGAATATAACAATTTAACATGTAATTAAAAATGATTTTAATGTTTTGCAAGGTTATCTTACAAAACACATAGAACCTTTATTTAAAGATGAGGAGACCCTAGAAATACTTGAGTGAAATGACTCAAAAATGAGAGTAGATGAGAAGTAATGTTGGAACTTGGAGGTGAGCCTCCTGACAGCCATTTCAAGCTCCTGAGCTTGTGAGAAGAGTAGAGAGAAAGAGAAAACAACTTATGCCTGGGCTCACTAGCTCACCCATATGTGTGGGTATAGGATCATTTTGACACTAGGCTCTTGAGAAATAAAACAGACTGAATAATAGGGCATAGTATTCAATGTCCATACTTCTAATTCTAACTCTCTTTCCTGAAGTAGGGTACTCTCAACATCTTTGCATCCTTCATCTGGGTGGAAATGGTGGTCAATGAAATCTACATTACTGACTTTTCTTGAGCCACCAGTTTTAGTTCTTTTTGCAAAAGAGGAAGCTAGAATGTTAAGTAGTCTCAAGGTGTCATTTGAAGGAAGATATACTCAAGAACAACTATCTATCTGTTCCCAAAGCTTCATATTCTTATTAAATACAATTAATTCATCCTCTACTGTTAATATATTTTAAAAAGAGAGCCTACTTTTCAATATTGTTTCATGAGAAACTGAAGGGTTAGTTAGTAGTGTGTTAATGCTGCTAGCTACAAATTAAGAATAAATTAGTTGTGCAGATGCTTTACCTTGTTTGGGGCATCAGTTTACTTATGCTTGAGAGTAAAATATTCTTGTGTTCAAGCAGAAATGATCAATACGAGGTTGATCTCATGGGTTTGGGGATGTGTGTGTGTGTGTGAAAGAGAGACTGTGTGTTTATGTGTGTTTTAAGTATAGAATGTACAGTTTGCAAACAAACAAGATTAATTCATGTTTTCTCATACTTAGGGTTCAATAATCACATAAAAAACTTTAAGTTCTCATACAAATTACCTTTTGATGATCTTTATTTTTCTCTTTCCTTTTTAAAATCTTGCTTTATGGTAAGTCTTTAACAAATGCCTTGAATATGTCTGATGTGGGGTAATAACTACTAGCGGATGGTAACTTAGATATTGACCAAATTTTTGTGTAGGATTCTATAAATTTATTTATGTTAATAAATAGAATTTAAAAATTTTTCTACCCGTCATTATAACTGCGTATGCCAAAAACAAGCTTCTGGCATACTCAGGATAACTCGTCACTTCCTATTTTAAGACCATCATGAACAAATTTCTCTTACTTTTATTTTTTAAATAGATTCAATTTATTCCAATTAAATATAATAATTTATTTTTTATTCATGAGTTATCTATTTTACACAATACTTCTCCAGTTGGACACACCGTGTTAGTTCAGAAAACTCTAAGTCCATCATTGCTCTCCAGAATCAGTAAGTCATCAAGTCTGTCTTCTCTATTTTCCCTGAATCCAGCACTGGTAATCCCCTAAGGATAAATGAATAAAAATGCAAAGGATATCAGCCTGGGGTCAGGGATGTATATTTATATTCTGACTACTACCAGTAGGCAGACAACTCCAGAGGGACAACTTAGCAAGTTCCAATGAGAATTTTTCAAAATCAGAAGTCATACTGATTTGAACAGTATGTGCAGATGAAGTTCAAGCATAGTATTACTAACTCCTTTTTTTCTTGCTGTTAAAGAGCTATTCAATTCAATCTTGTTTTGCTTAGCTGTGAATTTCTCTCTTGTTTTTAAATATATTTTATGTCATGTTGAATGTATTTATTCATGGCTTGAACAGGTTTTTGTGGATTCATATGCATTGTAGATACAGCAGTAAGACAAAATTCCTACTGTCCTGGAACTTAACACTTTAGATGTTTCACAGAAAATAAATCAGTAAACAAGTAATATATATGACTTTGGTAGTGGTAAATTCTAGTAAGAAAAAAAAAACATGGAAAGAAGAGAGAATTA
>CM053611.1:76957758-76975629 GCA_028646535.1 Procyon lotor
CTCTTGATGGCTGCATAGTATTCCATTGTATATATATACCACATCTTCTTTATCCATTCATCTGTTGATGGGCATCTAGGGTCTTTCCATAGTTTGGCTATTGTGGACATTGCTGCTATAAACATTCGGGTGCACGAAGACACAGTATTTTGATCCTAAAATGTTTCACTCTGCATTTAACACTTTTCCCTTCCTTTTGATTTATGTGGATAAAGTATCATCATTCAGTAGTGCACTCAAAGGGAAGTTGAATTTCAAGGCTGTAACAGTAGGCTGAGTCTTGTCTGCAATCAAATATATATATACATATACATACACATATACATATACATATACATATATTTACACATGTTTTTTTCTTTTGAACTGAGGAAATTGAAATAAAGAAATAGTTTAGGACCAAAGTAGGTTTCTAGATATCTGAAAAATTCGGTAATTCTTTTTTATATAAAGTTTTTATTTAAATCCCAGTCAGTTAACATACAGGGTAATATTAGTTTCAGGTGTACAAAATAGTGACTCAACACTTCCACACAACACCAGGTACTCATGACAAGTGCCCTCCTTATTCTCCATCACCTATTTCACCCAACACCACCCACCTCTCCTCTGGTGACCAACAGTTCTCTATAGTTAAGAGTCTATCTCTTGGTTTCCCTCTCTCTCCCTTTTTTATTTTCCTTTGCTCGGTTGTTTTGTTTCTTAAATTCTTAGTATCAACCATGACAGCAGGGTTGGGGGGAGGGAAGAGAAGCCAATCAGCAGTCACTTTTAACAGGTTGCTTTATATTTCCATGAAGCAATACCGATTTTTTTTTTTTTAAGATGATGTATTGTGACATGTGAAGACCAGTGGTCAGTATGTAAGCTTCTATTTTCCCAGAGTCCATTTGTAACATGTGATGGGGATTATGAAGACTGTGAAATACCACTGGTCTAATTAAACAACTTACCTACATGTCATAACCATGCCAAAGCTTACCTTTGCTTGTGTACTGGATAGTTTTCGTTTATGATCTATTTCATGGGTGGCTTTTCCTTCTCTCAACTGGACCACATGTTTAAAGGCACCTCTTCCTCACTTTTTCATCAGTGATTATTGAATGAGCAGGAGATACTGCTCTAGTTATTTTTTCTCTGTACCTTTAGCTGCACTTCCTCTCACTTTAGTGAATCTCTAACTTGAAGCTGGGGAGCACTCCCTGATAAATTAGTCATTTTTCCATTAATTTATGAATCTGAGACTTTTTTCCATAGCATTCCTATTAGACAGGCTAAGACAATAATATTTATCATGGATAAAAGCGCATGCTTTGAAGTCAGTGTCTGGATTGAATCCAAGCTTGTATAGCTGTATAACCTTGCAAAGGCCGGTGAGTCCTCTGAGCCTCTATGTTCCTAAGTGAAAAGAAGTACATATTAGCAGTAGCCACCTATAAGGTTGTGGTGGAAAATATTTTAAAAGATCCACATGAAGTTCTTATTAGAGTGTTGGAGACACATTGAGTGACCAAAAAAAGTATTACTGTTGCCTCATTCTTATACTACGGAAGAAGAAACAATGAATCAGGCAGTTTGGATAAAAAGGTCTGAAAATGTTAGTGAAGAAACTGAATCACCTCTAGTGAAGGGTGGACATGACTATAGGAAATGGTTATATCATTAATGATAATTTACATATTATATACAAGGGCTAAAACCTGTAAAGAAGAAAAACATTTTAACAATTTATACATGTATCTGTTTAGTCAAAACCAAGGCTAATCTTGTAGAAGGTAACCCAATAAATACTTTTATCAATAAAATAAAATTATTGCATAAAATCCCATGCCTTGATTGATTAAGTAAAAGAAAATTTTCAACTTTAAGGGTTAAATATTGCTGGTTAATTATTTTTTGATTTACAGAGTCAGTGAAATAGATATCCACAAAATCTGGACTTATAAATTAAACTTAAGCAAAGTAACAGCTGTCTCAATTTATTTTATGAAAATATTATATATTTTTGAAAATAAGGAAGCAAATAATTAATATTTAATTGCCAGAACCCTGGATCAGCTAGAAATTGTCTTTTCTTTAATTTTAAATGCCACATATCCTTTATTTTTGATGCCTTTATGTTGTAGAGGAAGAAAATTTGTAAAGATAAAATTAGGTCAGAGGAGAAAATGAAAGAGTACTTGAGTATTCTTTAAATGATGTTTTTGCATAATGACAGCAAGTTGTTTATACTTCTTTATACTCCACAAAGTCCTCATATTCCGCTACTTCTTTACAATTCACAAAATGACAATATGCGAATTTTCCCTCTAGCATCCTCTCTTTACTATAATATAAAAAAAGCTATGCCAATATTAGGGGGCATTACATAACTGGACATTCCCATGGGAAGTAGCCAGTCTCTCTAATCTGCACTCACTTTGATGTGCTGGGGTACTGCTTTTCAACCAGGTCCACAAGATATAGTGTGCCTCTGAGAAACTGGATTACTTCCAAGGAAATTCATGGACATTCTAGAAGAAGCTAGGACTGAATTAAAAACTGGGACTGATTTAAGTCTTCCCTATAGTGACTTTTTAAAAGATACTGAGGGATCAGTTCTTCACAATTCTTCCAAAGAAGCCTCCCAATTGTAAAAACAAAATCCCTAAATTGATTGCATGTTTCCTAGTACTGTTGTTGCAGGAATTCTCTACCTTTAGTGCCCTTGGTTCTTGGTCATGCCACTTTGAAGAATGAAAAGTAGACCAGACAAAAAGGAGTGAGCTCCAAAGTTTATTGAACAAGAGTATAAAGCTCCCAGAGAGGGAAAGGACCTGAGAGGGTTGCTCTCGGAGTTTCTAAGTTTAAGGGGTTTTATGAGCTCTTTTGCAGAACTATCCTCAGCAAGCAGGGTATGCTGAGTCGTGCCAGCGAGGACTTTGATCACGCATCTGTCTACCTATTAGGTTAATGTCCACCTGCTGATGGTCTTTTTTGGGTGACATCTGGGGGCTTATGTCTTAACGGCCCCTAGCTCATGATATTGACATATGCTTTATAGTTAATTGTTTTATTTTAGGATGTTTTGCAGAAGTCATTTCTTCAAAGGCTGTAAGGCAGAATGTCAGGGCGGTCCTGTCTAAGTTGCAAAACCGGATGTTAGTGCTGTTTTGTCTTAGCTCTGCTGACTCCATATTTTCTCACTGGGGACCCTGGCACTGACTGCCTAACTGTCCAGCTAACTCCTAACAGTCTTAGGCCCAGATGTGTCCTATCACGGAGGTACCTACATCTATGTGTTCCATAAAACGTTTCCATGAAAAAAGTATTACTAAGCCTACTCCTTTCCGGTTAAGAGGTAAAGAGAGCAAGCTTCAACCACTGCCTAAACTTCAGTCTATACAGTTACTTGCTTCTCAGGATTTGAGGATGATTGCTGCTTGGGCCTAGAAAAATATTCAGTGATTGGCTCAGTATTGTAAGGATTGACATGATAGCATAGAAAAGGAGCCAACTGCCATTCGACTCAGTCTATGTGAAGAACTTATTGAACACACATTGCAAGGTTGATATGTTAAATTTTTATTTGGTCTCAACTCCTGAACATGATTTTATGTAGCAGTCATGTAATGAAATCCTTTACTACATGTGTATAAATTTTAACTTTGGGCATGTGTTTATCTTTCAAGTTCCAGATGCTGTACAGAACATGCAGTGTGCAGCAACTAGCTGGCAGTCAGCTTTAGTGACGTGGGATCCACCCAAAAAAGCAAATGGAATAATTACGCATTATACGATAACAGCTGAAAGGAATTCTACGGAAGTCTCTCCCCAAGATCACATGTATACTTTTGTGAAACTTCTCGCCAATACCTCGTACGTCTTTAAAATAAGAGCTTCAACCTCAGCTGGTGAAGGTGATGAAAAAACGTGCAATGTCAGCACACTTCCTGAAGCAGGTAAGTACTTTCAAACACATAACTGATCAGAAGCAGGTAAATTACCTGAAAGGGGTACCTCACACCTGAAACAATAACTGTTTGTGGCCTGTGTTGTACATTTGTCAACACCACTTCTAATCTTTTTTTTTCCGAGTTTTTATTTAAATTCCAGTTAACAGACAATGTAATATTAGTTTCAGATGTAGAATTTAGTGATTCCTCATTTATATATGACACCCAGTGCTCATCACAATTGCCCTCCTTATTCTCCATCACTTATTTAGCCCATCCACCCACCTACCTCCCTTCCAGCAACCCTCAGTTTGTTCTCTCTAATTAAGAGTCTGTTTTTTGGTTTGCCTCTTTCTCTTTTTTTTTCCTCCTCTGTTTTGTTTCTTAAGTTTCACTTATGAGTGAATTCATATGGTATTTATCTTTATAGCACATTTATCCGAAGATACGAAAGAAATATTTAAAAATGTGACATATACTTCTTTATGACATATGTTACCTGAGTACTGGCTGGGTAGTGCATTGACCCCTCTCCACAACATCGGGAGATTAAAAGGAGGACAAAAGAGAGCAAATCTGCTCTATTGTGTTTCCACAAGTATCTACTTCTTATTATTCAAACTCTGAACTTATTGAATTGTACTTTCTCATAATTTAAAATATGGAATGAACATGTAAACATTTTGATATGTATATTTTACTTAATTGACTTTATGGAACTCTGGATGCTTCCCTGAATTCCATAGTTGGCAGTGTCAAACCTCGTTCATCTATTTGTTTTCCTATATACCAGCACTGATCTTGTATATTTTTTTTTTTAATAAAAACACCCAGTTCACTAAGCCCTAGTCCACAAAGAAGAAAACTCTTGCCTTCCCTAACACTAGTCTGACCTCCATCATAATCTCCTTCATCCTTCTACCTTCTCTGATATTGTACCTGCTCATATAAATAAAAGTTTGATTCCTTCCTGATAATTACTTCCCTGGGAATTCTCTCTAACAGGGACTGTGGGTAATGGCATAATTGCTTACTTCTAGCACATCCAGATCTGTTATCTTGGTAGCGTATTGTGATTCCTTCCTCCTTTTGAAATCAGCATCACCCAATTTTACTCCATTTCCCTATCCTCAAGGTGGTAAACCACAGAGCCTTGAGACATGGTGTACCTTCTCCCTCGTTTCAGCACCCTAATCAGCATCCTTTCCTTCTCATCCTTCCAAGGCAACACCTCCTCAGACTTCAGTGTTCTCACTATTCATCTGGAATGGATGCTTTTCAGCAACACCTGCCTTTTACTCCTCATATCTTACCATGCCATTGTGACTCATCTTCCAGAGGTTTCC
The DNA here is from genome assembly GCA_028646535.1 of Procyon lotor. Taxonomy (NCBI): domain Eukaryota; kingdom Metazoa; phylum Chordata; class Mammalia; order Carnivora; family Procyonidae; genus Procyon; species Procyon lotor. Next base: position 76,963,040 of record CM053611.1, read on the forward strand.
CATCTCTGAGAGGGTTCCATTGTTTCTTTTCACCAGATGCTGGCTGAAAACAGTGCTATAAAAAAAGAGAAATGTTTTACCTGCTTCAGCTATAAATTCACTTTTTCTAACTCTCCTAGCTGCTCCATAATCTTCTGCATATCCTTTGTTCACACTTTCAATTTTCCATAGCAGAATTCTGCTCTCATTTTGAACATAATCTATCCATGCTATCATCTATATTTAATGCAATTATTCATTTTACTACATCAGTTATACTGACTTGACCTCCTTCAAAACTTGCCCGTATATTTATTTATGCTCTTAAGATAGCCTCTTAGGGGTGTCATTGACTTCCTTGTTTCAGGAATTTAACTGTTTCAATATCATATCTCCTCTAGAACATTACTCCATCAATTTAATCTATCTTCTCCTGCATTTTATCCCCTCTCTCTCTCTCTCTCTTTCACACACACACACACACACACACACACACACACACACACACACAAATTATTAGAAAATTTCAGCTAAGGAACTGATTGGCATATCAACCCTAAATATTTTCACATGGAATTTATGCTGCATGAATTCTTCTCTTCCCTACTTTTCTATGCCTGTACTTTATAATCATTTGGACACCAAGCCTCATATTTATATGTGATTCTTATATCCATCTTTCCTACATAAAATCAGATTTTATCAATTCAGTCTCTGCCATGGTTCTGCATTCTGCTCCTTCTCCTCCAACATGACCGCCCCATTTTGCTTCAGGTTCTCATTGCTTCCTGTAATAATACCCTAAAGTAGCCCCATCCAGTCTGCCCATCAGTCTTTTCTTCCTACCCACTTACTTTGATTGAATTGTCTCTAATACACAATTTAGAGCATTTACGTGTTGGCAGTTAAAGTTTATTATCTGAGGGTAAAAGTCAGACATATGGATTTGGGTATTTGAAACATAGAGATAAGAATGAAAGCCACAAGATGTAGGAGATGGTCCAGGATACTCCAAAGGTTTTGCTTATTCTTGTTGTCTAGAAAAATGCATCCCAGGGGTGCCTGGGCAACTCAGTTGGTAAGCCTCTGCCTTCAGCTCAGGTCATGATTGCAGGGTCCTGGGATGGAGCCCCTCATTGGGCTCCCTGTTCAGTGGGAAGCCCACTTTTCCCTCTCCCCTTGCTTGTGTTCCCTCTCCTGCTGTCTCTCTCTCTCTTTCTGTCAAATAAATAAATAAAATCCTTAAGAAATATTCTTCCACCAGGCAAAATTACAGATATTTTCTTCCATGCAAATGTAGAAGTATTTTTAATTAAGGAGAGTCATTCACATGAAACATAAATATTAATTGGTACTTCAAAAATAGTTAAGAAATTTTTTCATCTTTAAAATTAAGTTTCAGATCTAGGATGTAATTATATTCCTGATTACAATATTTGCGAGGTAAATACTTTGCTTTTATCTGGGTTCACATGAATTGTTTGTTGATTAGATATTAGTAAGAACTGGAGATTCATTGTTCAGAATGGAAACAGTTTTATAGCTGTTGCAAACTTCTAATTTATAGTGGTCTAAGATTAGTCATGGTGTATAGTCAGCTCTGAGTCACTGACTCTGTACTTATTTTTGACATAAAGTAAAATCAAATTTGGCTCACTGTCTCACTGCCTGGTGTCTGACCTTAACATTCCTTCCAGGGATTATTGGGTATTTTTCTCAATATAAACTTGGTCGTATCTGGGCACAATTAAACATGCATCATGACGACTAAATTTATGAGAAGATTAGTGTTTGGTGTCTAAGCTGGTTCCATTGTCACAGTCAAACATGTTGGAATAGGCCAAATATAGAGGAAGGCCCCAAACATTGGTACTTTTAACAGTATTTTATGTCAAAATATATCATATGTACCAATAAAAATATTATAGCAAGTTCACCTACACACAGGACTGAACTTTTAGAATCTCACATTTGCTTGAAATGCATGCACTTATTCATATTATTTTCAAATCTTAGTAAATGTAATTTAATATTGAGTTTTTAAAACTTTTTTTTCTAGAAGATAATTTTACAGTTTAGATTTATTTAAAGCTCTTCCAAGTTCAGTAATTTAGTATCAAGAGAGAAAAATTATCTACATCCCTTGTATACCCAAAACTTAATTGAGGGAAAGTAAAATACACATTTGTGGTTTTTAGGAGTGTTATTTCCAGCAATGATTTCTTCATTCATTTTTGTCCAATAGAAGATGTCAGACACCTATAGTGACCCACTAGAAGTCCACTGACCTAGCAAATATATTAATGGGAGAGTATGATTGAGTTGGAATGTGTTCAATTTCCCTGTTTTTCTTTTTTCTTCTACTCTTGGTTATTTGAAAAAAACCATATATGGCAAACTATTGATATGCATATATTTGTATATGTTGCATATATTATGTAATTTATGTGTAACATATTACATATATTAATGAAATTATACATATTTATGCATATCATGTATTTTAATAAATTATCTATATTAATATATATTTACTCTCAATACTCTTCTGCAAAGTCTTGACAACAATTCCCCTAAGAATTATTTAAGAAATGTATCTGTCATGCATTTTATTTGAATCCCTATTCTATGAACCTCTCTGAGCAGTGCAGAGATTACTGGGCAAACTGTGATTACAACTAAATTTGATTTCCATTTACCAGCTTTTTAAAAATATAAAATATTTATATCACTTATAAGAATGCATGCCATTCTCAAATACCATTTAATAGATGGAGTGTGGGTGGTAAAAATGTTTCTCAGGGTTGCAAATTAATGCAGTAATTCAAAAGTTCACTTTTTCCTTTGTCTGCATCCCACTGACATTGTTCTCCTTATCCATCACCTCAGTTGAGATGAGAAGTCAGGCATGTAGGAAAATTGCATGATCCTGTTTGTTCTTAAGCAAGTGAATTGACACATTCTACTTACTAGTCAGTAATTGCTGGAAGCATAAAAGCCATTATAGTTGCCTGTCACAGATCAGAAAGAAATAGCTATTAGCATTGCTACTCTAATTGAAATTCAAATGTTTTACAAAATATCCCTCCTACAGACTTAAGTATTAAATATAATACTTCTCTTAAGAGTATCAGGTGAGAAGTATCCTTTATACTTGTAGTGTGGAAATTTGACCAATATATACTTATTTAATACTTAATGTTTTCAGGCTCTGTGTTTGGGGTTCAAGTTTCAAGTTTGAATCCCAAATAGCGTCAGTGATTTCTGCTGTGTGCTTCCAAATAACTCCACCATTATTGTAAAGACATATCCCATACATACAAAGCAATTAAATATAAAACTATATTAAGATATTAGTCAATTGTGTAGATTGAAGATGAAATCAAATAGGAAATAGATTTTATTGAAAGCTACATTGAAGATTAGAAATAGATTTTGGGGTGCCTGGGTGGCTCAGTGGGTTAAACCTCTGCCTTCAGCTCAGGTCATGATCTCAGGATCCCCATATCGGGCTTTCTGCTCATCAGGGAGCCTGCTTCCCCCTCTCTCTCTGCCTGCCTCTCTGCCTACTTGTGATCTCTCTCCTCTCTGTCAAATAAATAAATAAAATCTTTAAAAAAATAGATTTTATTGAAAGCTATGTTGAAGAATGGAATATGAATTAGATGTTGCTCATTGGCAGCTTCAGAATTTCTTTATAGAAGAAGCTTAGATTCAGTAACCTAAAGAGAAATGATCTGGTCTTGAACCCTGAATTTCATAAGCAGTTATACTAGTGTTTACATAAATTATCTGATACAGATCAATAAAAGAGCCAAGTTTTTGAAATATCTTTTTTTGTTGTTCCTCCGTGTGCTCTGAGAAAATGTCATATTATATGTCAAAGAACATTCTTCATTTTATTTGAGCTATACAAATGGTAGGGAGAGCTAACGATTATCGGTATGCTAAGGCACTCATGTAAGCCACCCTGTGGCACCATCACTATTCATGAAAATAGATTAAAAGAGAGAAGGAAGTAAATTTGAATTCTAAGATAAACCAAGAGAAAACACACAGCGAGATAAATGAATGGGGTCAGGTGCTTGGGTGGCTCAGTCAGTTACGATTCTGCCTTCAGCTCATGTCATGATCCCAGGGTCCTAGGATCGAGCCTTGCATGGGGCTCCAAGCTCAGTGGGAACCTGCTTCTCCCTCTCCTCCCAGCTCATGATCTCTCTCCCTATCTCTGTCTCTCTCTCAAATAAATAAACAAGAACTTTAAAAAAGGGGGGAGGAGGTTCAGGCTCAGGTGGAAGCCTGACTAAGTGGGATGCATTGTATTGGAAAGGAAGGGAAGTTGAATAACTTAAGTGGGCCTTACTTTGCTCTTAGTTTTGCATATTTGTAGCAGAACTTTGAATATAGTATCATGGAAAAAATGAGAACTGTGCTAAATTTAAAATAGGAAGCAACATAAGTAACTCTAAAAATAGTGATTGTTTTTTGACCATTGTCTTAAAAGACTGCAGTAATTTTTAGAAGAAGAGTTTGTTCATTACATAGTTACTGAGCCCCCCAAGTCACAAAGAATAAAATCCACAGTCATTTCAGTGGCCCAGAGGGCCCTTTTTTAACCCACTATCCTTTTCCCCTTGTTATGTATTGTCTCCTCCTTTATCTTTTGAAAATTTATCCTCAAATGCCACCTCTTTAAAGAGGATCTGATTTATTTATAATTGAACCTCCTTACAGCTAGAATTTTCTGTCCTCTTTATCTGCTTTACTTTTATGTATTATACATAGCATTGTCTATGGATCTGTCCTTATTATAACTGCACGTTCTATGAGGATAGGGATTTTTCTTTGTGTAGTTCACAGCTATTTCTAACATCCAGAAATGTGTCTGGAATACAGTGATACTCAATAAAGACATTATGAAAGATTGAATGAATCAACCAATCAATCAGTACACAGTCCTCAAAAAGTGATAAGCACACAGTAAACACTCAATATATGTATACTTTGGGAGCCTTAAATAGAAACTTATGGTTATGAAATTATTTTTAGACAATGATATGGCAAAATAGCTAAGAAAGGTGTGTCTTCTGGAATATACTTTTTAATTAAACTTCTTATTTTGACATAGTTGTAGATTCATATGCAATTAAAAGATGTAAAATTTAAAATTAACAAAAGTTAAAATTAACAAATCTCTAGCAATCTTGGAAAGAAAAAAAGAAGACACAAATTAACAGTATTTAGGAATGAAGCTACTAGAGACGCTACTAACACCAAAAGGATAATAAGGAAATAATACCAATAGCTTTGTACACAAAAATTTTATACCTTAGGTGAAATAAACTCTTTGTTCAAAAACCACAGCTTCCACAGCTCACCTAATATGTGAATAGCCCTGTAATTATCAAGGCCATTATATGCGTAATGATTTCCTGTGACCCACTCTGGTAGGGAAAGGGAGGGCACCTCTCCATTACTGGCAAGTGGGGGTAGGAGTCCAAGTTCCCCCCTTGCCCTCTGCTGACACCCCATGGAAGAATGCTGAGTGGGCACAGGAAAGAGGGTTGGCCACTAGGCCTATACTGAGGAGGTCTCTTGGCCCTAGCTGGGAAGGCTAAGAGTTCCTCATTACTTCTCCATACATGGGTTCTCCACTGACATGGTGGAGGGGTCTTGTTACTTCTGGAAAGGGTAGAAGTTCTAACTTCTTATTCTTTCATCTCCAACCTCACCCTATCAAAGATGATTGGGGTGTCTTAGTTCCTAGGGCAGAAGACTAGGCTCCCCATTTGACCTTTGCTGTCATGTGAGGAAGTAGGGCCGCAGTTTTCTTCTATGGTTTTTGGGCAGAGCTGTTATTGTCTAAAAGTTTTTGTTTCACTAAGCTACATGGTTTTTTGGCTAGAGAAAGCAGGCTTTCATTGGAACTTTCTTGGCCTGGGCTAGTTGGCTTTTCCAGGTTGCTGGCCTCAGGGATATATGAGTCAAAAAGAAAACCCAGAGAACTCACCGCTGCGCTATTTCTTGGGTCCTAATTTCCCCAGTTGCTCTGCCTTCTCTCCACCTTTCAGTGTCCTCTTATGTTTGCTTTATAGTTAATGTCCATGGTTTTAGTTGCAGGTAGTGGAAGGAGTAGGGAGAATGCATCTACCCCATCTTCTCGAAAGCAGAAGTTCAAATGGGGATATATTTAATGGTTCTAAGTAAGCATCTTTGCTGTAAGCATTTTCACCACAATCAGACCATTTTCACTCTGTAAGGCAATTTCACTGAAAAAGATAAAAATAACGGGTTGACAGTTTGATTTGACGGTTGGTTTCATCAGCTGGTTGACAGTTTGGTTTCATTTCTCTATTATTACAGTACTCCCATTTTTATATGATATAAATCTTAGCTGGTTCCCACGATGGTCTGTAGAATGGCACAATTTTGAACTCACACTTCCCATAGAACTTTGGAACATCTATCAGTGGGCATGTGACAAAATGCCAACAACAAACAACAGTGTGGAAGGTTTTCACAATACAAGACAAAGCTCACCTACAAATATGCATTCCAGTATTTGGAAATTTTTAATGAAGGTAGAAATTTTAGCAAATAAAAAAAAAAGAAAGAGATACTGTACATGAAGATGAATCAACAAGCAAAGGCCTATATGATACTATGAATGAAAAACTTTGATGATGACAAGTGCTTAGGTACAACCCAAAGAATAGAATCCATTATTTGTGCAGCATTGCCACGAATCGACATTATACATTTTGAATGTATTCAAATATTTAGTATTTTGCAATAGTCTTTTTATCATTCATTTTTTAAAAAATATTTTATTTATTTATTTGACAGAGAGATGACCAGTAAGCAGAGAGGGAGGGGGAGAGAAAGGAGGAGCAGGCTCCCCACTGAGCAGAGAGCCTGATGTGGGGCTTGATCCCAGGACCCTGAGATCATGATCTGAGCAGAAGGCAGAGGCTTTAACCCACTGTGTCACCCAGGTGCCCCTTTATCATTCATTTTTAATGTTTCATTATGTCTTTTTAATGAATATCCCTTTTTTATTTTTCATGATTTTATCTTTTATGGCAGAATTGCCTTACAGCCAATTAGTTATACAGCAAATATGCTTCCAGCAAAAATTCCAAACGTGGTGTTTAATATCACGCTTGGTACCCTTTTTATCCATCTACTCAAGATGATGTTATTTAATACATATGAAGTAGTATGCTAGGGGCTATGGGAAGACTATGATGAAGCAAGTTTATTTCTTGTGCTTTTACAATTTAGAATTATATAATTTTGTATCTTCATTGGACTTCAGAGATAACCTCAATCAGTCATTTCATTTGGCAGACATGGGAAATGAAGCACATAGGTTAAGTGCCTATTGAGTGAGCTATAACTAATTATTAGCAGAACTACCACTGATCCAGAACTCTTTCTACTAGAGTTACCCTTACCTTAAAAATTCAAAGAATCATTTGCATTTATTGGAATTAGAATAGTTTTCTTCTATTATTTCACAATATCTCAATAGAATTGTTAGTGGGCAGGGAGACTGAGGTTCATTATATGAATTTCCTCATTAATTTGTACAGATACATTTATGATATAACTATACACGGACTTTTGTCCAAATATGGATTTAAAATTAAGGAAAACTCAATTTCTATCATCAGATGTGTGCTTACCTATAATACCAAAAGTACTCTAATACTAAAAATACTATGTAGAATACTGCAGCCATTCTGTGAAATTTTTAGAATTCCTAAATACGTATCGCATTTTTTTTATCCTGGATTAATTCCAAAGGTGTAATGTTTGGCTTTGTGAAATTGTCTTAGGTATCAAATTCTAAATTTAAAACTCCTTTTAAATGTAATTCCATTTGTAAAAAATGAATTTGAGTTACTCTGCATAATTGTCCTTGACCCCATTGATGCTCTAATACCTTTCATTAAGTAGACTCCACACATACTCCTTTCTTCATCCCAGCTCCAGCTAAAGACAGCTGTTCTTCAAGCAGCATTTTTATTAACTTATTTAAGAACTGGGGCATATCTTATTACTCTATTTTCCATTCCTGTCCTATGCAGCTGTAGCTGGTACTTTTCATAACAGCCTCTACATTTCAACCTCCTCCCCCATTTCGCTCCATTTTTTTTTTCTTTTTCTCTTTTACGTTCCTTTTTAAGCAAATTAAGGATGTGTATGCGCATGCAAGAGCCTTCTTTCTTTATCTCTAGTAATTCTATTACTTGAAAGCTTCAGGAATGTGCCTATTGTTTTGGTGAGATTATAAGCATCAGGGGAAACCATTTAGGAATGGTGTAAAAACTCTGAAATGTAAAATAAATTACTTTTACTGATAGCAAAATTTCATTAAGAATGCTACATTTAAACTCAATTTAAAAATAGTGCAATGTGAATATAAAGAACAAACTTTGAACAAATAGAATGTTGTGTAAATTATTGTTAACCTCCACTTAGTGAACTTCAAATATTACCAGTTTCATGGTGTGTAAGAAAATAACTTTTGGTCAGGAAGCTATTTTATAAACATAAGGCATGCATAAATAGCAGCCACCATATGATTAAACACTTTCAAAATTCAAGTAAAGAAATAATGCTTCTTAGTATATTAATGTTATCATTGTAATTGTAATTTTCACCACCCAGTATTCATTGCAACCTCAAATACATCACCCATTAGTTCTGTGTCTGGATACCTTATTATGAAAATTATTACTTTAAAGACAATTTACAATGTTAGAAAGATAATAACTGTTAATTCTTATGGATCACAATAATAAAATTTATACCAATTAAAAGATACATTAAAATGTATCAGTACATTTAAAAATCAGTAGCCTCAGTTTCTGGTTTGTTAATGATTAAATTAGCCTATTTCAGAAAGGATTTTTTTTTTAAAACCAAGAACCTGTTGGAGATTTTTTAAAACACAACTACATTATTATTTGTTATATAGAAAAGTCTAATATTTTTAAAGTTTAGACTTAAAATTTAAAACTAACTTTGTATTTAGGATGTTATTACAGAAAAATGGTTAACTGTATAAGACATGTTCCTTGAAAACTGGGTAGAATGCTATTCTCACAAGTAGTAGTAGGAGCTTTGCCTGAAGATTGAACAATTGCCAGAGGGTAGTTGAAGTTGAAAGTATTCATTGACTACTTGGACTAATCTGTAAGGCTTCTTCTCTAGTATATGTATGAAAAATACAATAAAGCTCCTTGTTTTATCCTACTAACACCTAGATTCATAAAACATTAGCTACAAAGTATTAATGTCTAGTATTTTAAATTTCTGTGTAAATGTAATATATAACTTATTTTAGATATTACCATTATACTTCTATGGGAAAGCTTTTCCTTTTCATGTTTTTATGTTTTCTTTTTTATGTTTTTTACATATGGGAAATTATTTTATATAAAATGAAATGCATAGAGCCTAAGTGTACAATTCAGTGGTTTTTCACAAATGTATACCCCCATGTAACACCACTCAACAACATATAGAACATTTCCATCTCCCACAGAAAATTCCCTTGGACAACCACCCTCAAAGGCAACCACTATCCTGATTTCAATCAGCAAAAGTTACTTTCAGTTGTTCTTGAGTTGTATGTACTCTTTCACTTCTAGTCTACTTCTTCAAGCATAATTGTGAAACTCATGTTCTTGAATTTGTTCTTTTTTACTGTTATGTTCTTTTCCATCATATGAATATTCCATTATTTGTGTGTCTGTTTTTCTGGGCATGTAAGTTATTCTAAACTAAGTATTATGAATAAAAGTTGTTATAGATATTTTTGTTTAAATCTTTTCTTGTGGAATTGCTGGGTCATAGTCTAGATATGTGTTTCTATTCAAGAAACTGGCAGTTTTCTAAAATGGTTGTACTATTTTAAATACATGCCTAACAGTAATATATGAGAGTTCTAATTCTCAGTATCAGCAGAATTTGGTGTTAAGAGTCTTTGTAATTTCAGACATCCCAGTTCATGTAAAGAATTTCTATCTTATTGTAAGTTTTATTTTCCTATCAGTGATGATTAATGATGCTTAAATCCTCTTTCTATGTGTTTGACTTTTTAGATTTCAGGCTTATCTTTTCCTTTCTGTATCTGGCTTATTTCACTTATCACACTTAAACCTTTCTTCTTTTCAGATATAATCATTTATAGTGATGTCTCCTGCTGATAATTTTATATCAGAAATTTTAGTTTTTTACTTCTAAATACAAATATTTTCCAATTTCCTTTGCAATTTCTTCTTTGAGCCATGGTTACATAAAAATATGCTTGATTTCTGATTATTTGGGACTTTTCCAGATATTCTCCTGTCATCAATTTTTAATTTATTGCCATTAATGTCAGAGAATATATCTTTAAAACTTTATCTTAAAATAATTATTGAGAAATTTTCTATCACTCTGCAGATGATTTATCTTATTGAATATTCTTCCATGCACACTTGAAAATAATGTATATTCTTCAGTCGTTGGCCATAATGTTCTTTGTACATTTTGTTTGGCCATAATGTTCATTGTGTTTGCAAATGTTTTGTAAATCTGTATCCTTACCACTTTTTAGCCTAATTATTCTATCAATTATTGAGAAGGGAATGTTAGAATATACCACAGTGACTGTGGATTTATCTGTTTCTTCTTTCAGTTCTGTCCATATTTGGTTCGTGTACTTCAAAGTTTGTTTTTTTTTAAACACATACATATTTATGATTGTTATAACTCCCTAACTGACCCTTTAATCATTATAAACTGTCTCTTTTATCTTTGAGAATGCTCCTTATCTTAAAAGTTCTTTTGTTTGACGTTAATATAGGCACATGCTCTTTAATTTATTGCTTGTACCATATATCTTTTTCTATCCTTACTTTTGAATTATTTGTATCATATTTAAACTGTCTGCCTGGTGACAGCAAAGTATGCTTCTTATTGACAGCATATAATTGGACTTTTTTATTTTGACTGACAATCTCTGCATTTAATTTAATTAAATTTAATTTTAATTAAAAAATTAAAAATTTAATTTTTATTTATTTTTAATTTTTTTACTATACAAGAATTATTTTTAATTTAAATTCAGTTAACCAAGGTATAGTACATTATTGGTTTTTGATATAATGTTCAATGATTCATCAATTCAGTATAACACCAATCTCTGCTTTTTAAATGGAGCATTTAATCTATTTATATTTAAAGTCATTATTAATTTTGTTGAGTTTAGTTCCACTGTTTGCTATTTGTTTTCTCTTTGGCTTATCTCTTTTTTAGTTGCTCTCTTCTTTCTTTCTTGCCTTCCTTTGGGTTAATTGAATAGTTTTAGCTTTCTATTTTAATTCATCTGTTGTATTTTTGGCTGTACTTCTTTGTCTTATTAATATTTAGTGGTTGCTCAAGGTGATTATAATAGGATTATTTGAGTTGTTATAGCTACTTAATACCATACAACTTCACGTAAAATATATATGGAGTTGCAGGGGCACCTGGCTGGCTCAGTCAGTTAAGCTTCCAACTCTTGATTTTGGCTCAAGTCATGATCTCAGGGTTGTAAGATCAAGCTCCTTATTGGGCTTTGCACTGGGTGTGGAGCCTGCTTAAGAATCTCTCTCTCTCTCAGCCCCTCCTTCTCCCCTCCTTCTCTGCATGCAACCATGGAATTGCAGAAGTACAGTTCAATGCATTTTGCCATACTTTGTGTTATTCATGACATGCATTTGATATCCATATAAATAATTTACATATATGTACATTGTAGACCCTGCAATTTATTGTACTGTTTTTACTTACCAATAGATTTAAATAAATTTAGAAAAGATCACATATCTTTTCTATGTAATTAGTGTTTTTGGTGTTCTTTATTACAGTGTCATTTCATCCAGGGTCACACATCTAGTGTCATCTCTCTTTCACTTTCTTAAGATTTTCTCCTAATGCAAGTATGCTCACAACAAATTCTCTCAGATTTTATTTACTTAAAAATAGAATTATTTTAAATAATTCCAGATATAAAATTCTGGAAAGGCAGTTTCTCCCCACCCTCCCCGTAAGTATTTTTCCCTTTAAATATGTCATTCTTTTGTCTGTTATACATGTTCTTTTTTCTGGCACTTTTCAATATCCTTTTTCTTTATATTTTCTTTAAAGCAGTTTGTCAGTGATATGGCTAGTGTGCTTTTTGTTGCATTTGTTTTGCTAAGGGTCCATTTAACTTTTTGTATTGGTAAATTAATATTTTTCTGAAATTTGAGAAATTTTTGGCCATTGTTTTTTCAAATATTTCTCTTCCCTCTTCTATCCTATTCTGAGACTCCAATTATAACCTCTTGATATCATTCTTTGAATTACTGAGGCTTTATTAAATTTTTTCACTTTTATTCCTATATTCTTCAGAGTGGAGTTCTGTTGATGTTTTATGAAGTTTATTGACTATCTTCTGCCATTTTTACACTAGTGATAAATACATCCAGTGAATTTTTCATTTCAGATGTATTTTTTAAGTTCTATAGTTTTTATTTAGTTTGGTGTTTCCTTATGTCTATTTCTCTCCTGAGATTCCCTATTTGGTTTCT
>CM053611.1:76976129-77027224 GCA_028646535.1 Procyon lotor
CCCTATTTGGTTTCTAATTATGATTGTGTTTTCTGTTAAGTCAAATAAAATGTATTTTTTGAAATTCATTTTCTTCTAATTCCTCCACCTGAGTTTTTCTGTGATCTTTTTCTGTTGAACTCTTTTTCCTCCTATGAGTTACATTTTCCTGTCACTAGTAATTTTCCTGCCTACCCAGTAATCTTTAAACTTATATTGGACAATGTTGATGATGTTTTTGCAGAAGCTCTGGATTTTGCTATCTTGTTCTGAAGAGTGTTCATTTTTATTCTAGCAGACTATTAAATTACTGAGTAGCAATTTTGTGAATGTATGGTTTCGATTTCTCCATTTTTTACAGAGGAAATTCTCTAATCCTGAGATATAGAGTAAAGTTAAATGTTTGGGCCCTTTTAGGATTTTAATATGAGGCCTATGCTATTTACTAATCCCTTAATTTGGTGGAATTGAAACTCCAAATTCTATCTCTTCTGCACTGGGAAGCAACTAAAATTTCTACTCGGTTTTGCATCTGTTTCTTTCCACTGTGTTCCTCAGTGTGTCCTTCATACATGAACGATTAAGAGATTAGCCAAGGATTTCAGAGTTTAGACCCAGAATTTAGGGCTAACCCCTCTTCGGCTCCCTCTTTTTCCAACTAACTACTTTCACTGTCTCACATGCTATTCCCTTACACCTCAGGCCAAAAGCTGTTTGTATACTTCTTTGTTTCCTCCAGGGTGCATAGTTGCTATCTGCAGGGGAATTAGTCTGATACAAACTATTGCTGTACTATCAGAACAGATCCTCAAACTTACTGTGTTTGGGCACTAGAATATTTTGGTATTTTGCTGCTTCTGAAAAATTATTTTTTGCATGATTTTGATAATTCTAGTCATACTGAACACTTTTATGTAAAAATAGCCTTACTGAATATTTTGTGATAAGCACACAGTGGGAAGGTTTACATTGCAATAATATACATGACTCTAAAATAAACAGTATATATTTTTGTTCTTAAAAATATTTTATCAATCAGGGATTTTTTCTATTGGCTACTTTATTTCACAGAGTCCCCAATCTCACTCCGTCCTTTCATCCTTTCTACTCTGTTGGTTGTTGCTCTTTTCATCTCTCCTTTGATTCTGCGTGTGTGTGTGTGTGTGTGTGTGTGTGTGTGTGTGTGTGTGTCTTGCAGAATCCTGGAAAACTCTATATTCTTCTTTTTCTTTTATAGAGCTTTCCCCAAACTTTAAGACAAGGACTCCTTTTATATATTTTAATCTACAAGGTTTTCTGTACAGCCACAATCCTTAGAAAACAGGAATGGTTTTAAGTAGCATTTGATTACAATCAGCATTGGTGACACTTGTTCATCTGTCAATATTGGTTATAGCACTAGTGACACTTTCTTCTTGAAATCAGTACATGCATCCATCCATTTGTTTGCTCAGTTATTTATTTATTTGTTAAACAAATATTTCTCAAGTATCAGTATAAGCCAGACATTATTGACTGAGTTTTTTATGATTTCTTTTTCTCATTCTATTTCACTGCCCATTAACTACTAACTTGACAGAGACTCAGTTCTTTATCATCTGCTGTGGTGATACTATATATACAAATACTCCCCTTAAATGTTTATTCACTCTTATGATTTCTAAGCTTATTTATGCTTATTTATCCCAACTTGGCTTCTCTTAGCTTCTTAGGTTAACCCAATCTTCTTCCAAGATATCTCTATTCATGTTAACAAGATATGAAGCTAACATGCCATTACTCATATCCATCCTCAAGCAAGTCCCACAAACCAGTATATAGTTCCCATTTCTTCATTAGTGTCAATATTTCAATTTAATCTCCAGGTGTTATATGTAGGGTTGTTCTTAATAGACAACTAACTCAACTAACTCTTCTGTATAATTTCTACCCTATGAACTGCTTCAGATAAACAATTTCAAATTAAAGTTTTCATTTTTGATGGACATTCTCATGATTTGGCTTGGTATATAGAGTTGTCAAACTAATGACTTTATAAAACAAACCAATTCATTTTCCCTCCAAACAGGACATATGTAACTCATTTTCTTTGTAGTGGTGTCCAAAAACAAAACAAAAGTTTTAGTGAAATACTTTTATAAATAAGTTAAACATTCAGGAATACTTGATTTAAGAGCTATATTATTATAGCTATGATCCATAGGGTTTTGGGTCCCTCAGTTGTCCATTTATGCATACATTAGGACAGACACTTTTAAAAATGTTTAGGAAATTTTGTCCTGCTTAATACTTTCTCAGTTCTCTTTCATTCAAGTGGACTATTTAAGATAATTTTATTTGGCACACTAAGAATGCATCAACCCATGTTCCCAGTTTCATAGTACCACCTAAAATCATGCTTATGTAGTATATTTTGATAAATTATAGCCCAACTACTCCAAAAATCTATTTCTGGGTTAAACTAGACTGCTAGAAGAATGCCTGAACTGAATTATTAGAACCTCTGAAGAAACAGCTTTACTAAAACATGTTTGATAGTTACTCTGCTCACTCACATCGAGAGACTTTGTAAGAAAGAGCCAAGTTAAAGATACTTAGCATTTATTATGTAAGGATGTTGTTGAAGATATTGTTCATTAAATTACATGGCAACCTGTTTATTAGATTTTTTTTGAGAGAAGAGAGAGAAATATATCTTTCTTCTCAGTACCAGAGATTATTGTATCTTCTTGTTAATTTAATTTGTCTTTATTTATAATTACAGAGATTTAAAATCTTGAGTTTTTCCTTTGTATTATTTTCTGTAACATAGAGCCAAGTCATAGTCCACCTTTGGGAGGTGTACAGTGTACATTTTACCTACTGACCCAATTCCTGGGTTCATTCCATGTTTTACTTCTGTCTCCTCTCTGCCCAATAAATAAATACATACTGCTGATATTCTTTGCATTTTTTTAAAAAACTCTATTCCTAATTATTCTTTGTTCTTGTAATATGCATTGTGCTGCATATATATAACATTTAACCAGTTTCTATTAAACTATACTTTTCATAATAACTAGCTACATGGAAGCTCAGGCTTTTCTTTAGGTTTCTACTTTACCAGTCAATTTCTGTTGATTGTTCTCTATTGCCTAACAGAGTTGAGTTTAGGTAGTCACCTAAACTCACCTCTCAAACAGTGTCTTTCAATAACACAACACTTGATGGCCTCCTCTTTTTTTCTTAACACTCTTTTCTCTGGTCTAGTGTACTTTCCAGACTTTCACAATTTGTAACAATTACTCACATCTCTCCCATACTTTATGTACTTGAACATCTTCAACATATCTACCAATTCTTAATTGCTCCTGCAAATTATAGCCCCAAGATATTCTCTTTCCTTGAAAATTTCCTTTGGGCACTGCCTATTTGTGGTAACTTCTATTACCACAATTACTTTTATTATTACTATTAATAATTACCACAATTATTACCAATTATTTTTCATATATGTATGAAAAGCAGCTTATTCCTTAAGACTATAATAACTTGCCCACACTGTTCAGTGTGAATGATCAGTAAATGTCATTGATTAAATTCAAGTTAGTACCAAAATTTATATCTGCTATGTTGAAATTTTTTTGCACTCGACTTCGTAAGAATTTCTTTTTTTATATTGATTCATACTATGTTAGTGTTGGTAAACTTTAATTTTATTTGTATATGCTCAGATCATATATTAGCACCTTGTGTTTCCAAAAGGATTGTAGATTATTTAAAACTAGTAGAAACAAAAATATTCTTAATAAACTAGGAAAGATTGTATTAGTACTTTTTAAAGTTTTATAAATAGAAATTACAAATATAATTGTTCAGACATCTGTTTTGTTTAAAAGAAAGTACATCTGTGGTTGAAGATAAAAATATATAGTCATAAATAAAGAATTAAAATCTTGGTCTTCCATGTTAGTATACTTAATCAGGTCAGTGAAAAGTCAATACAAACCACTGAAAGAATCTTATCATGGGAGGTTGGTAACTTCTAATAGCTGATATTCAGAAGTTTAGAGAATAATTATAATTTATACACATTTTCCTCTTCTAAGTGGAAACTACTAAATAGTCACTAAAAACTGACATGCATTTAAACCTACAACAAATTTCACTTCTATGGTTCTACAGACTTTCATTTCAACCATGATGAAAGTATTTCAGAGATAAGAATAATTTATGAATAAAAATGTAATTTACGGAATACCTTGCCAGTGAATGTTGATCGCTTCATCACAGTTCAGTCATGTTTAGAAAATCTAAGCAAGCTGTGTGATTACTCCAGGAAGCATGGAATGATGTGTTCAAATTAGTACCATCTGTGGATAGAAAAAAATTGAGGTTTTTAGTCATTCTTAAAGAATGGAAATCTGATTCTCCATGCTAAAATGAGTGTAATCCTTTTTGTATCTGTAATTCAATAGGGCAGTTGCTTTGAAATAGTCCAGTTCAACACACAGTTCATCAAAAGAGAAGATACTGCATATAAATGCTGGTCTTTTATGAGTGCCACTGAGGTAGCTTTGCTTTAAAAAATTGCCTATGAGTTATATATTTGGGCTTAGATTAGATTTGCTTCTGATTTATCTTCCTAAGTATATTTGATTGGAAAATGTGGACAAAATTTGTACCACTTGAAAGCCAAAAGACTGTTTCAATGAATCATAATTTATTCATATATTCAACACATATTGAGTGCCTATATGTGCCAGAAGCTGTGTATCTGTGCAAGTTCCATCATTGTACCTGTCACATGGAAGGCAACTCAATTGTTGTTACTCTTCCTTTAATCAGGTTACACATAATTCTTCTTGATTCTTTTAGACCCTTATTTCTCTGCAATACTTACTTGGAAAACACAAGAGTCTGTGGACCAGTATTAATCTGCTGAAAATTTTTATGCATAACAAATTTTGGCATTGAAGTCTTCAGTCCTAAAATCTGAACATTGGTGGGGGAAAAAAAGTTGGTCACAGGACAACCATCGGCATTTAGTTATCCCTTCTGCTTTTGAATTTTCCAGTTCATTGGATAACTAGTGCATCCCATTTTCTTCCCACTTCTAGTTGCTTAGTAAACCCTAGATAAAAGAAATTGAAGCACGGAAGTGGTGTTTGGTGATGGACTCAAAAGAGAGGGAAATGTATGGTTCATAATCCCTGACCTTGAAAGAGCAGAGTCTATGGTTTTAATGCAAATGAAAAGTCTACATTAAACTTCTCAAGTGTCCCTACTACACTTAAGATAAAACTAAAAATCTTGAATCCAGTTAGAAGGTTCAATATTATCTGATTCTGACCTACGTCTCCAGCTTTCTGTCTTCCTATCCATCTCCTGTGGACGCGGCTATGTTCCTTGTTTCTAATGCGCCACGCTTCTTCTCCTTGGCATCTTAACACATCCTGATGTTATTCTCCTGGAAAGCTAATCTTATCTGTCAGTTCTCTGATTAAATTAAAGTCTTTGGTGACCATCTATCTAAATGAAATCTCTGGGGTCCCTGGGTGGCTCAGTCGGTTAAGTGTCCGCCTTACACTCAGGTCGTGATCCCAGAGTCCTGGGATTGAGCCCCATGTGGGCTCCCTGCTCAGCAGGGAGTCTGCTTCTCCCAGTCCCTCTGCCACTTCCTCCCACTCATGCATGCACTCTCACTTTCACTCTCTTGCTCTCTCTCACACAAATAAAATCTTTAAAAACAAAAAAATGAAATCTCCTGTTGTGTCTTCTTATTCATTGTTCAAAAAATATTTATTAAATGTCTATTTTGTTGCGAGCATTACTCCAGACCTTCAGAGACACAATCTAATATTTGATTGATATTTGTGTGTGTGTGTGTGTATGACATATGAATAGGCATACACATTTTGAAGCAATTGCTCAATCTTTTTTATTGATATGAATGTAGAATCAGAACCTTTCTAAATCTTTAGAATACATATTGGAATGAAGTGGAATCGAAAAGAGGATTGGGTCTAGTTGGGGTGAGTTTTCAGAGCAGAATTAGGATTTAGAGGAGGGGGCTATCAGTTCAAAACAATGAGGTACAAACTAATAGAGTTATCTGAAAATAAATTTTAAAATGAGTCCCCTCAAGATTTTGGGTTTCCTTTTGTTCTCTATATTTAAGTAGAGGTCAGAAAAGTAGAAATTGGCCATTTTAATAGAGGAAAATTGCATTCGTTTTCTATTGTTATGTTGCAAATTATCACAAACTCAGTGGTTTAAAACTACACCCACTGATTATTGCACAGTTCTGTAGGTCAGAAGTCTGGGTGTATTGTAAAAGGATTCCTTACCCAGAGGCTCACAAGCCAACTCAAGCTGTCAGTAGTATACCCATGTGAAGCTCAGTCCTCTTCTAAACTTACAAGCTTGTGGCAGAATTTGGTTTCTTACATTTATAGGTCTGAGATTCCCATTTCCTGGTTGGCTAATAGCCAAGGGCTTCTCTTAGTTTCTAGATTCTAGTTCCTAGATTCTTTATCCTATGGCCTAGTTCCTAGTTCCTTAGTTCCTAGTTCCTAGATTCTTTATCCTATGGCCCCTTCTTCCAAGCCAATAATGGATAAATTTTTATACATTAAATCTGTCTCTAGCTTAGAATGTGTTCCTTCCTCTTTTGTAATGTACCAAAGAAAACTCTCTGCTTTTAAATGACTCATGCCATAAAATCAGGTCTACTTGATAATCTCTCCTTATTTTATTTATTTTTTAAGTCTTTATTTAAATTTCATTTAGTTAACATACAGCATAACATTAGTTTCAGGCATACAAATGATGGTTCAACACTTCCATACAACACCTGGTGCTCATCACAAATGCATTCCTTAATTGATTTGTTTTCTTAATTACAGATGAAAATTTTTTTCGTATTAGCACCTATATCAGAGCTTGGTTGAAAAACTTGATGAAGGTGAGTGTACAGGGTCCAGGAATCTTGGGGGATGTCTGTCTACATAAAGGTCAGACATAAAAAGACAAATTGACCAAGATCATCTCTAACTTCCTCCAAATTCTGATCCTGTCATCTTCTGATTCATTTGCTTGTTCCATGACTTCAACCACCAAAATAGATCTAGAAATATATTTATTTCTTATTGCCACCATCTTCTTTCTTTTCTTTTTTTTTTTTTTTTTGTTTACCATATCCTGTATGGATATGGTAAATTTGTCTATAAATTTGTCCCTTTTCTTGTGATGTAATTACCAGACTAGACTTGATAAAATGTACTTCTGAACATCTCATTCTGACACTTTGATAGCTTTCTATTGCCTAACAAACTCTAAGTTCCTCTAACTCAGTATATCCCCAGGTTATTGTGTAGCCTTTCTGTTTGTAATTACCAATATGACCTATAAACAATAGTTGAACTTGACTTAGATCACATTAACCCCTCTTCTAAATCTCTACCTTAACAATCAGTGAAATCCTTTCTCACATGCCACCTTTTCTCTTAAGACTTTTCCTGAACCACCAGGTTGTCCGTATGTCTCTGCTTTGGGTTAGAATATTTTGAAAATTTGTCTTCTCTTTAGGTAGTCTGAGTTTAAACTTAGTGGTTGAGAGATTTGAATAAATTATAGAAATTCTACTTTTTATGGAAATTCTATTTTTTAATTCTTAAACTGATTCCTCTATAAGGTAAATTTTCCTTAAAAATAACTTTTTCTCTAATTGCTTTTCTGCATAACTAAAAATGGAAGAGAAGGCATGTTGTAGGTAGTATATCAAATATTCTGTTTGTCATCCACTTTAAAGGTTAATTAATTCAATTAAATACAATAGGATTTGATAATAAATATTAGTATTAGCAAATAGAATAATTGGGGCACCTAGGTGGCTCAGTGGGTCAAGCCTCTGCCTTGGGCTCAGGTCATGATCTCAGGGTCCTGGGATCGAGCTCCACATCAGGCTCTCTGCTCATCAGGGAGCCTGCTTCCCCCTCTCTCTCTGCCTCTCTGCCTACTTGTGATCTCTGTCAAATAAATAAAATCTTTAAAAAAAGAAAGAAAGAAAATAGAATAATTGAATCTGACTATATGACTTTAAGTTATCCGCTTCTTGTTTTCCACTGCATTAGACTTTCTCTTCTCTTCCAGATTTAGGCAAATATATAAGCAATAGCTCTACAGATAATTCAGTAAAAATTTATGAGGAAATTAAATTTCTTAACTCAAGTCTAGACTTTTCTAGACTTGACACATGTATCCATATTTGTGACATCTCTCTCTGGGTATCTGGTAGGCATTTCAAAGTTAACATGCTCAAAATAAATTCTTAATCTCTCTCCTCAAAGCATACTCCTTCCACATCTTGATTAATAATGACTTCATCCTTCTGTTTGCTCAATCCAAAGGCTTTAGTGCTTTCCTCTACTCTCTCCTTCCCTTATACCCCACATGTCACACATCAGCAAATCCTATTCGCTTCCCTTCAAAATATATTCACAGTCTGAATGCTTCCTTTCATTTCTGCTACTGTGATCCTCATTAGGCCATCATGATCTGTTGTGTTGACATTGCAACAGCCTACTAATTGCTCTCCCTATTTGTACCTTTATATCTCTTCAGTCTGTAATCAGCACAGTAGTTGGAGTGATTGTGTGAAAACAGGTTAGAGTCTGTCATTCCTCTACTCAAATGAATGTCATAAGAATGTCCTACAGAGCACCTAGGTGACTTAGTTGATTAAGCGTCTGCCTTCGGCTCAGGTTGTGATCCCAGTGTCCTGGGATCAAGTCCTGCATCGGGCTCCCTTCTTCCTCTCCTACTCCCCCGCTTGTGCTCTCTCCCTTTCTCTCCAATAAATAAGTAAAAATAAAATCTTAAAACAAAAAAAAATGTGTACAGTCTAGCCTTCCTTATTTCTTCTCAGATCTCAACTCCTACTAGCCACGTTGGCCTCATTATTCAAATATACCAAGGATGGTTCCAACTTAGGGGTTATAATCATGCATTTTCCCCCACCAGGAATGTTCTTTTTTCAAGTATTCCCAAGGTTGGTTCCCCCACCTTCATCAGGAACTTCATGTCTTCTATCAGTGAGGCCTTCTCCAAATACTCAGTTAAAATTTTCAGTATCCCTGGATCATCATTCTCTTTTTCGTCCTTTCCTTATTTCTCCCCAAAACTCTAATCATCATCCAAAATACTATATACAATACCCACTTATACTTTTATTGTATATAAATATGCCAAATGTGAGTTACACAAAGGCAGGGATTTCTGTGTAGTTTATTCATTGTATACCCAGCCCCTGCAATAGCACTTGACACAAATTAGGTGCTCATTAGATATTTACTGAATCCTGAATTAATATGATACATTTAGGAATTAATGAGTTTTCTAACTCACTTATTTTCTTATTTTTAAGTGTAACTATTGCCATATAGTTTTTGTGAATTATGTCATTTTCATATAAGTTATTGTTAACATTCTATCTTAGTCTTCTAAGCAAAAGCTTTTTCACACACACAGGGAGAGGCATGGTCGAGGAAAGTATATATGTCACTTATTTCATTGTTCTTTCATATTCCTAACCATAACATGCTTGTATTACTTGTTCAATGAATTGCAGTTTCTTAAAAATAAGATGTAAGCCTTTTATATCTTGAATCCTTCACACCAGGCTCAGAGCCTTACAGATGATATACAAATAGCAAACCCATGCTCACTATGAAATCTAAGTGACCCCAAATAGGATCATGTGATTATAGGTGATATACAGATATCTTTGTCTGTGTATTAATATCAGCGTGCTGGATGATGTTCTAGAAGGGGTTTTGTTAAATGTATTTATTTATTGGTTTTATCAAATTTGCATATATGTAAGATAAAATAAAGATCAGCTAATATGTAAATTATTAATTCAGCTAATAGCATTGTTTTTTTAGAGTTATTATATAATCAATATCTACTATATATAAGATGTATTTGTGTCTATCCAGACATTTAAATGTAACTATATCTTTCTTGGGAACTGAATATTAAAACTCAGACCATACCCAGGGAAGTACATAAGATTAAATGAGCATTCAATTTTCTTTTGTACTAGTGTTTATATATGAAGCCAAAGTAAGTTTATATGAGATTCTTATGAGTCAGTTTGGGAGCAAAACTTGGAATTAATCAAATCACAGTTGTTTTGTCCTCTACCTTTTGATTCAGTGGTCTCTGAAGCATCATCTTAAGGTTCTACTCATTAAATGTGGTGATGCTAATCTAAGGGCAGTTGTAATAAGGGATTGCCACTAGGTGCATAATAAGGACATATTTTTAAATCCCGTTCTTCCTTCTGTTTAACAGTTTTTGGTAGTTCTAATTGTTTTCCATTTTCCTCCTTTAACTTTTAGTTCCAAGTGTTCCCACAAATATTGCTTTTTCTAATGTACAGTCAACTAGTGCAACATTAACATGGATGCGACCGGACACTATTCTTGGCTACTTCCAAAATTACAAGATCACCACTCAGCTGCGGGCTCAGAAGTGCATAGAATGGGATTCTGAAGAATGTGTTGAGTATCAAAAAATTCAATACCTGTATGAAGCTGACTTAACTGAAGAGACAGTGTATGGATTAAAGAAATTTAGATGGTACCGATTCCAAGTGGCTGCCAGCACCAATGCCGGCTACAGCAACGCTTCCAGCTGGATATCTACACAAACCCTTCCTGGTCGTAAGTATTATCTCCTATATGTTTCTACTTTTGCATTCAAGAAAAAGCTCTTTGAATGCTTTTCCACAGAAATCACTCAAAGTATAGGTAATGATTGCTCTTGCAACTTTAGTTTTATATCTTAAAACTAACTAGTCACCCTACTTGCTTAGACAGCCTCATTAATCATAATTAGCTAAATAAATTTCTGTTACTTATCCTGAACACTACCTACATGGAATTATAATAGCTTCCATGCAAAGGAAATAAATATATACATATTTATAAATACATACATACACATACATACATACAGTGATATCTGTTGAATTAATGATTTTTACTTAATACAATTTTGTGTAAAATCACTGGACATGAAAATTACTGAATTAATGTATAAACTAATGCATGTAATAACATTTGTTTTTTAATTTAATTGAATCTCAATGGGAAATTCAACTTCAGACATTATTGGTTAAGGCTTTTCTCAGACTTTCAGAGTCACACCAAAATTCTAGAGTCTTCTCTTGCAATAAAGCATTGTGTGGGCCTCTCTTGTAGTATATTATTAGGCTATACTGATTGCCATTGAGCACCCTTTGTCCATGCCTACATTTTTCCCTTCATATCTGGATGCTCTGCTGCTTTTAAGCTAGACTTTACAACCTTTTCAGTAACTCTAGGGATACACACACACACACACACACACACACACACACACACACACACACCAGCTGAGATAGATCTCTCAGCAAGCAGCTTTTCAGCTTGTGCTTTATACCTATATAAAATTCTGAGGCAAAGAAATACCAAGGGTCCAACTCCTAGCTTGAGATGTGAAGAAAGGAAAAAACACAGAGAAGAAACCCAAAATAATTTCTTAAAAAATTTTCTGCCATTTACCCATCTTTCAGGGCTTCTGTATTCAAGAAACAGTTCTTTAAATGCTTTTCCATAGAAATAACTCAAAGTATAGGTAAAAATGCTGTTATAACTTTTGTTTTATATTTTAAAACTAACTGGTTACCCTACTTGGTTAGATACAATAATTAACCATGAGTAAGTAAATAAATTTCTATTATTATCCTAAACAGTATCTACATAGAATTATAATGGCTTCCATGAAAACTAAATAAATTGCGAATCAAGTGCTGCAAGACAGAGCTTCACTGTCTAAAAGGCCATTTCCACCCCAAGCCATCCTCAGCAAATTTCAAGTTGCCCAGGTCACCCATCGCAATACCCTCCCGTATAAACCATCCAAATAGGGACCTTATGTTACCATTCTTCTATCTTGACTAAGACTGTTACTAGGTGATTCCTTTCAAATCCAAATCACATTTTCCTAAAAATTTTTGGTACCTATAAATCGAGTAAACACACACATGCAGGGAGATTTTCAGTGATAAATAAATAGATGCTGTTATAGGCCTTTATAAATAGAGAAATAAACTTTGATCTAGAGGCTTTATTGTTTAGGTTACTAAATGTATTCCCAGGAGTACCTAGCATAATTTTTGCAGAGTAAATTTCCAATCCATATTTGTTAAAGAAATTCAACATTTGAGATAGAACCCAGACAACTCAGCTTCAACACAATTATCCGGCCCCTCCTCCTTGTAGCACTTTAACTCTAGGTTTCAGCAGTCCTTCTTGTTTTTCTCCTGTCTCCCTGGTAGCTCTTTCTCAGTCTCCTTTGCTCATTCCTTTTTTAAATCTAAGTGTTGGAGTGCCCAGATAATCTGTATTTGACCCTTTTCTGTATCAACACACAACCCCTAGGAGATCTTACCTTGATGTGACGTTATCCTGTCCTATGACTTTAAAGTTTACTGATGGGAGTGATTATTCTCAATTATCTCTTTCTAGGTCTGACTCATCCCTAGAACCCAGATCAGTATATTTACCCGATCAACTGACATCATTACTCATGTGTGTCAAATATACCTTTCAAACGTTAATGTGGTCTAAACACCAAACCTCTCCTCTTCCAACCTTCCCTATCTCAGTAAAATGCACCATTATTCATCTGGTTGCAGAGAATGAAAATCTAGGCAGTGTTCTTTTCCTCCTCAACTCTGCCAGTGATTTATTTCAACTGTGTCATCTAGATACATCCCTCCATTTGCAGTGCTATCATACTAGTCCTGTCCTTCATTAATGTTACCACTGCATGGACCTAACTGACCTCCAGAGCTTCCAGGCTGATCTTTTTAAACCTAAATCAGATGCTGTCCCATCCTTGTTTAAAGCTATACCATGGATTTCCATTGCTTTAGAGTAAAATTCAAATTTCTTTTTTTTTTAAGATTTTATTTATTTGTCAGAAAAAGAAAGAGGGAGAGAGTGCACAAAAGCAGGGGGAGAGGCAGGAAGAAGGAGAAGCAGGCTCCCTGTTGAGCAAGGAGCCCAGTGAGGGACTCAATCCTCGACCCCTGGGATCATGACCTGAGCCAAAGGCAGACCCTTAACTGACGGAGCCACCCAGGCATCCCAAATTCAAATTTCTTAACATGATTAACATGACCTGGAACATTAACATTACCTAACACTCTAACCTCATCCATTACCATTTTTATTTACTGTTACTCACCATTCACATCAGACTTTTTTTTTGTCGCTTGAACACACTAAACTCCCAGACCTTGGACTTTTGCACCCCCTGTTCCTTTTGACTGGAATGTTCTTTCATTTCCAGCTTCGAATGAGCAGCTTTTCATAATGCGTACCTCTACTTAAATGATTCCTGCTCAGAATGGATTTCCCTGACCACCCAATCTAAAGTAGCTTTGCAGTCTTTTTCTAAAATATCATGTTATCGAAATCGGCATTTCTAAGTACATAATAGCTTTTTATTTTTGTTTTTAGAATCTGTCTTGACCGTTACTATCTCTTATTACCTAGAGAATGGTGCCTGGTAAGAGTAGGTACTCTATTAATATCTCCTAAGTGAGTGAAACTTGATTAAGCTAAAGTGGGTAGGAGACAATGAACTGTTTTCTAGTTTTTTTTTTTTTTTGAACTGTTTTCTAGTTAAGGTGATACTGAGGATGATGGTGCCATGACACAGAAAAGAAAAAAAATTGAAAAATCAAATTTGGATTGGGTTTAGTCAGTAACCATGGCTATTTTGAACCTGTTGACTTTGAGAAGAAGTCACTATTCTAATTCAATTAACTAGAAAACAGAAATACATGCTTAGAGATAAGAACGTAGGAAAAACTAGGGACTTTAGTTGCATCAATCTGGAAGATGACAAATGAAGATTTGACTATAAAATGTGACACTGACTGAGGCAACTGGGTGGCTCAGTCGGTTAAGTGTCTGCTTTGGGCTCAGGTCATGATCCCAGGGTCCTGGATTGAGTCCCTAGTTGGGCTCCTTGCTTAGCTGGAGTTTGCTTCTCCCTTTGCCCCTCTCCCTGCTTATGCATGCATGCTCTCTCTCTCTGTCTTTCCCCCCGCATTCTCTCTCTCTCTCTCAAATAAAATCTTAAAAAAAAAAAGGAGGGGGGGGGACATTGACTGAATGAACTTTAAAGTCCCAAGGCAACTGGAAGTTAACTGAAGGGGTACTAGAATGAATGAAGCAGGCTGATGTAAGGCAGTTGGGAGTGGTGGAAACTGTAACAAATTACCAGAGAACGTGCTATCTGTAGGCTTATTTCTGTCCTATAGACAGGTCATGCTATTAGGACTTCTGATGTTTTCAGAGAAACAGGAAATTTAGATTTTTTAAATGTGAAAACAGTTTCTTGCTTGTGACAGTTTTTTTTTAAATTTAAAATCATTTAGTAGTTCAAACTAAACACATCTGTAGCCCAGATCTGGCCTGTGGAGCCTTTAGTTAAAACTAAAGGTAAGTTTTAGCCTTAGTTAAAATAGACCTTCTGCCAGCACTGAAGGTCTGAGGATTCAGACCCTGAGGATTCCCATCCTGACACTAAGGATTCTTGTCCTGACACTGAGGATTCCCATCCTGACACTAAGGATTCCCATCCTATTCCTTACTATCATCTCACTTGGATGGTACCAGCTTTTACCTCCTACAGTGAGCCAGCCAGTGGATTTTCTGAATACATCATCTCTTCAGGCACTCTAGATATCATGATAGATGTTCAATTCGCATAAAATGATAATTAACATGATTAATTCAGAATCTGCTAAATGAAATTGCAAAGCCGAGTTTTTAAAGACTCTCACATTCTTAATTTGAAAATTTAAGAATTTTCCCATATGAATGTCATTGCTTCTACCCTAGTCTCCCCTCTTCTTACCCCTCCTTTTTAGAACTGTGATCAACTCAATAGAATTTGGTCATTTTCAATATCCTACTACTCCATTTTGCTCATTTTGGTCTGAAGGAATAATGGTAGAGTATTGCAAATTTTTCACCATCAGTGTGAGCTATTTTTTTTTCTTAAGTATTACTTTCCTAGTTTTAGCAGTATGTCTCCCTTTGTCATTGGTGATTTGTTGGTCGGTTAGTTTCTGATGCAATGGAGAAAGTAATCTTGGCTTCTCTTTAGCCCAGTTTCCAGGTCTTTACTTGACTAATTCACAGAGTGCCTCTCTACAAAGCATTAATTTTTCTTTTATCCGGTACTTCTCTTCTCCCTGGATCTAGTATCTCATTGCCACAATTTGAATTCACCATCAGAGAATACTTGAATATGAAGCAGGTTGTCTATACGAATCCTTTAACCTTTCTCTTTTTCTTTCTACTTGAGAGTTGATTTCTATTCTGTTGTTTATCAGTAGGATAAAAAAATTGTTGCTATTTTAGTTCCAGAGGGTACATGGAAAGTGTCTTCCTCCCACTGTGATTTGGAGAGAAAAGTAAAAAGGTTTATATATTTCAGAATTTGTGACAACAGTCATGATTTTTCTTGGCATTTACAAACTTACTAGCTTTTCATCTGAGTATTCATATGTATGGGAATAATTGTATAATTATGAGAATGAGAATGAGTTGGTTACCCCTTTTTGTCTCAGAATGGAAAAGATATTTTTCTGAATTGTATATACATATACATGTATACATATATACACACATATATATATCTCAATTTCATACTTCTACAGTGAGATAAAAGTTTTATTTATTATATTAAGCCCAGGAGAGATCATCTGAGATTGCTTTTGATACAAAAGACAAAAAGACACTATACATATTATTGCCAGATAATATATATGGAGAATTAACATATAAGAATAAAATAAATTAGGTGGCTCAGTTAGTTAAGCATCTGCCTTTGGCTCAGGTCATGATCCTGGGGTCCTGGGATTGAGCCCCACATTGGGCTCTCTGCACAGCAAGGAGTCTGCTTCTCCCTCTTTTCTGCCTCTGCTCGTGTGCTCTCTCTCTTTGTCTCTGAAATAAGTAAATAAAATCTTTAAAAAAAAGAATAAAGTAAATTAAAATAGTCCAGCAACAAAAATCTTGATAAGCAGTAATGCTTTTAAGATAAAAGTAGTGTTTATTCTGAATATAAAGATGAAGAATATTAAAGACCTTTTATAAACATAAAAAGTATTCTGGATGAAGAAAATTAATATTTTGTATAATTAGTCATTATTCAAAAAAATGTTATGTTTCATAATTTGATGTAAGAGGATAAAACGATGAAAATGAGCAATTTCTCTCAGTGATAGGAAAGACTAAACAACAATATAAATTAGTACAAATTACTATTTCATATGTGTGCCTTTCTAATGGCATTGAGTTGCACATAAGCATTTAGTAATTGACCCTCATATCAAAGCCTTGAGCTTCTTAATAACGAGCTAGAAATTGATGACTAGTTTGATATCAACTTTTTCAAGATTTTGAATTCAAAATTCAAAAATTGAATAACTAAAGGATCACCCAGTCTGAATAATAAATATTGTAAAACATTCTGAAATGGCCTGTAGAATAAGAAAATATGTAGCATTATCTTTCTTTGAGCTCATAAGGAAGAGTACCCAAATAAAAGATTCAGGGAGCAAAATTAGAATGCAAACTAAGAATTAAATTGGGTTACTTCCTGCATTTGAATCTACCACTGTAAACTAGAGTGAAGAAAGGAAACAATATTCAGCCAACTCAAGCTAACATTTCTTTTTCTCACAAACTCTGATCTAGATAATTGAAGCCAAATTGCTTTTCTCCTTAAGTCATCTGTATAATAGCCATAACTCTCTACTTCATGCTGAGTGTGTATAGATACAAACATAATCACAAAAGTTACAAATGGCAGAAATATTTAACTTGAGACATTAAAGTCTTGCAGATTATTTTACGCATCTCTTTTTTTCTGATTGCCCATATACTCAAAAATCATTTGAGTTGTGTGTGGGGGAGGAATGTAGAATGAAAAGCTGTTAAATATCTCCATGGTGCACAGTAAGTACTTACAATGCTAAGGAAATGTACAACTTTAAAAGAGTGTGGGTGTGAAATTAGTATGGAATGAAATGAGACTCTCATAATATGCATCTCCTATAGACCACCAGGACTGGAAGACAGCAAGAAAGGAAAATTCCTGGGGTAACACTTAGGTTGTGAAAACCACAGGATACCATACTCATGAGGAATTTTAACTACCCAAACATCTGTTAGGTTAAAAAAAATTCAACAAAACATGCCTCATCAAAGAGGCTTCTAAGGAATGCAACTTTATGATCTAAAAAGGAAAAAAAAACTAAATAGAGGGCAAAATATGCCTTAACAATTTTTAAAAATAAGAAATGGTTACTGAGTTACTATATATTCAATTATTTTCCTTAATTTGTTCTAAATGATGTAATGCACTTACAATGTGATAAGTGCTATCTAACAAAGGTAGATGTTATCCTTTCTATAAAGAAGCAATTATATAAAGATAAGAAGAGATGTTAGCCATAAATAAATAGGAAAATATAATCCAAGACATAAAGAAGCCCATTTGGTGGCAATGAATTTTTAGAATGGCTCTAACCTGCTGCCGCTAAAGGAAATGAATATAATTTATTCTAGACATGATGGTTGTACTTCTGTGAAATTCGTTGGATGCTATTGAAAGTCTTCTTGGTCAATTGCCTGAGACTCTCAAATGTGTAGTTCAAGAGGACATCTCTCTTCTAGGCTGTAGGTTGAAGTTACTAGCATGACGGCTTAGGTTTCCACAGACATGTCAGACCCCATATTACCACTGCCCCCCCACCCCACTGCAAACCTTGTCTGCCTGTGTGTTCCATGTTTTAGTGCATTGTACTATTGCTCAGCCACCCAGGAATCGTTAATTATTTCTAGCCGTCTCCTATCCCCCACCCCAAGTCCATACCTGAGTCCTATTGAAGTTACCTTCTAAGTACTTCTTGAATTTGTTTATTTTCCTGTGTTAAAAATCTCTAAATCCAGACTCTTAAAATTAATTTCCTAGATTATTATAAAAGATACCTAAGTGATCTTTCTGGTCCCATTTTCTCTATCCTCCACATGAACCCAGCTTTTGAATACGCCTGTCTGACCATGTTAGTCCCCTGCTTGAAATCTTTAAGTTTTCTATTTTCCTGTCGCATAAATATCATACTTTTTAGTATGTTCTATAAGGTAGGTCATCTGTGATTTTATTTATATTTTCCTTTTGTCTTTCTCTTTTGTGCTCCAGAATCTTTGCTGCTCTTTCTCACTGTTCTTTCTGTCGTCTTCTTCTCTTTTTTTTTTTTTTTTGAGAACAGCTTCCTTTTTATATATTTCACACCAAACATCTCTCTTGCAAACCCTTCTATGAGTTCCTTTTTCCACTCCCACATCTCAAACATTGTTTCTCAAATACTGAATATTTTGCTTCATAATTGTTTTTCTCTCCCTCTTTTGTGGAACTCTGAGCTCCTTAAAAGCAGAGATGACTGGGGGGGGGCTTGGTGGTGCAGTCAGTTAAGCACCAGACTCTTGGTTTCTGCTCAGGTCATGATCTCAGGGTCTTGAGATCAAGCCCCACACTGGGCTCCACAATTTGCGTGGAGTCTGCTTGAGATTCTCTCTCCCTCTCCCCCTCCCACTCGTGTACTCTCTCTCCTCCCCCAAATAAGTAAATAAATCTTAAAAAAAGCAGAGATGACTAGGTGATCATGTCTTATGTACATTTCTACCCTCCATACCTACTTAGTATTTAAGACTAAGTGATTATGGCATTTGGATTCATGGAAGGCCTTTGACCTTCCTGACCTGAAGTATTTGAGTGCCAAAATTCTCCATTACAAAATAGTTCATACTAATTCTTTTCTTAATTTTTTCCCTATAATTTGTCTTTCAAATACTTACATAGTCACAGGCAAAATTAAAATTCTCCCATTTACTGTCTGTGTTTAACATGTTCAGCTTCTTTTATTTCATGAAGCCCGTCTATTATATACTGCTGATATTGTTTTTATTCTTCCTTTTCATTAGCATAGGATGTATGAATTCTGCACTTAGGAAAGAAATATCCATGTAATAAATTGAGAAATATTTCAAACAATAAAGAAAAATAGAGCATGCCTATTTCAGAAGCATTAGCAGTATCTGTATGATTAACTGAAAGAATAAATTTAATGTATTTGCATAGCAAGGTGGGATCATAGTAGACTGATAGTCCACGAAGAAAACAAAAGAGAAAAATGCTTAAATTTGGGCTGCTAAATATGGTTACAAAGAAAAGATATTTTGGTGAAATCGTAATTTAAATGACAAAATAGTAAGTATATAAAATTAAAGAATTTAATAGAGCATTCAACTATACTCAGAAGAGCTTTTGCCAGATTCTTAAACAAGTTATCAGAGTTTAAATAAAAATATTTTAAATTCTGTTACATAAGCATATAGAGCATGTTTTTCAGAAAATTCACTGGAAATCAAAGGATGTTGTAAAGATCATCAGTTATTTTTAAATCATTAATATTACGAAGGACTGGTTATCATAGGGAAAAAGTGAGAAAAAATATCTTTCCTTTAAGTATAGCTACCTGTATTTTATCTTCCAATGATAAATGAATTTGAATGAATTCTCTCACTTTCTCATATCAAACTTTAAATCACACGGTGAACTGAGTTTATTTGGACTCTTCTGAGAATCTTTTGTTTTTTCTTGGTTCAAAAAGAAATAAAGTTAGGCTTAATTCTTTCTTACTTTCAGTCATTAATCTCAGTTCAGGTCTGCCTCAATATTAGGTACTGGGTCAACAAAAATTCAGCTCCGTTTTCTTCTGCATTACTAAGAAAGTGGAGAGAACTCCAATTTGATTATGGAAACCTCTCAATCTAGAAAGACCATATAATTGCTGTACCTGGTAGTTTGTGGCACTTTTTGGTTGGACCCAGCAACTGCATTGGGAGCCCTTGGCTGGGTTGTTAAGAATAATGACAACAGTAGCAAGCTTATCAAGTGTTATAGGCTGGTTCTAGTCTAAGAACTTTACACATATCGATTCATTCATGAACCTCATTTATTTCTAGGGTAGAGTCTGTGATCTTAGATCTTAAATAGGACTTGGGCAAAGCCTTCTGGTGATATGAAAGTACCACAAAAAAGAAGCAGAAAGGGACACCGGGTGGCTCAGTCAGTTAAGCATCTGCCTTCAGCTCAGGCCATGATCCCAGGGTCCCAGGATCAAGTCCCTTATCTGGCCCCCTGCTCAGTGGGGAGCCTGCTTCTCCCTCTCCCTTTGTCCCTCCCCCTGCTCTTCTCTCTCTCTCTGTCACTCCTGCTCTCCCAAATAAATAAATAAAATCTTTTAAAAAAAAAGAAGCAGAGAGGTGCTAAGTAGGACTACAAAGAGAAACTGTCCTGTTAAATAATAATTTAAAGGAAATACTATTAAGTATCTAAAATTAAGCTATTTGCTAAAGCATCCAATTCAATATTTAGTGCCCAAAAAAGCTTTTGCCAAACCTTAAGAAAGTTTTCCAGAATATAAATAAAAATATTTTGAAATCCCCTTTGCATGAACAAATGCAATGTCTTTTTCAGCGAGAGCATTAAGAACCAAACAGTTGAAAGAAATTTTAAGGATTGTCATTATGTGATATTAACTTCGACAACTGGGACTAAAACAGACCTGGATTATTAGACAAGCTTCTAGTGTGTAATCCCACCATCTACATTCCCAAATAGGTTGGCTGGGACTTTTCTTCCAACTATACTTTCAGTTTCTTTTGTCATTGCTGATACACCTCATAGTTCTCTTACCTACATACAGCGAATGGCAGGATGAAATAGGGACATTTATCTTGGCCCCAATACTCCATTGTGGTGATGGCCCCATCTGATATGCTGATGGCCTTATCTGTATTATTCCAGGTGGTTCGTTCCCAGAGTTTCTGTGTTCTTGTGGAACACATGGCCTATTATTACTGTGGGAACTTTGGGAATGGGAGGGAGTGACAGTAGGGAGAAGGCTCCCCATAATTTATCCAGAATTAAAATAAATGGAAGGTAAGAGGCGACCCGGCTGTGGAGTGTGTACTGGCTGGATGCACTTCCATGTTTATCACCACCAGCTCCCAAGCCCTCCTCCATTGCTTCCCCAGCCCTCACAGGAGCAGCAATTTCATCCCTGCCCAGGCTTCTGATAAAGTTAAGTCTGAGGTATGACTTCAGAATTTGCTTTTCTAACAACTTCCCAGATAATATTGATACTGCTTGTGTGGAGATCACTTTCTGAGAACCGCTGTTGTAGAAAGTTATTTTATAAATGTGATGCTATTCTAGAAAAAGATATATTATCTGATCCTAAAAGCAATAGTACTAATATTAGAATATTTTTGTTCTTACCTGGCATGGCTAGTGTTGGAAGTGAGAGTTTTTTGTATTTTGCATTTTTTTTCAGCTTAAGCCAGACTGAAATGACTCAAAAAATTACTCATTACACATCACAGAAAATGGTCATTCAGTGAGGTCTAATACTATAGGCATCCATGAATCATTCTCAGTACTCATCAAGCAATCTGATTAAACACATTCTTAGGCTTATAGTATTTGCTTTTGTAATGCCATCTTGCTGTTAGAAAATCTAAGTATAAAACAAAATTAAGGTCCTGTAGAATGATAGAAAATATTTTATACATCAACCATGTTGTCCCACAGTAGGCAGTGAGATCACTGGACTCTAGGGAAACATTCAGCCCCAGGGAAGGATTAGTGTAGTGTTGTAACCAATACGATATGTCCTGGGATGCTCTTGACTGGCATGCATGTAGTCAATCTAATTCCTGAACTTCTGCAGGTCCCTTGATGAGCTGAATTATTTAAAATGCAAGGAATTTACTCAAACCACCCAACCAATTAGATTTCCTCTAGTCCTGAGAGACAAGTAAAACTTAAAGCTAATTCTTCCAGGTGTGCTGAATTAAAGCCAACTCACAGTCCTAGGGGCTAATACTTGTATAAGCTGAGAAAGAATGGAGTCTCTCATGTAGTGACGATAGTAGCTGGGAATGTGGTAGTCTTCTCTACCAAAATATCCTGAAGGATAGGCCCTTGAAATAAGCTTTAAGTGCAACTTAAATCTAAATAGATATACAGGCAATTTAAATCACATGTGTGCAGAGCTCAAGATTTTCTGTCGTCTGAGTTGTCAAATCACTTATTTATTTATGTTTATTCTTTTAGGAAAGTCACAGTTGTGGGGTGCACTAAAAAACTCAATATTTTCTACATTTTTCATCATTAAATTAAATTTGCAGGGATCTGCAGAAGGCATAGTTACTAATAAGTCTTTGGATGTGCTTATTTTGAAAGCATAGTATTAGACACACCAAAATATATGGTTCTTAATCAAACTGGCATAGACTTGGGGGCATTAAAGCTCTTATATGTACGAGGCAAAATGATGGTCTATCCAGACTCACCTTTCAGCTAACACACTTAGCATGGGGACACAGATGGATGGGAAAGATGACCCTGACCCACATAAGACCCACATTCCTGTGCAAGGATAGAAGCATGATAATCAGGAAATGATGGTTGTTAGTTACAGAAAATGCATTATTGTGAAAACCAGGGGAAAAGTGCTTATGAGAGGAAGTGATTGGATTATGGGGAATGAGAGAATAAAGATAGATCATTCCTACTGAGTAAATTGCTGTGATTTATAAGAGAAAGGGTATAGTGATATCTTGGCCCATTACTGACTAGATTCATTTCACAAACAATCCTAAATCAGAATGTGACAGTTTATGGGGAGACAAACAAAGTCTCCCAAAGATGCTTACACATTACTAAGCTTTTAAACTGGCATATTTTCATCTCCCCACACCTTTACTGCTTTAAGCTTCCTTGGTTTTTCTGATTGGCATTTATAATTTTAATGTTGCATTCCCCTTTATATGACTTTAGTAATAGTTTACTACACATTGGAATAAAAGAGAAAAAAATGCTCAGATATTTTATTATGTAGTTTTGGAATTTTGGTAATTTCCAAAAGAATATTATCTATAAGAAATTTGAAAATATCATATGCTTAAGAGTATTCTATACTGTTTGAAAAATATTAAAATAATTAGATATTGTTTTATAATAGACAAGCATTTTTGGTATTCTATATATTTCTCTTAAATTATCTGTGAATTAAATGATTATCTTTAATTGTTTTATACAGATAAAATAAGGATCAGTTACATGCATATTATATATTCTTACATCAGCTTAGTAATGTGTATATTTACTTTTATTTTTTTAATTCAGATTTAGGAGTTCTTATATCATTATATTCTAATTTTTCAAGAATACAGGTTAATATACTACATTCTAAGAGAAATTTTTCACAAAGGATTCAACACAGGAAATATCTGTATAAAAAAAGCAGTTTCATCAAATTTACTAAAAATGCAAATGTTTAAGTGTTTCTTAAAAAAGAAAAAAGAAAAAGCCTTTGAGAAAAGTTCAAGAAATGACATTAAAGCACAGCTCAGTGAGGGGCTAAATACCTTGCCTTTTTTTTTTTTTTTTTTAATAATGATTGATTAGTGTATAGAACTGAAAATATTTAGTAGTTCACTTGGTTAGTGTGTGCCATGAATGATCTTTAAATGTCATTTTTCTCTCAGCTCTGCTTGGGGTAGCAGATGCTTCCTGACGAGGGCCTGATTACTAGTATTTAAGGAATGATTGCAGGGTTGACATTTTCCTCTGAAAGGTAAGAGTTGAAGTAAGGCTTCATACCGCTTTCTGAGCTGGTCTACAGATACTTGCAAGACTGGCCAAGGTTTCCCTTGGGAAACAGTTTTGGATCTGCCCTCACTTGAGACCCGAAAGATCCAAACTACAGAGCAGAGGAGACATAGACGTATTTTCTTGGAAATATTTCCAAAGACAGGAGACCATCAACATAGTCACAGAAAAAATTTCATCAACTTTCTTAGTCACAGAAAATTATCAGGAAACTGTCTGTAATTAAATTTGACCCATCTTTCTGGTATATGTTAGATATCAAGTGTCAAAATCTATAGAGTCCCCTTTAGGCCCCATAGTGAAAATACACTATGGCATTGTCTCACCTATGACAGCAGTTCTTACCAAAGCCTCTAACACTGACCTTAAAGGCTCCACAAACACAAACTGGCTCCCATTACCTGGCTTCAGCCTCACTGGAGTCCTTGTTATTCCTAAAATAGACCAGGCAAAATCCTGCCTCAGGGCCTTTGCATTAGCCAGAGTCTTGTCTTTGATACTCTTCCTTCAAACCTTCCCATGCTCCTTTACCTCCTTCAAATCTTTGTTTTAATGTCACCTGCTTATAGAGCCATGCCCTGACCACCATATTTAAAATAGTAATTCTCATCAGCATCCCCATTCTTACTATCCTGCTTCATTTTTTGTCATGGTACATATCACTTCCTAACATCGTATGTAATTTACTTACATATTAGTATTAACCTACATTTTTATAATATATATTATTTATCTCCCTCCACTAAAATAGAGGCTCTATGATATTTATCTCTTTGGTTTTCTTCTCCACCACCAGCACTTCAAAAATGCTCACCATGTAGTAGATGTTCAATAAATAGTTGTTGAATGAAGAAGAGAAAAGTTATATTCTGGAAACTGTATAGATAGGTCTACAACTATATCCATCACTTCTCTAGTCTTTGTGTCTTTCCAGTGTCTGGCACACAGAAGGTGTTCAGCCAATATTTGCTGGTTGTATAAACATAAAAATTTCATCTAAAAGCCAGCAGAACATTTGGGTATAACTAAAGAGAAAGAGAGCCTAAAATATTTTCTTAGAGTGGTATACTTTAAATTTGTGGCCTGTCAGAAAATTGTTCCTTTCCACAATGGTTCTTACAGAGCTGGAAGGCAGGTTTTGCAAAAAGATTAATTAATGTTAAATAATAAAAACATAATTAATTAGTAGATGTCTTAATAAATTTGTACTAAACTTCCAGCCTATCCCCATTTATAGAGTCAAAGCCAGCAGAAGATAGTCCATTAAAAGCTATAAATCATCTTATAGTTTACAAAGCAGATTTCTCCATGCGAAGTGTGCAGTAATGATCAGTAATGGTGTACCTGGTCCTGAAGCCTATCCACTCCTCATTTAACATTCTGAATAGAGAGATTCAGGGATGCTCTTTGTTATTTTGCTAATTGCTAAAGT
The DNA here is from genome assembly GCA_028646535.1 of Procyon lotor. Lineage (NCBI taxonomy): Eukaryota > Metazoa > Chordata > Mammalia > Carnivora > Procyonidae > Procyon > Procyon lotor. Next base: position 77,001,403 of record CM053611.1, read on the forward strand.
GGGCATAACATTGCTAAGGACATCCAGTTTGGAAAGGAAAGAGGGTTGCCACTCTTGAATATGAAGTGCATTATTCTGTTAGGGCATCCAAAAGCGATTGATTATGCTAGTGGCAGGAGATCTCTCATAGCCCTCATTTGTTATATGTAACTATCTAAACGAATTGTGCTACAATTTGAGACAGTTTTCATAAATCTAGGATCATAAAATTAGAAGTAATAAAGATTGAAAAAAAAAGAAGGAAAAAAGATTGGAGATGTTAGGATATTCAGGTGTGTTTAAGTGCTGGGATTCCATGATCTCTCCACATTAGTTACCAGAGAAATCACGTACCTAATTCTGTCATCATTATTAGTGCTTCTTAGCTCATCAGACCTCTGAATTCTGAAGCACCCCCTCTTCACTGTCTCTCCTGGATGCCTTCCTGATGACTCAGACTAAATCTCTGAGTCCATGTACAGAGTATTGCACAAGGGTCAGAAATGGTATGTGTAGGAAAGATACATTTGGTACCTCAAAGGCGTTTTCCCACAGAAATTTCCTTTTACACAATTGTTAGAGTCCTGTATTGTTACATCTGAATATTGTTTTAAAGTATTTTAATGCTACTTTTTGTATTTTTTTGCTTTTTTTGTATTTATTTTTAATGCTACATTTAAAATGTTTTAAAATGTTTTAAAATATTTTAAAATATTTTAAATTTTTAAATATTTAAAAATTTAAAAAATATATTTAATATATGTTAAAATATATTTTTATGGGCTGAGTTGGGGATCTGAATTGCCCACACAATATCTCTCTTGGAAACATACTTTAAGTGCCAATGATATATTCATAGTTTAAAAATCGTCACTACTATTAACATTTTATCTAATATGTTTAGATGATTCATAGTTCATTGTTTGGGTATAAAACCCAGTGCCCCATGCAATGCATGCCCTCCTTAATACCCATCACCATCATGATTAGCCATCAGGGAGATTCAAATCAAAACCACACTGAGGTAGCACCTTATACGAGTTAGAATGGCAAGAAACAACAAATGTTGGAAAGGAAGTGGACAAAGGGGAGCCTTCTTACACCTTCTTACAAAGGGAAATGCAAGGTGGAACAGCCACTTCAGAAAACAGAGTGGAGGTTCCTCAAAAAGTTAAAAATAGAGCTACCATATGACCCAGCAATTGCACTACTGGGTATTTACCCCAAAGATACAGACGTAGTGAAAAGAAGGGCCACATGCACCCCAATGTTCATAGCAGCAATGTCCACAATAACCATACTATTAACATTTTAATTAACTATCTGGTACTGAAATAAACCTTTGGCTCTCTTCAGAGCATGTGACTCACTTGAACCAGATATGCTTGCTGTATTTATGCTATCTCGATTTGTAAGGAATTATCTGAAATGTTTAAAAAATTCTTTTCCATACTAGCCCTGTCTTCCTCTTTCAAATTATCGGATAGGCATTCTCAATTCTTGTAAGTGTCTCAGGCTCAATGAGTACAAATCCAAAATTATTATCTCCTTCCAAAGTTTTATCCCTACTAAAACCAGTATATTCAGCTACTGAATATACTGTTGGTATGAATTCAATCAACATTCTCCTGGTATTAACACATTAGCTTTTAGCTTTTGCTACATCCTCTATGTCAGTTTTTACCCACATGTAATCAGCCTCAAGTTTTTTGTTTTTTTTTTTTAATTTAAATTTTCTAAATGACTCTAGGATTCGTCTCCTCCTATCTATACCCAGTGTCACTAATCTAGTTTAGGATCTCATCATATCTTATTCAGCTTTTTGGAAATAGCCTCCCTGGACTCAATGCTTCAGAGTACCTACCTATTTTATAACTACTAGAATTCTCTTCCTAAAATCATTAAAAAAAATTCCCTTTTTCAAAAACCTGCAGTGGCATTCTATTATTTAAAGAATGAGCTTCAAACGCTTTAACTAATAACCTAACTTAGTGTCCAAAAGACCGTTTGAGGCTTGTTCCTCACCATATGAACCTTGGTGTGTCTGTGATACCAGTATTCCTCAAATTTAGGGATTCTGAATCTATCTTGTATCATAGATTCCTTTGGCAGTCTGATGAAGTGTGTGGACTCCTTCCTAGGACAATATTTTTGAATGTATAAAATAATAAACGTAAGATTACCAAGGAAAACACTTCTGCAGTGATAAAATTCTGTCTGTGAACCCTGCTCTTTATGTCTTTGTGGCTTTGCTTGTGATCCTTTTAGCAAAGAAGTGCCCCTAAACCTACTCCTCTGATTATTGAAATTCTTCTCATCTTTTAAAGCCTATTCAATTCCCATCTCCTCTGTGCAACTTTACCTAAACTCCCTGCCCCATCTGTATTCGTCACTTTGCCCTTGCCCACTCACAGTCAATTCTTTGTATTTCTAATTAGTCCTTATCTTAACTTAGCCTTTTATTATAATATATTGTATTAACTGACAATGATGGGCCGAAGAGTAAACTAACTGGCCATTTTCACATGTGTTAAATACATTATTCTTTTAAAACACTATGAAATACGCATATGAGGAGGAAACTGAGGTCCAGAAATTTTGTTTGACCAAACTAGTACAATTTGTTGCTCTTATAAATTATTTGAGGAAATGAATATTTTAATAATCTTTTTCTTCATACCTTCTCAGGATCTGTGGGATAATATTTGTTCAGTAATGTTTGTTCGTGTGGATTTAAAAATTAGAAAAACTGGAAAATTCTTATCTCCCAGTATTTAATGCCCCTAGAATTGACTAGGGGCCACAGGAGGACAGAGATATGAATAACAGTGTTCCTAGTTCAACATATGTCAAATCAACAGTGACTAAATCGTTCTTAACATACTAAAAACTCTTCTAGTACCTAGCAGTTTCACAAAATGAAAATTTACACAAGGATTTTAAGCAGTCAGTTCCCTAAATTATTACCCTTTGTTTTGCTCTCTTGATAAAAAACAGCAGTAATAAAAATAGGACAAATTAAAAATTTGTGTGGAATCATAATGAATTCAGGAAACATTTACATTTGTGATAATATCAGTTGTAAACCTATTTCCTATGTTACTCCCTCTGTGAAAACAATAAAAGCAACTCAATTTTAAATATAATTCCCTTGTTCCAGTTTCACTATTTTTGTAGTCAAACATGTTTCTGCAGGTTTTCCTAAAACATTATTAGGCAGTCTATTTTTACATAAAAGCATTTATTCGAAAAGATTTATTTTGCAATAGTAATGTTTTCATTTCAAAATATTATTTTGAGTTTAAAAATTATATATGATCATTGATTTCTCATGTGTAAATTTCTTGTATATAGTAATTATTTTGAAAGGAATTACATCTTTTGATTTTTCCAATGCCTTTAGCATGCTGTGAACTATAAATTAATGTATAATTAATTCATTATCACTATCCTTTTCTCATGGTCTTCTCTATTATTATATGGCAGCAAAGACTAACTCAAATGTCCCAGGGTAATTGATTTTCTATTTTCACAGCTCCAGATGGTCCTCCTGAAAGTGTATATGTAATAGCAACATCACCTTTTAGCATCAACATCAGCTGGAGTGAACCTGCTACCATTACTGGACCAACATTCTATCTGGTTGATGTCAAATCGGTAAGGTGTGTCTTACCTTCTGCAAAAGACAGTATAGAGAGTGATTAAGAATACACATTTTGGAACCAGACTATTGGAATTTTAATCCTAGCTCTGCTAGACCTTGGACTACTTACTTAACCTGTCTATGTTTCAGTATCCACATCTGTAAAGTAAAGATCAATAATAGTACTCAGGGTACAGAAATTTTGTGAAGACTAAATTAGAAAATATACATAAAGAACTTTAAACATTGCCTGGTAAGGCTCAGTAAATGTAAATGAGGCTCAGTAATGCATGATTATCGTATTTATCCCCAGGTTTTAGATAATGTATATAAACAGGGGGTTAAATTGATAATAATGCACTGGTTTAAAATACAATGACAAAGTACTTACTTCAGCAGCATATATATTAAAATTGGAATGACACAGAAAAGATTAGCATGGCCCCTGAACAAGGATGACATGCAAATTCATGAAGCACTCCATATTTTAAAACAATAATAATAATAAAATACTGTGAAAAAAATCATAACACAAAAGGTGAAGGGAGAAGATTAGGAGAAAGAGCTCCCAAATAAGGTAACATCAGAGCTTAATTTGAAAAACACCTGAACCAGACCATGAGAAAGAAATGGTACTAAAATTGTGAAAAGTAAGATTCGTTCAAGAAAAAGTGAGTAGTTCAGGAATCCTTGGTTAAAGCATTCAAGGAAGGTGCTGAGAGAAGCTAGATTAGGAGGCAAGACTGTACAACACGTAATGGAATGTGGGTTTTATGATAAACCCAGTGGAGTGTCAATTGAGGAATTAAAGCAACATTGGGATATAGAATTCTATTTTATAGGATCAGCTTGGTTGCACTGCAGAGGACAGAGAGTCTTAGTGCAAAATTCGGCAAGGGGACCGGACGCTGTAAGAGTAACTGGGTAAGAAAAGATAAGGACAGAGGAAATGTATTGAGGGAACGGAATGGAAAATAATTTATATCTATAGGATTTGGTGGAAAAAAATCAGTGGATGGTGAGTGAAAGTAATAATTGAGGATGACTTCAAGATACAGCATTTGGAAAAATGTGAGGAGAAAGAGATTTGTAAGGGAAAGGAATGAATTCAGTACTAGATGCATGGAGTTTAAGATGCCTGGGAGTCCCAGATGACGATACTCCCTTAACACTATTATATATAGATCTGGAGCTCAAGAGAGGAGATCTGAATTTGCAAATTTGGGAAGTGTTGATATTCAGATGATAGCTGAAATGATAGGAAGGGATGAGATTAAATATGGGACACGTAGCATAAGAACCTCTTCCGTAAGAACTAACCTGAGGATTGAATCCTGGGGAGTCCAAACGTTTAAACAAGAGGCCACTGAAGCCACCAGAGGAGTAGCCATCCAGACTGAAAACCCAAGTGTGAGAGTCAAGCCTTTCACCTAAAACAGGGTGTTCAACAATGTAAATAATGCAGAATTGTGAGCTAGGCTTAGGACCAGAAAAACCTCGCGAGGGCCCTTCTTGGGTCTTACTGGACCTGATGGCTGCTCCTTCTCATGGCATCTAATACATTGAGTCAAACAATGTACAGTGAATTCTCCTCCCCCTTCCTTGCTGTCTCTACTTACCTTTTGTTTAATGTTTATAATTTTATTATGTCTTTATGTTATTTCTAAAATGGAAATGCTTCTATCTCAAAAGACCTGTCATGATTAAAAGAAAATTTAAGGGATTATTGTTGCATGTGTACTCCTACTCAGTCTTCTGTTTATGTTCCTTTTTAGAGCATATTTGTGAAGACTTAGTTCGTAATTAGCCAAAAGTAATCAACACGCGTGACAAGAGCTCTGGGAATATGTATTAAAAGCAAATTATAAAATGATAACACTCTGTTCTGTCAAAGACACGTTATTAATGAAAATAGTTCTCTCTTGAAATCTGATTGTGCTTAAAGGAAGGGAAAAGAAAATATTTTTTTAAAAAGTGGTTTATAGGGGCGCCTGGGTGGCTCAGTCGTTAAGCGTCTGCCTTCAGCTCGGGTCATGATCCCAGGGTCCTGGGATCGAGCCCCGCATCGGGCTCCCTGCTCGGCAGGAAGCCTGTTTCTCCTGCTACTATTCTCTCTGCTTGTGTTCCCTCTCTCGCTGTGTTTCTCTCTGTCAAATAAATAAAATCTTAAAAAAAAAAAAGTGGTTTATAACCTCATTCTCTTAGTATTCTTATTGATATTAAAAAAGAGCAAGGGAAAGAGAGAAGGATAATTAACATGGTAATTGCTTACTTTGTATCAGTTACACAGTAGCATCTCTTATCTAATATTTTGCTATAAATATATTATCTTCATTTTGCATGAAGGGGAGTTGAGGCACAGAAATGATGGCTTCTCAAATAGTTGAGACCTGGCTACAGCCTGCAGACAGTGGTATGAAAGGAGAAAGGAAGAACCACCAAGTAGCCAATAAAATCACCAATTTTATCACCATAATAAAATCACCAAATCACCAATAAATTTTGCCAATTTGAACTATATGCTCATCCAAACCTTTTGGCTCAAAGATAACAAGAATTCAAAGAGATTTTAGTACTTTGTAGTTTCCTTAGAGTTCTTGGAACTAGGCTGTCATGGTTCTAAACCTGGTAGGTGCTGGATACCTAAAACAAGTCTGAAATGGATGTTGTCTTTATAGAGCTTCTCTGTAGCTCATTTCATGGATATATAATTATCTATCTTCAAAAATCATTGGCTCCTAGGCCAGGGAAGAGCACATATTGTTGAGTTTAAGACTTATGCTGTAGTCTGGCCTTTGCCAAATATTAGTCACAGGGGCATAAAACTCTCCTCCTGAAAGACTCAAGTTAAGTAAAACTTGACAGTCTTAAAGATACCACCCTGATATCCAGGTATCACCCTGGATGATACTACCAGAAATTCATGCACTTTGTGGTCCTTTGTTTGTTGTTCCCTTTATTTTTTTCAAAATAACAAATATTTATCGTTTCTGTTCACCAAAACAAGGTTGCAAAACATAAGTCGCTCACACTCTAGTGGGAGACACCAGAATACAAACAGCTAATTATAGAATGTGAGCTTTGCGGTTTTTTTGGACTATAAACTAGCAAAGTAATTAAAGTTCCTGTTCTGAGGGATACAATACATAGGAGACTTCACAAAGCAGCTTAAATTAGTTGTGGGACATGAGGAATGAATCAAGGTGTGCCAGGTGGGGAAGGGGGCAAATGGGGTAGGAAAAGCAGAGAAAATAGAATCAAAGTCTTAATTGCTGACATTGCCTATAAAACTACCATACTGCAAAAATAATGTGACACATTTCATAATAATAATAGATGATCAAATATAATACAAGCAATCAAGCTTGGAATTAGTGGAAGGGAAATAATGAATCAGAAAGGTCTGAGGTTTCAGTCCTGGGTAAGTAAACAAATAATGACTAACAATAACAACAGAATAGATTTAGTGAAGAAAGATAAATGAATTTTGGTACATTCTGTATTTGAGGACTCAACATTCTTTTTAGATTTTTATTAAATATGTTTTTATGATACAGTAGATCCCTGCCATGTTATGTCACATTTTTACTACTCAATGTTTATATATACTATTTTAATGGAAAATATTAAAATAATTTAATTTTACTCTATAAGATCAGGCCCAGTGTAATAGTGTAGAGAGTTCTGGATTCTTGAAAGACTTGGGAGCAAATCCTATTTCAGCTACTAAATAACTATGGAATGTCGAGGAATTCACCGACTCTAAAATTGGAATTCAAATAGGTATAGTGGTCAGTCAAGTAACATAAACTTCACCCAGTTGAGTGAAGCAGAGGTAAATTGGAGACTCATGCCACATAATAGGAGCCAACTATCACTCATCTCTAGATAATGATCACCCAGCACGAATATCAGCCTAGTCTTAAGGAAAATTTGAAAAGCTAGATTTTTATGTGATGTTTAAATGCTGAGAGCTAACTGAATCACACTCACTTTCTACCAGTAAGTACATGCACTTGATCAATAGTATTCCTATGCTGATTTGTTTTTCTGCCACTTTACAGAAAGGAGGCAACTGCCTTCAATGCCCTGAGGTGGGAACAATCTCTTAGACTTTGCATTGCTTACATTATTTGTCAGCCTTTTGCTCTGTTTCTCATAGCAACATCTTAAGTTAGAAAACCTCTCAGAAAAGGGTATTTGAAGAATATTTTGAACAAAAAAATCTTTCAAAGTTACAAAGGAGGGTCAAGTTGAAAAGAACTTAGTAGTGTGAACAGTATACACAATCCGGTTTGAAGTGTTTCAGTTCAGCTACCTGAGAGTAGCATGCATTGTAGGATTTCAAATTTTCTGATGTTCATCTCAGAAAAAACCCTTCTTTGTATTGCTAGAAACTTTAGCTATGTTTAAATCCCTGCAATGAATAGGCCAAACTCTCCATCAAAGGCAGACTTTGTTTGAACATGCTATATGACCGTATTTAACATACCTAAGGACTCATTTTTGCACATCTAATAATTATAACATCCACAATTAATTGACTCCTCATCCAGCACCATGCTTAGTTTAGATGGGATTTTTTCAAACTGCAAGCATGACCAAAATTTTTAAATCAACTGGAGTAAAACTTAAGGTAGAAGAAAATATCAAAGTGCATTTCAAAAAGAAGTTGCATTTCTGGAAATTTTTTTTAGGTTGTAAAGAAGTGTGTGTATATGTCGTATAAGAGTATAAACACACACACACATCCTGAGTTATGTCACAAAATGTACTTCCTTTCTGTAGGTCATGGTCAAAAAAAATAAAAATCTCTGTGCCATCTACTTCAGATCTGTTTTTTTAAATCTCACCAAAAACTATAGGTATTTTTTTTAAGATTTTATTTATTTATTTGACAGAGATTGAGAGAGAGAGAGAGATCACAAGTAGGCAGAGAAGCAGGTAGTGAGAGAGGGGAAAGCAGGCTCCCAGCTAAGCAGAGAGCCCAATATGGGACTCGATCTCAGGACCCTGAGATCATGACCTAAACAGAACGCAGTTGCTTAACCAGCTGAGCCACCCAGGTGCCCTATAAATAGACATTATAACTGAAATTTTACATACACAGAAAGTAAGACACAGAGAACATAAGTGATTTGTCAAATGCTACAGGAACTATTACATGACCAAGTTGGGATTTGAACCCTTAATGACTGATTACCAAAACCTGTATTCTTTCTTCTATAAAACATTGCAGTTGAGGGGCACCTGGGTGGCTCAGGCGTTAAGCATCTGCCTTCGGCTCAGGTCCTGGTCCCAGAGTCCTGGGATCGAGCCCCACATCGGGCTCCCTGCTCTGTAGGAAGCCTGCTTCTCCCGCTACCATTACCTCTGCTTGTGTTCCCTCTCTCGCTGTGTTTCTCTCTGTCAAATAAATAAAATCTTAAAAAAAAAAATTGCAGTTGAGACTTAATCTCAGGAAACAAACTGAGGGTTGCTGGAAGAGGGGGTGTGGGAGGGATAGGGTGGCTGGTAATGGACACTGGGGAGGGTATGTGCTATAGTGAGTGCTATGAACTGTATAAGACTGATGAATCACAGACCTGTACCCCTAAAACAAATAATACATTATATGTTTAAAAAAAAAAAAGCAAAATTGCAGTTGAAAGTAGAGTTTGACTGATACAGAGATAATACTTGCTTATTCGTTAGATGGGTTGATTGACTGTGGTTGGTAGGTTGATTTTTTTTTTCCCTTGTACTTTCAGTTGTTGAAATAATTGTTTATAAGTAGACTGTCAAAGTGGCACTTTAGATTTCCCAGGACAATCTGACTGCAAGAAAAAAATAATTTAAATCTTGGCTAGATAAATGTACCACATGTCGCTTTGCAGTGTTATGTTTTGGTGATTTGGATCTCAAGTGCAACTAACTCCCTTTAATTACTAGCTATTTTTTTCCTATAGGTAGATACTGATGAATTTAATATTTCCCTCATCAAATCAAATGAGGAAAATAAGACCATAGAAATTAAAGATTTGAAAATATTCACGAGGTATTCTGTGGTGATCACAGCATTCACTGGAAACATAAGTGCTGCATATGCAGAAGGAAAGTCAAGTGCTGAAGTGATTGTTACCACTTTAGAATCAGGTAAGGCATATTTCCCATCACTGCTAAAAATTGACTGAGATTTAAGTGTCTTTTTTAGAATTTCTCACACTGCCCCTTAAAAAGAATGTGTTACAAGATATTTTTTAAGCGTATACAATATAAAATTCAGTGATTCACCATAACTGACAAAAGTGAAGTTTTCTATTTACACTTTTTAGGTAAAGTGGAATTATGTTGAATAATAAGTTCTTGGAAATATAGAAACAAATTAGTTCATAATAATGTCCTAATTGTATTTTTTGTATTTATTTAAACACTAAAGATTTCAGAAATTGAGTTATCTTGCCTAAGAGATGATTTTTCAAATGATCTATAGCCAGTAATTCCTTATGTAAAATTCCATTTTAATGATTTCTGTGATTTAAATGCACATTAAAGTAATAATACTCTATCATTATATAATCTGCAATTCAAAATTAGAATCCAGGTCATGCTGACCATGTTTATTTTTCTCACCTAATTAAATGGCATGTCTTTGTTGTATAACCTATTTAATAAATGTCAGAATCCATACAGATTTCCCCAAGTTCCTACGAACAGGGTCTGAATGAATAATAAGTTTGTAACAAATAGGACTTAAGTATGGAAAGTCAGCTTCCCAGAACTTGCTTGCCCTATCCTCCTTCAGACTCCTGATGTTCTTTACCACCAGATATATCTTTGGAAAGAGCACATGAAGGGATGTGTTGCTATAGTTTATTTGTTGCTATCTGTAAGGTAAGTAGAAGAGGTAAAACATGTTTCTTAGCTAGTCTTTTCATTATGTCATATACTCTATTGTCTATAAAGTTATGGTTCTACAGTAGAATATAACACCTTACCCTCAGCACCCTAAGGTCTCATTTGTTTCCATTTTGCTGCCACATGTATCCCAGATATTTATTTTCTTATGCTTTGTACTTCTCCCACATCTTACCTGGGAGGAAAGATCCTGAATTTATTCACACTCATAATATAAAGCACTGATTGTCAAATACTACCTCTCACAAAGATATCATGGTTAAATAAGTTACTACTGAATCTCTAAGAGTAGAATTTTAGAGGTAAAACCACAGATATTTGGAGAATAGGAAATTCTTTCCAGCATTCAGAGAGTTATTTCACTTATCCAACATTAACCTAATCTGATTTTTAGAAAAAGTTCTCATTAAAAGAAAATATATTTTTATATCATAGAAATATATAACAGCAAATGTGACAATATATCTGGAGCCAGTTTAACTTTCACTTTAGCTATGCATTTTTCCACTTAATATGTGATATTTGGCACTGTAACAAGTTCATCTGTTTCTCTTTTTTTCCTCCTCATTATTTATTTCTTTTTTTTTTTTGCTTGTTACAGGGTATTATCTATAAAGATATTTGCAAGATAATAAATAACAAATAAAAATACTAAAGCTTGAACATCTGAACCTTTGATAGCCAAATATTAGCAGCCTTCTTCATGGAAATTCCCTTACTTAGTATGAAAGATATATCCATTTCACTTGGATCAAAATAGATATATTCATCCCATCAGTCGTTTATATAAAGAACACTAATTATGTAGTACAGCAAGGACTAGTTCCTATATTCATAAATTAATTTTGTCCTCACACATATCATTTTCTTTCATGATAATTTACTGATACTTAGCTGTTGTGTATTGGGCTAATTTTTATTTATCAAAAATAAAATGGAATATCTAGAATATATAAAGAACTCTCAAAACTCAACACTTAAAAAAAATCTAATTAGAAATTGGCAAAAGACAGACTAGACATTTCATCATGGAGGAGATAAACTGGACAAATAAACTCATGATAAGATAGATTTTCAGCATCATTAGCTATTAAGGAAATGCAAATTAGAACCACAATGAGATATCACTATGCATCTACTAGAACAGATAAAATAATAATTATAAAATAATGATGATACCAAATGCTGGCAAAGATAGAAAGCAACTAGATCTCTCATACATTGTTAGTGGGAATGCAAAAGGGTACAACCACACTGAAAAATAGTTTGGCAGCCTTTTATAAAACTAAACCTGCATTTAGAGCACATTATCTAGCAATCATATTCTTGGGCAATTATCACAGAGAATTAAAAATTTATGTTCACACAAACAGCTGTAAATGAATGTTAATAGCACATTTATTAGTAATAACAAAAAAACTGGAAACAACCCAAATGTTTTTCTATGATAAACTTTGGTATATCCACAAAATGGAACACTGCTCAGTAATAAAAAAAAAAAAAAAAAGAATGAACCACTGATACATACAATAACCTTGATGGAACTTAAGCATTATGCTGTTGATTTTCTTAAAGTGACAGAACTATGAACAATAGTTCATGTTTTGGGGGTACATAGGGTGTAAATACAAGGGGATAGCTAGGGAAGTTTCTCTATGAAAATGGAATAGTTTTACACCTTATTTCTGGTAATGATTGCAGGAATCTTTACATGGAATAAAATTGCATAGAACTACACACACATTTATTTATGAAAGCATGAAAAAATGGTGCAATCTGAATAAAACCTGTAATCTAATTAAGAGTATTGTACTCATGTCAATATCCAGGTTTGATATAAAACTACAGTTAGGTAAGTTGTCACCACTGGTAAAAGTTGGGGGAATGTTCTAGGGGACTGAATGTACCACTTCCGCAAATTCCTGTAAATCTATATTATCTTTAAATAAGCAGTACAAAAAGCCATGGGAACGCATTCTATATAAAAACAAATACATGTAAAAGTAACAGTCAAAATAAATAAATAACCAAACTAACTGGATCACCATTATGATTTCTGTGTCCCACACGTATCAGCCATTTTGCTTGTTCCCATAACATATATGGTTTAAATAATTTGTGTAACACATTTTATAAACAGAAATTTGACACAAATTTTATATGGAGATTAAAAAGAGGAACAGAAATTTTAAAAAATTAATTGCTTAATATTTCATTTTAGTCCCCAAGGATCCACCTAACAACATGACATTTCAGAAGATACCAGATGAAGTTACGAAATTTCAGTTAACGTTTCTTCCTCCTTCTCAACCTAATGGAAATATCCAAGTATACCAAGCTTTAGTTTACCAAGAAGATGATCCTACTGCTGTCCAGATTCACAACCTCAGTATTATCCAGCAAACTGATACCTCCGTCATTGCAATGTTAGAAGGACTAAAAGGTGGACATACCTATAATATCAGTGTAAGCATTCATGGCTTTTAATGACTCATCTGTTTTAAAAAGTCAGTTTACAAACTGAGATTCAACATTAGTAGAAATCCAGAAATAAATAAAGGGGAAAGAAAATGCTTGTTAAAAGCAAGAAAGCAATGAAATTAAGGAGAGAATTCTATCTAAAGGGAAGCTGTTTATGTGTGATTATAAATGGAAAATGGACAAGCAAATTTCAAAGGCAAAGGGCAGACGTAACTATTTACATGTTTGAAATTCACATACCTTTCATGTAAAATAATTACCAAAGCTAAGCATTTCACATCCTAATTCTAAATTATCCATGTGTGTTTATAGACATACAGACATACACACAATTTATTTAAAAAATGGGTTTTTGTAATATGTCTTAAAATTTCCAAATAGAATTATATGGATTAGAATATCATCTTTTAAGCAACATAGAATTCACCCTAAACCTCTAAGTAGCTTAGTAATTAATTCTCCTACCAGTTTTTTTATGACTATCATGTAATCAGAACACTTATCAGTAATTTGTAGTCATATATATGTTTTTCTCTATATTACATCTATAAATCTGCATTTCTTCATTTCTTCCTTCACTCACTATATATCTTATTTTATAGATATATCTGTCCTGCTAGGATTCTTGTTGCACACCTCATTAAATGGACCACCATTGTGGAAGGTCTATTAAAGGGAGACTGGTTAAGAGAATGAACTGATCTGAGTTCAAAATCTTGACTCTGTGATTTGTTTCTGAGTACTTGCCTCAAATCTGTACCTCAGTTTCTTTATCTAAAAAAAAAAACAAACAGTAAATTTGCTCCTGAAACTAAGATTATACTGTATGTTAACCAACTGGAATTTAAATAAAAACTGGAAACAAAAAAAAAGAAAAAGGAAAAGGAAAAAACAGTAATAGGAATAATGACTTCTTTATAGGATTTTTGTAAGGATTAAAGAATTATAGTTATGGGAAGTAGTGAGTGCTCCATCAGTTTTGCCTTTGGAATAAGAGAAAAAATAGGAAACAAAGTAGAACTAATTCATAATTTAAAGAAAAAATCAGCAAAAATTAATAGTAAAAAAATTATCTAACTTACTGCTCAGAAAAATGCAATCTATGGCTCCTGAACACCGGGGAGTTTATTAGCAATATGTAACTTTCACATCCATCCCAACCTACTGAATCAAAACCTGCATATCTTCATTCAACAGGTTTACAAGTGACTTCTTTGTACAATGCAATTTGAGCACACCTATCTCTTCATTTATTATCTCACTTAAATATTAGGCTGTATCACAAGGAAAAAAATAATGTAGCACACCATAACATCACTTTCCATTTTTAAAAAAAATTTTTTAAAGATTTTATTTATTTATTTGAGAGAGAGATTGAGCACAAGTGGGGGGTGGGGGGAAGGTGGGAGGAGTAGAGGGAGAGGGAGAAGCAGACTCCCCACTGAGCAGTGAGGCCATGTGGGGCTCTGATTCCAGGACCCTGGAATCATGGCCTGAGCCAAAGGCAGTTGCTTAACCAACTGAGACACTCAGTACTTCTCTTCTTAAATTTACAAGCTCCAATAAATATTTCCCTTAGCTTTTTAACCACATTTTTAAGGCTTTGTCTATTTACCATGCCCACTACATCATATATATTATTAAAATTTTAGTTTAGTAAAAACATCCCCAAAGTACCTACAGTGTGGAAGTATAGAAAACAAGTTAATTAGTTCCAATAAACATATTATATTCTGAATTGTGTTTGTGAATGAAATTGGGCAAGAATATAGTCTCTATTTTATAGAGAAAAATAAAGTAAATAAAAGAAGATTCTCTGTCTGCAATTTCTTAAGCATTAAGTGAATTGAAAGGATTCCCATTTGTGTGAATCACCCTCTGACTCTACAAACAGAAGTGTTTTATGTGTATATGCTGCATTATGCAGGTTATGGCGTCAGATACTCTGGGGCAGGGGTGAAGAAGGGCATAAAGGCCAACTTTCAGAGGGATGATTTAATACAGGAAAACAAGGAGGTTGAGGGAATAGGATTTCATTTCAGAGAAGGGAAAAAAAGAAGGTCTTGAATATGGATTTAAAGCAAGCCAGAGTTACCTAGCCACAGAGGGAAGGAGCAGATGTGAGAGTAGATGAAGGAGTGTAGGCATAGTGGCTTTTCTGCGTCTGCTCCTTCTACGGGTTCAAATTGAAGCCACATCCTTTTCTGGTCACTATTATGATATGGCTGTTGAAGTCACTCAGCCTTTGTTCTCAGGACTTAGTACTGTAAGATAGTTTCAAGAAGTACTTTATTAGGAATGTTCTTCCTACACATATTGTATTCATTTGAGTAAGTGTAAGAAAAATATAATAAATAGGCTATGTTCAATTGTTTTTAAAAGTAGAATCATTTTAAAGTTACGTATGACCATAATAAAAGCAGTAACAAGATGTTTCTTTTTTTTTAGGTTTATGCAATCAATAGTGCTGGTGCAGGGCCAAAGGTTCAGATGAGAATAACGATGGACATTAAAGGTACAGACATGAGCTGCCTTTCTGTGAAATACTGTTGTCTTAATCAAAGAATAATCATAATTGAATTCTATTATTAGATTTAAGAATGTAGTCAAGCTTTTAAATGATGCATATGCAATAATAAGCCTACATTAAGTAAGAAAGCCTGCTTAATAAAGCTATATTTTAAAATATCTAAATAATAATGCAAATTACCATCTTACAGAAAGAGAATGCCCACCTGCAATTTATATTTCTTTCTCTCTAAATTTTAAGTTTTCTGAGACAAATTTTATAGTCTGTTATTATGTTTTATAATTTTATTGAAAATTCATTGTTAAATTACCCATGGCTAGACTTTGACTAGTTTTAATTAAATTCCTTGACTGATCTTTATCTTGAAAGTAAAAATCTTTTTAGCTAATCGGATGTTTACTGAACTACTATATATTCAGCTTTATGATTCTGACTGTAAAGTAGATCTATCAATTCATTATTCTGGCAGGTATTGTTTATAGAAAATATAATTAAAATTGAAGGCTCCCTCCCTCACACAAAACAATCCATGAAAACCAAAAGAGATTCTTAAGAAGAATTTAGGGCTAGGATACTTTCTCTTCCTGATACTTTCTCTTCAGGATACTTTCTCTTCCTGACTGAAAACATATGCAATTGTGCCATCTCTCTAAAAATCTATAATAAAACCTGCAGAGAGATTAAAAGACTGAAATGTATGGACCTTTAGTAGAATGCTTCTTTCTGAAGCAAAAAATAACTTTTCTGAGTCTTTGGTAAGCACAGCAGAGCGGAGTGATTAAATGAGCCAGGTCAGACTGCTGAATCCTGAATTGGCCGCTTGCCATCTGCTTGACTTTAGGCCAGTGTCTTCACCTCTATAAGCTTGTGAAATGCAGATAATGCTAGTTCCCACCTCACAGATTCTTGTGAAGATAAAAGAGATAATCTTTGAAAAACCCTTAGGACAGTGCCTGGAAACTAGTACTAATAAGTACTATTCAGAAATATTCACTGTAAGATGAAGCTGATAAGTTTTATCTTTTCATCAATGATAGTTTGTATAATTATAATATTATTTAAAAGTATTGAGATTTGCTTTTAATTCCAGACTACTTGGAATGTGCAAATGCGTAAGCTCTTCAAAAACATAAAAAAAAAAATGACTTCATAAAGAACTTAGGTCACACCATCTTAATGTCTTTTGTTATTTAGTGGCAGACAGGTAAATATGCAGGTAACAATGGATGTACTGTATTAATTCTTTAGCAAAACTTCCTATGTTTATTGCTTTGATCATCCCCAGGTAGAGATGATTTGTTCTGACTTTTCACTCCTTAGATAGGACAGATAGACTCATGATCAGTTGTCCAGAAAAAGTATGTGAGTACCTGTGGTACTGGTGAGGTACCAGCTGGAGAAACACTTTTCAACAGTAATATGCATGATTGTTTTTGGTGACATGGAGTGACATTGAATTAATAGTAGTCTCATTAAATTTGCATTTGACACATAATATACAGTTGGGTAATTATATCAAATGCCAGATTCCTCCAACTGGAAACCTTTTCTTGGGGACTCCCCAGTCTCCTGGCTGAGAGTTTTTCAGAACTCCCTGAAATCTGAGGCTCTTCTTGCTGAATCCTTCCTTCGTGCTTCTCCTACATAGGTATTAGACCTGTGATCTGTGGTCTAAAGGCTCTCACTGCCTATTCCTGTTCCCTATTCCTTGATTCTCCATGGATATTTCCTCCAATAAACTTCCTACACATATTATTATAACCTTTACATCTCAGAGGAGTGAGCTAAAGGATCAAGCAAAAAAGATTTGATTCAAATCTTGATATTTCCCTTTTACAGATGTGACATAAGGCCATTTCCTCATCTATAAAATGGAAATGGTATTGCCAATTTTATGGCATTATTGAGAGGCTTTTAAAAAAATTTAATAAATATGGAAATTGAAGTTTGTTTAAGCAACTTGCTGTGCTCAAACAGTTGGTATATGCATATAGCTATGAGATGGAATGAAATAAGCAGAGCTCCTACAGATATTGATTTGTATGCATTGGCAGTAAAATGTGAATTATCGTGGCAATTTCAGAAATTATTCTGGTAATACCTATTAAAGTTAAAAATATTTATGTATTTTATTCCAGAAATTCTATTCTTGGAAATCTATTTCATAGAAATAAAAGGATCAGTAAATACAGCTAAATATATAAGGCTAGTTATTGCAGTAAATGTTCAAAACCAGAAGGAAAAGTGAACTCCCATTACTAGCTGAAGGATTGAATAAATATGATGTCACACCATGATATACAACATAATCATTAAAAAGAATGAGTTAGCCCCATGCTTGGTGACTTAGAAAGACTTATATAAGTCATATTTAAGTGCAAAAAGCTATATGTAAAGTAATTATAATACATAATATAGCCCCATTAAGAAAAATCAAACAGTGAGAATAATTCATCATGTATGACTTTATGTATTTTATATGGTTATGTGAACATGGAGAAAAATATGGGAGGATATCATCCATATGTTTGGCATGGATGAACTGTGGGAGGGATGCTGGTATGACTAGAATGGAAATTGATGAATCAGCTAAAGGAAGTAAAAGAAGAAAAAACCCACAAAAATATTAGTAGGATTTAATGCACTTATGAAAATTATATGAATGAGAACATAAATAATTTGAATTTTTTTAATATGTGAAGAGGAGTCAGATGCCTAAAAATCACACCTGAGTCCCATTATCTCAAGCAAGTATGAAATACATAATTAAAACATCAGGAGATAATAATTGCTAACCATCTGTTGTATTGAAACAAAACTGTTTCATTTCTCACTTGTTTGTCATCATTTTATCTATAAATCACCTGCATGAAAAAGAATTTAAATTCTTTTTCTTCTCTTCAGAAACAAAAAATCAACTGCAATGATATTTCTTCTTTGTTTAAAGCTCCAGCACGACCAAAAACCAAACCAACCCCTATTTATGACGCCACAGGAAAACTGCTTGTGACTTCCACAACAATTACAATCAGAATGCCAATATGTTATTACAATGATGATCATGGACCAATAAAAAATGTACAAGTGCTTGTAACAGAAGCAGGAGGTATCATCAACTGTCAACTTGTAAAATTGTAGAGTATGAATTGTTGAATGCTAAAGAAATTTCAGTTCAAAATTAGTAATAAAAGGTTGACTACCTATTACGACACAACTGTTGAGCTTAATAGTGTTAATATTATCATTAATTATACTAATCAGTAATTTATACCTAAAATACTTGACCAAATTAAGAAAAGGCATAGTTAAAATTGTGATTTATTTATTCCATTTATTGGTTGGATTGCTTGATTTTGACAAGATGGAATCTTGATAGCTTCTTTGGAGGTATGAACAGGAGAGTTACCCTTGACTGAGAGATGTTCTTTCTGTCTCTGAGAAGTCCTTCTCCACAACACAGCCTAAATCATGGATGATGGGTAAAGATAGGGTTCCCTGTTTATTCAGGTAGATCAGCTGAATCATCCCTGGTGGTTCACAGAGTGACAGATGTTGCATCCAGATTTAATCATGTGATTATAGAAATGCTCTTCAGAAATCTGAAAATACCTTCATATATTACTTGTTATTTTATCCTTTTTTTTTTCTGAAAATAGCTCAGCATGATGGAAATGTAACAAAGTGGTATGATGCATATTTTAATAAACCAAGGCCATATTTTACAAATGAAGGCTTTCCCAATCCTCCATGTACAGAAGGAAAGACAAAGTTCGGTGGCAATGAAGAAATCTACATCATTGGTGCTGATAATACATGCATGATTCCTGGCAATGAAGACAGAATTTGCAATGGACCTCTGAAACCAAAAAAGCAATACTTGTAAGTATAGTTGACACTTACTAATGCATTGTGGTAGCAAGCAAGTCGACATCTTTTACTCCTCCATCTACCCATCCTGTGTCTTTCCAGTAAGCACTAGGCATCCATAATGTATCATGATCTGCTACGTGGTAAAGATCAACAAGACATTGTCCTTAAATTCCCTCAATGTACAGTTCTGTAGGGAAAGTAAGCAGGCTTAAAAGTATTTTTGATTTGATATCATAAGTGACATAAGGACAATATGAAAAACATGTAATTGGAGAATATGGGTAGGAGAATTGAATTCTTTCTGTAAAGAATAATGCGACTAACATGTAATATTTGTGCTTTTCACTCATTATTTTGCAACACGTGCTAGTGTAAGGGTTTTTAGAAGCACTATCCTAATCTTTTAGTTAATGACACCTTTAGTTCACCTGAGTCATAGTAATAATTTTCTCCTCTTTGTATTATCAAACCTCTCAATTAGTGACTGAAATATTTATAATTCACATTAATATTTGTCATTTTATAGCTCATAATAATCTAATGTATTAAATACCACTGGTGATATTCTGATTTTATTAAATGCTTTGTTAAATTAATCACTTGTCTCCTGTTAAATTGACTGTGTTATTTTTGTACCAAGACTATAATTTTTTAATTTTAAACTATTTAATTTCCAATATGTAATTTTTACTACTAAATTTGAAAAACACAGCTAATTTCTTATTTGCCTGCTAGTTAAAGCATTATTAAATTCTTTATAAACCTCCTAAGCCATGTTAACATTAGAAAAATAGAAAGGTCAGGCATTTGAAAAAATAGAATGCTCGATCATCGATTAATAAGTATAGTTACTTTGGTTACTAAGTCATTGCCTGAAATTTAGTCATCATACATAGGCAGTTATGAAAATCATATACCACAAAATTTAATATTTATTCAATGTACAATATTGTATATTTATTCAATATACAAAATTATATATTCAATATACAAATTGAATAAATAAAACATTATTTGTTTTGCATATTTTTCCAACACAGACTCTTCATATAATCAATAAAATCATAAGAACTTGAGAAGGGTAGAGATTAAATTATAAGCTGAAACTTATTAATATAAGTTGGTTTTGTACTTTAAAATGCTTAGATGTCTATAATTTTTAAATAAGGTAAATATCAGTTATCTCTGAAGATGTTAGAATCACCCATTGTGTAACCATTTTCTGTTTCTTATGTCATAAAGACATAGAAAGTGAAAATACTTCTGTGCACGCACAGAACTAAGAAGAATTTTTCTTACGTTGTTAACATGTGAACAAAATAAGTTCTGTATGAACATTCTAAATCACTGGTATTTCCAAAGGTAGTTGAGGTATAGTAGTTATTATACTTTATACTTGTTTACTTGTAAAGTATGTTTGTGTAACATACTTTCACACAGACGTGAAATAATTTTATCCAAATCTATGAGGGATGTAATCTACTTCATCTTTTTAACCTGCTGAATGCTTATGAGTCTGGCCAAACTTTTAATTACTCTCTTACATGCAGGACAATTATTCATCTCACATATAGATAGGATATATTGTTCTGATGGCAAATGATTTCCAAGTTTGCATCTTATAAATATATTTTCTCTTGAATAAAAATGTGCATTTTTCATTGCTATTTTTTAAATTATTCATAGAAAAAAGTCATATACCATGTAAATTGTTGGTTTTTATTTTTATTATTTCATAGATTTAAATTTAGAGCCACAAATATTATGGGACAATTTACTGATTCTGATTATTCTGATCCTGTTAAGACTCTAGGTAAGATATATTCTATAATTTAATTTCGTTGATAATCTCAACATGCTAATCACAGTTGTAACATTCATTAGTAAATATATTAATCCATAACTGAATGTTCTCAAGTATAAATTCATTTCAGGGTTAATTACCCTGACAAAGAAAAAAATAGTATTTGTGATATTCTTTTAAGTGATGGATGTTCCATCTATTGAAATCCGGACATAGATTTCACTATGGTATTAGTTCTATGCTGATGTGTACTAACATTATAAGCAAATATTTACTTGGGCGTTTAATATATACTCTTATATGTAAAACAGGTTTACCTAATAAGAAAAGAAAAAGATTTATGAAAATTTTCCTGAAATAATCTTAAAAACTAGAAACTTACCAGCTCTTTTAAAATTTATTTTCTTTCTAATCAAATCTTTCATGAGTTTTTGCAATTATACCCACCCAATCAGGCTGAATAATACGTGCATACAATTTAGTTCAACACGAGTGTTTCCTTCTACCTCCTCCCCCTCCATCTTTACCATCATCATCATCTTCTAGACTCTTTTATGTAGTAACTGATGGACTCACAACTGTCTTTTAATTGATACCAGTAGTTCTCAACCAGAGTGATTTTACCCTCTAGGGAATATGTAGCAATGTCTGTAGTCATTTTTGGTTGTCAGTTGTCACAACTATGGGGCCAAGCTACTGGCATCTAGTGGACAGAGGCCAGGGAGGCTGCTGAACATCCTCTATTGCATTGAACAGTCTTTTCAGCAAAGAATTATTTAGTGCATAATGTCAATAGTGCTGGGATGGAGAGAAGCTGTTAGGTGCTATTAGCTCCATTTTATAGATGAGAAAACCAAGGCCCAGATTAAGTAAGTGACTCAACCAGTATTCTAGCACAGATTCCATAACCATTACATAGAAATACAGGATTTGGACTTGGATTCAAAACTTGACTCTGCCACTGGAGAAAATAATTTCTATAATCCTCAGTTTCCTATTTAGAAAATGGTGATGAGAGTGTCCACCTTGAAAGATTTAAATAAAATAGCATATGTAAAAATATTAATATTTTATATTTAGTAAAAATTTAAATACTTAATTGCTTCTTTTTGGATAGGTTATAATCAAAGATTATAGAAATATACTTTTTTTAGGAAAAATTATTTCCCTAGGATTTCTCTAAATACATTGCAGCTTCCAATTTTCTCTGTATCAAGCTCTGAGAATGTGGATGTTTGTGTGCCATTCAGATCCACAGTATAATGGGAGCTGCAACAGATTTTAATGAGAGTTGTGGCTGAAAGAAGATAGATTTTTTCCAATATTCTCAGTTAGAAATTCTCCTCTGGTTGTGGATGATTAATTGTCTAAAAAGTCAGCTTCTGCAGCCTCTACTTAGTTAGGAGATTTTCAATCTTGAAGAAATAAGGGGCTTCATGGTTTGTTACATAGATGTTTATAGAGGAATAACATGAATTTCTTTGCCTCTGCTGTCTTACTCATGAAATCAATGGTATTTCATTCATAATCAATTCAATATAATTGATTAATTTTACCCAGTAATTCAATCATTTTGCAACTGGCTGACTAGACTTGTGGTTTTGAAATGGTGTAGCGTATTTCATCATTTGATGGGTGAGTTGATCACACTCTGACATCACCACAGTGAACTAAATGTCTTGATGGCACCAGCATCATTTTATTTAGGTTACAATATTCAGAAACTATTACCACAGCAAAATGGTGATCCTGGGGTGTTTACTAATGGAAGATAGATAAGAGACACAGACAAAGTGGATAGCTCATGTATCTAATGGAGATGACATTTTGTGGGAGCCGTGCTAAAGATGTTGCCTTGCTGTGTAGTATTCTTATGGGCTATGTCTCTAAGATTTCTGGTTTCATGCAGATTATTGATGTGAGGATACGTTCAGTCAGTTTTCTGAGACAGAGTTACAACATCCAGAGTAATAGGAATGAAAAAGGGGGAAAGACAAGCATTAGAAATAGCGATGTGCAGGGATATGATTTCTCACATTCTGTCAAATGGGCTCTCTCTGGCCGAGGGTGGACCTCAATGAGTACTTTGGCTGCAGGTGGTCTCAAGGTGCTCCTCAGTGATGCTCTTCTTTTTCTTCCTTTCTCTCACAGCCAATTTAGTGGAATAAAATAATTAATTCTAGAAGGTAGCAGAAATATACCATCAGTTCTCTGGTTCCTTCTTTGAAATCATGACTATCCCTACCACAGTCATCCAGGTGCTAATGTTTGTGTGCCCTGGTACTAACAGGAGCCTAAAGGGGATGCAAGATGTGGAACAAAGAGCAGAGTGTAGGATCTGGTCAAAACTAGGGAAGGAAGCACTGGTGAAATGTAGATTCAACATATAAGGTAGAAAGCCATCAGGTTGGGTAATTACAAGGAAGGGTCCCATACATCTATGATCTAATTTTTCAGAGTTCATATTTTATTTGTAGACCAGGGACATAAGGGCAGCCTTTCAGGCTCCTCCTTAGAGTTTCTTCCATGGACTCTCTTCTGATAAATAGCGGCTTTGTATTAGGCTTCTGCCTTATAATCCTACTCTGGATTGACCACATAGAGTTCTGCTATCAAGATAGTCATAGTAAAACCAAGACAGGCAGGAGTGGAGAATATGATTAGGAATGCCACCCTGAGTTGTGGTGAAAAGAGATGTGCAGCTTTGGAATATGGAGTAGACAATTAGAGCAGAATGTATCAATGTCTGGAAGAGAAGCTCAGTCATCTGGCTGGTTAATGAATTTACTACCATCAGTTTCTGTCCTCACATTTTACCTGGCTATTGGATCTTATAGTTCTGTGGATATCAGATTCAGCTTGATAGGTTAGGCATCAAAGAGTACCCTCCAGAAGTGGCCCTGATCCATGATTTGACATTAATAAAAGACCATGGAATCATAAGAGGTTGGGGGGAGAACATTACCATGTAATAATGCGTGTATTATGTAATAGGACTCAAAAAGGAAATAAACTTGACTGTTTCTACATTCGTCAGTGATAAGAATGGTTTCATGGTTATAAGAATGGGAGCAAGCAATACATTAATATAATACCCTGGGTGTCATCAGAATATTACAATGATGTTCAAGTCCTTGTTTATCTCAAATATGTCATGCATTAGGATGAATGATACCAATTGTAACAGGCTAGAGGCTCCCAAGATTCCTAATAAGCCTGCTGAGAAGTTATGTGTGTATGTGATCTCAGGCTTCAGTGAAAGAAGTGAAGATTCCATCTAGGTCCTCAAACCACCCAAGGATATACATTCCTTCACTGGTATTTAGCATAGTACGAGTAGTGAGCTCCCAGCTAAGTCAAATCTACAGGATTTAAGAGCCTTTGCAAGGCTCCCTTTTTAAGTTAATGTAGAGTATACATTTCCATGACAGACCATTTTGATAGTGATTGGGCCTCTTACGGGTACTATTATTTGGAAGTTAAAATTAAAGGCAAAAGAATCACCATGGACTGATCAACTAAAAGGTTTGAGTTTATTGAAAAGGGCTAACAAAAACACAAGTGAAAAGGGACCAGTCAGGGCTTTGCTGAATAAGGATGAGTGTGTGGAAGGAGTTTGCACTTAGGGAAATCTTTATGGCCTGTAGGAATAAACAGGGGAAATGACACATGCCATTATTTTAATGCTAAAGAAATACCTACAAATTATTTGATTTTGTTTTCATACAGAATGAGCATTAGCATTTTTACTAACAAAGCTTATAAGAATCGTCTTAAACTCTTCTTTAAAATCCTCTTTCGGCACATCAGTTTATGGAAACTGCTCGTAGGCAATGTTTTGATTACAAGGTTTAATTATAGAGGATTCCTGTGATTTGAAAACCAGACACTGCTTTCTGCACCTTACCGGGCTTCATTAAAGCTGAACAAGATGAAACCTTAAACCTCATGGCAAAGGCACTCTGTGATTGTTTTCCTTTGTCATAACACTTCTCATTTAATTACTGTGCTAACAATGAGAAATTCCAAAATTCTCACTTAGAAGCAGAAATAGGGAGTCGCTATGGATTTTTTTGCAACCAAAGGATCACTTGTTTCCAAGACCCCAGACAAATGAGGAAAGTTTATGATGTTAACGAGGCAGTGGTAATGTGGTGCTGAACCTCATAAACTTTGCAGTCAGACAGGCATATTTCAAGCAGTATGAGCATATATTGAATTTATGTAGCCTTGGGTTCGTTACTTTAACAAATTAATTTCTGAAATCTTATTTCAAAATGAAAATAATAACACCCACCTTGTCAGCTAATTGGAAGATCAAATCAGATGAATGAATGATGAATAAATATGAAATATTTATTAATAAAGATAATTATTGATGTGCCAAGGCTTTTAAGAGTATTTTTTTTATAGAGACTTTTTTACTTTTTTTTTTTTTTTAAGATTTATTTATTTATTTGACAGAGCGAGAGAGATCACAAGCAGGCAGAGAGGCAGGCAGAGAGAGAGGGGGAGGCAGGCTCCCTGCTGAGCAGAGAGCCCACTGCGGGGCTTGATCCCAGGACCCTGAGATCATGACCTGAGCTGAAGGCAGAGGCTTTAACCCACTGAGCCACCC
>CM053611.1:77027324-77041483 GCA_028646535.1 Procyon lotor
AGATTTCCTATCCTTGCTGTACCATTGTCTTCTCGCAACATTTTTACTTCCAGCTGTTTTCTGATCATCTTTTCCCTTAACTTTTTGAGATTAGCATTCACACGAGTATGCTTTATTTTTGCGCATAAAGATACAAAAATTCCTTTTTTTTTTATTATTTTCTTTTCTTTTTTTTTGATTTGACAGAGAGAGATCACAAGCAGGCAGAGGCAGGCGGGGGCGGGAGGGGGGGGGAGAGCAGGAGCTCAGCTCTCTGCTGAGCAGAGAGCCCGATGCAGGGCTCTATCCCAGGACCCTGAGATCATGACCTGAGCTGAAGGCAGAGGCTTTAACCCACTGAGCCACCCAGGCGCCCCTCCTTTTTGTTTTTTTAACAAAAACACTTAACAAGTGTTTCTTTACACCCTGGAAACCACTGTTTATTGTCTACTTTGAATAGTTTGCCAAACTGATGCATGAAAATAATATGTCTAGGATATTTTATTTCATTTATTTAAAAAAATTTTATTTATTTGAGAGAGAAAACACGAGTAGGGGGAGGACAGAGGGAGAGGGAGAAGCAGGCTTCCTGCTGAGCAAGGAGCCCAATGCAGGGCTCAATCCCAGGACTGCAGGATCATGACCAGAGCCAAAGTCAGACGCTTAACTGACTGAGCCACCCAGGTACCACTAGCGTGTTTTAACTTACATTTCTTCAATTATGAAATTGAGTGACTTTTAATAAATTCTTTGTGCAGTACATGAATATCTGGGATGAATAGTACTGTCCAAAAGAGAAGAGATCCTTATACTTAAGTTCTGTGATAACAACTGGTTTTCTTTTAAGATTAATAATAATATTAGAAGATCTTTCACATGACATACATCTATATCAAGAACCAGATATGTCCCATGAGCTTTATAACTCATTTTATTCAGCTTCTTCTTAGAGTTATAAAACTGGCTTATATCAAATCTGTCAACTGAACTGAATAATAATAATTTCAGTCAAAAAACACTTATGAAAAATTAGTGCTTTATAATTATGTTCGCTTAATTAGAACAGTACATTTTATTATGCAAATAAAACATAATTTAATGTGACCTTTCTTAGGTCTTTAAGTCTAGTCAGGAAATGACTTCTGCTTATTACAGAGAGAATCATGTTTATGTTTTCAAGTCAAAGAGTTTCATTTCCTATGGAAGGATTTGGAGAAGTGTCTTCATTTCGGACAGTAATGCTCTGTGGGTATATGCATAGCAGTGAATCAGAATTTGTGCTCGACAGTCATGGTACACTTTGTCCTTTCCTACTAGTACATTTGTAATACATGTGCCCAAAAGGATTACATACTGTTTATTAATACATTGTATGTCATTTCCTCACTTCACTTGGCTAGTGCTTTGAAACTGTAATCTAATCTGAAACATTTTTTTGTGGTCTATGAAATCATTTTTTCCCCCACTGGGTTCTAAGGTCCAGTGATTCAGTATTACCTGATAAAGAGGATTCTTTATTCATCTTCATGTATTTCCTTTCCCATGGACATCCAATTAGAGTTAGCATGTGAAAATTTGTAAAACAAGCCATTCACATGTTAATATATTAAAAAGGGGGGTATCTAAAATACAGTATAAACTACATGCTGCTTTCCAGTCTCCTAACTTAGCTGGAGATTCTAGATAACCATGAAATTCTGTCAACTGTTTTTCAGACTCAATATTCATTTGACTCTATCAGGCAAAATAGCCATAGGAACCCTTTCCTATTGTTGACATTTCATAAGCACCAATCCACAGAAAAAAGATAAAACACTAATTCTTGCCTGTTTTATAGGTATTTAACCTATTTTATTTTGTCACTTACCTTTAATACTTTTTACAGTAAAATTATAAATGATAACTCATAACTTAAAAATGGTTATAGTTATAATAGTTTCTAAGTAAATGATAAATATCTTACATTTCTTATTTGTATCAATGCTTGATCTCAACCTGAAAATTTTTAGTGTCTATTTCAAAACCAATATTTATATTCATTAGTAAATTTAGCAAATATTTATTGAGCATTCATTATGTATCTGGTATTATTCTCAGAACTGGGAATACAATTTTGAATAAAACAAAGACTCTTGTCCTCAGGGAACTTTACATTCTGGACAATGAACGATGAGGATTATAAATAAATTTATTATAAGATATATTAAAGTATGATAAGAGCAATGGAGAAAATAAAGAGGAGAGTGGCTCATAGTCCACAGTCTCTCATGGTTCAATGAGCAACAAACTGAGGGTTTTGGAGGGGACGGGGGTGGGCGTTGGGCGAGCCTGGTGGTGGGTATTGAGGAGGGCACGTATTGCATGGAGCACTGGGTGTGGTGCATGAACAATAAATCTTGTAACACTGAAAAAATAAAATAAACATATTTGGGGAAAAAAAAAGGAGAGTGGCGTGCAGTTGGTATAGAAGGAGGAAGGCAGAAGTGAGGAAATTGGAGCTTTTGATTTTAAATGTCTTAGTCTGCTTAGGCTAGCATAGCAAAATACCATATAGGCTGTATAGCTTAAACAACAGAAATTTTGCTCACTGTTCTAGATGCTAGGAGTTCAAGAACCAATTCCCAGTCAGTTTGTTATGTGGTGAGGGCTCTCTTACTAGCTGGCAGGTCTCTTTCTTGCTGTGCTCTCATAGGGTCTTTCCTCAGTACCTGTGCACAAAGGGAGAGAGGTAAGCTTTCTGGTGTCTCTTGTTATAAGAACACTAAGTTTATTGGATTAGGGCCCAACCCTTATGACCTCACTTAGTGTTAGTGACTTCCTGACTCCAAATACAGTCATACTGAGAGGTTAGGCTTCAACACATGAATTTTGGAGGGACACATTTATTTGATCCATTCAGGCTTTATTGAGAAGGTGATATTTGAGCAAACCCTCGAAGGTTATGAAGTGGCTACTCAGACAGTTATACAAGGGAAATACTTTTCCAAGGATTGGAATAACCTGGTGCAAATGCCCCATGACTGGTATGTTCCAAGAACAACAAAGAGGCCAGTCTGGCTCCAGTAGAGTAAGAAAAGTGGAGATTGAAGGGGAAGTCAGAGAGATAACAGGGAGTCAGAGAGTTAATGAGGGACCAGATCTCAGAGGCCATTGGAAGGACTTTGGCCTTCCCCTGTGAAAGGTGAGGAAGATTTTAAGTAGAAAGGTAGTATTATAAAAAGGATTACTCTTCCTGCTATAAAATAGATGGGAAGAGAACAAGGGTTAATACAAGAAGACTTGTTAGGTATCTATACAATAATTTGTGCAGAGCAGGGTGGTGGCCTGGCTTGGGATCCTGGTAGCAGGGGGGATGAGAAATGAATACAACTTACACAAAGTTTTGAGTAGTATGATGAATCCCCAAATACTTACTAATTAAATGTAATAGTTTTTAACATTTTGTTACACTTGTTTTATTTATACACTTGTTCTTTTATTTCTGAAGTATTTTAAAATAAATCACACAGTGTATTAGATTCCACTATTTAGTATGTTTCTCTGATAAGAACATTTCTATTGTCACAGTTAAATAAAATTAATGATAAGTCCTTAATATTATATAATATCTTATATATTTTTAAATCATCTTCTCATTTTTTTTCTTCATAATATGTCTGAATCAAGACCCCAATAAGGGGCTCATATATTATTTTTTATTATTGTGTCTCTTGATCTCTTTTCTTCGTCTTTTTTCCCCTATGCCATAGATTTATTAGGGCAACCACATGAGTTGTTCTATAGGAGGTCCCATATCCTGATTTATTTGACTGTTTTCTCTTGGTATGATTTAATTTTTCCTCCTTCCTCTTCTTTCTTAAAAATGAAAAATAAGATCTAAAGGTTTGAATATTCACAATTAACATTTTCAGCAAGGGTATTTTGCAAGTGTTGTTGTCTAGATTAAAATACCTCTCATCAGTAGGCATATAATATCTGGTTGTCAAATTTCAATAATGTTAAAATTGATCAGTGGGTTTAATTGTAGTGACAGCATGATCCTTCATTGGCAAGTTGTTTTTTTCCCCCTTGTTCCCCTAATAAATAATCTGTAGGATGATAGTTTAGTGTCCTGTTAATATCCAATTCCCTATCAACCTACCTCCTAATCATTAAGGATGGACTTATGATTGTTACCTAAATCAATTATTTTATTAGGAGTGAAAAATTAATTTCTAATTATATTATTCCTTCTGCATTTATTAAATGGAACTCTTCTCTAAAGAAGAGCTTCATTGCCTTATGTAGAACTATTTTTTTAATTCATGAAATATAGTTCATGTGAGAAAGTTAGAAAAAATGCTTACTTTTTTCCCTTTAATTATGTGCTTTTAAAATAAGGAACTGGTAGTCTGGCTATAACCAGTGTTTATAAATTAAAAGTTTTTGTATATTTTTTATTTCCCTTTCACTGAATAATATTAGAACTTGTGGATTTCTATATATTGAACCTGTTTCCACCAATTCCAGTTTTTATTCATCATAAAATCTACATTGTTGCCTCTTTAACCAGTAGGAACTTCTCTGCAAGATGATCTTTTGTTCTTTCCATACCATTAGCCTTTGATAGCTTCTTGGCTCTCTGGCCCCACTAGATGTCCCAAATTCCTTTTGTTTGCTTATCACACCTTGGAATTACTATCTCTCCAAGTTTCCTTAGTTTCTTTTAATGAAAAGTGTGTGTATCTTGAAGATGGAGGCAATAGGATTTCCTAGCGGATTGTCGATGTGTTCTATGAGAGAAAGAGTTAAGTATGACTGCAGAGTTTTTGGACTGAATAACTAGATTAATGAAGTTGTCATCAAGCAAGAGGTAGAAAGATGCAGTTGAAAAGAAGGAATTATAGGAGTTCAATCTAGATACTGATTTTGAAATTTTAATTACATTTCTAAGTAAAGATATATAGTAGGCAAGTGGCTACTCACGTCTGAAGTTCCATAGATAGCAGTTAAGTTGTCATCATCCTGTAGATGAAAATTAAAACCACAAGACTGCATGGGCTCACTAAGGTGGTGGGTTTAGATAGAAAAAAGAAGAGGTTCAAGGCCTGAGCCCCAGATTTAGAAGAGCTAGGAGAAGAAGGGGAATAAACATATACGTTTGCTTTATTAGCATTCTTGAGAAACATTCCAAGAAAATATTTTTCTGTGTTTTGAGACCCAAATAGTATTCATAAAAATCAATAATAATGTTCTACTTCCTCTTCAGGTGAAGGACTTTCTGAAAGAACTGTAGAAATCATTCTTTCAGTCACTTTGTGTATCCTTTCAATCATTCTTCTTGGGACAGCTATTTTTGCATTTGCAAGGTAAGATTTATTTGTACTTACTTTCCTAACATGCTTTATGGACATTATTCAGTCATTGTTCAGTCAGGAGAGAGAAGCCACAATACTGACTTGAATGGGGAATACTTAATAAAAACATATTGCTAACTAGTAGAAATAGTTAACTACTATAGGTGGTAAAAGAACTCTCAAGGATCCAGAAGTAACAAATTCAACAAAACAGCTGCTCTCTGAAGGCTGAGGAAGAATGGACAATAAAGGAACTAAGAACTAGAAGTCTCACCCCAAAGTTTGACATGGAATATGTACCACAGACACGTGCAGTCTGTCACCTATCAGCTAGGTGATAAGCACCTTGCAGCTTCAGCAAGCAAAGAAAATGACAGGGGAAGGGCTAGAGCTGTTCTGTAGAAGCTAACCATCATCAGTGGAAGGTAAGTAGGAAGATAAGTAGGTCTGTAGAAATAGCCCATCTTAATGAATAGTGTGAGGGATGCTGAGCTGCTAGAATCGTTCACCAATGGGAAGAGCATCCACTTAGGAAGCAGCTAGCACTCATCCAGGTGGGCTGCTGGGCTTCCACAATGATTAATAATCATGCAGCTTTGGAACACACCAGGGAAGTATCTCCTTTGTCCCTCTGGCCTTGAAGGTCACTGTGGTTTCCTCTGTTAACAAAGCTTAGCATCCCAGCAGCTGGCAAAGGGAAGTATTATAGAATCTAGTTCAAATAGTACAAAGTGAGGCAAGGAAGGATGGGTTTAGAACTAAGAGACAAAGAAGTGATAACACAAAAGCAAAAGGTGCTGGGATTTCTGCATTTTTAAAAATAATTTATAAAAAAAATTTTAAAAAATTTTTAATGCTGATAGGTTCAATGAAAAATATTTTAATTATGTCTAAATCTTAAAGTTTATACAGAAGAGATCATTTTTACAATTAATACAATACTTTGAAGATGTCCAACTTCCTTACATGGTGGGCCCCTTTTTCCTGTTTATTTTACCAACAAGTCTCTATTACATTTTCTAAGGGTCCCTTTAAATTCCTAGCATCAGCCTCCTAATTCTTGCTGTTTACAGGGCCTTAGGGGAAATCTTAGTTGTGGTCCTAAAATCTGGCTTCATAAAATAGATTTTTTAGTTAAAGGGGCCTTACATTTGCAAAGATAACCATGACACTAATTTCCCAAGTAGCTCGATAGGCTGTTTTTATATTATCTAGAGAAGGTGGTCCCATGTTCTGTATGCCATGCATCATCTCTTTAACCTTGAATCTCTTAAATCATCATTCTGGTGGATAATTTGAGGATCTCTTGGAACAAATATTTTTCTTATGCTACATACTGTTCTCAGATTCATCCAGGAGATGGTGAGAGAAAGTCATTATTCTAGGCACTTTTAGGGCTAGACTGTGTAAGATATATTCCTTGTCCCTGAGGGGTATGCTTCAGTCATATTCATATTGTTTCCTTGCTCTGAAAACTTTTCTGACGTTTCATCTCCTTATAGGATGAGCTCCTTATGTGGGCAAGAAATACTCCCCTCTTATTCCCCACAACCTCCTGACATACTTCTCTTCAGCCAAATGGGTCTCTTCTCACCTGAATATTCCTGAGGCTTTTATACAACTCTGCTTTTATACAATCAGTCAGAACTGTGCTTCCTCCTTCTTCTCATTCTGGAACACTCATATCAGATCTCACTTTTTTACTTCCTGTCAATATTAGTTGTTGTCCTATGAATTAGAATTTGGATTTTTTTCTTTTTATTGCTTTTTCTCATTTAGGTCTTGTTATCAACTAAACTGTAATGTTCTTGAGAATAGGAACAACATTTTATACTTTCTATTCTATCCTTAATACATAACTGATATTACATAATAAATGTTTGAAATGTAAAAGATAGAATAGCTAATATCACTTTGTAATTACCATACTATGTCTTAGAAAAATAAACTTGTAAAGGGCTTAAAATGAAAGGACTTGGATTTGATTCTCAGATTCATGTGACTTATTTTTGAACCTGAAATGTCCAATTTCTGAATGTAAATTAAGATAACATTATATGCTGCACAATATTTTTATAAAAAGCCAATGAGACAATTCAAACATATTTCTATATATTTTCATGACTGTAGAAGTGTCTCTTGTCATTGTCTTTTAGTACTGATGCTGATAGCAATGATCTAGTTCCACTTTGGCATACTTTCTCCTTTTGACAAGTCTAGAGACAGATAGAGGGAGGAAAAACAAACTCACAGCATCAGTTTCATTTGCACCGTAGTTTAAAATTTGCCAGTGGCCCAGGCCTTGATCAACTGATTCTCATTAAAATTTGAAACTTCAACAAAGCAACATGTTAAAGGAATATAGTAGAATTAGGTTTTATGAAATTAAAACAGGAGAAAGAAGTTGAGTAGCTATAAATTTGTGCCAAATTCAGAGATGTGACCCCAACCAAGAAATTATTGGACAGATATCTTTACTTAAAAAGAAAATGAAACCTAATTTCATATGCTTTCTATAGCATTTCCTTTTTGGACTTTACCGCACTTATTTTAGAATTCGACAGAAGCAGAAAGAAGGTGGCACATACTCTCCTCAAGACGCAGAAATTATTGACACCAAATTCAAGCTAGATCAGCTCATCACTGTGGCAGACCTGGAACTGAAGGACGAGAGATTAACGCGGTGAGCACACTCCTCTTGGCGAACAGTGGTTCAGAGGGCCTGGAGCCATGACCCTATTCTGACCTATGCTTGTTGGAAGTGTTTGTGGGGCTCCTATTTACACAGGTCATAGGGATCTTCTTTCAAAGGGTGACCTCCATCTTCTGCACACTTCTCACTGATGTTCGGAGAATCACTTAATCTTCCTCATGCTTTGGGTTCAATATGAACCTCGGACTATAATGTTCAAGCAAGTTTTTTTTTTTTTTTTCTGAGACAAATATTTTTACATGTTAAACCTTTAAAATTATGTTTAATAATTCACTTCATGAGATTGATTTCTTTTACATTGGATTTTCTGGAAATGTCCATATTTTTAATCACAAGTTTAATTAAATTTGTAATGACTTGATATTGCTTATATCATTTTTATAAAAGCCTGGTAGCTCTTTATTTTAGTATGAAATTACATTAAAAATCTAACTTGTGTATTGACACTTTATTTTTAAATTGCCTGATATCTAAAAATGAAATATAAAGTAAAAATTACCTTTGGAAGGAAAAGTGTGTCATCAGTATGTACTAGAAATAGTAAAGGTGCTTAATTTTAAAGAGTAAGTATTTTAAGTCCTTTTGAAGTCATTATAAATCATTTAAAATGTTGGCACATTTGAAAAACTTGTCTATTAAGATAATTCATCAAATCCTTAATAAAAACTGTCATCAGGCCATCATAACAAGTTTAGATTCTTATAAGGATTCAGTATTTTGTGATGCTTATAAGCACATGACAGTTTTTACAAAGTACACGAGCAACTCTGCTAGGCTTTAAAAAATTATTAACTCTGGAAATATGCCAGGAAAGTTTTTGAACTTAAAAAGGAATTGTTTATAGTTGTCATTTAGCAAAGTTTGTCTTTGCCCAAGAGATCGACTTTGAAAAAGAATATTTCCAGCATGTCTAAAAATATCTAATATGTGTTACAGAGGGAAGTGTCATCTGATAAGCAGGGGCCTTCCAAATACTGCAAAATGAAAGTTATTCATTGAAAGGGTCATCCTGCAGATGAAAAGGAAGTTTCTTCTCCTTTCCCCCTGTGGGCCAACTGAATTTCTGTAGTATCCTCCCAGATCCCTTTCTCAATGTTTGTGCCACCTCCATAGGCCTGGAGTCAGTGTCTTCTAACACCCAAAAGTACAAGGGATAACACATTGAATCTCTCAGTGCAATTCATTTTAGTTGTTTGAACAATTTGGTTGGATCTTCAGACTAAAATATGAACTTTTAAGTATCCAAACATTTTTAGGGCAATTTTTTAAAAGAAACTTTATTGATCCCTCTAAAGTCCTCAGTAAGTAGATCTTTAGGAGAGAGAAATGACTTAGTAAAGTGAAAAAAGTCAGTCAGTATTAAGGTGCTCTTTATCAAGGAGGTTATCATTCTAGGCAGGCTGTGGTGAGGTTAAATTCCCTAAGCTCTGTGTGTTTTCACAACCTGCCCTTTCCTACACTTCTGAATATAGCCATTATCTAGAAACTGGAGGATTTTTTTTTTTATTAACAATGACTGTCATGGGAGCTAATGGAAAAGGTGGATAAGGATTGCATAGATTGTTTATTATTGGTTTTTTATAAATCAGGGCCTGCCTTATTTAATTTCAACTCCTATTTATTTTCTTGCTTCCATTTTTATTTATGTATATATGGATTTATTTGTAAAATGATGTAGAAGTGTCTTTCAAGTATATTTCAAATAATATTTATTTTTGCACATAGATCATTAATATATATTACCCC
The DNA here is from genome assembly GCA_028646535.1 of Procyon lotor. Lineage (NCBI taxonomy): Eukaryota > Metazoa > Chordata > Mammalia > Carnivora > Procyonidae > Procyon > Procyon lotor. The sequence goes on from CM053611.1 coordinate 77,037,099, forward strand.
CAGTAATAGTAAAGTTGGAAATTTTAGTTTCTATGCTTTTTACTTTCTCATTTTTTGTTATGATTCCAGCATTCATGACTGTGAAACATCCTTATTTGTAATTCCAGCGGCACATAATATTATGCTTTGCTTGATTATTACAGAAATTTATTAAAATAACTATCAAGTGGTTTGAATACTAGCTTCATTTCAGAGATCTGTCTCCAGATTCACTATTTATTAAGGTTTTTCATGTTAATAAGGCCAGTAATACAGTAGACAATAAGCCTAGAAGAAATGGTAATGAACGGATCTGTAATTAGCCATGTGTACATACACGAGGGGCCGTCCTTCAGTGAAGCTCTAAAGCCCTTCACGTGTCTTGAGGCGCTGGGAGATCTAAATCTATTAAAAGTCATATAGGTCATGAGAACAGACCACAGAGACTGATAGTAGATTCCGAGAGTAAAGAATCAGGGAGTTCGATTTGGTTTCTAAATTGTTGAATAACTTACGTCATAAGTCTTTGTTATTTGGAGGGAAGAACTTAAGTAATTTCCTTTAAATCTACCCCAATGAATCTTGGAACACTGCATCAAAAACTAATGATATATTTTATGGTGACTAATATAACACAATTAAAATAAAATGAAACTGAGATACAGAAAAAAAAATACCCCACTAATATATGCTCTTTCTACCTGAGGCTTACGCATGTTCTTTTCCTTCAACTTGCCCACTTTCTTCATGTTAATTGGACTAGCAGTTTTCCTCAGTGTTGTATATCCTGACGTGTCCATAACAGAAATGATAAAAGAAGAGTATCTAATAAATGCTTAATATATTAATTTTAGGGAGTTATCTAGTTGACAAAAGTCGTTATGGTGCTTGTACTAAATCCTATCAAGGACTTAGAATTTTATAGTTAAGAAATTATTCATTTTATGATATGTGCCTGTATATTTATTTACATGTTAAGATTCATCCTGTAAATTTTGTGTGTATCAACTCTCATTAATTATAAATTACCTGTTTCACAAATGATCAAAGAAGAATTCTCTCACATTGTGCTTTTTCTTGTTGAAGAACAAAACCCAAATGAAGATTTAGTACTCTGGAAAACACATAAAACAAACAAATAAACAAAAAAATGATTTAGTACTCTGTAACTCCACGAGAACATTCAGGATAGGCCGAAATAAGGTTTTCAGTTTCTATTTGGAATGATAATTATATCATTTCCTTACACACATTTTATATTTAAATTTAGACAGTTTACAATCTATTTCTTAGGAAAGGTATTTAATATTTTGAGCTCATCTCTTCCACATTCACCAGATTAGAAAATGACCCTTGAGGTTTGTTATTTGATAAACAAATAAACAAAAAGACATTTTGTTATGGCTCCTTTGAAACACAGCCATCTAGCCCAAGGAGGTGAGAAAGGTTTCTAGGAGGAAATATTGGCAAAATCAGCAAGCACTCAGGTGGAACTGACCTGTCTCTTCAAGATTGCTGAGACCAGCCGGCCCTATGGGTTGCTTTAACTAATTTAACTGCAACACAAACTACCTTCCCAAGAGAGTTATAACACTTAAAATTAAATAACCTAACAGAAAGTTCACAAGTTAAATATTCTATTTGCTAAAAATGTTTATTTTTCACTGTCTCTGTACCAGGCTTAATTAAGTTATAGTAGGTTCTCTACCCCCCTTCAACTCCCCCCACCGATGGTGACTAAATCAGGAAAAAAAAAAAAACATAGTAGAAGAGCATTAATCAATGTTACTAATCTAACTACTTGACACTCACTCAACTTCTAAGCCTCAATTTCCCCCCAAATTTTGTGCATAATCCTATATTAATTCTCTTACCTATTTTAGTTGAGTGCATGTAATTGTGCATTAATTAGATTCAAGACCCAATCCAGTAATCGTGAATGGAATTCATATCCTCAACAAAATAAAACAAACAATTGAATTGCTCTTTTAAGAGTATCTTTCTTTCTTCAAGAATTTTAGAAGTTTGCATATTGAATTTTTATTAAATGTACGTGTTTTCAGAAAGCTCTTGTAAACTCTAAATCAGAATACATTTGGAATTACTGTTATTTACAATCTTTATAAAATTAAAAATCACCCCAATCTACCTTCACATAGAGGGCTTTCTAACATAGTAATCGCTACTGTTTTTGAGCAATTACTATGTGTTAAGTCTGTGTGTAATGATCTCACATAACTCTTTGAACCCTTTGTGGTAGATACTTTTTTGCCCATTTTATGGTAGAAAAACGAAAGATACTTAGAGAATTTAAGTAACTGTCCAAGTAAATAGGACAGCCCTGATGCTAGCCTGGGTGTGCTGGATTCTGAGGTAACAAGATATGCCTGACCCTCTTGTGTGTATATATGTGTAACTTGGAAGCCTATTAGGTGAGATCAATATAACCCTTCTTAAAAAGACACAAGCCCATGGGATTCTTCTTCAAGCAGCTTTTCCTATGCAGAGAAACGATTCTAAGAGAAGAACTGCTTTTTCTGAATTCTTTGTTCTTTAGTGACATGGGACAAAGGAGTGATGGCATTTTAGTATAGGTTCAAACTTGCAGAAACCAAAAAATCTTTAGTAGTACAAGTCTTATTGTACCTTCAGTAAGAATGCATGATACATGACTGATACATGAAATTCTGTGTAAAATTGTTTATTTTCATTGTCATCAGCTCTTTGCCAGGTTCTAGTCATGAATTTTACTTCTCTCTTAAACTGTTTTGCCAACAATGGCAAAAATACGTGAATCCAGATAAGAAATATCTGACAAATATGTGAATTCCAGAGAAGTGTCCTGATGTAGGATGAGGCTCAAGATATTTAATGCTCATGTTCTTGTGGTAGTAAAAAATAATCCAGTGTGTTTGTGTACTAAATAAATAATGAATCTTTACTTCCAGATATTCTTCATTTTTCTTTAGACGCAAGGAGATTTTTGTCATCCAGTAAGTTACTGTGGTGATGCAGAGCTCTGTTGTGATTGTTTTCATCTTGTCAGGTGGTGTGCTCTATATTTTTAAATACACTATATCGAGAGTTTTTTGTTTAACGTGCTATTTTTTCCAAAGCCAAAAAAAAAAAAAAAACCCATAAAAAACAAAAAAGCCCTGTGCTTTCTACTTACAATATGTCCTCTATATTTTGCATGCTATTGATATGGTAAAGTTAACCTTATTAAAATGCACATTGACTTCTAATGTGCATGTCCTGAGAATTTGCTGTGTTCTCATGTTGTGTTAGCTTTGATAGTAAAATAAGTTTCCACCTAGATTCCTTCACATGCATCTTGTCTTATTACCATGATACAAAGCTGAGTTCTTCATCTGACAGATCGAGTCTGGGTTCACATTTCATACAAGCTCATTTCAACTACTGCAGGTGGTAATCTGTAAGGACCAAAATGATGAAATTTCCGGTTCTGTACCTCTGGGGCATACACAGAGTGACACAGTTCATAGTATTTGTACTTCTGCGCTAATCAACGGGTAGCTAACTGCACGTTTTCAGGCGCTCCTCTGATACTCGGAAATGCCATTTATATGCTAGCACAAAAATTGCTTTATGGCTTCTGAAGGTAGCATAACAAAATGTCAGCATTACGGGGACCCCAGCAACAGATTGAATGCCCTAGAGATAAGTTTCTTCATGCAAAGAATGTGAATGGAAGCAAAGAACAAAAATGCATCTGATTTTAAAACACAAATCTGTGACAGAGGAGACAGTCTCCATGAGCCACAAGGCTGAATGGGGCCAAAACTCCCAACATTCTCATTGATCATGAATAGTGCTCACCATGATTAAAACAGTGGAAGCCAGGACTATTTTTATTCTAACCATATTTAGCATTTTGGAATGATAGGTAACCTTGTCTTACTTCCTATTAACTAATCGCCAAGTTTCCATTCACAGAATTAAAATAGTTTTATAAAAATACATTTTCCTCAAAGGACCTGCTTGATCAGACTCAGTTGTCAAAGTAAGACTGTTGAGCTGAAGCTTTAAGTGTTCACATCACACATAAAATATCCATTTTCAACCAGCACTCAAAGCTGACCTCTCAGCATTCCAGACTCACAAGGGGTCTCGTTGAGCAGCTCTGCCAAGTAACTTTCTTCATCATCGTTAAACAGAATTCTTTTACTTTTTTTTTTTTTTTTTGCTTTATGCCATTAATGCCTCAGAAAAATACTTCCATTTTTACCTCATGTTTCTCCTCAAGCACCACATCTTCTCTGTTAGAATTAGTCAGTAATGTCCTGTTTAGTCAGAGCTCTTACTCTGATAGAGCTCGACTCAATGGTTTGGATTCATCAGAACCTTTATAGAACATCAGTACATAAATCCTATTTGTTAATGTA
>CM053611.1:77041983-77059776 GCA_028646535.1 Procyon lotor
GAAAGAATGTAAGGGAATATGGTTGACATCACAGAAAAAGTATATATCTCTCATGTAAACTCATTTTTCCTCTAAAGTATCACAAAGCACCCAAGAAGTAAATGGATATTCCCTCTGAGTATAAAATGCTCTCTCTTTGCCATTGAAATAATGAAGGGTATCCACAAAGACAGACATTTCAGGCATGGTTTTACTATTACAAAAGTGTCAATCCACTCCAAATATTAAGTACAGTTATCTGAAAAGTAGTTGGAAAGCTTACCATAGTGAGAAAAATATGGATTCAGAGTATGTGATTGGAGACGGGCAGGATTAGCAAGGCTGTTCAGCAATTTGAAACAGTTCCATCACACAGTCTCCCTCAGAGACAGTCGGGACTTCACTGAGACCCAGGAGGGGGCTTTTAGAACTTAATGCTGTGGCTGTTAGTCTCGGAGAAATGCCTTGTCACAGAAACTTTACCCAATTCCATACTCTTGTCATTGGTCACAGGTCATTAGAACACTGTAGTATGGTTAATCCAATTCAGATCTCCAAAGCTATGGAATTAGCTAAAGTAATCTAATTGCATTTTATCTATTTTTAAAATTCCTTTTCAAGCATATTTTTCAATGCTATTCTCTGCCTTGCATCACTACCTTCTTGCCCTGACCTTGACAACAAAATACTGCAGATAACTATGCCTACAGTAAGAAAAACCCTGATTATGTTCCATAAGTAATGTAGAATACAGGCAATTACCTGGAAAAGGCAGGTCAAAGTAAATTTTGTCTCACATATCCAGATATTTCAGTAAGAAGAAGACAGTCTTTATAAAATATCTGAATAACAAAACCAATAATCCACTTCAGCATATAAAGTTTCTACATCTATCCTGGTTTACCCTGAGACAAAATAGTACTAACAAAATTTTTCAGATACTGATATGTCTTGTTGTTTCAGGGTTGTTTGTTTTTCTTTTGGAATTTAGGACTGTTGCTGATATTTTAATGACTAAGGTAAAAAGAAAATATATATCTGAGCATAAGCAAACTTCAACTGAAATTTCAATTTCTGATCCAAATTCAGAACACCGATAAAGAGGCAGTTTGCTCTATAGCTGAGAACTTGGAAGTAAAAAGGAGAAAGAAGTGCTGCTGTCTTTGAGGAAATAACTCCATCCTCCTTGCTCTAATGCAGTTGCCAGACTGGAGGAAAGACCCACCAACCTCTGGGCTGATGCCTGGGCTCTCAGCCCTCCGAAGAGCAAACTCAGTGAACAGTCTTGCCACTGAGATGAGTCACTCGGTCCCATCTATGAGAAACCCCAGTTGGACACTGTCATAATCTTTTGGTTTTAACTGATTTAATTTAAAGATCTCTGTTTTGTTCTTATTAGTCAGAAAATATTATAATAGGAATGTTAGGTGTTCCATTAGAGTGTTTTATTCACTTATAAAAGTATATGTTCTTCTATATCTTGATTGTTTTTGGCTTATTATGATTTATGTGATTAATAACAATGATCTATACCATTATTTTTTTTGCAGTTCCCTAATTTTGATGTATCATAGTTATTCAGCCATTCTTCTGTAAAACTAACGTTTATGTTACTCTCTCTTTTAGTTACTAACCATGATGCAGTAATCATTCTTACACAAATTCCTTTCATAATGGCACTTGGATTTCTGTAAATTCCCAGCAGTGTAATCATTAAATCAAATGGCTTGATTTTTTTAAATGATTACTGTTCCAAAATTGTTTCTGTTCCAAATTATAAATGATTATCATTTAGAGCCACAACAACAATGTGTGAGAGTACCTCTTTTGGCAAACTTTTATTACTAGTCTGAATATTAATCTTTCTAATTACTGCAAGCTTGACCAAAAAAAATCTGTTTAATCTGTACATACCTAACCATTTGTGAGAGAGAATATCTTTTCATATGTATGTTGGTCATATGTGGTCCTTTTTTCTTTTTTGCATAACATGCACATTTTCTTTTCTATATTTTATTGTAATGGTTTAAATGGAAAACAATATATATTAGAATTAGAAAGGCATTGTTATTCCAATTAGTGCTCCAAAGGATAGATACCTCCCTAGCCCCTCTGAATTTAGAAATGATATGGATGCAATCAACATTTGACAAAATTTATTGAACATCTATTTTATTCAGGAACTGTGTTAGAAATAAATATGAGTAAGATTTAGCCTCTGTCCTCAAAATAGACAAAACAGTAAATAATTATAAAACAATTCATTAATAGTCATGGGATCCCTTTAAGTACAAGTAAAACACTCCCCCCATCCTACCCCACTAGTGGCTAACAGCAAAGAAAAGGAGAGGAGCAAAAAAATTAAATCAGTTAAAAATAAACAAGTAAACTGTAAAATCTGACTATTGGTAATATCTAGAAAAGGAGAATAAAGCATAGCTCCCAAAGATGCAGGAAATTGTTGACTAGAAAGTTAGTTTGTAAGGTTTGAGAGTAGAATAGGGAACTGAGTGTGGTGGGGAGAGAAAGAATAGAGGTCCCTGAAAAAACAGGTTTAAGTCTTACATAACCAAAAGTACAAACTGTGTAGAAAAGGAAGGAATGTAAATGTCAACAATACTTAATCTCTAAAATAGATAACTTTCAACATCGGGCAAACCTCCTAGTCAGTGTAAATTTTCAAACAGAAAAAACATGAGGGGAGCACTCAGTGCCTTTGTTTTACTGATTTAATTCTAGAAACTTATCAGAACATTTTAAAAACTTCTTGAATTTGAGACATCAAAATAATTTGAATGACCCTGGAACTATGCTGAGTAAATATAGGATGCGGTTTTTCTATCTCACTGGTAACACCAAGAAAATGTCTTGGGATGGGATTAACGGAATCCTTAAAATGAAGTTATGATTTTTTTTCAAAAAAAAAGAGCACATGTTGACTTCTAGGGCATAAAGGAAATTGTAGAGTATGAGAGCAGTTCCTTTGGTCTGGTTTAGCACTTTCTTTGTTCATCTTTTACGTCAAGATCATGGTAAGCAACAACTGCCGGTGAAGGAATCCTGTACCAAAACTGCCTGGGAAGACTCAAATTCCACTTCCCTAAGCGTAGACATGAACAATTTTCCACACAAGGTATGAGACCCTTTGAAAGGTCATGTTCTTAATTCTAACTTTCATTATTTGGTATTTTGTTCCATGTGGTAATCTAATCTAATGACACACCCATCCCTATCCATTTCTATGTATTTATTTTCAAAGCTATAATCTGCTGTTATATAAATATTCTAGATTAATAATTTCACTCACTAAATAACACTTCCAATAATAATTTCAACATCCACTTACATGATTCCGTCAAATATTCTCTTCCTCTATGAACTGGTGATTTTCACGAATTTTCCCAGTATAAGGAAACTGCTCATCTATGTTGCACCTTAGTCTAGAACAATTACCCTGCATAGCTGAGCAGTTCTAATAGACTCAAAATTATGTATTAAACAACCCAAACTAGTAAGACAAAAATAGGTGCATATTCTATGATCCTAAAGCTCTTCTAGAGTTTCAGAGAAAGTCTGAGTGAAAGCAGGGTATTTATTTGTTGTTGCTGTTATTCTTATTGTTATCATTTGGTTGGCTGGTTGATTTGGTTAGTTTTGTCTTATTTGTTGGCCTTTAGCAGAAAAGAAACACTTATAAGATTAAAGGAAAAAGCCATAAAGAGAATGAGATTGAAGCTGGGGAACCATTTATAAACCATGATCTTGGAGCAGACACAAGGAATTAAGGACCGGAAGACAGGAGGAAGGATTATGTTTAAGCTGAAGGAGAAAGATTTCATTCCCTGAAAGTGGATATCCCTCAGGCCAGAAAAAGAAGTTTGAATTATTACAAGAGGAGTAGAAAGTCCTTAGAGTATTTTCTCTAGCAGTGTGATCTTTGGGTACATGGTTAAAATAAAAATTTAAAATCCCATACAGTATTGAGATTCATATTTTCCTGATAGACGGACAGATATATATGTATACCCTTTATTCAAGCCTCAAAATTGATGTGTCTGGGCTGCCCATCTTTCTAGCTTCATCATCTCCTGCTTTCCTCCTGAACCATTATACTCAAGATATAGGGTTGTCTTGCTGTTAACCCCCCAAGCTTTTAACTGTTAATCACATCTAATAAAATTATTTGAGCTCCTACATACAAATAGCATATCCCAGATTTTCAGCCATGTGTCAGTAAATTCCCATTTTGCTTAAGCCAATTTAAGTTGGGTCCAGGCACCTGAAATTAAAAGTCTTGACTTTTAGGAAGAAACCTCTTCCTATTCTCCCAGCAGTTTCTCACATGCCTTAATCCTGAGTATTTCCACCATCTGCATGACTTCCCCCTGAACAAGCTCTACTTTGTCTATATACTTTAGACGGAGACCAGTAATCCAAATGGTTTGCACATGAAACAGTATACTTATTCTCTCACAATGAATATAGTCCATCAATTAATGCAGACCAATAACAAACCAGTGATTTTTTGGTAGAAATAGCCCATATGAGTTAGTGCAATAAGTTTAATTTATTATAACCCTGTGTTTCTCACAAATACTTTTATCAAACTAAGACTTCCCTAATCCTGTAGGTATACTGCTGAGTATTTAGAACAAATGCCAGTTATAACACTTATTCCTAGTGATTTGAGAAATGCATGATTTAGAACTAAAACAGATCTAGGTATGAATTCTTACTGTCATCTTCTAGCTCTATAGACTTAAGTAACTCCTTAATCTCAGAACTCAGTTTCCACATCTACAAAGTTGGAATAATACTCTCTTTATATTTTTATGAGAAATAAATAGGGAAATATAGGTAAGAAACCAAACACATTTGTCCCAAAATACTAACTACTACACTATCCTTCTGGGGCCCTTTTGCCTAGCTCTCCAAGATGTTTTGTTCTCTAAGCCTGTAATGCAAGTAAATCACAATCTCTCCCAGCTGTGTACATATCACAAATGTGATTTAAAGACCCCTAAATTTAGGGTGTAAAAATTCAAGATCCACCCAAGCAAAATAAACGACTAAGAAGACTGGATTTGAAACAGGGTGTGGTGGGAACTGTGGTAAATTGCCAAGCAAATGCTCCATCTAAAGACAGCTTCTATTCAACTCCAGCTGAGTTTTACCCCGGGGAATATGGCAAACTTCCTGATTTCTGTAAGAAACAAAGGGACCTGAAGTTTTGCTAGAGATCTATTCATTGTAAAATGCTGACAGGAGTCTATTCAAAATTTATTAACAGTTCACAGGTCCAGCAAAGCACAGGTAGCCCACAAGTAGCCTGTTTGTGACTTGGCAACCACCTTCATCCGGGTCATTCAGAAAAATGACTAACAAGATAGAACCGAGATGGGAGTTTTTAATATACCCCTAGAAACCTCAAGTTAAACAACTGAAGGGCATCCTTATATTGAACCACTTCCTCTACCTGTGTTCGTATCTCTCCCAGCCCAATTTGACCCCAATATTCCTCTCTACAATGCTACTTATCAACATCCTGGCACAGTTTATTCACCTGCTTCCAAGCCTTCATATACAGTTGTCCTCCTGAATGCACAGAGGATACATTCCAAGACCCTCCAGTGGATTTCTCCCTGAAACCACAGATAGTTCTGAACCCTATGGATATCATGTTTCTTTATATATATACATACCTATGATGAAGTTTAATTTATAATTAGGCACAGGAAGAGATTAACAGCAGTAACTAATGATTAAATAGAATAATTATAATAACATACCATAATAAAATTACGTGAATGTGGCCTCTCTCTCTTAAAACATCTTATTGTACTGTACTCACCTTTTTTCTTCTGATGACGTAAGATGATAAAATGCCTACTGATGAAATGAAGCAAGGTGAATGATGTAGGTATGGTGAGGCAGCATTAGGCTCTCACTGACCTGATGCTTTGTCAGGAGGATCATCCACTTCGGGGCTGTGGTTGACTGTGGGTAAGTGATATTGCAGAAAGCAAAACTGCAGATAAGGGGAGATGACTGGACTGTTTCCAATGAGATATTATCCTGATTTATCAATCTATTTTTATGACCTTCCCTTTCTGATTAATGATCTATATTGTATGCTCAAACAGGTAGTTTTACGAGGGTTAAAATATTTTAGAAAACTGGAAGCAACAGAACTAAGATACTTTTAGCATATAGAGGGCCATTTCCAAAGTTAAACTTTTATGTTATGGGGGAAATTATTCCACCAATGACATTTTATTTTTTAAAAAGCTGACTTCTTAATATACTATTTAGCAAATATTTTTAGAATTATTTCACACACATATTTTATCTCTAATTAATCTACATTTTTAAATTCTCTATATTTTTTATCTCCCCAGAAAGTTTAATAAACGTTTGTCAGACTGACTGATTCAGAATTACTTCTCATAATTACTACTAAGAAAATGAGAAACATTTAAAAGTCAAGATTTGTACATAAGCTCGAATTCTCAGCATTACTTCCACTCCAGTCTTTTAGCTATCCTTATATGGCATTCACCTAGAAGTTTTATAAACAAAGAAAGAACACTACCATTAAGTTTTACTAAAAATATAGAAGCAAAATTGCTAAACAAATCCAAGTTGAATTCAACTACAGATGGGTCCCAACTTAAAACTGTTATTGTATTGTATTGTATTGTATTGTATTATTATTACAAGGATTTTTCCATTTCGCGATGGTGTGAGGAGCAACACACATTCAGTAGAAAGTGTACTGAGAATTTTAAAGTTTGACCTTTTCCAAGGCTAGCCATATGCAGTAGAGTCCTCTCTCGTGATGCTGGGAGAGGCAGCGAGCCACAGCTCCCAGTCAGCCACATGATCATGAGGATCAACAACCCATACACTTACAACCTTACTCTACCCATATGACCATTCTGTATCACTCAAGCATTCAATAAATTACATTATTGTAAAGAAGGTCTGTGTTAGATGACTTTGCCCAACTGTAGGTTAATGTAGGTGTTCTAAACACATTTAAGGTAGGCTTGGCTAAGCTGTGATATTCTGCAGGTTAAGTATATTAAGTACACTTTTGACTTAATGATACTTTCAACTTATGATGTGTTTATTAGCATGTAACCCTATTGTTAAATCAAGGAAGATCTATATAAATAAATGAACTTTGTATCAGTTTACTACAATAATATACTTCAAAGTGTATTAAAAAAATAACTGCTTTAATGGGAATTCATTTATTTAGTGGTGGTTGTCCTTGCAATGCAAAGACTGTTTATCGTTTAGATACATATAAGCATAATTTATCAATACGACTGAGGGAAAAAATGCTACTTTACCATTTTGATAAATGATAAAAGCTATTGCACAAAACGAAGTTTAAAAAGAAGCATCATTTAAAAATGCAATTAGTTAAAGCAGATTTCTGTACACACCATCTAAAAATCAAATGTGACTCACGTAGTAGTGATTATAAAATGTCTGCCTATTAACCCTCATTTTGTAGAGAAATATTCATGACAAAGAGAGAAGTCACCCATTATACTGAATAAAATTGGCAGTTTGCATTTTGTAGACATACTGAAAATAACAAACATCCGAAGATGTTTTTAAAAGAACATGGTAATTACTAGAACAACCAAAATAATGGAAACTGAGAAGTATGAAAGAAATGTGAACCCCTGAAACAGGAACAGTGTTAATAACACAACCACCATTTATCCAATATTTTAAGAGAACCACACAGATAATTGAATGGCAGTGCCAGAATTCAACCCTATGTCTCCAAAAGTGTTCCAAGTTCCAGTTTAACAAAAAAAATGTAATATTAAAACCTTTTATAAGGAGTTTTTTCTATATCATTTGAAACCTAATTCCTGGGGGGTCTAAGTTGTTAGAGTTAATATAGTAAGAGTTTATTTCTTTAATCTCAATAAGCTGTGAAATATCTTTAAAGTTTTAATAAATTTATGCATCTTTAAAAAAATCTTTAACACTTAAAAAGAAAGATTCACATATTCATTCCAACAACTTTATAAGACTTGGCTGCCCAATAAGTTACACACACACTCAGGCACTTGGAAGGTCACTGAATGACTCTTTAATGGAACAAGTCAGGGCAAAGTGGCCACATTTCCACAACTGGACTCCAAGTTCATTTTTCACAAAGACACCTTACTCAAAACAGGCTGTGGGGCAGCAGCAGTTGAACCTTGCCCCTGGATTATGAAACCAATGAAGTCAGCATGATTCTCATGGCTACTTTGATTTCAGGGTGTCTTATTTATTGAAGTGGAACTTTCTGAATGAAGAGGCTGAGTTATTGCCTGCTCAGTAAAATATACCCATAAAATTTTCAGTAACATTCTGGACTCAGGCAGGCAGTCAACAGTAAAATACATGTCAGTAGCCTGTTCTTGACAGATTATACAGTAGTCCTGGCTCAGGATTTCTTTCCCTACAAGAGTCTTAATATTGTTGGCTAGTTGATGCTCTGCTTTTTTGGCTATTTGTTGGTTTTGATGAATTTGCTGTGATCCAGGGTGTGTTCAAGTATTTCTTTTAGAGTCACCCTACAGCTGGGGATATACTTCAACATCTTAAAAGGAGGTCCCTGGCTTCTTGGGTGAGTCCTCATGTACTGACCATCCTGATTCTGCCATCTTAAACTCTCCAGGTGATCCTAGGAGCAGCTTCTCTGACTCAGTCAGTGTCTCTGTGAATAACTCCCTGAATGACAGTAAAAGGACTTGCTCCTTCTCAGGATGGAGGGAAAAATGACTCTTAGAAAGTCTCTGTCTTCAGTATGCCACCATGTTCAGCAAGATCTAAAAGCCCCTCTGGCAGATCATCCGGAGCTACGGAAGGATGTGGAAGTCACCTCTGCAATCCTGCCCACTGCAGATGAGTGACAGCCTCTAGCTACCTGAAGGTTAAGATAGGCATGCTAAGAAAGCTAGGGCATTAGAATAAGCCTGAGATAGGATCAAGGATAAAACAGAAAATCAGAACCTTGAAACTAGAAGCTGTGGCTACAGGTGGGCAGCAGCACAAGTCCCAAAAAGCCAGGTAAGATGAGCCGTAATATCACAGACTTGAGATTCCCTGACCTCGCTTTCAGTGGGCTTCCCTTGCACCACTTTGTAGAACCACCTTACAAAGTGAGACAGAAAAGAGACACATCTCAAAAGAGGAGAGAGAATGCACCATTGGGAAGTGAATTTACACAGCATGATCACTGTATGGAGGGATGAGACTATCCCTACAGCATAAGCCAGGAACCCCAGTTGTAAAATCTAAAAGTGAGTCTCACTTTTATTAACTTATTTCACTTCTATTTTTTCAAACTCAATAAAATGGTGTCAAAAAATCTCAAAGTCATCATTGTTGATTCAAAAATCTAAAAGTCATAACTGATTCATCTCTCTTTTTTTATTCGCACATCCAATGTATCTCCAAGTACTGTCAACTCTCTTTCTTAAATGTAGAAAAAAACTACCCACTTCTCTCTTCTATTGCCAGTAACATCTATTGCACAGACCACTAAAATAGTCTCCTAGCTAGTATCCCTGCTAACAGTTTTGCCATCTGCAATTCTACAATTCTTTCTCTAAGTATCCAAGGTGCTTAAAATTATCCAATAATTCTCATTACAGTTAAAATAAAAAACCAAATCCCTTTTGTGGCTTAGCTCCTGACCTGGCTGCCTCCAACCCTTCAGTATAACTCTGTCTCTCTAACATCCAGCAACACTGACATCTCTGGTCTTCAAACAAATTATGTTTTGTCACAGAGCCTATACAGCTGATGTTCTTTCTTCCTGGTAAATCCCACCTTGCAGATCTTCATATGATAAAAAGCTCCTTCTTGTCATCCAGACTATAACTCAAAACCACTTCTTCATAAAGGATTTCCCCAAGCATCCCAAAAAAAGTACCTCTCTTTCTCCTGACTTTTCTTAATTTGTTTGTTTATGGGATATATAGGCTGGTTATTCCTTTAGAATGTAAGCTCCTTGAGGGCAGGAGGCATATGTATTTCTTGTTCACTGGTACACAGGCACTTTATCAGTTTTGTTGAATGAAGTAATGAAAGATTGGTAAACGAATGCACGGGGCCATGGAGGAGAAAGGTTACCTTTTTCTCACTGCTTCTCTTCCTACTGATATTTCTCATGTCATCCTCAATTTTTCCATGACAAGGCAAAATGACTAGGAATCAAGCAATGAAAAAAACAAGGAGTGTAGTCCTAAAGAGTGGTATACAAAGGGTTTAAAGAGAGATTAGGAAAAGAAAAGTCTTAATTTAGGAAAGAGAAGAGTAGACTTCTTTAAAACATCATAGCCTCTCAGCGTTGGACCTTTGAGTCAGGAATATTAAGGTAAGAAATGCCTATGTTTGGGGTGCCTGGGTGGCTCAGTTGGTTAAGCAACTGTATTTGGCTCAGGTCATGATCCCAGGATCCTGGGATTGAGCCCCATGTTAGGCTCCCTACTCAGCAAGGAGCCTGCTTCTTCCTCTCCCTCTGCCTGCTACTCCGCCTGCTTGTGCTCTGTCTCTGTCACATAAAAAAAAAATGCCTGTGTTCTATAAAGTATTGTATAAATTGCATTTTCTGAGTTGAAGTATTTAAAATCCACTAGGAAATATATAATTGGTGAACCTTTGCAAAGGACTTACATTAGCTCAAAGTGAGGATTTTTATCTACTGGGTTTTCATGAAGCAGCAGAGCCATGTTGTTAACTGATGTGAATTGAGCCATAGTATTTAATTGTTTACACAAGTGACACATAAATAAGTAATCAGGGTGAAGGTGATCAGAAAAAAATAGATACTCTGCTTAAATTTCATTGGAAAATTGACCTTAAATAACGGATTTATGAATAAATATCTTTCAGTTAAATTTTATTTAAATTTAACAATACAGTGTCATACAGAATATTTGTGTAAAACTCTGAGTTTAAAATTATATGCTTGTACACATAAGTTGATTAGTCAATGGCTATTAAGAGCAGAAATTTAGTATAATTATGCATGAGATATACTTTTTTAGGTACAAAAATTATATTGTTTGACTACGGTTGGACCTCTGAATAGTATGGGAAAGACTTGTTTCTTTAAAAAAGCATATTAACTAGCCTATTAACAATCAGGTTCTTAATGTAGCATCACATTCTGAAATAAAAAAACTACATTCCTATTATGTTACAGATTAATACTTGTTCTCAGAACTATTTCCAAAAAAGAAAAAAATTTCTTACCAGACATAAACTGTGTAATAGAGGATAATTCCATTTGGCTCCAAGGGTGGTTGCCATGACAACTTCACCGTGACACCAGACAACTGTTTTACAGAGAAGTCTTGGGGGGGAGAATCAGGAGCTGAAAAGTTAGAGTAAGGATAATACATTTTATTAAACATATATAAGAGAACACTAAAATGGAAACACACAAAGTTTTCATTACAAACATTCTGGTAAATGAATCGGGTACAGTGCCTTTCTCCATGAGCATGGGAGACTAATTGTTTACTTTCAAAATGAGATGATAAAAAGAGATTTTGCATGGTGGTGTTAGAACATCTGTTTCTGTGATTCAATGGAAAAAACTATTTCATGAGAAAAAAGAACAAGGGGTATGTCACAGTGATTCACCTACTGTTCAAGTACATCTTGGTAAATTATCATCCTCTAGTAAAAATAAAACTACTGGGGTGAATAAATATAATATGTAGTAAAAATGCTCCTCAAACAATAAAAAGAGGTAGAAAAAAATCACACATTGAAGAAGTGGTAAAGTAATAAGCATAACACTGGGAGAGCAGTTAAAATGACCTCACAAAAATTACATTCCTCAATTTCAGTTGTTATTAAACTGTAAAACAATATCAAAATCTGTTCACTGAATCTTCAAAATTGAATAGTGACAAAGAAAACCAGTGTAGCACATAAACAAGAATATGGACAGGTTAGGGTCTACTGCTAATTCTGCTGTGACAGCATAAGGACTCACATACCTTAGCCATTGTGCACTGTATAAGCACTAAAAAAATTACTAGCAACCTTCTTAACCAAGATTATATTCACATTTAGATAAAGCATTTAGAATGGCATTTCTCAGCTACTTTATAATACCTCAGTACTGTCTTAGAAGGCTAATATACAACTTTTTGCATATAGAAGGGTATAAATCACTGAAACTTTTTATCACTGTTATATATGGAAAGTGAACTCATAGGTGGCTAATAGAAGTTTTAAGAATTTGTTCAGAATTTTGAGCAATCTTAATATATACATTAGCATATGTACACATCACTTTTTCTAATAATTTGGAGAAAACACTACCTGAATTATTTTAATTTCTTTTTGATCTTCTGAATAATCTTAGCTCAAACTATGGGTGTACATATGCTCATATATGTGTATGTGTGTTTTCATTATTTTGGTAACAACAACTTTCCAACAACAAAAAAATTATTGAGCAGAGAAAAGGTTTATGAGATGAATTCTAAAGAATAATAGTGACAGCTGTATTCCTATTTTCATCTGGTGTTCTCACAGGCACTACAATAAAAATGCTATTAAATATTGATTATCACAAGAATCCATATATCACTTGGAAATGTCTGTTTCCCAAGATATGAATTACTTCTAACTGAGAACTCTTCCATTCGTCAAAACAAAAGCCTATGATATTTTTACTAACATCTTTGCAAACTTAACTTTTGTTTATTATTGGGAAAAAAAGGGTTTCAATCAAAAATAGCACTGATTTAGGACATAATATGTTGTAACTAAGCATCTCTATTCTATAATATGCTTTCAGGCTTTTATGTCACATATCAGATAATTCTGAGTGTTTTATCTTTAATTTCAGTATATTCTTGGGTATTTTCCTTTTTTATGTAAAACTTCTTGTTGCTAACTAAATACAATTACCAGTTTAGCTAAACAAAATATGTACTACAGCAGACTAAGTTTTAATCACTTTGGCATTTGTATTCTGAAGTACAATTTAAAAAATGAAATTGGTGAGGATGATTAAGAGGTACAAACTTTCAGTCATGATATGAATTTTAAAATTTTTAATTTACTTTAAAGAAAGAAAGAAGGAAATTAGAATACATAAATGCAATATCTTTTGCAACCTATCCAGTTCATCATGACAGAGCATATGAGAATAGGTGAGAAGGACATGCATAAGATTCTTCCTCCCTCTGGCTGCTGTGGTCTTTCCTGTCTCTCATCCTCCCTCTTTATTCACCTCCCTTCAGGTCACAGCTTAGGTGTAACTTCCTCAGCTATTCTTTGTGTGATATCTCACAGTAGCTAAAATTCCTCTTTTGTCCTTGGGAATTACTTGAGGGAATACTTAAACCAGTGACCAAAGTTATAAAGATTATTCATCTATACACAAATCAGATTTAGATCTCTTCCACTAAATCACGCGTTTCATGAGAGCAAAGAGCACCTAATACCCAAGAAAGCAAAGCTTCTCAGTTCTTTATCCATTCTTGATTTGCTAAAATTCTTCAATAAAGGGGTCTTGTTCTTGGCCCTTTTCATTAGCAATTATATCAATGACTTGGCCAAGGACTTTAGATGGTAAATTCACCATGATGACTTATACAATGATGAGCATAACAGTCTAGGTAATTCAGATACACAGTATAGTTTGAAACTATTGACTTAAGTGGTAAAACAAACAAACAAACAAACAAAACTCTGTCTGCTCTGCATATATGTTTACTGCTAGTCTAGGTTCTTTCATATAGACTTCAAATTGTTACCATCAGGATTATTTCATTAAATTAGGGGTAAAAAAGTGGGTACTATGGTCACAAGGGCACTGCATAAATGATTTAGTACATCTTTCTTAGGCATTATCTAAGATGGAAAAAAAGAGTTAACCTCACCCCCGCCCCAGCCTTTAACAATTGTCCCATTGGGAAGGATTTATTTATTAGGTTAATTTTTACTCTTTCAGCACAGAGAATTCAACTATGAGAAAATGAAAATTTGGACAGGTGAGTTTTGGTGGAGAAATAAGCATAGTTAGGAGATGCAATGACTAAGGAAGACCAACCCATTAGAGCATTTAGAACTGGGGATAAACCAGAGCAGCCCACCAGGATGCTTTGATGAAGCAATTTGATGGAGGCAAAAACAGGGAAGGACCTGAAATGGAGACGAAGGCTCCAAAGACCATGAATAAAATAAGAACAATGCAGAGAAAAGCCTTCCTTCTTCTCAAAGTATTTAATGCTCATTTAGTCCTGGTGAACGATTAGAATCTGAACACCCACAGAATGCAACCAAACTAGAGCACAGAAAAACTTGAAAGTTGGGGGGGGGGGGAAGATACCCTACAAACACTTATGATACATCCCTCATGACAATGGGACTTCCCTTTGCAGAAATAAAAATAACAGTCTCAAATATATACAATGTATAAAACATAAAATGCAAATCCAAATCCCAAATATATTCCTCAAAGTAATTTTCTTTTTTTTTTTTTTTTCAAAAGTAATTTTCTTAGCATGATATATGCCTAGAACTTGGTGAGGTACCTGTGTAAAGTGGTCTCAGTAGCAAAGTTGATTTTATTCGGGTTAGGAAAAGACATGTTTAAATATTCAATATGAAGGCTATTAACATTCAAGAATAGCATCTTGGCAAATTATGTAAAGAAACCTGGAAACTGGCCTGAACTCATTAGCAAGCTAATCCTAATACAGTAAAAAAAGCTGCAGGTTGACGTAACAGAATCTACTACAAAACTGTTACAAATGTCTATTCTTATGAACATTAAAGTTGAAAAACACAGTCATAATACACTCTAATTGATGTTTAAACCCTTCAAACCAAAATTTTAGCCTTAAAAATTCCCATGAAAAAAATTGGTAATTTCTTACAGAGCACGGATGACTTCAGAATCAAAAAATAGCATTTTATACCTGATTTTTTTAAACATAAATCTAACTTTGCTCGCTTCTTTTACTCCATGATAATGAAATCTCTGTATAATGCTGGCATTGCACACAACTGATACCCAAGTCTCATAGAATTTTTACATTATATCTTCATTTTATATACACTCTTTTTGAAATGTGATGGATTCAAAATTTATCTGTATCCACTACTATATTTACCATCTTCTTCAGTCAATACACTTATGGGCTTGCTCCGCACTCCTTCACCCCTGAGTGTACTAGCAGACACCTCAATCTTGTATTGGGTATATTTCTTCAGTCCTGAAAAGAAATTAAATAGATAAGACTTACAAAATATCCTTTAGTAATGTGCAAGAGGCAAACTATGAAATGACTTAATATTCCAAAAATAAAAACTAAGTGAAAATGAAGTGTTTTCAAATAGTAAGTCCTATTACAAAGACAAAATGATATAGGATAATATGACAAAGGATTGACTTAGATTATTCTTTCATGTGACTGTAATAAACTCCCAGTTTACTTAACTAAAAAGCCAGAACTGTCCTACCCTCTATAAAACTAATCATACTTACCATTTACAATATAAAAGTAAGTTAATATTTTGTGCTCACTATCTATATTAGTGTAAATGCCCAATACTACATATTATTTTTACCTTTAATGCTCTGGGTCAAAGAAGTTGTATTTATAGTTCTTTCCTCATTTCCGTTACTTCTGAGATAAATTGTATATTTTTGTATGATTCCATTAGGACTACTTGGGGGAAGGAATGACAGCTCGATCTCTCCAGAAGATATATTTTTGTAAGTAATATTTTCTGGTGCACTATCAGGCACTGGGAAAAAAACAAAAACATAAATGCATAAAATAATTCCATCCTAAAAATATCTGAAAAAAAAAACCATTTTGCTGAAGTCTTTACCCAAGTGCACTAGGATATGTATATAAGAACATCCTAAATGTTATAAGAGACACAAAACTTATACACTTACAACTACATAAGAAAAAATTACAGCTCAAAAGAAAATCTGTACTATGACTACAGAATAATGCATATAGAATGGTATTTTCATTAAAATACTTGAGATGGTATTAAACTATCGTTGCAGAACACACTGATACAAGAAAGAAGTTTGAAAAATGCCTAAAAATCAATTCTGCCTTTCATTAGTGATAATATATAAAAGATTAATAGTTTACGTCATACATAAAACAAGATGTATGACAAGGCAAGGAACCTCTCCTGGATACAATGTTGTACATTAGGACCTGGCCAGCAAACCAGTCTCCTAAGGATACAAGATAATATTAAATAAAATACTAGTTTTATGTATCTACTATTGTCTTATTGTATTGAACCCAATGATCATAAAATGATCCTCTACATATATTCAAATACTATTATTACATGTGGGATTCTGATTCTGGTAAATATTGATACAGATACCCTAAAATTGAATGACTATCTTAATTAAAACAATTAAAATTCTTCATAAAATTAAAACAAACTTTTCTTTACAGGAATCACAGAGTGGACAAAAAAGTTAGAAATCTGTGGTAGTCAAAAAACAAAAGCAAAAAAAAAAATAAAATAAATTAAACAAAAAACAAAGTTAAAGTTGGTATCCTGAAACAGAAGCTGGTACTAAAGCCAGCTTTGTCTTAGGACTGGCCAGTCCTGGTGATGTTGAGTTTTTGCATTAACAGCTGTGTGGAATGCCAGAGAAAGAAGAGAAAGCCTTGGGCCAGGAGAAGAGTAAGGAATATCCTTGTATAAGAAGCTGGAAGACCAAAAGCCCACAATTTCAGCCATTTTACTAGACTCCAGAGGGTAACTTGAATTCTTCTGCAGAATGTTACAGAATTCAGGGTGAGTGATAACTCCTGATCTTGTGCAATGTGGTGTGTTTTCCCTCAAGGAAGAGGGAGTGAGAAGTAAACCCACCATACAAAAGAGGACGGAGATTTTTTTTTTTCTCATTCCACACTAGATGAAGAAGTGAAAAAGAAAGAAAAATTATGCAGTTTTGGAACTGCATGCCTATCCCTAAAAGCCTACGTGAGTCAAGTCCATGCTACCTGAAAAACCCTCACTTCAGAACTTAAGTTAAAATGAATCTGTAATGGAATTGCTGTTATTCAAAAGCAACTAAACATCTATCCTCTCAGAAGGTACTCAGCTTCAACTCAGGCCACATAAATCTACCATGGATAAATTTCAAGGAAAATGTGCTGACTGATAAAACCACTAAACACACAAGCAAACCAGACACCAATAAAGCTAACAAAGAAAAAGGGGGAAAAAAAAACTGTCTCTCCCCCTCACCCACACACACACTAACACACAGCAGTCAAACTTCAAAAGACTTCAGATATTGAATTTACCAAAGAATAAAATTAAATGTTTAATGTATTTCAACAGATCAAACTGATCAAGATTTGAAAATAGGAAAAAAGAATTTAGATAATAATAAATAATACGTATAGCCAAGTAGATCTGAAAGAGAACAAGACAGGCCTTCTAGAATAGAAAAATAACTGAAATTAAAATTCTTTTGATGTATGAAAAAGCATATTTGATAGAGATAGAGAGAAATTTAGTGAAAAGGATGGCAATGTTAATTATCAAGAATGTAGCTCAGAATACTTGAAAATAATTTCTGTAATTTCTTGAAAATAACGTGATGATTGATTTTCAGAATATCCCCTTAGTGGACCTTGCAAATTCATTCACTTATAGTCTGTAATAGGCTTTCTTGGCTTGATTTGACAATAGAGATAACAGTACAATTTGGATTTGTGGTGTAGTCTCTGGAATTGGATGAACAATTGCAGTTTCCTC
>CM053611.1:77060276-77079364 GCA_028646535.1 Procyon lotor
ACACACACACACACACACACACACACACACACACACACACAAAATCTCTTATTTGAAATAGGTAGGGGGCGCCTGGGTGGTTCAGTGGGTTAAAGCCTCTGCCTTCAGCTCAGGTCATGATCTCAGGGTCCTGGAATTGAGCCCCACATCAGGCTCTTTATTTTAAAGTCTAATAAGAAGTAAGAAGTAAGTAAGAAGTAAAAAGTCTTATTTCTCCCATTATGTAAATATAAATGTGAAGAACAGGTTACATAAAGTGATTGGGTTTAAATGAAGAGAGTGATACAAAGGAAAATAAAGCCAAAATAGATTGTATTCTTTTTTTGAAGTCTATCTTTTTATTACTTGGATAGGCAAGATGATTTTATTGTTCATATATCTAGTTTCCTAAGAAGAAGTATCTATCACCTATAAACTTTCTAATGTTAGGGGATCTAATAAGGCTTTGTTTAGACTCATGTAGTGTTTTGGGTTTATTTAAGAGTTTATTATTTGACAGAGAGAGAGAGCACAACACAAGCAGTGAGATTGGGAGAGGTAGACGCAGACTTTTCGTTGAGCAAGGAGCCCAATGTGGGGCTTGATTCAAGGACCCTGGGACTGAGCCACCCAGGCACCCTAGATTTATATGTTTATTGATACATCTATTGATCACACTTATCTAAAGCTCCTGAGAATTCTCAATTGCTTACTATTTTAGTGGAAAATTCATTCAGTTCAGAAACTGAATGAATAAACCACAGTACTTACATTTAGCTTGCTGTGTATCTTAGTCTGAATGCATCCACAATTGTATATTTAATAATGATTTATTCATTGTCTACTATGAATAAGGTTCTGAGGGTATTGTGGTAAGCTGGTATTAATCCTGCCCCTGCCCTTCAAGTACATATGAACCTCAATGCATGTATCCTTAATACATGTGCTTATATAGCCATAATACAAAGTGGAAAGTGGTTTGTCCATAAAAATTTTATTTCCTAGAAGGAAGGAATCATTTTCTCTGTAATAGAACAGGGTAAGGTCCATGGAAGAGTTAACATTTGAATCAGCTATTGAGGATCAGTAGGATCTGGTTGTAGGAAAACCCCTAGAATGGTATAAACCGAGAGGGAGGGATGGTAGAGAATATCTGGACTACAAACAGGGGACGTGAAAGGTAGTTTGTAAGGAATAATGTTAAAAATGCCAGGGTGATGAGAATGCTTTCACACAGTGATGTGAAAACTGAAGTATTACAGTCTTTATGTTATGAGAGATTCATTTAGGATCTTAAATTGTGAACTAGAAAGCCAGACTCAGATTTGAAGTCGGGATATTTATGACCACTTTTTATGTTGAGACCCTGATTAAGAAGAATAAAATAGGAAATCTCACTGCTTAATTTAGCATCTTTTAGTCTACCCAGTTTTGAGTAAAATTAAGGTAGAATATTCTTTTGGAAACAAAAAAATCCTCCTTTATATCAGTGAATTATAGGACAGATGGGTAAGAGGAGCTTGAGTTTTACAAAATAAAGTAGAAATAGCAATTTATAATACTAATGATAGTAACTAATATTTATATATTGCTTCTAAAGCCAAGAGCCTTTCTAAGCATTGTATGTATATAAGCTCAATTGACAAATACTTACTCTATTTCCCAAATTAGGAACTGAGGCACAGAAAGATTAAGTAACTTGCTCAAGGTAATGTAGCTTGTAATTGCTGGAGCAGGTATTTGAAGCCATCATATTTTATAGTAAGGAAGGAATTCGCAAATATCCACCTGGATCCAATAGCTCACCAGTTACAGTTTAAAATTAGTATCTTCAGAGAGATCTTTCAAATGCAAAATAAAATAATAGTTTTAAAAAAGCAACTTTCTTTTTCACTGTAAAATTGACAAAAGAAAAATATTTTATTAATATTTATTAAATTTAATAAATATTTTACTAATTATAATTTCTAAATGAGAATAGACATTAATGAGAAAAAGAGCAAGTATGTGAATAATAACATGGTGCTTTAACTATTTCTTGTGCATTTATATTTTAGTGTGATTATTCGTGTTTAATGTCTTTTGAGGATTTGATGAACGTCTTCTGATTCTTCAAATGCCTTATTGATGGCTGCCCAGAAGCTAGACTTTCTTTAGCTTCTAAATAGCTTAGTAAAAATATTCTGCCACACCACCTCAAATATTCCTGAGTTCTCTAGGAAAAGAGACTCTCCCCACTGTAGAATGGCAGTCTGGCTCCTTAAATAGGTAGACCATGAGCCTGTCATCAAATCAGATGTAGTGTGTTTGAATTTCAACAATCACAAATTGAATAATATTTCCTGTTGTTATGAAACTGATATCCATGCAACTCAAGAATTTCCATTTCTGTGTGGTAGCAGGGAAATTGATCTTGCTAATTCAAATATCTCATTCATATCTCTATCTTAAGCTCAGTTAATTAGGCTTTGCCCATCCTAACCCCCTTGCCTTTCCTGTTTCTAAGGAACATGATGGCATAAGGGCACTGGGGCATCAGGCATCCAAGCATATTTGGATAGTATGGGTCTAGCCCATGATTATATTTTTTTCTTGCTGGTCTTTGCTGAAGGGTAATTATTTCCAAGAGGGATTGACTGTTGCCTCAGTTCCCCCTTTATCTGTTGCTATGTCGGAAATATTTCTAGGGCCTCTAATTCAGACTCTGTCTTCCTGTTGCAAACCCCTAATGAAGGATTCTTCTGAACCAGTAACCCATTCAACTATCTCCATATCCATTTAGTTAAAAAGTTCTCTGTTGCCTTCTCAGAATCACTCTGGGTTATTGTAGGAAGCTTACAAGTTCATCTACCAAGACTGCTCAAACATTGCTGTTTTATCACTGTGACGTCATGTTTGATAATGGGATGCTGTGTGAGGTTAGACCATGAGAAGCTGAGAGATACCTCCTCTTTGGGGGTGTCCTCTTGGGGGACACTTACCCCATTAACCAGAATTCTATCATTCTTCTTGGTAGTACTTACTCCTGCACCCCCACATTTTTCACCAATTCCTATATTGTAATAAAATTAACTTTTTGACTCATGGTTTCTTCATTGAACACGCTCCTTTGTACCATTTTCACAGTATTGCTTGTGACACATTTTTTCAATCTAATTATTTTCTTTCATTCGTTCTTTACTTCAAAAACCACACCCTCTTATAAACATTATTCACTTAAGGAATGTAGTAAAATCATCCCTGATAATATTTAAAATCTAAAACTTTGAAAAATTTATATTTTATTGATTTTATTTCATTATACTTTGTGCCTTTTGTGGTTTTGCAGTGTAATTGATTGTGCATGACAGATGTGTTATTAAAGATGTTTCCATCTCTGAATTTGTGTGTGTTGCATAGTCTATTTAGCTGTTAAAAATTATTTCAATTTTTTTCAGAGTGTGAATAACTTGACCAATGAACTGTCAGAGGAGATATGTCTAAATAACTGAAAGAATTGTGATTTTTTATAGTTAAATATTCATCAAAACTCACTCATGAAATAAAACTTGGGCAATATAATGTCATTTTTCAAAGATCTACTCTCCCTGGTTAAGCACTCTTTATGGACAAAGAAAATAGTTTTTAAAGATTTTATTTTTATTATTTATTTGACAGAGAGAGATCACAAGTAGGCAGAGACAGAGAGAGAGGAGGAAGCAGGCTCCCTGCTGAGCAGAGAGCTCGATGCGGGGCTTGATATACGAAGACTCTGAGATCACCCTGAGATCACCCAGGCGCCCCAAAATTATTTTTTAAATCCATATTAACTCTCTTAGACTCTAAATACTATGTAATATATAGAAAAGTGATCTGTTTTTAACATAGTACCCCAAATGCCTAACAACATTAAAAGAGTGTCTTAGCTTGAGAGGGAAGTTATTTGGCTATATTTGAGTCCAAATAATATAATTTAGAAAAAGGAAATAGAATTTAAAATAATGATTGCATATCAGGTAAAGGCATAGCACATCATACACTGCAGATTTATTATATTTATCTGATTTTAATCTAGAACTCTTTCAGATAGAGCTGTACCCTCAACTTATCATGCACTTAACACAATCTCTGTTGCAGGTTACTTAGTTATAGAAAATCCATCAAGTAAGTTTGTTAAATATCTTTTCTTCTTTTGAATATCAATGCTAGATTCACTGATTCAGTGAATCTTAATGTGTGGTTCCTTTTTTGTGTGTTTGCTAGAAAAACCTCCAAGCTGGATATAAATCATAAAAGCATGACTAATTGCATGGTAACTGGAGAAATGCTTTCTCTCTCTCTGGGGTGAAGCCTGCATGTCTGTATTTTAGCTTGGGAAGTAATACAGGGATATTTAAACTCCTTAGGGTTTAAAAACCATATCATTATGAGAATGAGGTCACTGCAATATTTTATATCTTCTAAAACCTTGTAATGTATAAAATGTTTTCTGTATGACAAAGAGCATTATGTGCTTTAGGATTCAATGATAACTTTATGCCCTCGTATTTACTTGAAAAACTTTCTTCCTTACAATGTGAAATCACTCATACAAAGTCACTTAAAAATGGAAAGGATTTTGTGCCGCACACTTGAGGGGAAAAGTTAATTTTGTAAATACAGCAGAGTGACTTTAAAGGGCTATGTGGTTACGGGTTTTGAAATGTCTGTTCATTGTACTGCCGGTGCCAATCTAATATGACTCCGTTTTCTACCTCTCTTTGCTTGGAGGCCGGTAAGCAAGAAGTCCTTCCTGCAACATGTTGAAGAGCTTTGCACAAACAACAACCTAAAGTTTCAAGAAGAATTTTCGGTATGTTACTAGCAGTTGTCACAACATTGCCCGACCTCCAGTCGTTTCATGTGTCACATTTCATGTCCATTTTAAGCAGGCAAGGCCATGAAGGACTCTGGCCTTGATAATCAATACCCAATTACCAGGTTGATTGTTTGGATAGTAATGTTACACGGGATGGCCCCTGGTGCAACCTGCACAGAATTACTCACCTACTGTGTGAGGGAAGGGTGCTCCTCTTCAGACCTCCCCAGAAATGGCAGCCTGGCCTCATTTCTGCTCTTTCATCCAGATATACATGGGAGTCTGGAAGGTTGTATTTGGTTTTTGCTGGTGTGTGAGATTTAGGCTTTACCATAAATGTGGTTTTATATTTAAATAATTATATTTAGAGACTAAATAATTCCATTTTATATTTGCTACTTAGTTTATGTTAGGGATATAGATGAACCTGAGAACAGAACATGTTTCCAGAAACTATAAAAGTATTATTTCTAGAACTATCTAAAAATAAAAATACCGTGTTTTTGAAGCTTGTTTTTAAGTTACTATGAAATAAATATACTGTCAACTTGTGGAGAATATATAAAGTTAAGAACATTCTACTTCAACACTATTTAAAAGTTAAGATTAATTATATTGCTTTTCGCATTTTGTTTATCTATAAAATTAAAATTATTTTAATGCCTAAAGTATATATCAGATCTATAAATAAGCTTTTTTAAAACTTGTATACATCTTTCCAAACATATGATTATTTTGTATTATATAAGTAAAATGGATTTCTGTCACCAAAAACTTTATTTCTTTTTTTCTTTCATGAAATTTTTAGTGTGCGAACCTGTGAAACAAAGAATTAAGCAATTGGCTTGAATAATTCAGGATTATAATATTTCAGCCTCTCAGGGAATAATAACAAAATGTGAGAAGATTAATGGTATTTCCTACAGCTCTTTGGTTATGGTTCTTAAGTAATATTGGCCTGGACTTAACAAAATCGATGGTACCATAAAACTTTTCTTAGCATTTACACAGCGAGAACTTGCAATTTTT
Source organism: Procyon lotor (assembly GCA_028646535.1). Classification (NCBI taxonomy): domain Eukaryota; kingdom Metazoa; phylum Chordata; class Mammalia; order Carnivora; family Procyonidae; genus Procyon; species Procyon lotor. The sequence continues at coordinate 77,066,122 of CM053611.1, forward strand.
CAAGAGCAAAAGTGTAATTTCACTAGAATAGGAGCGAATATAATTACATTACACATGACTGACTAGATGAAAAGTTCTATTAGCAACAACATTTTCACACATATATTACATTGAGAAAATTTCTAGTTCAACTTCTTTGGAGATCATGGTTTTAAAAAGTTTTTAAATACTGGGGCACCTGGGTGGCTCAGTCGTTAAGCGTCTGCCTTCAGCTCAGGTCATGATCCCAGGGTCCTGGGATAGAGCCCCACATCGGGCTCCCTGCTCGGCAGGAAGCCTGATCTCCCTCTCCCACTCCCCCTGGGAGAGAGAGAGAAAAAGTTTTCTCTCTCGCTGTGTTTCTCACTGTCAAATAAATAAATAAAATGTTTTTTAAAATATTGAAAAAAAGAACTTTTTAAATACAAAGTTTGTATGTATTTATTATATAAACATATCTATATATGTGAGGAACTTTTAAAAATTGTTTTTTATCCCAATACTCTTATTTTTTTAAATCACAGTTATATATTAATAAACACATATTTGATAAACTTTAAAACTCACATCATACCCACTTATACCTTAAATATTTATAAGCTCCTACTATATGGTGGGCATTGTATTTGGCATATTAACATATATCAATTCAACACAATAGTTGGACATTGTGACTTTGGACAAATCACATAAACTCTCTGTTCCTCAATATCCTCATTTGTAAAATACTAGTATTTACCTCACTGAATTGTGAATAGTAAAATGATTGAATGTGTATAACACTAAGAATAGTGGTTGACACAAGTATTAGCTATTATATTATGATGATGACTTTTACCATAAAGAAACTCATACTATGATACTAACTGTAGATGTGCACAAAAAATACATAAATACACTGTATCATAACAGAGATATGCAGAAAGCAGTGAGGACTGACTTTATTTGGATAGCAGTCAGAAAAGACTGCACAAAAAGGTAACCTTTGAGATGAACTTTTGGACAAGCAGAAGAGCAGTGGGTAGATAAAGGGGGAAGAAAATCCCAGAGAGAGAGAAGGAATGCAAAAGTATAAGGATGCCAAACAGTCTCACTCATCTGTAATCCTACTGAAAAGAACAAATAGTAGGAGAAAGAACTGCATAGGTTGGTGGAGGGCTTGTGTTCTCTGATAAGAAAAAGGCTGCCAAGTGTGACATTACTATCCAAACACTCAACCTGGTAATTGGTTATTGATTATCAATGCTACAGTCCTTTAAATCTATAAATGGAAACTTCTATGTGGACTAATTACAGAAAAAAAGTACCACCTTTCAGGAGATTTCCATTTCACCTTTGTTTGCCCCCTCTAGTCCTTTGTCTCTTATGAATACACTGACATATACTCCCAACGTCTTGACACAGGGAAACTGTTCTAGGATTCCCTACTAGGTTAAACAAATTTTTTCTAAGCCTTTTGTGCCAATGCACCAGATTTCAAATGCTTACACTGCACATAACCACAGGCAAAAATTTTCTTTCTGAGGGAAAATAAGGGAGAAAAGGAGTCTTACCTAATGTTGAAAAATTGTAAAAACACAAATTCTTAACACTTTTTAAGGAATTTGGCAATTTGAGACTTATTTCTAAAATGAAAAACTATAAACTTCCAGCTCAACAAAATAATGAACACATTTTCTTGCACCAACTTTCTTAATGATGAATGGATAGTATCATGATTTTTTACCTAAATGTCAATAGTGGATCTCCTTGACCCTTCATCTGTGTCTGATAATTCTTAGTCGCACCTTCGCATTCCAGTATCGATTTAACAATGCCTACTGAGAATGGAAATTGACCTTTGGCATCTTCTTAAACTGACCAATGTTGTACCAATTAATAGGCATGAAATCACACTGCCTGAGGAGAAAAAACAAAAAATAAATCACCGAACTCCCCTCCCCTACTAAGTAGACATTAAAATATTAAATAATCCTCAGTGTGCTCCTGATGAAACCATTAGTAAAGTATAGAAAAGGTTATTACTAACATGCTTGCCACATCTTAGGGCTGCCAAAAGTACAAAGAAATTATCCCAGAGGAAGCAGTAGCCCAACTGACCGATTTTTGGGGGGATATTTTCAATAAACAGTTAATGGAAGTTCATTGCTGTTAGACTTTTTCTGCAGTTATAAGAGGTGTTTTCAATTTAAAAGTAAGAGGGTTTAGAATAAGAATATTTTTTTCCTAAGTAGAATTTCTTATTTACCTCAAAAATAAATCTAAACCTTGCAATGACTTCATTCCACAGGAACTACCAAAATTTCTTCAGGATCTTTCTTCAACTGATGCCGATCTGCCTTGGAACAGAGCAAAAAACCGCTTTCCAAACATAAAACCATGTATGTGCCCTTACTGCCTCTGGTTTCCACCTGCAAAATATTTTAAAATGAGCACCAAATGCATCTCAGCCTTTTTATTTCTTAAACCTATTGTATTATATATTAACCGAATTACAATAATGCATTTTATTAGCAGTAATTTTCAAACTGTACCTCTCTTGCTTTGTTAATCTTTAGTAAAGGTAATGTACATAATTTTCAGCTTGTTCATACAAGGTTCACTTATGCAGGTGCAAGAAACTGTAGACCTAATAGTTTCTTAGCTTTGTAATTTAACCCAAGTAATGAACCTCTCTAACATCTTCCTACAGATCTAGTTCTCCAGTGAAAAGAGAAACATGTAACTTTGTGCATTCATTTCCCTTAAAAGCAGGGCAGTGCTTTCTTATAGAATATAAAGGATGCATTGCAAAATATTCCTTGAAGATCAAAGTAAATGTGTGCTTACCAGGATTGGTTTTACAAAGGAGGCTAGGTAGTGCCTCACCGTAGTAAACAAAACTTCATTTTTCAATCAATAAGAAAAGAAACTGTATTATCGCTTTAAGGATTAGCAGTGATGTGAAAGGAAAAATAGAACATTCTTCTGTTCATAATAGCTGTATATTTGATATTATATTTTTGGAACAGATGTGCCTCCTGTCTATATTCTGATTCAATACGCTTTCTGTGATATTCTAAAATATTGTTAATATTGTTTCAAAATCTAGAATTTAAAAATATTCCTAATTCTAAAGTATTTTTAATAAATACACATTTTTCTATGTTCTGTGCATTTTCAAAACTATATTGGGAAAATTCCTTACTTAAGAATAACTCTTCTGTCTAGAAAGACACGGATTTGAAGAAGGATACAATAGCAGAGTGTAAAATCATAAAGGCTGTAGATAGGAGGACATGGACCAAATTCTGATATTCTAGAACTCAAGGATAACTGAGGCATGAAGTAAACAAATTTAGGGAAATGTGATATAGGGAGTAGTAATCTAGTGGAATCTGCTAATTCCCAAGAATTAGGATAGGAATGAAAATGCAAATAGCTTTAATTACCCAAAATTCCTTCTGGAACAAAGCAAATCATAGGTAAATGACTTTAGGTGTAAGTTGACAAATCAGACACTATTGTAGGAAATAAGGAATGTTAGTAGAGAATCTCTAAGTTTCTGTGTCACAAAGTTTCTCAATAGGTCCTTTTGTTTTCCTTTCCAGAGAGTTAACCTGGGTTGGATGCATCATAAATTTAAGAGAGATGGAAATTCTCATGTCTTTTTATTTGTCTCTACCTAAATTTCTTTGGTACTGTCTGCTTCATGTTTATTCAGTGCTCTTCTGTGAAAATAAACACTGATATCTGATTGAAAGACAGTTACTTGGTGCCTGGGTGGCTCAGTTGGTTAAGGGTCTGCCTTCAGCTCAAGTCATGATTTCAGGGTCCTGGGGTCAAGACCTACACCAGGCTCCCTGCTTGGTGGGAAGTCTGCTTCTCCCTCTGTCCCTCCCCCTACTCGTGCGCTCCCATGTTCTCTCTCTGTCTCTTAAAAATAAATAAATAAGAAATCTTAAAAAAAGACAGTTTCTATGGAATATTTAATATTTATTTACAATCATATATTTGGCTGAAGTAAATTATATCAGTATAGATAAAATAAGCAAACCAAAGATAGTTAACTTATTTCCAAAGATAGTTAACTTATTTCCAAAGACCAAAGAGTATCTAATGTAAAATATTTAAAAATTTGAGACATTAGCAGATTATTTTTTTAAGATTTTTTTTAAATTTTTTATTAACATATAATGTATTATTTGCCCCAGGGTACATGTCTGTGAATCATCGGGCTTACACATTTCACAGCACTTAACAGCACATACGATTTTAAGAGAGAGAGTGTGTGAGCAGGAGGAGGGGCAGCAGGAGAGGGAGGGAGAGAATCTTAAGCAGAGCATCCACTTCTGCCAGATCACAGAGCCTGACATGAGGCTCAATCTCTCAACCCCAAAACCATGACTTGAGCCAAAATCAAGTCAGACGCCCAACTGACTGAGTCACCCAGGCAACCCGAGATATTTTTTAAATGTGACGTTTCAATCTTTTATTATTAAGATCCCAGTGCATTATTATCTGGATTCACATCATGGCTGTAAGAAAAGTCAGACAAATATAGCCTATTTCTTATAGGATAGGAAGAGAATAAGAGTGGTCAATGAAAATAAATAACCTTAAAATAACAAGAAGACCTGAAAAGTCTGATTGCCCAATTTCTTCAAATCTGAGGCTAAGACAAAAAATAATTGTTGATGATAGAATTATGTTGTAAATCAAGGGTGTTTGGTATATTATCATTGGCATTTCCTACATTTTTCACCTTTGCTAGAGTCAAATGGATATTGTCCAATTTGTTTTCTGCTTTCTTCTTTATTTCAGTATAGAAAACTTATGGTAATTTTTCAAATGTATTAACATCTACATTCAATATCCTTTAATGGATATGTAGGGAAATTGTTTTCTTAACAATACTCTTAGGGACTTGGAGGTCCTATAAGAAATAATTTTGTTGGGCAGATTTCTCTATTTTTCAAGAATGTGATGAGAGTAATTTGTTGATTCAACTAATATGTACTGCCTGCTATATAGTAAAAACTATAAGAATGTGGGGGCTCTGATCAAACCTCCTAGGCTACAATCCTGTGTACCTACTCACTGCCTTAGTGACTAGATGTGTTATTCAGTGGGGCCCACCTCAAAGATTAGTGGGAGGGTTAGATGAAATCATTATGTAAATCACTCTGCTCAGTACTGAAACACGGAAAGCTCACGATGTTAATTCTTATGATTGTTAGTAATCAATAGATTGCTGATTTTTAAAAGCTGTTAACTTTCTGGGTGAATAAGATTTAATAACAGGCTCTTAGGGACTATAGTCTGGATATAACAAGCCCACTTCCCTAACCTGAGTGAGAAAGAGAGCTATAAACTCACAGCCACCTCTTTGGGCAAGTACACCCTGGCCACACACACACACACACACACACACACACACACACACACACACAGCATAAGCAAATGAGATGTTTAAACTTAATATATTCTCCCACTGTGCTTGCAGAAAAGCCATTAAGCTGAAGAAACATTTTTTTCTCCCGTAGAGAATGAATTCATTTTAATAGACTCTGAATTTTAGCTTGAGACAGCTTAGTGAAGTGCGTTGTTTCCCCTGAGTAATGTAGGAAGTAGGATTTCAAATATCACAGTGCATTTTAGAAGATATTAGCTTACAGGGCTTTAAGATACTAGAATTAGCAGCAAATGCTTGCAGAAGAGATTTCCAAATCTCTATTTGACAGGACACTATGACCTTCAGAAACGTTCCAACACCACAAAGAAAAGTTTTAGCTTGCTGTTGACTCGGATAGTTCCAAGCAGGCATATCGCATGTACAGAAACCCGAAGGCTTCCCTTCCTAAGTTACAGGACTAGGCACAATGTCATTAAAATAGTTAGATCATACCAAATTCAAAGTGTTTGGGACATAAATCATTTGCATAAATTTGCTTGAACATCTCTAAGTATATCAAGCAGGTCATGTGAATCACTAACAATACAGCAAAGCTGTTTAACAAGTAACATGTGCTTAGTTTTATCAAGTCCTATTCAGCTTTATAAGTTCCATAAGCTTTCATGTAACTTTTCCTCAAGAGGATTCTATAAAATAAATATTATAACTGTATATTATAGATGAGGTAATGAAGGAGCAGAAAAGTTAAGAAATTCACCTATAGCCATTTATATTTGAGTGGCTCTAAATGAATGGCCATTCATTTGAATTCTGGAATTCAAACCCAACCCATTTACCCATTTTCCTCCACTATTGAGTGCTTTCCCAATGAGATTTTAAAAAAAAAAAAATCGAAATAATTATGTAGTAATAGGTGTTTTGTATCATTCCCATGCCTAGCTAAAATTAACACTGGACATTCCAATTGAAATACCCATCATAATACCAACTTGGTAAAAATCCTCAGAAAAAATAATTTGAACCCCTTTTTTGAAGAAAAATAATGATTAGGGGGCATCTAGTTTTATCAGATCTTAAAATAGTCTAAAGAATAATAATTAAAAGTTTGATATTAAAGAAAGAATGGGCAGATAAATTAATGGGAATGAATAAATAGTCCAGAAATAGTCTTAGAAATGCATGAATAAATCTGTATAATAAGAGTGGTATTTTGAATAAGGAGGCAATGATGAAATGTTAACAAACTGGGACTTCGTTGTTCCAAATGGCAACAGAGAAACAAACAATAGGAGATAGATTTTACCTAGTTCCATAAAAAATAATAATAAGTCCCCATGGATCAAAGATTGAAATAGTTAAAACAAAAGCAGAAAAACCATTAAAGTTCTAGAAGAAAATATAAGTGGAAGATTTGTAAAAATAAAAATATTGGTGTGACAGACACTTTTGTGTGAATAACACAAGAAGCCATCATGATGCCATAAGGAAAAATAATTTGAATTTTGATTATTAAAAAATGTACATTTTATGTATGCCAAGGTAACTAGCTACATTTATGGAAAGGGTCAAAAAATGACAAGAAAATTTCAATACATGTAACATGATATATTTTTTGTATAAATTTTTTTAAATAGAAAAATAGTATAATATGAAATGGCCATTAATTAAAACAGTTAAAATGGCCAATACAGGTGGCACCTGGGTGGCTCAGTCGTTAAGTCTGCTTTCGGCTCAGGTCATGATCCCAGGGTCCTGGGATCGAGCCCCAGATCAGGCTCCCTGCTCAGCTGGAAGCCTGCTTCTCCCTCTCCCACTCCCCCTGCTTGTATTTCCTCTCTCACTGTATCTCTCTCTGCCAGATAAATAAAATCTTTAAAAAAAATAAAAATAAATAAAATAAAATGCCCAATACACAAGCAAAAAAGCTCAACTGAATTGCTTTCATATTTAAAGAAATAAGAATAAATATTATGAAAAAAACAATAAATATTATGAGACATCAATTTGTATCTATCAAAATATCATGAACTAAAATGTTTAACATTATTTTGTGGTAGTGAAAGAGTAAACAGAATTGTTCACTTTTCAAACACTTTTGTTTAGAGTATGAATTGATATAATGAGAGAACAATTTGGCAATATCTTTCAAAATTTGAAATGCATGACAGGATTTGGAAATTTTGCTGCTGGTAATGTATTCTACAAATTCACTACAACATATATGCAAAAAATTTCTTATATTTATCATTTTATAATAACAAAATGAGGTGAATTTAAATCATCATAAGAGTTAAATTAGCATATTATAGTCAAACAATGAAACATGATATGGTTGTTTAAAATAATGACCTAGGGGTGCCTGGGTGCCTCATTTGTTAAGCATCTACCTTCAGCTTAGGTCATGGTCCCAGGGTCCTGGGATCGAGCCCCGCATCCGGGCTCCCTGCTCAGCAGGGGAGTCTGCTTCTCCCTCTCCCACTCCCCCTGCTTGTGTTCCCTCTCTCGCTGTGTCTCTCTCTGTCAAATAAATAAATAAAATCTCAAAAGTAAAATAAATAAATACATAAATAAATAAATGAATAAAATAATGACCTAGATATTCATGATTATATGGAAAGATACAGGTGAATGAAAAAAATTGCAGAAAAGAATGTTTATCACTCCATTTATGGTTAATTTTTATGAAAGTGTATAGGTTCTAGAAATATATACAAGAACATATTAATAGTCATTGTCTCTGGGTAGCAGAAATATGGATTTTTTTTTTTCTGATTTAAAAACAATCTTTATCAGAATAGTACCCCTGATCCCCAGGAGAAGATTCAACCCTTTGAAAATGAGGCTTAATAACATATGTAAATACTGCCCCTTCCAGGAGGTGGATCTTAACCCGCGCCCCACACCCACACCCCAGAGTCGGGCAGATTTAGTCACTTGTCTTCAAACACTAGAGTAGAGAAATGGAAAGCCAGTAGATTTACAATGGAGATGGCTGGCAGATACCAGTGATGTCGTGGGGATGTCACCCACCCCTGCTAGGAGGCAATGGGAAGGACTCTCCACCCCTGCACTGTCTCCAAAAACCCACATCCCAAGGCTAATCAGGAGGCGAACATAAGACAGACCCAGACTAGGGCACATTGTGTAGGATGCCTGGTCAGCCCTCCAGATTGTCAAGGTCACAGGGACTTAAGAAAGACTCAAAGCCTGTCACAGACCAGAGGAGACAGGAGATGCGAGGACTTAAATGTGACTGGAACAGAAAACGGGCATTCACGGAAAATGCTACTTTAATTTTACTACCATCTGTAATGTTCAATGTTACATCATGAATTTCTTTGTATTACTTTTATAGTAAAATCAAGTAGTGGCAACTTAAATAATGAATTAGCATTACTGTCTTATATTTTCCTTTAGATAATAATAACAGAGTGAAGCTGATAGCTGATGCTAGTATTCCAGGATCGGATTATATTAATGCCAGCTATGTTTCTGTAAGTTGCTATTTTTCTATGTTTTATATTCTTACAAAACATAAATACTTCAATTATATTACTCTTCCAACTATTTTAAATAAGAAATTTATTATAATCTCTATGCATTTTATGTGCCAATTTCTTAGAGCAACACTAGGTACCCCCATTTTATAGATGGGGAAATGGGGGCTCCTAACAGAGATTGCAATTTACCAATAAACACTTCACCAATAAGTGATAGATACATAACTTCAAGTTACATATCCCCAGGCCTTTCCTCTGTCTAATGTTTGTCAGTGTATTCTTTGTACACAGTGGTGTCCATCAATCTCTCCTATAAAGAAAAAGTCAAATAGACAGTTATGTCTATACAATATAAAAATTTTATGCTCTTCTTGCCATCTAGATTTTCAGTCCTTCAAGAAGACTACAATCCCATTACCTGTAGAATGTGCATTCCATTGTAGCTGCTCAAAAAACATAAATGAGCCAACATGGGATGAATTGTGACATGCCTGATGTACTATCTGGCACATCATAGATAATAAATGCTTGCTGTATTGGATTAAAAATTGAATGAAACCAAAGTGTTTCAGGGATCTCTCTCTCCCTCTCCTTCATGACTCTCTTACGCTCTCAGTGCTCATCACTATCACAGGTACATAGAAACTTGAAATGCCCCCAAGACCTGCACCAGGGTTGACACATGGAATTGCCCTTGCCCTTGTGGTTATTAAATTCAACCATTCACCCCAGAGCAGTTTCTTTAAAAATCCTGATAATTAGATGTTAGCCTCTCTTGGCATTGATTCACCTACTTCCTCCTAAAGTAGATGATTCGATCTCTGAACAGCTTCAATATACAGTTGTTTTCTTAAAAACAAGATATGCTCCCTTATATTTTCACCCACTGGCTTCAACTCTAATGTATAGCAAAGTTAGCCATTCTTATTATGGTGACCCCACTGACACTTGATGGTTTCCTCTAGTGTCCACAGTCTTGCATTCTTATTCATAGGTCATCACTCCCAGGCCTGCCCTTTGGTCCCACTGGGACTCTGCTTCTGTGTTGCTCCATTCTTTCTCCATTAATGTAACTTGTTCTGTGTCCCATTCCCTTGAAACCCCTGTTAAGGTGGAAAATTTCATTCTAAATTCTATATTGGTTGATAATGACTCCAAAATTGCAATCATATATCGGGTCTTATTGTGAAAGGAATACATAAAGGGAGAATTTAAGATTTCTTAATAGGGGAAATAAGGGAGGGTTTGTAGAAGTTAAAGCATCCTTTGAATTCCAGCCTATTTTTATGCAAGAACTTTAAATCCATTTGAAGAACCATACATGTTTTCTATTGTGGTGACATATTTTAGTCATTTATCAAATGGTTGACTCCCTTGAAAATATAATTCTTCGCTAAAGATTTTGGTGAAATCTTGTGCTTACTAGTTTTCATTACAGGCCAAACTCCATACTATGTCGAATTTTTACTTTGATTTACAGAGTGATGCATATATGCATTTAAATTTAATCAATGTGCTAGTGATCATATGTTTTATGATAATACAAACTATAAAAAAATAGAACAGGTCAAGGACAAATGGTTGTATAAGTGATCTATTGTTTGTACCATTTTTATTCACTAATAAGTAGGTACAAAAGAATAACTCACATTCTCTAATGTTCAACCAGATATAATATGACAGTGTAAGGTATGAGTATGATTAGAAAGGAAACTGACAGTTTTAGTAGGTGTAACTAAACCAAACAGATTTACATAAACAAAGGAATATTCATGAACACCCAGTGCCCCCTCTAAATATTACAGGTTGTCAGGAAACAGCCATAAGAAGATGGTAATGTAGGGTGAGCAATAAAACTAAGAATTCTGAATATATATATCCTGCTATAATCAAATGATGTTGTAATATAATAAATCTTACAACAAAGTCACTATGACCCATATGTAATGATATGCATAATCATCACTGAGCTGCATGGTAAGCAGGCCCACATGGAAAACATCTTAATGCAGGTTAGGGCAGATTTCAGAATTGGAGTGGAAGTATATTGTTGCTCTTAGCTCTTAGGTAAATCTCCTTTGCTTGGAATTCCAGAAACAGATGGAAATAGAAAAGCCATGATACCATAGTGGCTCTCACTTCACCATCCCCAAATTCAGCCAATCTTCCCTCAGAAAGAGTGAAGACTTCTCAGAAAGAAAGGTCTGATGCATCAATCCCTCCCCCCCCAGTTTTATTCCATGGCACCTGCATCTGAAAGTTTCCAGGAGCAAAAGACAGAGGCCATCTACAAATGGATTCTGGATTCCTATATGTCCCAGTACTAGAGAAAAAAGGGAAGAGAACCATAACCGGAGGTAGGGAAGAAAACAAAATAACTAGTCTTCAGATGGAAAAGCAAAAGAACTAATGTCTGGGGAGAGGAAAAGGGAGAAATGATGTACTTTAAGTACATCTGAGGGATATCCTTTAAGATTGGGAAACTCCAGGTCAGGATCTGTAACTAGGTTAATATATCTTTACCCCTCAAAAAAGGGGACCTCAAAAAAAGGTCCCCTCAGCTGACCTTAAGAATTGTGATCCCAAGTTAGGACTCACAGGAAGCTTGGAACATTTTGATGATGGATGGACTGTAGGAGCGAGAGAGGGAGGGAAAGAGATACTGCATCCCTGTAAACAGCCACTAACTTTACCAATGCATTTAGAAAGGTTTTCAAGAGAATTAACAATGAAAACATTATAATAGAACAAGAGAAAGGCACCAAACCCTCACAATTATCTCTACTCAAGATGCTGGAAATTACTTAAACCTGAGAGATCTTTATCATAATTAGAAATTGAAGATTAAAGGCCATGATGCAAAGGAGCTGTAATAACATCAGAAACATCAGAGTTGTTCCCATGTTGATAGAATATTATAGTACCAAAGGACATTTAGTCTCTGAGAAAGGGAAATGCAGATGACCAGGAGGAACATTTTATAAATTGATTTCTGTTAATTGTCCTCATTCTTGGGATACTTTCTTTATTTGGCATCCAGGACATCATTCTCTCAATTTTCCATCTACGGCTTTGACTTTTCATCTCAGTGTCATTGGTTTTCTGTTTTCTCCTCCACCACCAAACACTTAAATATCTAGAGCCCAATCCTCGAGATTACTGTTTCTTTCCAAATTCATTTCTTTGATAATTTCATCCATTCATGTGTTTTAACTGAAATCTATGTGATGATTACTTTCAAATTCATGTCTCCAGTTTGCATTTCTTCCTGAATTCCAAACTCATATACCCAACTGCCTTCATGATATTCCCATCTGAATATCTAAGGATTTCAAGTTTAATAGGTCCATAATGAACTCCTAATTTTCTCTTCAAACCTGCATATTCCAAAGTCTTCCCGATCTTCCTTTAAAATTTTTTACTGATTCTTATACCCAATATCCAGTCCATCAGCAAATTCTATTGACTCTGTCTTCAAAATATATCCAGATCCTATCACCTCTCACCATCCCCCCTGTTACCATCCTAACTAACCCCTTGGTTGTATCATTGCAATAACCTTCTAGCTATTCTCCTTTCACCTTTTAACCCGTAAAGGCTGGTCTTCTTACAGAAACCAGAGTAAAACTGTTAAACCATACACTCTATGTGTTCAAAACCTTTCAACAGCTTTCTAGATCACGCTGAGTGAAAACCAAAGTCTTGTAATTACCTGCTAGGACCTAAAGCACCCTTATTCTCCCTCCTCTGTTCTTTCTTATGTCATCTTCTATAACTGTCTCCTCCTTGTTTACTCCACTCTAGCCATTAAGTGCTCATAGAAAATTCTAGATACATTTTTCCTTTAATGTTGTTACACTTGACTTTCTACCAGGAATACTTTCCCCCAAATCCTGCAGAGCTTACTCCCTTACTTCTTCAAGTCTTTCCTTAGATATCACCTGTGAGTCTTTACTGAACATCCTATTTTCTGAACACCCTCTCTCATAACACTTACCTCTTTTAAAGGTTCTATGTAATTTGCTTACTTAATGGACTTACTAATGGATTTAATGTCTATCTCCCCTAATATGTAATAAATAATAGAAAATAAATATCAATACATTTATTTATATAAATATAGAGAATATAAAATAACTAAGAATGGGAATTTTAGTGTCTTTTGTCAGTGATGAATCCCCAATTCCTAGGACAGTGCTTGGCACACAGTAGGAACTCATAAATATTATTTCAGTGGAGGAAGGTACATATTTTAATGCTTTAAAGAAATTGACCAAAATATTTTTTTTTTAATTAATTTTTATTAACATATAATGTATTATTTGCCCCGGGGTACATGTCTGTGAATCATCAGGCTTACACATTTCAC
>CM053611.1:77079864-77129380 GCA_028646535.1 Procyon lotor
ATTTTCTGCTCCTAGAATTGCTGTTCTTATTCTCTTCTCTCTGCTGTTGTGTTTGCCAGCTTTTAGAGTGGTTTTCAGCCTCTTTCTGGATCCCAGTGCTCTCCGTGCCTCCTACACCTCCGCCATCTTGTCTTGGTTCCTTCAGAAATTGACCAAAATATTAATGGCATTTCATTCTGGATAGTTAGATTGTGGGTGAATTCCACATTCTAGTATATATTTTACAATTAGTATATTTTTATCTATTACTCAAAAACTAAAAAGTACTGTGTATATAAATGTTGATTTAATGTTGTAATTATATCCTTCTAGGGCTACTTATGTCCAAATGAATTTATTGCCACTCAAGGACCATTACCAGGAACAGTTGGGGATTTTTGGAGAATGGTATGGGAAACCAGAGCAAAAACATTAGTAATGCTAACACAGTGTTTTGAAAAAGGGCGGGTAAGTTATTTGAAAATCTTTTCACAAGATGTTATTTTACAGTTGTCTTAGTATATGTGTGACAATTTCAGCTAATACTGTGAGTCATCAATAACTTGGACATCTATAAGGCAGTTTTAACTTAGTAGAAATAACTGTGATATATGGATCCATATAACAAGGGTTCTTACGACTGGCAATTTTTTCTGAATACAGATCAGATGCCATCAGTATTGGCCAGAGGACAACAAACCAGTTACTGTCTTTGGAGATATAGTGATTACGAAGCTAATGGAAGATGTACAAATAGATTGGACCATCAGGGATCTGAAAATTGAAAGGGTAAAAAAAAAAGGGAAGTCAGGGCAACACAATAGTAAATATGAATGCTCTGTCTAAAAGTAAAATTAATTTCTAGAACTGTCCCTTGCTATAGTACCTCTATATTCAACAGTGCTTTCCTATTATTTTCTAAATAATTTTTAGTTGATAAATGACTTCAATATCTAGGTTACTGTGTTTAATTCCAAATCTTACAGTATATTAACCAATGGGCATCAAATTCTTAGGTAGACAAGGTGGGGGGGAAGGAAATAACTAGATCATTAGGTTTTTCTTTGATGAAGAGACTATAATATGTGACTTAAAACAGGAATTTCCCTAATCAGTCATCTCTTCATTTTAATAATTTGATTTTCTATTTAATCCAGAACCGATACAGAAGATAGAGTATGAGATCCCACTTTATCAGTTCATATCAATGCCTATACAGACAGAAAATGGCACAAGAATCCTTACACTTTCTGATGTTATCAGACACTCAATACTCATGTTTTGAAAAATAGGTCAATGTGTTTATTTAATTTTGGATCAAAATTATTTTAAAATCTGCTATTCTTGTGCTACCAAATGTTATATTACATTTGAATATAAACACTCTATATTATCGTCTGTTAGCAAGCTTTTTTATTCTTTCCATTCATACTGGAAGGCAACTTTCTTTATTGTAGCAATCATAGGAGATCTATCTTGTAGATCATGAAAAACAGGTTCCTCTGTTTGGTAAATAGTCATTTTTAAAAGATCACCTTCAAGAGCTAGGGTGTCAGCTGCTTTAAACCTTCATCATGGTACCTTAATAATCATATCATGCTTCTTTCATCTGTCACGTTACCTAGCATGGAGATTGCATGACTGTTCGACAGTGTAACTTTACTGCTTGGCCTGAGCACGGGGTCCCTGAAAATAGTGCCCCTCTAGTTCACTTTGTAAAATTGGTTCGAGCAAGCAGAGCACATGACACCACACCCATGATTGTTCACTGCAGGTAAGGAAGATACTTCCAGAACCTTATATGAAACACTAGATACGGTCTTTAAAGTCAATGTGGTCCTTTTATTATCATGATACCATTGATTATTTTCTGGCAGAATGTTAATGTAGTTTCATTCCAATTTCCAGTTTTCAGATGTTTTACTCGTTATAATGGATCCAATTTTAGCTTTATAAAAGGTTAAATGGCAAAAATAAAATGAGTAGTGAAAGTGTCTAAAAGCAAGGGAAAGTATCTTACTGGTAAAGGAATCTTCCTAAACTCTTGACTAGATTATGCTTCTCAAGGAAAGTCTTTATTTTTTTTTTTAATTGTAACCCCTCATTGATATGTGGTGTGTGTGTGTGTGTGTGTAGGATTTTAAGAATTTTACAAATAAACATCTGATTCTTTATTATTTCAATTGGTATTAGTCTACTACCATAATTTAATTTTTTTTGTAAAAGCAAATTTTTAGATTTGTATTGTAAAGAATAAAAGAAAATGAACTTTAAAATAAAGATCAAATTAAGTGACCAACCCAAGTATGACAACAATTTTTGCAAACTTTAGCTACACACATGTCTTCCTTCGCTAGATCTTTGAACATGCTTAAGAAAATATAACTATAAATTGAAGTTTTTCTCCACTTTATTTTTATTGGTATATGACACTCTAAGAAAGAAAACTCAAGGTTGTTTAGAATTCAAGGTTTTTTCTAGACAAATGGATTTGATTGTTTTCTAACATAACAAACCTAAATAAGTCTCAACTTGAGCCTCTTCAACAATTGGTTTGTAAATTAAGGGAAAAGTAGGTAATAATACACTATTTTATGATGTGGCTTGCATGAGATACCTAGAATGGATAAATTCATAGAGACAGAAAGTAGAATTGTGGATACCTGGGACTCAAGGAAGAGAGAAGAGTGGTTATTATTTAATGGGTACATTGTCTAATTAGCTGTTTAATGAGAACATCTGTTTGGGACAATGAAAAAATTCTGGAAATGGATGGTGGTGACTGTTGCACAGCATTGCAAATGTGCTTAACACCAACTGACTTGTGTAGTTAAAAATGCTTAAAATGGTAAATTTTATGTTATGTATCCTTCATTGCAATAAATATTTTAAGTAACAGTATCTTAATCACATTAATAATTAATGCATTATTAACTATAATAATTCTAATAATTGATAATTTTTTCTAACAGATATATACTATAATTTGATTAAAGATATAAGATAATATCAATCTATCCAAATTTTTACTCTTATTTAGAGGAAAAAACTCACCATGTAGTTTAAATGATTATATATTTTCCAGGAATATTGTGGATTTTTTAAAATAATAAGGTTAATACATAAATGCTTGCTCATTATAAAATATCTAAATAATGCTTAGATTTAAAAAGCATATAGAACAAAAAGTTAAAATGTCATTTTTACCCTCTCAATTACCCTCTCAATCTCATTTTTACCCTCAAAAACCCCTCCATCACATTTTCAACAGACTAGTACATAGTGTAAATAGAGTAAGAGTTTTCTTCTAAAGTCGATGATTGCTTTTAAGCTGGGTCCTTGATGATTAAAACCTTTAATGGACAGTAGCTGCCTTCAGCTTCTCTGTATCTTGCACCTACACTGCCACTGCCACGGAAGTCCATTAGAAAAGTACCGACTATCACCCTTGTAGCCTCAGAGTAGAGAGCAGATAGTAGCTACACTGTAGTAAACAGCATAGACTTGTCAAATCACTGTTGTGCACCTGAAATGAATGTCACACTGTGTGTCAACTATACTTCAATCCATAATAAAAGAGAGAGAATCTCCTTCTTTGTGATTGAAATGGATAAGAGAGGTCAGAAAAAAGTATGCTCATATTAATAATTCTCTTTTAGTAGCATTTAAAACTACTAAATTTTTATCTCTAACTCCAAATTCTCACCTCAACTCAGACATTTAGCTGCCAATTCGATGTGACAACCTGAATAACCACAAAACTCTGAAAATTGGCTGTATCTAAAAGAGAACACTTGATTCAATCTCTAGACTCACTCCTCCTTCTCATCCACCATCTTGGTAAATGGTAGATCCCTTCTGTGTGGCTCCAAAACCCTGTAGTCAACCTTGGCTCTGCTCTTCCCCTCAAGTTCCGCCTGCAGCCCTGCAGCAGACACTCTGATGCCTCGCCCCTCTCGCCTCCCCACTGCACTCTCCCCACCCTGGGCTCCTGGCTCCTCTCCAAGCACACAGAACAAGCGCCACTCAAACCTCTTCTCGCCCCCACTCATCTGGGCTACAGTGCTCCCCTCCCAAATACCCACAGTGTGTGCTCTCTTATGCAAGTTTCTTTTCAAATATTACTTAATCAGAGATGCCTTCTCCTTAACCTGATTTATCTGTCTTCGTAGCACTTATTACCACCAGGTACATTCAATGCATGCTTACTTAGCTGTGCACTGCCCTTCTCTACCCTCTAGAAAGTAAGTTCAGGGACTCTGTCTCAGAGTCCCTGACTCTGTCCCATAAGTTCAGGGACTCTGTACTGTCACTCACAGCTGTACCCCAGCTCCCCAGGACAGGGTCTGACACCCAAGGTATATTGAATGATGTCATGAGAGATTCCACTATTTAGCATATGTGTGTTTGTGTTGCCATAGTCAAATTTATGTTGCAATGCTCATTATTTCTTACATGGTTGAATCATGAGATATTGCTAAGATTCAACTATTTCTTACCTACAAAAATGGCACTTTTATGTTGTTCAAAGTAACATTTATAAGACTAGGTGACCTCCAGACGTCTTTTGTTGTTCTTTTTATATTTGCTTCCTAGGTTAACCATTCAAATACCAAGATTCTTACCCTTCTAATGGGAATTTCTGCATAAATCTCAAGTTTATCAATTCGCAGTTTCTATGGAGCACATACCTATCCCTGGATATTAAACTAACTTTTTAAAATGAAATAGCTTTTCAATTTTATCATCTATAAGAAGTAAAAAAAAAAATCTAAGAAAAAGTTAAAAAGAACACACGAGAGATTACCAGTAAGATGCAGAGAAAATGCGATAGGTTAAATAGTGGAAGTTTTTAAAGTTTAGCACTTCTATTGATAACCAAAAATATGTTCAATACAAAGTTCCTAGTATTAAGAATTCCCAACTATTTTTTTTAAAGATTTTTATTTATTTATTTGACACAGAGAGAGAGAGAGATCGCAAGTAGGCAGAGAGGCAGGCAGAGAGAGAGGGGGACGCAGGCTCCCTGCTGAGCAGAGAGCCCGATGCGGGGCTCGATCCCAGGACCTTGAGATCATAACCTGAGCTGAAGGCAGAGGCTTTTACCCACTGAGCCACCCAGGCGCCCCAAGAATTCCCAACTATTTTTTAAAAGATTTTATTTATTTATTTGAGAGAGAAGGTGAGCAAAAGAGAGCATGAGCTGGGAGGAGGGGCAAAGGGAGAGGGACCAGCAGACCCCTGCTGGGTAGGAAGCCAGGACCCTGGGATCATGACCTGAGCCAAAGACACTTAACTGACTGAGCCACCCAGGCGCCCTAAGAATTTTCAACATTTTTTAAAAAATTCTTCTCTATACTTCTCCAACTACACCCCTCAAAATATGAAAGAAGAGGAAAAGTTCAACTGGAAAAAACAGAGGAAACAAAACAAAACCTCTAACATTTGATAGAGTGCTAATGTTAATCATCCTGATCTATCTAGACAGTCTTGGTAACAATACAAATCCAAAGACACTCCAAAAAAATTCCTCCAAATAAGAAAAGGACCTCTTTAGAACTTATTACTACCATAGTTCACTTTCTTCATCACTATCAACATGATGAACAACATTTGTATAATTTTATTCCTCCCGCAGTGCTGGAGTTGGAAGAACTGGAGTTTTCATTGCTCTGGACCACTTAACACAACATATAAATGACCACGATTTTGTGGATATATATGGATTAGTAGCAGAACTGAGAAGTGAAAGAATGTGCATGGTACAGAACCTGGTAAGAGAGCTAAACCGTGCTCAGTGTCAGCTCTGGAATTGCTACAAGGGAGGATCTTAGTAGCAGCACTGGTTAGGCAGGGACTTGAAACTTTGTTTGCAGAGCAGAAACTCTCTTGTTCTACATGATGAACCTCCTAGAGGGGAAGAGATTTGGGAAGGGCATTCCATGGGGGCCAGTCACCCCTCAGTACTGTTACTGACTGCTCATCCTAGCTTGTTTTTACTGATAGGTGTATAGAAAGTAATTCAAAAATTGATGTCTTTAGTATTTGGCAAATTCAGGGAGCTTAGGAAATGAATCAAATCAATTTCTTTTATAAACATGCTAAACATTATATTTGGGAAAGTTGAAAATATTGACTGTTCTGTTAGGGGGTTCCATGGATTTCACTTGTCCATAGTTCTCCCTATTGTATATTAGTACTAATAACAGTTGTCATAGCATCTTATTAGCTAACTCCCTGGGAGTTTTTGGTTTTGCTGTTTTGGTTTAAAGGCAAAAACATTTATAAAATACAGTATAAAGGCAATGAGACAAAAACACTGAATGTCTTGTGAGTTCCCTCTTCTATAATAATCCTTTACATGTATTCTTTTATGTAATTCTTTATTTGTAAAGCAATGTCAATAAAACTAATCAGCAGTCTAGGTATTATTGGTTTTGCTTTATAAATAGGGAAGCAGATGTTCCATTCAAAGAATTTAAGTGATATTTCAAGATTATACAATTAATGTCTCAGAACCAAAATTCAAGACAAAGTCTAACTATAATATGTAAGATTTTTCTCTGTATATTTGGATTGATATTTCTATACTCTTCAAATGGAAGTTTTCTCACAATTAATATATAGATCTGCTGTAACAGTATTTTCTGCAATACCTACTAAAAAACACATACAGCATCACAGTTGTTAAAGGTATGAGAAAACAGGTTCTTTGCTAAATAAGTTTGAAAAGAAGTTAAACTGATCTTAGAATTTCTTAAAGACTCTATGCGACTATACATTAACAGTTATAAATCCAGAGCCCTTGTGAGCATTATTTCCCAAAATTACATGATTTTGAAATCCTTTGACCCCAGAACCTATAATGTCAATCTAGGGGAACACTAATGTTCTTAGAAAGATGCTGCTCTAGACCAGAGACATTTAAACTTTGTGGACTGCTGTGAATGTTTGAGCATACAACTCCAATAAATCTATATTTATTTTTTAAATGTAGATTGAACAATTACATAAATTATAAAACATATATACACAAAATGAGAAATCAAAGATATGAGATAAAGATCAAATAAGCAATATTTTGAAATCCTGCTAATTGTGATGCCTTCATATTATCATTAAGATAATGACACTTAGCACAAGATAATTCTGTTTCAATAATGATTTAAAATATATATTCTAAATTATTTATAATTTTTTAAAAAGTGATCTAGATTTTTGTCAGATTTCCTTACATTGTTGTTTTTACCTCAGAGAATGGCTATAAGTTTATCTAGAAACACAAAGAACATCAGCCCTGCCATTTCCTTGTCATTCATCTAGGCTCACATGATAAGTATTACCTTCAATCCATAATCTCTTTGTAGGAATCTTTTTAAGCCACTGCAATTTTGTGATGGTTAGGTAAAACTAGGTAATGTAATCCATATGCATTCCCCTATATACTGAAGGGGAACGAAGGAGTAAAGTACCACTCTTCCCTTGGGATACTTCAGAAATGGAACATAACTTGTGACCAGGGTTGACTTCCTAGGTGTACCCCCTGCACAATCTCACAGGGCCCCCATACTCGAAAGGCACTGCACCTGATTTAGTGTTTGCTGTCACTGTCTTGAAAATCTTTAATAATTTTTGAGGGAGGAAACTCTCATTTTCATTTTGCAGTGGACCCACAAATTAGGAGCTTGTTCTCAATGATAAGGGTTCCAATATCAATCCAGCTATTAACCATTACTAAAACCCAAATTCTTTCTTATTTTTGTTAACAGTAAGAATAAAGAGAAAGCTAATGTTTTTCCTCCTGTGTCCCTAGATTACATGTGCGCACAGGTGCTCAGTGTTCTTGACATTGATCAAGATTGGTTAGCTGTTTTGATAGGATAGAGGGTGGGACAGATCTTGTTTCCTTCTAGAAACTAGAGGCACTCTTTAGGTAATAAAAGTTGAAAATATTTTGCCACGCTCTATAATTTTGTGGAACTGAACTTTGTAAAGCGTGTGTTCAAGAATGCCTGTTAATAATTTCACACAATTTAATACGCGATATATGCTCTCAACTTCATACATTATGCTTGTTTAACCAGCCTGAGCAATATGTTACAGTTGGGTAGGGGATGGAAAGAGCATGAATTTTGAAGTCAAAGAATTGAGTTATGATTCTAGCTTGGCTGTTGAGTTAATTGCTAGCTCTGTGACTTAATTTGAGTTTAACAAATTTGGGTTTTTTCTCTTTTGTAAAATAGCCATGTTATACTTCTCATATGCTTATGGTCAGTATTAAATAAGAGAAAGTACTAAAAGCACTAAACACGCAGTCACTGCCCAGCATGCGGCAAACATCTGACGGAAGAATTCTGCTGGATTACCTACTTGCTGAAAAGCTGGGACTCAGAAGCTCTCTTTCACCTGACTTCTTTCCCAGAGGTTTTGCTCATTACCACCTTTTCTCTTTGATGATTAGAAGGAAAATGACCGCAGTCCTTGGCTCCAGCCGTAACAAACCAGTATTGCCTTGCACGAGAGTGGTTTCTAAACATTATCCTCTGTTGCACTTGGGAGTGATCGCAGTTTTGATGAAGAATGCCAGTCTCAGTACTTACTACAGTAGCCATGGGCAGGGGCGGTGGTGGGAACCTCAGAATATATTACCACTAAACGGCCACTCTGGAGCCATGGCCCAGACCCAGGAGAGAGCTTTGAGCTCTTTCACTATCTACCAAAAAACAATCCATAGCAGCCCCAAGAACTTTCTGTGAGAATAGTCCTCAGTGAGATAACATCCTGAGCTTCTATTAGTCCCTCAGATAAAGGTTAATCTGGATGAGTCCCTTTCCTGCTCTGGTTTTCCTAGAAATTTACTGATGTGAAGTCTTAGGGTAGAAGAAGGAAAAAAAAAAAAAGAGCTAATATACTTGGGCTGCCTAGTTTTTTGCCAGGCACTTTACATATAGTAAGTCCTTTAAAGATCACAACATAGGTGTTATGATTCCCCCAGGTGAGGAAGCTAAACATCAGACAAGTTTTATTCTTCAGGTACCATGATTATCTAAGGCAGGAACTGGAATTGAGCTCTCCACTGTCTTTTTGGCAATAACACACCATGACAAGAGGGATCTTGGAAAATATAGTCCTGCCCTTTGGAGCTCAGCCTGGCCTGCTGGCAGAGTTTAAATCCATCATTCTTTCCAGTGGAGAAAATGAGATCGGGACAGTCTGAAGCTTCACATATCAAATGTGACTTCAAATTCAAAAGTGGTTTTATAAAAACTACCAAAACGCATCAATTCAAATGACTATTGTTTTTAAAGGAATTATATTGGGTCCATATATTTCTGCCAAGGATGTTATTCATCGTGTGATGTATTTGAAAACACTTTTTTAGAATTACCTTGAGAAGTACTTCACTAGCAATTTCAACGGATTTTCATTACTGTATAACGACACTTCATTTCTTACCAAAAATTGAATCATGTAACTTGATCATCCACTCACTGACAAAGCTTAATCCCTAATGACTTCTAAATGTTCTCCAAATGAAATCCTTCCTTAAATGGTAAAGGTTGGCTAGTTGTGAGAATTAAATGATACTGAGTCAACAAACATTTATTACGTAACTACTACATGCCAGGCACTATTACAGGTAATGGGAATAGAGCAGTGACTGTGACAGAATTCTGCCGTCCCAGAACTGACATTCTGTTGAGGAGATGTTTGAGGAAGCATTTTGTAATCCATGAAGAAATAGATATTTGTGATAATGACCAACAGTTTCTGAAGACAGTTTTAGTAGAGGAGTTCCAAAAAGGTTTTGAGATACAGTAGCAATGGATATGGATATATAGCTCTGAAGATGATCACTTTAGAGGACACCCTATTTAAATCAATTGTCAATATACATATGTATATAATAATATGTAACATGTATAGTATAAATATTGGATTATATTCCTTTAACATCAATTATGTTTCCTATGTAAAAGGGGGGTGATTTTCTATGGCTTAACCTTAAGTACCTTTGGGAAAGTCCAAACTCAGAAATGCTAACAGGTTATTGAGTTATATTGAAAAAGCTTAAAGAACCTAGATGGTACCGAATTTAGCCTAATCATTCAGATGAAATGTTAGGAGTCCTTGTCCAGGCCATAGCTGTTTGGATATTTCAGTGATCAACTGCCTTGTACTTACAAATAAAGACCAAATAAAGACCAATAAAAATAAAGGCCAAATGTCAGGTGATTAACAGAATTGTCAAACATATTTTAAATGTGCTGATGGTGTGTAAATGTGCTCACTCACAGACAGTGAAAGCAAATGTATCGTCTGCATTCCAAGAGCCCTTCTAATCATTCTAGCAAGAAAACTATTTATAAGGAAAATTACTCATTTAGACCTAACAAGAAAAAAGAAATTCATAAACAGATTTAAATAACCTAATTTGCCACTTTTTTATAATCACAGCAAGCAAGAACAAATTAGCATGGGGTTTAATGATAAGTATTAAAAAAAAAAAAAACTCGAAGCTACAAGAAGCTATAGGAATTTAGAAAACCTGATGTTTGAAATGGTACAAAATCATCTATATACATGGTAAATTCTGTGCTTCTCATTTAGCTATTTAACATTTTTAGATTCAGCATTATTTTTCACTGTAACAGCATAGCTCCCCTTATAAGAAAAATAATATTTTTAAATACTTTTTAAAAATCCACCCCACCCATTTCTTTAACCACTCTTTCTTTGGTGTCTAGGCACAGTATATCTTTTTATACCAGTGCATTCTGGATCTCTTATCAAGTAAAGGAAGTAGTCAGCCCATCTGTTTTGTTAACTATTCAGCACTTCAGAAGATGGACTCTTTGGATGCCATGGAAGGTAAACAGAGGCAACGTGTACCAATTTACTAGTGTACCAGGAGCATAAATTTAATGAAATTTAATGTTTTAGATGAAAAATTTTTAGAAGCTTGGTTAATGCACATAACAAATTTTTATTATTTCTCTCTAATCCAACTTAGGGTAACAGCCTTTGTATCTACATTCTGTCTTTTCCATGAAACATTTAAATCTTTTGAACTGGTAGTTTCTGTTCTCTCTTGTGACATGTTACTTTATGTTATAGGTGATGTTGAGCTTGAATGGGAAGAGACCACCATGTAAACATCCAGACCAAAGATTACAACTGAAGACATTTTCAAATCCCAGGGGCCAAAATTTCCCCCTCACTCTTCTGAATTGAAATGTGCAACCTTAAAGAAATCTCAATGTTTCTGTTACTGTGCCTTACTAAATGGATTGACATTTTAGGAATAATTCTAGGAAATAATTCAGGGTAGTCGTTTTTTGGTACAGAATAAATATACATTTAAAATGTTTAAGAAAAGAGATCCCAGAGATTTTTCAAGTCTTCCATGTTTTTGGAATGAGCCAAATAGAAAATCATCATTATATTAGCATGAATGTTTCCACGTAAATTTTCCCCTGGTATTGGATTGCATCTTGAACAAAAGTTGTAAATGTTGATTCGGTCGTGTTATTTTGGCCTCCAAGGTGTTAACGTTCCTTGTGGATAACTTCCCGGACTGTCATCATGATCTGTATACTTCCATGTACACCCCTGTGTTTTGATTCCTCTGTTTTATGAGTGCTGAGATATCATCTCATGATCTCCAACAGCTGAACAGTAACCCCTTGACACTGCCGGGATTACTTAGCCTTTATACAACACACAGTAGCTCTTCAGGGACACTGAGGGCTATTTAAGTTGCATTTGGGATCTTTAGTTGGAAAAACAAAAAGAAAAATGAAACAGTGTGATTGCTCATAAGAAGCTATAGAGTACCTTTGTACCTTTTTCAGGACAAGTTGTACCACTATGCTGTATCATTAAATACATGGCTAGCAGAGTATTTGTCTATTAGATGTCTGTCCAACCTAATATTGATAGTTTTGAAAGGTCTCTTCAGCAGAAATGTATGATGTACAGCAAGCTTGTAAACTAATGATATGCTGATGTGGTGCCAACAGAAATTTCTGAATAGATTATATAAAAGGATCTTTTTTCATCTCCCAAGGTAGATCATAGAGGAGTGTACTTGGTGGAAACTGCAAACAAAGAAATTAACGAGGTTGTAGCAAATTAGATATTTTTTCACAATATATTTCAATCTCCTTTTTGTTCGACAGTGACAATCTACTACGTTTTGAACTACACGAAATTATTTCATCATAGATTTCAATTAAGGATCATAAAATGAAATAATAGTATAAATTATTGTATTTCTTCTATGATAAGAATTATACTTTATGCTTCTTTCTGCTGGCATATACATATAGGAAATGCGATGGCCAATAAAATCAAATTTTAAGGAATTGAGTTACTTTGCAGCATGATTTCAGAAGTCCTTATAAGTATAAATTTTATTTTTTATCACATATTAGGATATAATTGATAATTACCCTAATATAAGGCAGTAAGTTATATCTAAGTACAATATAGTACTACAGTATAATATATTTAATTAACATATAATCATTTCCCAAGGTGACCATCAGTAGTAAGATATTTTAAAATCAAACTTATTACCCAAGAAATTAAATTCTTTCATCTTATAAGCAGTCCTGCTTCTTGTTTTTTCTTGACAAAGCAGTGTAATAATAAAATGCACTATTGTTCCAACTGAATTTATTCTATAGAAAGTTACAGAAAACAGTAAGAAATGAGAATTCTAAAAGATTTAAGCTGGAGTAGAAGTTCTTCAATTTCCTTCATGTATCAGTTAATGAAAAAGTGTGATGAGCCAATACTTAGGAATACGGGTTTTTGTATTCATGGAAGACAGGTAGCTTTTAGAAAGTACTGATGAGGTTACTTTTTAACATATTAAATCATAAGGAAATAAAGAGTTCAATCGACAGGCCAGCCCACTCTTTACAACATCTGTATAAAACAGATGTGTACAGCGTAGAGTTTCGGGTTTGACCCACGTGTATATGCATATGTGTGTGTAGAAAGCAGAGTTTTAATATAAGACCTGTTCTAAAACAGTGCCAGTCAAACTGTAATGTGTATACACAGCATCTGGGGATTGTGTTAAAGTGCAGACTCTATTTCAGTAGGTCTAGGGTAGGACCTGAGATTCTTCACTTCTAGTAAGTGTTTGAGTTATAATTGCTGCCTGATCTCAGGCTATACATTGAATAGAAAAATCTCTAAAAGACATTAAGAGCAGAATAATTTCATGTCCACCTGAAATTATGTGAAACCTGTTAAAAGAAAATCTTTGTCTTCATTCACAGAAACAAAATTAGAACACCTGTTGAATGTGTATCACTCACTAGCTATATCACAAAACTATACCTAAAATTGAATTGAAACTCACATATATTAATGATAGCTAAATTTTCTTAATTGTATTGTGGAACAGCCAGTGTATAGACACATTCTATAGGTGTCTATTGCTACTAAGTGCAAATTAGAATAATGAGGAACATCTGTAACATTTTTGGATCAGATTTGTCAAAATACATTGAAGCACATGTACAATAAATGAGCAACATGTGTTTCATCTGAACCAAATGAAACTGGAGCCTCTCAGAATGGTTTGCCAGAGACGAGAGCAGCTGCGGGTATCACCTCTACTTTCATCCTGCTTTAAAACGCATAATTTTCTTCTTTCAGTTTATAGGTGAAATACATAATAAGTCTTTTGAAAAATGCTAATTAAACCTTGCCCTCTTCATAAAAAAGATGGTGATTCACTCTCCACATCTGGTACCAAACACTAGATTTTAGAAATGGAATTTAAGTTCAGCAAAGTATGCATCCTACAAGTCCATGACATTATTGTGGCAAGTCCATTTCATGACCAACTTTCAGAAAACTCACATGAAATTTTTGACAAAGCCTGGAACACAAAATGATCTGAAATTCTCAACTGAATGATATGAAAAAGTGTAAATATGAAAAAAAAACTTATAAAACATATTCATGGCAAAACAGATTGCCTTTTTAGAGCAAGTAATATTTCATGTTGAATGACTTCATAACTATGCACAGAGTTTTCATGTGGAAGCAGGACTCATACACGTACCATGAAGATGTTCTGATGAATAGATTAGATTGCACATATGAAAGTGTTTCATAAAGGTACAATGAACTCTGCAAAGTTAATCTTTTACCAAGACTGGCCAATGTGTAATGTTTATCAGTAAGATAATGCATCTCATTTTTAGGTTGTTTTATACTTTTTGATATTACTGCCATATTTGTATGTCATACACTGTGTATGTTTCACATGCACTTATTGAAAATTATGGCAGTTATATCAACTTCTGCTAACTAAAACAACTGATTTTTTTTCACAAATGATTTGAGCATTCTCAAGGAATTTCTGGACTAAAATGAATAGGCAGACATGTGCACAAATAACAGAAATGTGATTTGGAAAACAAGTCAAGGAAATTTTGATTTTGGACATTTCAACTGCATATTCTGAATCAGTGTCTGCAATACAGTTATTTGAAAATAAACCTGTAACTTAATACAAGGTTATAAAAATCATTATTCTCCTGTTAACAATACTTTTTCTATTTTAATTTTCACTTTTATATACATCATCCCAACTAATCCTTACAAAATCCTCTAAGATCTGCAGAGTCCCATATTACAGGTAAACATAATGAAACTTTAACTGCTGTGCCCAAGACCATGTTTAGCAAGGGTGGGAGCTGCATATCATAATCGAGTTACTGAGAGTGGATGATAAAGATAGAAATTTTAAAGGCAACAAAGAAAATAAGAGACCTCATTCAGGGGTTCAAAGATAAGAAAATATGCTGGCTTCTATTCAGAAATAATGTATGCCAACAGACAATGCAATGACATATTCAAAGTTCTGAAAGTGGCTCCTAAAACTGATGAAGGGCAGCTACAAAAAAACTAGAGCTAATATCTTACTTAATAGTGAAATATTGAAGGCCCTCCCCCCAAGATCAAGAAAACATCAAAAATACCCACTCTCATAACTTCTATTCAACTTGTACTGGTGTTCCTAGCCATTACAATAAGACAAGAAAAAGAAATAAAAGACATAAGGTTTGTAAAGGAAGAAACAAAACTGTCTATGTGAGTAGAAGGTATAGTCCTGTGTGAGGAAATCCTTGAGAAATCTATTTTTTAAAAAGCTGTTAAGTATGATAAATAGCTTTAAAATGTTACAGAATATAAGATCAAGATACAAAGATCAATTTTATTTCTACATATGATCAATGAGTAACTGGAAATTTACTTAAAAATACCATTAACAATGGCATCCATCAACATGCTTAAGAATAAACTTAACAAAATATGTATGAGATCTGGATACCAGAAACTACATTGATGAGAAGAATTGAAGAGTATTCAAATAATTTTTTAAATGCATGCCCATGAACTCAAAAACTCAATATTGCTGAGATATCAGTTCTCCTCCTGTTGGTCTATAGATCCAATGGAATATCAATCTTTTTTTCAAGGTTTTTTATTTTAGAAAGAGAAAGAGAAAGAGAGTATGAGTGGGATGGGCAGAATGAGAGGGAGAGAGAATCTCGAGCAGACTCCAGGATAAGTGTGGAGCCTGACACAGGGCTCAATCTCACAACCCTGTGATCATGACCTGAGCCAAAACCAAGTTTCATATGCCTAACTGAGTGAACCACCCAGATGCCCCTAGAATATCAATCTTAACATCATAAGGCTTTTCTTTTCTAGAAACTGATAAGCTGGTTTTGCAGTTATATAGAAATGATGCAAAGATCTAGAACAGTGAAAAATTTTAAGTAGAACACAGTTTAATGATTTACACTATAGATATACAGTGTTTCTCATTAAAAGAAAAAATAGAAAGTCAAAAAATAAATCTACACGTATCTGGTCAATTTTTTTTCAACAAAGATGACAAGGTAATTCAATCGGAAAAAGAATGTCTTTCCAATAAACAGTGTTGGAACAACTGGATGTCCATTTGGAAAAACAAATTTTATCTCTATCTCATTTAACAAATACAAAAATTAAATTGAAATGTAATACAGACCTAAATATAATCATTAAAACTATAAAGCTTATAGAAAGGAAATTTAAAAAAATCCTTATTACCTCAGGATAGGCAAAGATTTCTTAAAGTACAAAAAATGAGGTGTAATATAAAAATTAATAAGTTATTCATCAAAATTATAACTTCTGCTCTTCAAAAGAGGCTATTAAGAAAATGAAAGGTCAAACCACAGGTTGGGAAAATGTCACAAGAGACTTGTATCCAGAATACATGTATATTTACAGAATAATCCTCATACACCCCCACACACACACACACAAATGGCCAATACATGAAAAGGTGTTCAACATCATTAGTCATCAAGGAAATGCATTTTAAAATCAGAATGAGATAATCATACCAATAGAATGATTAAAATTAAAATGACTGGTCATATCAAGTCATCTTGGCAAGGACTTAGAACAGTTGGAACTAGAAGTAAATGGTAGCCACTTTTGAAAAAAGTTTTTGTAATTCTTATAAAATTAAACATAAGACCATATTACCATTTTACCCAGCATTTCCACTTAGAGGCATTTATCTAAGATAAATTAAAATCTAAGGTTCTTTATTTTATGATTTATTTATTTCAGAGAAAGTGAGACCATGCGAGTGCATAAGTGGGGGGAAGGGGAGAGGGAGAGAATCTTCAAGCAGACTCCCCACTGAGTGCAGAGTCCTACGGGGGCTCGATCTCAGAACCCATGAGATCATGACCTGAGTCAAAATGAAGAATTAGCCACTTAACTAACTGAGCCACCCAGGCCCCCCCGTATTTCAGCTCAGGTCATGATCTCAGGGTTGTGAGGTTGAGCCCTGAGTCAGGTTCTACGCTCAGCATGGAATCTGCTTGAGATTCCCTCTCTCCCTCTCCCTCCACTCCTCCATCCACTAGCTCTTTCTCTCTCTCAAATAAATTTTTAAAATCTTTAAAAAATTGTATACATGAGTGCATTTTATTTCATGTAAATTATAGCGCAGTAAAATTGATTTAAAAAATAGAAGGATAATGAAAAAGTAGTAACAAGATAGTTACAATATACCATTTATGGAATTCTTAAAAATACAATAAATGGTACATATTTTTATGAATTATTTCGCATGAGAATCGTGGTTTCTTCTGACATGGGAGGAACACAGGTACAGTGATGGATTGCCATGGAATCAAGAGGATCCCCAAGGGTTTCAAGTGCATTTATAAATCTTGGTTTTAAAGTTGAAACATAGATAGCCTATATGGCAACACAGATTTGTCAAAATCAAGTAATGAGTGAAAAAGTTTGTATCATTCTTTAAAGTTCTCTTTGTGTTTGAAATAATTCATACTTCTACAAACATGAGTAAATTTTAAACTCTAAAAATTTACTAAAATGACAAAATATTTATGTATTATTTTTACAAATCTATCAAAGTGTCCCACTCTCCTGATTGAATGAGCACAATATGGAGATATTTATTTACTTCTGTTATTTACCCACCACCTTCCCAAAACACTAACGATTGGTGTTTTAAACATTAAAAATAAAACTTGACATGCTCCAAGAGCTTCCCACAGAATTCACTATGTTCTTACTCACTTAGTATTTATAACCAGGTAAATTGTCGTGGAAGATATGATGAATTCACTTGCTGGACAGAGTTTCATGAGTCTAAGGACACCACCTTCCTAAATTGATGCAGGCTAACGGGACTAATGCCTACGCCATGGCTATTAGGAGTGTTGCATATTTATGTTTTAAATAATACACTTAAAATTGTGGTGTGAATAATCTGCATAAAATAGACTATTATAATCTTATTTACTGTAACTAAATAACCATTGTCTTTATTGCATTCTTATGTGCCACGCACTCTTGTAAGGACTTTACAAATGTTAATGAATTAATCTCTTGACAGTTTTTAGAAGTTAGGTGCTATTAACTGTGTTTTTTTTGTTTTTTTGTTTTTTTTTAAGATTTTATTTATTTCACAGAGAGAAACACAGCGAGAGAGGGAACACAAGCAGAGGGAATGGTAGCGGGAGAAGCAGGCTTCCTGCAGAGCAGAGAGCCCAATGCGGGGCTCAATCCCAGGTCCCTGGGATCTGACCTGGGCCCAAGGCAGATGCTTAACGAATGAGCCACCCAGGCGCCCCTATTAACTGTGTTTTACAAATGTGAAAACAAAAGTAAAAAAGGGTAAATAGTCTGCCCAAGGTTACACACTAAGCAAGTGTGAGAGTCTAGGCTCGAGACAGGAAGTCTGATTTCAGAGGTGCAGTGTCAGCCACCGTACCCCAATCTATTACCTAGAGACCACTGTATATATAATATATATGATCTTCCCTAATTAGACACAGAACATACACCTGAATGTTAATTACTCCCATCCTCAAGAACAGAAGTTTCCTGATATTGTCTAAATTAGGCCACTTCATGCAAATTATTCATGCCACTGGCCAATTGGTAGTGCTGGCCTTTGAATTCAGGGACCTAATGCAATCTTCTTTCTGTAATTTGCTACCCCCTCCAATATATATTTGTTCCAAACCAAATTGCATTGTTTGTTTTACCAGTTCTCTACAACTTAGTGCCAGATTTACTTCCCTTGCTCTCAGCTCTGATCATTTCACTAATCTGTTTGTAGCCTTCATTGTCTGTTGAATTAAACTCATAAAAAAAAAAGCTTTCGGGGCACCTGGGCAGCACAGTGGGTTGAAGTGCCAGACTCTTGGTTTCCGCTCAGGTCATGGTCTCAGGGTCCTAAGATCCAGCCCTGCATTGGGCTCCACGCTCTGCACAGAGACTGCGTGTGTTTCTCTCTCCTTCTCCCCTCCCCACACACAATCTCTGTCTCTAAAACTAAATAAATGAATCTTTTTTTAAAAAAATCCTTTCCCACAGTATTACTCTTTTTTTCTAGATTAAGCCTAATGAGAATACTTGCTGCCTACAAAAGCACACCCTACACATTCCTAAAACCGTGCTGTTGGCTGCTACATTTTCCTCAGTAGTCATTCCCCACTTACTAGATTGTCAAGGGCTTGTGAACAAAGACTAAGTGCTCATGACTTGATTCCCATAGCATTTGCCATAACATCTTATAGGCGAGAGAAACTCAAACAAATACATCCAGTCGAAAGTCTGCCATAGCAGAAGTAAAATAATCAGCTATGTGACAGCCTCTCTTCCTATCAATGCACACAGGCTAAAATATCTTTCCGATCGAGGAGCGAACACTGCCGGATCACAGGTAAAGGCAGGAGAGCAGAGAAGTCGGGCACCTAACACCGTGTGGTCGCTAATCAGCGACCCAGAATGAAACCAAGATCGTGAAAGAATGCAAAAAACCTTTAAAACAACTGAAGTTGATTTTAAAAAATAGTAATAATTCTGTACATTTGGGCAACTTATTCAAACGTAGTTTATCAACAGCCTTTTTCCCCTTACATTATAAACACTTCAACAAACTTGGTTTCCCAGTTCACGGCGGTTTGAAAACAGCAGAGCCAATAGCTTATATCCTTAATATTGTGCACACACACACCCCTTTTTATTAAAAGAACATAGGCCTTCAAAGTTGAAAATTCAGGACCATTTGAACTCCAGCATATTTCAATAACCGCTGGAGAGAACAATAATACCTATCGCAACCAAAGTCCTCTTTAAGAAAATATTTTTTTTCTCTTTGAATTATATTTACTCTTTAAGGAATCAGGAATACGTTTAGCACATTTTTTAAGGGCCTTATCAAAATGCATTAGACTAAAAAGGCATGGTGAGGCGGTTTCAGAAGAAACTTGGAACAAGCTATTGCACAGAGTGAGGCTGCGGCTGGAAGTGCAGGGGCGGGGTGGGATCCAGCTGTCCCAGCGCGCTCTCGCGGAGGCAGACTCCGGCTCCAGAGAGGACAGGAGTGAGCAACAGGTGGCAAACCAGGCTAGCAGGACACACGAGGGCGGGCTAGTGAGAGGTAGCGTGTCATAACAGGCAGGTGGGGCAAGACTGAAGAGAGTCCAGGAACTGGCGCCATGCAGATCCAAGAAAAGGCAAAGGCAGGAAAGTGGGTCAGCAGAGAGCAGGGTCCTACATGCCAGCTGGAGCTAGAGGTGACTCCTTTCCTCAGAAACAGACTCAAAGTAGAGATACCCAGGCAGGTGTCAATGACCTCTTATCTCCCGAAGATAGGTAAGTGGGGATAGATAGATGATAGAGAGAGAGAGAGAGGAGAGGGATATAGTCATACACACTTATACACATATTTATCTATATCTCTACATCTCTCCTTCATAGAGCATGAGCTCTAAAGAAATGGTGAATGAATGAATGCCTTAAGTAACTAGGGTATTAGAGAGACTTTAGAGCAAAAAAAATTATCAAAATGAGTTACCAAAAATATATACAACTAATCTAACCAAAACAACAGCAAAAATAACAGTAGAAGTCAAAATTGCCATTATTTGGTACAAAAATATTGTACAAAAAAAACACACCAGAAATTAGAAGATAGAAGTAGGTATCCTGAAAAACTTTGTAAATAATAACAAATTCCCTAATGCAGGTGACCCCAAAATAAATATGCTAAAACTATAAATACCAATTAATGAGTGAGAAGATATAATGAAAAAAATTAGTTCACTGATAATGTACAAAAATTATAAAATTCCATGAGGTTAAATTTGTAGGGCATTTTTGAAGAAAACTATAAAATAGAGAAATCTAAAATATGATTAAATTTTTTGGTAAGGGAAGCCTATTATAAAGAACATGGTTCTTTTCAAATTAGATTATTTCAAATTTGTAAAAACTCCTTAAGTTTATCTGAAAGAGTAAATAACTGGGAAATAGATTAAAATTCTTTGAGTAGTAAGAGTGATAGGAGAGTTTTTTCAGCTATTAAGATGTATTATTACCTAAATACAGTATGTGACTGATATGAGAGGCGAGCAATAGCTCAATAAAACAAGTTTTTTTTTAACACAGACCAAGTCATAAGTTATAAGGTTTTAATATGTTGGTAAGGAAAAAAATCACAGTGGAAAGAGATATGTTATTCAGTAAATGGTGAAAGGAAATTGGCTGCTAAGAAAGAATCGTGTTAAATTTACCCACCTCACCACTAACCAAAATGATTTTTGGAGCCAACAAATCTTGGTATGTGCATGGCCGTATTTCCCTTTAATGACCATAAATAACTTCACTCTTCCAAGATAATCTCTCACCCAACTTCTAATGCCCAAGGGATCATACCACTTCAACATGAAACATTTACGTTTTTCCCACAATTTACAAGAATTCCAAGACATACCTATGTCCCAGAAACAAAATTTGGAGTTTAGACTACTGGGTCACTTAGAGTAAACTTACATCCCAGTCCAAAAAATTTAAGTAAAGTGGCATATACCCATATACCCATCTGTTCATCAGGAAGGACTGAATTTTCTGGATAATTGAAGCTTATTGTGTGGAGCAAGCTACCTGGTTCCCTGTGTCAGAGTCCTCGTGTCTAATAGAAGCAATTCCATTTAACCAGAAAGCTCAGCCTTGCCTCAAACTCTGGGAAAAACTTCGTCTTTATCCAGGGAAATTTACAATATATTCCTTCAATACTTTTTGGTCAGCATCAATCAAACTTTGCTGCAAATGTGCCACAGGTCTTGTTTCCTGGTCCTAAAAATTATTTGTGTTATTTTCCAGATATACTAGTTCTAGTTTTTTGTTTTATTTGATTTTCTCAAATGATATTCACTTATTTTCTCATTACAAAAGTAGAGAATGCTTATTATAGAATTTTTTTTAACACGAGAAAAATCTTTTAAAAAATGTATATCGATCAAAATTCCAGTACCTAAGTGTAACTATTTTCTTATCGTTAAGTGTAGCTATCATTAACAATTTGACAATTTGGAGTCGTGCTTTACATTTCTTTTTCTTTCTTTTTTTTTTCTTCTGGTCATGGTCGCAGAGAGAAGTGCATCAGGATTTTATAAAAATGTTTAATAAGGTAATTGGGATATTTTATGGCTTTGGCTTGAAGTATTACTGTTTTGCTTTCAAAGTTCAAAATTGAATTATATGCAACTTACAAAAAAATATTTAAATGAATCTATCCACAAATGTGCTCAAGTCAGTCAGTTGAAAGGAAAAGCCTGTTCTACTGAGTTTTCCATTATTATGAGGTTTTTTTTCCCTAAGTTTATTGGATTATTATTTTTTAAAATATGTGTTTGTTATATTAAGCTCAATTTTTAAGAAATGTCCTTTTTTGCATACTGAATACAATCTAACTATATTAAACAGAACTTACTAATTGTTTTTAATTTTTTTTAGAACTTACTAATTTTTTAAATGACATTTCATACAATCAACAAAGTCAACATTATAATATGGAATAGTTTGCACTTCAGCTCTCATACTTTTCATAATATAACAAAGTAGGTGATTATACACCAAGAAGAATGCCATTGTGTGAACTTTTAAAGGAAAAAAAAAATCACAATTTAAGAGATGTTTATGCAAATGTTATTCCAATAAAGAATTCTTCAGAAAAGAAATGATAGATGGGGATAGGTGATTCATCCTAGCACCTTTTGCTACAAGTTTGCTTTTACTTTAAAAGCAGTGTAGATTTAGATGTGATATTAACTATTAGGGATATTGTAAAAAAAATAGTTAATATATCTAACTTAATTTTAAATTATTTAAAATATCTCATGGTAAGTATGCGATTAAATATTGGTGTTTATCATCACTTCTTTATCATATGGGGATTTGTATTTTTCAGTAACTGAATTATGGTTTTATTTCTTCTTGACATTTTATTCTAGAATCCATGTTTGTTTTTTGTTTTTTTTAAAGATTTTATTCATTTGACAGAGAGAAACACAGCGAGAGAGGGAACACAAGCAGAGGGAATGGTAGCGGGAGACAGGGAGCCCGATGTGGGGCTTGATCCCAGGACTCCGGGATCATGACCTGAGCCAAAGGCAGACACTTAACCACTGAGCCACCCAGGCGCCCCTAGAATCCATGTTTTAAAGTAGGACTTTCTTCAAGAAAAGGAGTTGTGTTATGTAAAGTTACCAATGCTATTCATAATTTAAATGCTATTTATTTTTACCTAATGTAAAATCATTTAACTATATGTATTTTGGGGGATAAATATCCTAGAGCTAGTCTTATTTGAAGCAACAAAAATTATACTGGAGATTTCATTGATCTTCCTTTCCCTTAGTAAATTAAATTTAGAGATTGGTTTTTCATTAGTTACTAGTTTTTATTTGTTTAACAAGAATAGCTATCAATTACTGAGCCTGTAATAAATGTTGGTCATTGTGTTAGGTCCAGGGTTCTCAAACTTGACTGTGCATTAAAATCCCTGGTGTTTTCCAAACTTCCCAGCCAAGATGAAAAAGCACTGTGCTAGACACATTGAATTCCAGCAACAACTCTATTAGCATCTACAGAAATATTCTACTTCAGTTGGGCTGCAGTGGGTCATGGGAATCCAAATTTTAACAAGCTCTCCTAGGGATTCTGATGCAATTGATACCAAAACCGCTTCTTAAAATAAACCTTGAGGCCTCGTTATTTCAATAAGCTCCTCATATAGTCTATGGTCTTCATTTCAAAGGCCTTTTATAATGCGACTACCCAGTATAACATTAAAGATACTTATTTTAAAAATGAAGATTTACCGGATTAAAAAATGTTTTACAAAATTCAGTTCTCTTAAGGTAAATTAAAACACAATTTTATTACTATAAAGCCAAGACTTGATGAAGAAGAAAGTCAAACGATATAAAGAAGGGAGTTAAGGGTTACAGTTTTCCATATTGAATTTCATTCTGTTGTAACTACCTTCAGGTACCCAGGAAACTGAAGGTATTATTTCACAACTGTCTCTTTCCATATAGCTCATATTGATTACAATATCTGCTTCTAGAATTATTCAGAACCGAGCACTTATCACATTGCCCTATAATGCTGCTTATTTGTTCATATGACCCACTCTCTACAGGGCAGGAACTGCAGAATCATCAGTACTTGGAAAACGACCTGGTGGAGAACAGATACTATGTAGTATAGATAGAACAGATACTATGAATCTGCGCTTCAGGAGGTGAATAATAACACAAATCAGCTTCTCAAGAGAGGCTGGGTATAAGGTAAACGCGTACCCTGAGGCTCTCACTCTAACGGGGCCAACGAGGTGCAATAGTGACTCTCGTTGACACAGAGGCCAGAAACATCAAGGGCGGTCAGGTATTCAGCAGCTGGGTGACCAGGAACAAGCGACCCACCAATACTTTTCTTTTTTTTTTTTTTAAGATTTTATTTATTTATTTGACACAGAGAGAGAGATCACAAGTAGGCAGAGAGGCAGACAGAGAGAGAGGGGGAAGCAGGCTCCCTGCTGAGCAGAGGGCCCGATGTGGGGCTCTATCCCAGGACCTTGAGATCATGACCCGAGCCGAAGGCAGAGGTTTTAACCCACTGAGCCATCCAGGAGCCCCGACTCACCAATACTTTTAAAATGAACAGCCAAGGGGTACCAGGGTGGCTCAGTCAGTTAACTGTCTGCCTTCAGCTCAGGTCATGATCTCGGGGTCCTGGGATGGAGCCTCAGGCCAGGTTCCCCACTTGATGGGGAGCCTGCTTCTCCTTCTCGTCTGTCTCTGCTCATGCTTTCTCTCACTATCTCTCTCTCATATAAATAAAATCTTTTTTTTTAAAAAAATGAACAGCCAATGAATAATGAACTCTTATAAATAATGAACCAATGAACTCTTATAAACATAGCCTGAGTGCCTGAACTCAAATTCTCTACTCCAATTAAGTTGTGACGGTCAGATTTAGCAATTAATTAGTTAGACTTAGTATCTGAGTCTTAGTGATTTCATATACAAAAAGAGAAGTTTGGCCATAAAGTGTTGTTTTGAGGAAGGGAGCTCCTGGTCCCATAAAGTTTCTGGGAACTTCTATCAAAACAAAGGTCAGAGAATCCTTTCCAAAGACAGTAAATGTTCATTATATCTTGTACTGACCTAGTTTACACGTAAACAAGCAAATCCCAAGTAGAAATAAAAATAGCAATAAATCTCTACTAAGGAAAACTGTCACTTCATCTCAGAAAAGACGAGGTGGATTTTGACAACTAACATTCTTGTGAATTCACTCAGCAAAGATAACATAGTATCTGTTCTCCACCAGGTCGTTTTCCAAGCACTGATGATTCTGCAGTTCCTGCCCTGTAGAGAGTGGGTCATATGAACAAATAAGCAGCATTATAGGGCAATGTGATAAGTGCTCGGTTCTGAATAATTCTAGAAGCAGATATTGTAATCAATATGAGCTATATGGAAAGAGACAGTTGTGAAAAATGGGCATAGGTTGCTGATCCATACTCTACAAATAGTTTCCTTGTGAGTTCCTCACAGTCGTCACCTTTCAGGCAGGAACATATGAGACAACCCAAGTGCTTGCAAGCTTCCTGTGACTGTGCTTTTTCATCAAATTTTGTGCCCAAAGAAGCATGCCATAATAAATGTGCTTTACCCTAAAGCCTTTTGTGTTTATCCAGTAATGCTGAACATTTAAAATAATTCCAAATATGCCTTGATTTTCAAAACATTGGATTTTTTAGAGAGTTGATTTTGATGGAAGTCTAGTTGTCAGTTCTGAACTCAGAATGATTTCACAACCCTACTCTTCCTCTTCTAGCCCTTTCCTTCCCTCCCCTCTCCTTTCTTCCCTGCTTCTCCCCCTCTCTCCCCTCTTCTCTTTCCATTATTTGCCTTTTCTCTAGATAGACTATTAAAGGCCCCAGAGGCCCCAGAAAAGTCTTGCTGCCCACTTCTAAAGGTAGAGCTAAATTACTGCACCCTCAGGAAAGCTCACACTAATCTTATAAGATCTTATAAGATCGTGCTTCATTTCTCCTGTGGCTGAGGTTATTGCTAAGATAATGTATTTATAAAACTCCTTAAGTAATACACCACTGCCAAAAATAGTATTATAGTATTAGCATATGTCCAAAAGCTGATTTTAATCATCACTTTAATCTTCAAAAGATAACTTATTCCATTGAGAAGACTGGGATTTTCTTCAAAGTCGGAAAAAAAAATAAGCTTTTTGGTGAATTGAAATGGATAAGATTAAAGAAAAAAAAATCTGCTATGGGAGTTTTAGAAAGCTATATAAAATTCCAAACCCTCAAAGAAGTAAAAATAAAGTGGGAAACATAAGAAGTCTAGCTATCTTAGAATCTTATATAGAACATGAAGGAATTAATATCTTGAAATTACTTAGTTCTTTAAAAAAAAAGTAGCATATGTTCCTAACGCTATTACATTATATAGCATAATATAAAATCTGAAAGACTAAGCCACACCAATCTGAATAAAAAGTTAAAAGAATATAAAAACAATCAAATACCACTTATTACACTTATGGTAGTTTTAAGCATAGCAAACACACACACACACAAAAAATCTCTATCTTTTGGCAACTTCAAATACAAACATTTCTGAGAACAGCACAACAGATTAGTAAAGAGCTAATCAACCCTTGATTCTTGCATTCTTTCTTTGTGATGTGATGTTTCTCACTAACCTCAAACAAAAACTGACACACCAGTAAAGAGCTTGTTGTGCCCTGAAAAAGACACACCACGATGCACGGTCCAACTTCATTTTACTACAAAACAAATGTTATACTCAACTCCAGTCGTGCCTTTAATTATTCATTATTATACCCTTTAATCCTCAAAGACCTGGAGTTTCCCAATGGGGAGTAAAAGTTAGCCAGGTTGGCCATATTTCACAAAGAGATACAACAATCATTCTCTGTTCCCTAGGATCTGTTTGGGCTTCCAGTCATGGGGGTGAAGTGATCCTTCTCACGTAGTGGGCGCATCCACACCTCCCAATCAGAGTGGGGAAAGAAAGATTTTCTGTAAGCAGTTTAGAACTCAGGATCTATTGGCTCCACTCTGGTCAGGTGTGTGGAAGGAGGCAAGTTAGGAAAAGAAGGATTGGCTCAGATTTACTGCCACCTTTTGCTGAACCTCAGACGGTAAGTCTTGGGAAGAGAAGGAATTGATTTTTCTCTTTTCATTGTCAAGGAGGTCAAGCGAAAGTTTCCCTGTGTGAGAGTGAGTAATGGAACAAGTGGCAAACTACACCAATGACTCGGTGACATACTTGAGGGCTCTGGGGTTATATTGTCTTCTGGATACAGACAGAATGTTCGACAAAAAGCCGTATCAGAAGAGTTGGTAAAACCTTAAATTGCTGCAACAGCTGAACGAAGAGAATAGTTCTATTGAAAGGAAATTAATGAACAAGTGTCAAAATGGACAGTTGGTGTCAGTTCCTAGAGGATTTGGAAGTGAGAAGTGGAGTTGAGGAAACCATGTTAATAGAGCCCTTGTTTGTATGGAAAGAACATAGAACTTTACCAAATATCCATCATAGGAGTCATGCTTGTCACAGTCCACATTAGCCTGCATTTAGCAGAAAAGAATATTTTATTACGAGCTATGTGGGCGTCTTTTTTGATCTCCAGCAGCATATGATCGTCTGTTTTCTTGGAAACAAATTTAGAAAGAAATTCTACCCTCAGCGATGTAATTCTTGGACCAAAATGTGTCCATTATTTTTGAGAGAGAAAGACTCTTTCAAGCCCAAATGATCTTCTTTCTAAGTGAGTTTTAAAATATTTGGAACTAAAATATTTTTAAGTTTCAGCTTTTTTCAGAAGCAACCCCACTCAAAACTCAATTTTCTCTGTTCTGTCAATAAATGAATAGTAATAAAAATAAACATTTTTCCTGGTTATTAAATCTGACTAAAAGCATAATTAATAAATAGAAAATTTCAAGTATGCTCCCTCTCTATTTTAGGAAGACACTATGTTTAAAGGATTTCTTAATAAAGGCTTTCTTTCTAAATGGCTTATGTGGAATAATCTCTTCAATGTCAATGTAATTCGCATCAATAAACCAAAGGTACCAAAACAAATACTGTGAGGGCAAATATATAGATCTCTCTATTTTTAATATAAAATTCTGCACAGAGTAAAGGCTTATTAAGGAAGAGGTAGAGAAAAAGAATGAGAATAAAGGGAAATTGAAAAAACATTTAATGTGGGAGCTTATTGGAAGTTTTTGCTTAATATTTCTGTAAATCTAAAAATCTGTTAATTAACAAACATTTGAAAGGATTTATTTTAAAAAGGGAAAATCCTGTTGAAAATTTTAAAATACATAATGAATATGGATTCAGAAGTGGTGAAGTTGGATCTATTGCTAAATAGTTAATCGTATCAGTGTTTGTAATGTATTTGAGATCTGGAAATTTAAGAAGTCTGGTAGTAAGTGATAGACTCTCCACTGGGTACATAAACCACATGTGGAATATAGGATTTGGTGTGGGACTGTACATAGATAAAATAGCAAGTTCCAAAAAGAAACAAAGACCAAGGAATGGACAGAGGCAAATAGAAATGAGAGGATACCATTTACCTTTTATAAAGACAGATTCATAATAAATAATTAAGATTAGGTAAACAATGAAGCAACAGCAATTCTAGTTGAAAGCTCATACATAATTATTGTGAAAGCAGATATAATATACATTTGTCATTTTTCGGAATATTCAATCCTACCATAGAGTATAAGAGGAGAAAGAAGAAGAAGAGATAAACTGAAATATAAAAGCAGATGGCTTGGAAAACAAATTGGACATAGATTAAGTAGGGGTAGCCTATGCTTATCAGCATAGGAAGGGATAGCCGGTCAATTAAGCACCAGTAACCAAATATGCCTGAGACATCGAGTATTCAGGAGGCCTTACACTGAGCCTTTAGTTGGGGAATCCAGTTTGGCCCATACAGATTAAAGCTATGTCTGCTCAGCAGATCATAGGTGAGCTATAGCTTCAGACTAGGTCCAACAAGCATCCATGTATTGGCTCTGGGTATCTTCCATTTGCTGCACTCTCTTGTTCTCCCTCAGTTAAAGTCTTTGCAACTACTGTAAGTGGGCAGATTGAAGGAGGAGAAAAGCAGGACATAGCACAGTGTAATTCAGGACTTGGATAGTATGGTCTTTCCACCCTACTTATACTCAGTCCTGAGTGTGCAAAACTATTCCATCTTTTTCCCTGTGCTTCTTAATGCATACTTTTATTTTTATTTTATATATTTTTTAGGATTTTATTTATTCCTTTGAGAGAGAGCAAGCATGAGATGGGGAAGGTCAGAGGGAGAAGCAGACCCCCCACTGAGCAGGGACCCTGATGCAAGGACTCAATCCCAAGACTCCAGGATCATGACCTGAGCTGAAGGCAGTCACTCAACCAACTGAGCCACCCAGGCGACCTTGCATCATGTATATGACCTTGGTGACAGGCTGCCTGTACATGGCAGTAACATGGAAAATACAATTGCTTTATTTCCCAATGCAGCTGAACACAGATCCAAACCTCAGTCGTCCACTCTCAACACTGCCTCTTTTGGTCACTGTACTAGAAAATACGGAAGTTATCCTGCAGGCTGCCAAATAAACATTTAAAAGTCCTCTAAGTTAGTTTCCCCCTAGATTTTTTTTCCCCCCACTGAGGACTATTTTCCTATTGGTCACTATAAGGAGGCTCAGAATAAGAACTTGTTTCTGATTATAGCAATCACTGGTATAAGAACTAGGATTGGTTTATAAGCATGTGATCTTGAGCAAGCAGACTAATTTCACTTTGCTTTCTCTCTCTTAATTATATAACATACTTCGTAAAACATTGTGAAGATGGTATGAGATCATTCATTAAGGCACCTCAACACAGGGCCTGCCACTTTTTTTTCAGAGTTGAATAATGGCTATGACTTTACAAAATAAAATATAAAACTACACTCTACTTTTAAAGTCTACACTCTCAAAGTACCACCTCTTGAACGTTATATTGTCAAACAGCTTAAATCTCATGGTAGTTTATACTTAAATACAAGAAAAGGAAAAATTAATTTACATGGTAATCGAGTATACTTTTACTGTAAAATTACATAGCAAAGTCTTTTCCAATCACAACATCTAGCCTAGATCTTCAAATCAAGGAAGATAAAACGTAACATACATTTTATGTGACTAGGGACACATCAACCATGTCATTTCTGTGCTGAAAAAGCTCCAGAAAATATACAATTTAAACATATTCTAACTTTTGAGGTGCTTATATCACTATTCTAACGACTAACATGTTTTATCAGGAGGCAAAAATGTCAGAGCTTCTCAAAAAGTATGAAATGTGTGTGTATGGCTGATTAAACAACTTTTTTTTTTCTAAACCGGTAGAAAAACTTTATGGAATAAATGTGTTTGTACAGTGGTGACTATTTGTCATGGGAGGCTCTGACATTGGCATTAAAGCACCAACTATTTTGGATGATATGTCATAACCAGCCAGTTGGAGGACAGTAACAAAATACTTGGCCAACCATTGTACAAGAGAGACATCTGTTTAGCTTAGCAAAGCTAGTAACACCAGACTCCACTATAACTTGGACGCTCTAAATAGCACAATTCATTTGGTTTTTAAAAGATGTAAACGATACTGAAAAATTACTCTCTGTCTCTTAGACATTTTAAACAGTAAGTGTATGTGGTGTCGTGAAAAAGGTCATGTAATACTTTAAGTACAAAAGATATATGTAGTTTTATATTAGATTTATATTTTTAAATAACATAATACAACATTTACATTATGTAATATTACATTATATGAAATTTTTGGACATATAGAAAACAAAGAAAGCAGAGTGTGGTTTATTAAGGTGATATGTAGTTGAATGATTTTTCTTCTTTTCTTCGATCAAAAGTTAAATAGTTTAATACTAATTTGTATAAGTTTTGCTATGGGCCAGACACTATGTATTAAGTGTTTCATTGCTATTGTTTTAATCTTTAAAATGACCTTAAGTAAGGTGAAATTATTTCCACTTTATGGACTAGTTAACTGAGACAGAGAAGTTACATAATTTGCCCAAGGTCAAATATTAGCAAGTGGCAGAGGTAAGCCTAGAACTTGGATGTAAAAGCAAACCCCGTATTTGTAATCACTGTAATTAATTAATTAATTAATTAATTAATTATTAAAAGATTTTATTTATTTATTTGACAGAGAGAAAGAGATCACAAGTAGGCAGAGAGGCAGACAGAGAGAGAGGGGGAAGCAGGCTCCGCTGAGCAGAGAGCCCTATGTGAGGCTCTATCCCAGGACCCTGAGATCAT
Source organism: Procyon lotor (assembly GCA_028646535.1). NCBI lineage: Eukaryota > Metazoa > Chordata > Mammalia > Carnivora > Procyonidae > Procyon > Procyon lotor. The sequence continues at coordinate 77,111,174 of CM053611.1, forward strand.
GACCTGAGCTGAAGGCAGAGGCTTTAACCCACTGAGCCACCGAGGCACCCAATGACTGTAATTTTTTTAAAGAAAAAAATCTACTTTATATATCCCGCACTGTTTGTTATCTTATTTATGAATACATATCTGTAGGCATCTATTGTCTTTTTCTGGGATGTATGGTGACCAACTTGTTCTGATTTGCATGGGCTTTTCCCAGTTTCAGTGCTGAAAGTCAGGGCCCCTGGGTTCCCAACCTAAACAAACCTACACTGGTTGGCGACCCAGTTTGTGAGCCACCAGGAAACATTATTTAACCAGGAAAGATTCTGAAGTTTCCTGAATTTTTCTCCCCAATTTGTAAATCTGAATGAAAAATAATAGTACAAAATTATGAAGAAAACTTCATTTTTGTAAACAGCAAGGAATGAGTGTTTCACAGGTAGAAGAGCATTCATTGTCTCTTTCCTGGAAATTATGGCCTGGAAAATAAGAAATCAGCTAGAGGCTCTTACAGTATCTTTTGTGGTCGGTGCTGAACTGAACACGAGTTTTGTGAACACGAGTTTTGGGTTCTACTCCCAAATGGTAGGAAATGAGGACCAGCTGAGAGCAAAGAGCAAACAACATATTTGTTAAATGATCTGAATAGCAGCCTATCTGGTTCCTCCTTTGCTTGTCTTAGACCCGTGTCTTAACTGTTTTAAAAAGGCAGCTAGCTCCCAGGCAGGCCCCAAAACCAGAATCCTGGGGAGCCCGGGTCCCGCCCCATTTCTCCCTGACACCCTCTGGAGACTGCGCGGGACCTGCCTTTAAAATCTTCCCAGTTCCTCTGCGTGGTCCGTGCCCCTCCTTCCCGTGTTCTCTGAAGTGACTCGAATGTTCTGTCAGTCTAAGTGCAAAACTATTTTTACCACAGTGTTGGGGAATCTCTGGGCACAAACTGTCTGCCGATTAGGTAAATTACAGGTGCCGGGGTTCATGTTACTCATTGAGCTGCCACAAGTTTCAAGCATTAATCTGCCTCTTCTGAATTTTCCCTTTTGGTCAGCGGGCCTTTTCCTTCACCCTCTATCCGTTAGGCCTCTCAGGGGCCTTGCTAGTTGAATCTTTCCACAGGCAGGCGGACCAAGTTCCTCCGGTTAATCCTGTGTCTCTCCTCTCCCGCCCCATCCTTTCTTCTGCCATTTTTTTCTCTCTTCTTTCTCTATTCACTGCTGCTTCCGTCTGGCTCTCAGTCCTACTTTCTCAGCTGTAGGTGAAACGGCTCTCTTTGAACCCAACTATGCAACAGTATAGCCAAATTCCTTAGATACAACTCACAGAAATCTCTTCACCTGTTTCTGACAAACTGTCCCTTGTGACCGTTTCCTCCTTGAACTTCCTCCTCCTGTGGCCACCATCCCAACCCACAGGTTTGCTAAAAAATCTTCAGCATGCTCCCTGGAAATACCAATCCCACATTCAGGGACTTCCATCCTCAAATCATCCTTTCTCAAGCTTCCAGTTCTTGATAGACTCGTCACTAGGCTAGCTTCGAACCACACTCGTTCCTCCAAAGAGCCTAGTTCCATTACTCATTTGTGTCATTTTTTTTTTTTTAAATTAGCGTCTGTCCTCCAGGAAACCAGAGATTTGTTGAGGGCATAAATACATCAAACACTGTTATTGGAGTCACTAGGTCCAACATTTTCACTTCCACTATACCATTAACATCAGTCAATCCCTAAATTCATCTTAAATATCTGTCTCACGAAATCTAGGTATTTCCATTAATTCACTCCGGCTATTTCAGAGGCCTTATGAGCTGGGTAGGGGAATGGGGAAAAGTAACATTTGTTGAGTGTGTATTCCTTATCATGGACTCAACGATTAATTATTTCATTTTAGGCAAAGGACATGCCTGTGACGGATATGTTATATATGGCAGTTGATCCCTGATAAATCTGAGGCTCAGAATATAGAATTAAGAATGGCCAGAGGGGCACCTGGGTGGCTCAATCAGTTAAACGTCTGCCTTAGGTTCGGGTCCTGATCCCAGGGTCCCCAGATAGAGCCCTGCTCTGTGGAGAGTCTGCTTCTCCCTCTTCCTCTGCCTCGACCCCTCCCCCAACCCCTGCTCTCTCCCTCTCAAATAAATAAATAAAATCTTAAAAAGAAAAAAAAAAAAACACTTAAAAAAATGGCTGGAACTAAAGCTATTTTTCTACTGCTTACAACACCTTCCCAAAGGCTTGTAGCCACAGTCCCCCATTGACTGAGTAGCCATAATCCTTTCCCTCTCACTCCTTTTCACAGAGAAGAGCTGGATATAGTCAAGCTTTTGTGGAGATGGTGGGAAGAAAACGCATTTGCAAATAACTAAGCAAGAAGTAAGAACAACAAGATGGTAAACTGTTTGAAAACTCTCAATTCTGTCGCTAACCTAGCTCAGATTTTGTTTTGAATGACCTCTAAGGCCCCTGAAGTGAATAACTGATCCTTAATATTATTACTCTCTCATAATTATTAATTCGTCCATAATTTTTTAAAAATGCATTTGCACTATTTAAAGTTTGGAGGATTTCAGTTTACACAAACCTGTTTGGACCACTTGTCAAGGTCTGTGTCTCCCAAGTTCCGCTGAGAAATAATGCAATTGCAATTACAGGCATCTCATATTCTGTAAACAGTTTGAGTTCCAAGAGTTCACCAGTTAGTTGTTTGGAATCACTGCATATTTTCCCATTACCTAATCTAGTAATGGGTGGTTATTTCCCAAGCTGGCATTTCCTTTTTCTCTCCTCCCACCTCTACCTCCAGCCCCCAAAACAACAACAAAAGAAGGAAAAGCCTGTTTCAACCAAGATGAACAACAACACTAAATTTTATTGGCCCGAGTTCTAGAGAATGTTGGGAAAGGGGCTTTATAATTTAATAAGGAACAACAATTCTGTAGTAAAGTTTGAATTTACACAAAGAAATGCCACTTCTGTCTGGGAGGTTAATATTGATCAGCACCTCAAAGCTTTTTCTACTTTCTAGAATCTTTCCTTTCTACATTTTTAACTCGCTGTTTCTCCAGTGACAACACTTGAAGGATGGAAAAAGAAAAAGGAACGTGCTCATTTTCACATTCTTTAGCAGGTTCATGGTGTGAAGACTCCTGATCCCCATCTGATACCTCTTAAAATCAATAGTGACTCTCAGAATGGTACCACCTTAACGTTTCTTCTCTTATCCAAGCAACAAAATTCCTTAGAAGTGATATTTTTCTTATCTCGTTTTTTTGCCTACACCTAATTCCATTAATGAACGTACTTTTATAGAATATGCAACATTTCTGAAGTGATTGCACAATTTTCAAAAATTTCATCTTCATCAATACCTTTGTCACATAAGAGAGTATGACGTCTTTCATCACTATTTCAACGTTATGGATAATAAAGTGAGAATTTGAAATATTAGAGTTGACTGACTCTTCACAAGCTAAAATGAATATAACGTAAGCCTTCTGCACCCCAAATTGAGGGCTCTCTCTTACATTCTTTACTACTTAGTGATTTTCGGCCTCCAATCTGCTGTTTTAACTACTCATATTAGCAACCAGCCCTGGCAGAAATAGGAGGAAATGTCACAAAAGAGGTAATGGCTTCATATTATTCTTCGCTGTGTTTCCTACTTTTCCAAAAACATAAAAATGGTTCTCAAAACTTGATAGGAAATTATTCAGCTGCACAATAACAAAAACATAAAAACAGTCCCAAATGTCAGAACATAACCCCTAAAGCCCGTGACTCAGTAAGAAAAGGCTATGAAGAATTATCTTCTGGAATAAGTGACTTGACTCAAAAAATGTAGCTAGTTCCTACATTGACCATTGATCCCTTATACTGCCTTCACCTAAAAATGAAATAGTCATAGTGAACACAGACTATAATTATCCCCACTTAGGAGTAGAATAGGAAGACCTTATGTTTCCATCTACTTTTTCAGGCACTGACTATTGAGGCCAAAACCAAGGTTGACTGTCATCCCAAAGGCTTTCTGCAGGTGAAGAGTGCTTTCCAGAGCTCTGGGAGGGAAAAGGAAAGGAAAGAAAGGAAGAAAGGAAAAGAAAAGAATGCAATAATAAAAAAGAAAAAAAAATCTTTTGTAATAGTTGTGCTTTCTTTCCTTCCTACCAAATGGTCTTAGCCCCGCCCATAGCCTTATGCTTTTAATACTAACTAATGTTCATCAAGCAGCCAATGTAAGGCTATGTGCTTCCCATGCAGGACACCACTGGAGTCAACCCTCTATAAAATTCTATGAGACAACTGCTAGTATCTTGGAGCAATCCAGAGCTAGTACTTGTCTATGTACACACAAATCGAAATTACCTTAGCTAGGACTTGAAGGGAGTTCTCTCCAATCTAGAGATGCTGTCCTTCACCCTCATATCGTATTGTCCTTCATCCTTATATCGACCACCATGCTGTGTACATTGGACCAGGGCGGGCTGCCACTAAAATTTGTATTCCTTGCTTGGGCCTCGGTTGCCACCTTTCTCGCCCGAATCCTATGAAACAACTTATTTGGAGTCAATGGATATCAAGAATGTGAACCACCAAGCCCTGAGCACAGTGCGCAGAGTAGGAACCATAATGGAGGCACCTTGGGGAGGGCGACGTGGGGTGCACAGAATTCTGAAATAGCAAGTAGCTATGGTGTGAGTCTTGTTTCCACTAAAACCATTTTTAAAGAGAAATGATTCCATGTATTGCAACACCATCCTCTGCCCACCCCTTACCTCACTGTTACCACTGCTCCGCCTTATGGAGGGGTACAGAATTCAGATCTCGGTTGCCACCTCCCCCCAAAGCAGATAGCCAGGGAAGGAATCTGAGTACCCTCCAGCCACCCTTCCAGCTCCCAAATCATCTTACAGCCTTAGTAAAAGAGAGGAAAGAGATTTACCTGCTGCTATTGAGGCTGAAGCCTGAAAGTCATGTATAACTTTGAAGGACTGTAATGGTTTTAATCACAGGAATAGCATCTTTTTGACAGGCGGGACAGAGAAAAGAGCTGAACCACTCTGCAAATATTAACCAGGCTATTTTGGAGCAATGGCTATTGCCTCTGAAATCTTTCATCATGGGTCTATACTTAGAATTCAGATGAGCCTAGGGGGAGGGGAATGGAGCAGTGTAAATCCCCAGTTGTTTTGAAGTTGTCCGGTAAACAGGTTAGCATCTCAACTGTCTTAAATGGAAGCATTCAAATGTTTTACTTAAACTGTAGGATTCTCCCTGGACTATTTTGTTTTAACCTGTTCTGCACACAGATTGTCCTACCGTCCTGGTGGCGACACTTCTCAGTTTTCTTTCAAACCAGATATTCCGGAGAGCACGGGCTGTGATCACATTGGGAGACTGATGCTCCATGGCAGCTAAAAGTTGGATTGAGTTTCAGGAGCTACTATATATAAAGCTGGGGAGACTTATGTCACCGCACTAATTAAATGCCATCTGGGTGGTTCCTCTGGGTTTTTGAGCCCATCACCCAGTTCAGACGGAGTCAGAGGCCAAGGAGGAGAACATGATGATGGACCTTTTTGAAACTGGCTCCTATTTCTTCTACTTGGACGGGGAAAATGTTACTCTGCAGCCATTAGAAGTGGCCGAGGGCTCTCCTTTGTACCCAGGGAGTGATGGTACGCTGTCCCCCTGCCAGGACCAAATGCCCCCGGAAGCTGGGAGCGACAGCAGCGGAGAGGAGCACGTCCTGGCGCCCCCAGGCCTGCAGCCCCCCCACTGCCCCGGCCAATGTCTGATCTGGGCTTGCAAGACTTGCAAGAGAAAATCGGCCCCCACTGACCGGCGGAAGGCTGCCACCCTGCGCGAGAGGAGGCGACTAAAGAAAATCAACGAGGCCTTCGAGGCACTGAAGCGGCGGACTGTGGCCAACCCCAACCAGAGGCTGCCCAAGGTGGAGATTCTGCGGAGCGCCATCAGCTACATTGAGCGGCTGCAGGACCTGCTCCATCAGCTGGATCAGCAGGAAAAAATGCAGGAGCTAGGGGTGGACCCCTTCAGCTACAGACCCAAGCAAGAGAATGTAAGCCCAGATGCTGCCGGGGCAGGGGAACGCGCTGGCTGATTAGGCGCTTTCCTCGGGGCCTTAAACTCCAGCTGCTTCGTCCCCCTTCCCGGTCCCCTTCCTCGCCTGCCCCTCCCGCTCCTTCTCCACTGAACCGCCAGTGACCCGTGAACTAGGGGTGCCTGCAGTAGGCAGGAAATTCGTCCCTGGCCCGAGGAAGTAGGGGAGACACCCCCACAGAGCCTCCCCACTCCCTCCCCGGAACCGAGGTTTCTTTCCTAATCCGCAGCCTTGGTTTTTCTCCAGCTTGAGGGTGCGGATTTCCTGCGCACCTGCAGCTCCCAGTGGCCAAGTGTTTCGGATCATTCCAGGGGGCTCGTGATAACTGCCAAGGAAGGTAAAGTAAAAGAAAGGGCACTGGGCCGTGCTGGAGAATATCCCGGGAGGGGGCCTGGGGTGGAAGGGGAGAAAGGGCTCGGAGGGACTGCGGGGACGCGCGGGGCTGGGGTCCGCCCGCGGGGCCCGGAGCTGCCCTGTTCTTCTTTTCCCCCCGGGTTGCTCTGCTTGAGCGTTTTTCTCTTTCTGCGCTCAGGAGGGGCAAGCATAGATTCGTCAGCCTCGAGTAGCCTTCGATGCCTGTCTTCCATCGTGGACAGTATTTCCTCCGAGGAGCGCAAACCGCCCTGCGTGGAAGAGGTGGTGGAGAAGTAACTCGAGGCCGGAGTCGGGGATGTTCTCCACGCGGCAGGAAGACCCCACCCTCCCTCCTTCGCCTAATCCTTTAGCCTGGGTCACATTACATTAATATTTAGGAACGCAGATCCAGGAGTTTATGAAAGGGAAGGAGACCTGTTCACAAAGAAACTTCTCAGAAACTGTTGTGCACGCTCAGATGAAAAAGCCTTTCGGCTTTGGGCTTTTACTTTTGGAACCGCGAGTGGCTTAGCTCTAGCTGCCTTACTTTGTGTGGTTAGTTGTGTAACCTCTTACTTTTATTCCGGTGATCCCTTTGTGCCATGTTCAAAAGAAGTTCATTCCTTCTGAAGCCAAGTGGGAACGTTGCATCTAAGTGTTAGTGGTATTGAATGTATTTTTGTAAATAATCTTAGTACTTTCATTTTTTTTATGTAAACCTAAGAAATATATTTTAAATGTGGAGTGACGGATTGCATATAAAATGTGCGAGGATCCTGATATTGTAATATTAAAAAATAAGTTTCTTTAGGAACACAGTTGGTCCTAATTTGATTCAACTGAAAATATGTTTGAGAGCAGGTGCACCTAAATAAAGAGGAGCCATGTTTTACTGTAGACACCACACAAGCCCATTTATTTGGGTCTGTCCTTAAAGGCTGACTGGAAGGGAAAAAAATGGGTTGTTTTCCTGTGTCTGAAATTGTTCACTTTTCTATCTCTTACACACCTCACACTTGGGGTTAAGAGTGGATTTTCCTCCTGGATAAGGAGGAATCTGCCCTTTTCCTTTTTATTAGCATCCTTTTTATGTTTTCACGGTCCTATGCCTGGAGATCTGGGCGAGATTCACTTGCCCAGAGTTAACAGCTGAATTTTCAGTCCAGTAAAAAAATCTCATTGTTGCAAGAGACAGCCACACAAAAACTTGTAATCTGCCTAAAAAGCTCTTCAGCTGATTTAGCCCGAGTTACTCTCCCTCTTGACTTTTCAGGCCCGGCCTTCTCGAAGAGCCTGGGTATGGAGCCTGCAGGGGCTGCACGGGCCTCCCGGGCCTCCCAGCTACTTCGTTGGCCCCTCCCTGGTTTTCTTGAACTAGACTGGTTGAAGGACCGGAATACCCTCCAGGCCTCGGTGGCTGGTGTTTGTTCTGCAAACAGAAAGATAAAAGAAGGGACCAATTTGTCTCCTGAGGTGGGGGTAGGCTTCTTTGAAGGACAAGTTGCTTCCAGAGAGGGAAGGGTTAAATGGCTGAGGGCAAAAGACAACAACAAAACACGTGAAACCTCTTAGCTGGACCAAATAGCAAGGCCCCCAGAGAGGCTTGAAGCCCCAGGAGCTCCTCACGGCCAGGATTTTACAACGTGTGCCAGGTTTGTTTATCCTGTAACTTCAGGAAGAAACGACCACCAAGAATCGCAGTGGGAAGTGAAGCAGGGGAGAGGGCCAGCCATTTCTTTGGAATCTCTACTTCTCCCTTAGGTTCTGTAAAGGGCACCTTCCCTCCCTCGACTTCTTCCTCCCTCTTTTTCCTCACAGTTGGTCCTCAGTTTACAAATGTGAACATCCAACCGAATTCAATATTTCTCAGCCCAACCAGTCAGGACGTTCCTGTTGCACACCACAGAAGTTCCAGATACCACCCCAGACAGCGCCCCCTTCAGGCACGGAGCAGTATCGTCGTGCCCCTTTTCTATCTCTAAAGGCCTCATGCTGGGGGTAATAGTGAACTCTGTCTTCCCAGCACCCGGATAATTCTCGTTTCTCCTGGAAGGTTTATGAAGTGCAGAAAGGTTCGTAGAGAAAACCGACATTGAAATATAATCTCTCCCAGAGGTTTGAGAAAAGCAGGCGGGAATGTGAGTGGCTGCAAACTGCTGAGTGGCTGTGGGCACTGCCTACCTCGATTGAATCCGGGTTGCTCCTGTGTGGCCTTGGGCTATCCAGGCTCCTCTTACTTCTGGGTTCCTCATTTATAAAATAATGGTGACAACAATAATGGTGCTTAGCTCAGGGGTGGGAAGATTTCAGTGAGATAAAACACATAAAGGGTTTAGCCAAAGCAGAGCCCCAAACAAACACTAAATGTGGGCTCTCTATTTTTCATTAGTAAATCTACTTTGACCATCAAATGCTTCTCTTCCACCAAAGCCACAGTCCCTTCAAATACTGTCTGCTGCCTGCCTTGCAGGCGCTCTTTGGGAAAAGTATTAATAACAGTGAAATCAGTAGCAATACGAATGACTCATTCTTAGCATTTCACATTCAATCAGAATCCTACAAATCCTACAATTTGTGTGAGAGAAACTTGTTACTTCTTTTGAGAAAAGTTTTCTTTGGAAAGAGTTTCTTGCATTTGCAAGCCTAGAGCTAGGGCTTGGAACAAGTAAATACCAGTGGCTTCCAGCCCGTTGGCCGATCTCCTACACCCTAAGAGAAGCCTTTGGCAAATAAGAAAGAACATTTATGGTCTAGAACAGTTTGGCTCTCTTTAGCAATTATTTTCCAAATGTTCTTTCTCAAGAGTGACTAGCTAGCAAACTCCAAATTAGGGCAGTTATTTAATTAAAAGATAAAGTGTAGAGCATTTCAAATTAACCAATCAGAACATGTATATGAATATAAATGTCTGAGTGGTGTGTATGTCCATTCATCAGGCTTATGATTTTTTTCTTGAGAATCAAGAGAATTTCCCTGAAATGTGTGTGTGTGTATGTATACACATTACATATTATATATAACATATATACAAAATAAAATATAGGTGTATATATATGTACCAGATTCATGCCACAAATGAAATCAAATCTCCTAATTAACCAGGTGAATTCATTTACTTTATGATTGCACATATATTTATATTAAGATCTGTGCTGTAAACTATTTAGCAGCAGAATGTTTTTTTATCAATTCATGGACTTTATTTGCTTGATGGATTTTATTCAGTCTTTGCAAAGCAAATCTTCTCTATCTCCCCTAGCTAGGTAACTTGAGAAATTGTTTGGAGTAAGTTTGCCTATAGAGGTCTCTTCGTTAAATAGAGCAAATATTTCCCAAAGACTTCATGTGACCTCCACTGCTATAGTTGACATATTAGGTTTTCCAATGAAATCCTCGGTGTGTTTGCAATTAAAATGTTTTTATTTGATATTAATGATGGTAATCTTTACTAAGGCTAAAGGCAACACAAACAAGGCCATGGAAGCACAAAATTAAGATATAATAACTTGGTAAAGATAAGCAATTTGGCATTTAAACTGAGCCTCTTTCCAGAGGTAGCCATAAAGTTACAAAATATTTTAAAAATGAGTTATTTTCTTTTTTTATATTACTATACAAATGGTTTATGAAATATCAAATCCCAGCTTTTTCAAACTAACTTTAATCATCACACCTGAATCATTGAATTCCAACCCTGAATATAGTGAAAATTCACTCATGTCTAATAGACATGATATATATATATAATGTATAATGTATTAATATGTAATATATATACATTATATACATTAATACATTTTATGTATTAATATGTAATACACACATACACATTACATGATGTGTGTGTGTGTGTGTGTGAGACTCCTTCCTATGTGTGGGGGATGGGAGCACGGTGCTGAAATTCAGTGTTCTCAACTACTGTTGAGACTGCCAGAGAAGTCTTGGGTTGTTGAACTGAACTCTGTCCTTACTAAGACATCTCTGACTCAAAGTTAGAATACAGCCGTTTGTGCTTTTCTCTCAGTAAGCAATAGTTTATATCATTTATTTATCTCAAAATTCTCCTAGAAATATTTTAAAAATATTTAAGTTTAAACTTTTGAATATCTCATTTCCTAACCTAATGCATTGGTAAGTTAGGGATGACATGGTGCTTCCTCAAACAGCCTAGCCATCAAGACGGTTCTCCATCAGACCCCTCCAGTCACTCCCTTATCTTCAAAAGTAGTTTTACAAAAGATGACTCTCAGCCCTAGAGGTTGCATTCTGAAAAAGACATTTTTTTGCAAGCCTAGTTCAGAGTCAGCCTGACTTCTCCGTTCAGAATGGCTATGCCATGTGCTGAAACAAAGATAATGCTGCAAAGAGTGGCTCCTTTCTGTACTCTCAAGGCTGCTCAAAGTCCTTCTGTGGGCCTTTGATCTCTCCTGGGAGTCTTCGAAGCCAAGCAGAGGCCAATGTCTTCCTCAGCTGTCTTCTCCACAAATTCTTCCAGCAGCTTTGGCAGGTACTAATGTGTTTACTTAGGTGTGCCTGGTTCCCAGAGCTAATAGCAGTTTGAAATTGTTTAGCACATTGCGAAGTCATATACGATAAGCAAAAAATCCCTAGAATCCCTTTGTCCAGGAGTTGATAGGGTCTCAGATAGAGGCAGAAGCGAATTGAAATGAACTCATCTTTCTATGTGTATTTGGAATAAAACAGAATTCTTAGGGTAGGCAAAATTTACTAGGAAAGGGAGCTCTGAGCATCATTTCGCTGGTGGGGTCTGTCCATCAACACTAGGATTGTTGCCATAATACTTAAACTAAAGTAGGTTCTCAAAAAAACAGGTTGGTGATTACTTAAAGGTCTATGCAGTTCAAACCTGCTGAGTCTAAATTGTAAGAAAATCAAACATGCATTTATTTTCCTTCAGAATGTTAAGTGAAACTTTCTTAACTCTCTATATACTGCATGAGAACCTTGGGTGGCATTGATTTATAACACCATGCATGATTTAACTGTCTTCCCTTCATCTGCCTACTGTTTAAGGCTTTCCTATAGTTAGTGTTGGAATGGCATTTCTAACAACATGGTTGCATATTAAATACGTGGGAGTTTCCTCTGCACATAAAAATCCACTTCTCAAGAAAGAGTGGAACACTGCTTATATTTTTATTCTTTTCGATGAGTAACAAAAGTCAGTCTAGTCTGATTTTGAGTAAGAGCACCCAAATAATCAGATCTCTCTCTATCTCTCTCTTTCTCTCAGTGATTTTCAACTTTTCTCATTCTTCTCTGTTCAATTTCCCCACTCCAAAAAATGATTTTTCTCTGGATCACTCACCCAGTTCCTCATTTTCTCTTACGTAGTTTCCCGTCGGAAAAGAGCAGCAGAATCTCTCCTATACTGGGGGATCCCAGCCATCTTTGAAGCACTGGCTTCCTTTTCTCTTTGTATACTGTCTCTCGTTGTGGGTGTGTGTGTGTGTGTGTGTGTGTGTGTGTGTGTGTGTGTTTTGTTTTTTTCCTCTCTCCTCTCCCTCCCCCCTCCCCCGCCCCTGACAGCGGTTTAAAAGTTTTGTCTCGTTTTTTACTCTGCTGTTTTGAGATCCTATTTTCAGCGCTTGAGTCCCAAGGGTCCTCAATCCCGGACCTCGTCCCCCCCCTCCCTCCTCCAGCAAGTCCCATTAAGCCTCCGGGCGCTTGTGTTTTCGCGGCTTCTTTAGTTCCACTAGCCCGCGGCACTCTGGTAAATTTGTTTTGAGATCACCTTACCCAAGACGGCCCTAACCCGTGAGAACTACCGTTACTGACAGAGCCTCCTGAGTGACAGCATCTTCCAGGCCTGGAGCTGAGGGAAAGGCGACCGGCACCCAGCTCTGGCGAGTTTCTGCTGCCGCACTAAGCACGCGCACCGAGCCGGAATTGACAAGAAAACAAACAAAATTCACCTCTAAGAGCGCAAGCTCTAAGAATCAGGATGCCCAGTTCCAACCCAACCCTGTGTGATCTGGGGCAAATTATCTACCCCTTGAGCTTCGGTTACCGTCCTTTAAAAATAGATCTAATAAATAGTTCCCACAGAGTCATCAAGAGTAGTAAATGAAGTCATTCATTTACTAACACAAGGAAGGGATGAGATACTGGTGACAAATACAAAAGTCTTAATAATTGTTTACTTCGAATACCCCACACCGAGGGATGGGTACAGGGCACATGAGGCGCCTGGTATAAAGAAATCAGCTGAAAGGCGAGGATAAGGTCTTCCACTTAAACTCTGAGGGGCAAGTTGATTTGTGCCCAAATCATAAATCTGCATGACACCTGTGTGCTGCATAGTTGGGGAAAGTGGGTGTATTGCTGATGGCCAGAACCTGTGTGACTTGGCTGAGAATTCCTGGGTGAGATTATCTCCCTACTACTGTATTTCAGAGGTAGCAATGTGCATGCAATTCCAATGTTTCCACCGGTGTGGATGGAGTCTTCCATTCTGCCTGGGTCCTTCAGGAACTTGACTCTTTTATCTAGTGTAGCCCTCAGTACTCTATTCATTTCAAAGGCATCCACTTGTTAATAGTCTTAAATAAGGTGCAGATGGATTTCCCACTGGCCAGACAATTAAGCAGCCCATTGGTGTGAAAGGGAGCTTGATTTTCAAGGGCGTGGGGGGTGTAGTGGTGTCTTTGTCTTAGGGATGAATGAATGTGGGAAAAGGGGCAGAGCCCTGCACCTAGTAGCTAACCTTAGTGACTGACATTTTACCATCCCTGTTTTTCCGAACCTTCACACTGAAGAGCGGATCACACCCCGAAAAAGTTAGAATTTCTCTGATCCCTACAGACTTGGGATCAGCCAACCAGAGTTGCTTGAGGAAAATAATTTTAGGAATAATAGAAGAAAGGTGCCCCCCTCCCAAGCCACAACACTTACTGGACTGGATGACTGAAGATGGTGATGACTTCAGGGGTGACACTCCCTCCTATTTTAATCAGGCCACAAGCCTCGGTCCAAATCTCCAGACTACTTAAGTCTATGTGCCTAGACCTTAAGGGATGGTTTTTCCTGTACATAAACAGCACCGTCCCTTCCCATGCCCACCCCGAGAGATCTGGAAGTGGGTTAAGGGTGGAGGAGCATTGGCAAAAGCCGATTAATAGATTGATTCTTACGTAAATGGCAGCCCTGTCTTCTCGCATTCTACCCACCAAAGTTCCACAGACCCTGCTGCGATTGCTTTTCTGGAAGGCTTTTGTCGCCAAAGTGTGTGAAGTTACTCAAGGTTTGAGTTGGAAATTTTACACGAGCCGAGAAGGATTGTTGTGCCGGCAGCTGGGACGCATCTGTAACGGTGTTAGTTCGCCTGAAAGCAGAAAATTAGCGACCCCAAAGCCCAGCTTGGCTGTTTAGTCTGTCGAAATGGCAGGGCGGAGCAGAAAGGGGAGGAAGGAAACTCGCCCCTGGAAAGAGAGGTCGCCGTCTAAAACTCCGTTTCTTAGAATACAAATCACAGAGGCGCAGTCAGCACAGAACCGCTAAATCTATACCAGGTCTAGCAAAGGCCTACTACCAGGGAGGAGACGCTCGGCAAACGTGTGGCGAAGGGGGAAGGAAGGGAGCAACAGTTCGCGGTCACCTGGCCCTTGAGCCCGCCTCCTTTTAGGTGAGCAGACATGTAAAGAGAACTCAGAGTGAGCCCTGTCTTGGGAAAAAAGGAACTTCCCTGCCCACCCTCCAACAACACAGAGCCTATAAAGTGACAATGGGACCAGAACAAAATAGCCTTTTAAAAATCCAGATTCAGGGCACCTGGGTGGCTCAGTCCTTAAGCGTCTGCCTTCAGGTCAGGTCATGATCCCAGGACCCTGGGATCTAGCCCGCATCGGGCTCCCCGCTCCGTGGGAAGCCTGCTTCTCCCTCTCCCACTCTCCCTTCCTGTGTTCCCTCTCTCTCTGTGTCTCTCTCTGTCAAATAAATAAATAAAATCTTTTAAAAAATAAAAATAAAAATCCAGATTCGCTCCATGATTGAAAGTGTCTCTTCAAAGTTTTTAGCAACCGTTATTCGATCCACTGACTGAAAAAAAAATCCCTGAGAAAATTAAAGTTCATGTAGAAGAGAAACAAACACCTAAAAAGAAGCTAATTCCTCATGTCCAAGATTGGGAAGGCAGGTCGGTTTTTTGTGTCAGCTTATAGTAGGGTGTTTTATTTATTAATATTTTTTGATGTTTGAACAACTCCCAGAAGTTGGATGGACTTCGTTCCTTCGTCTCTACCACTCTTTAAGTGATTCCTTGGTTTAGGTAATCTAGAGAGTGCGAGTGAGCGGGTGGGGGAATGATCTCCGCCCCAGCAGAAATGCAGTAAAACCATTAGCGTCAAAAGGGGCTGTAAACAGCAAATTGTCTCTGGAGGAAAGGCGGAGGTTTGCCCAGACAGCCCCTGCGGGGGTTGTGGTGGGATATGCTAATAGTGCCTGGCCACTGGGGCCGGCCTCCCTCCCCCAAGAATATATAAAGAGCCCCAACCCCAGCACACCAGACCCAGGCCGCCAGGCGTTTGCCCTTGTTAATTACCGGAGAAACCGACCGGGGAGCTCCGCCCGGATTCACTGGCCGGCCGCAGCGCCAGGCTCCCCTCTCTCCCCTGTATCTCTCGTTGCTGTCCAGGTGCACCACTTGCTTCACCGCAAAGGATGGAAATGATGGATGGCTGCCAGTTCTCGCCTTCTGAGTACTTCTATGACGGCTCCTGCATCCCGTCTCCCGAGGGCGAGTTCGGGGATGAGTTTGAGTCAAGAGGGGCTGCCTTCGGGGCGCACAAACCAGAGCTGCAAGGCTCAGACGAGGACGAGCACGTGCGAGCACCTACAGGCCACCACCAGGCTGGCCACTGTCTCATGTGGGCTTGCAAAGCATGCAAGAGAAAGTCGACCACCATGGATCGGCGGAAGGCGGCCACCATGCGCGAGAGGAGACGCCTGAAGAAGGTCAACCAGGCTTTCGAGACGCTCAAGAGGTGCACCACGACCAACCCCAACCAGAGGCTGCCCAAGGTGGAGATCCTCAGAAATGCCATCCGCTACATCGAGAGCCTGCAGGAGCTTCTGAGGGAGCAGGTGGAGAACTACTACAGCCTGCCAGGACAGAGCTGCTCGGAGCCCACCAGCCCCACCTCCAATTGCTCCGACGGCATGGTAAGAGATAATGCTGGTCACCCGTCTTTTCCAAAAATTCTTACATATCATTTAAATCAGGGGTGGCAACCAAATATTCAGTGGTTATTGCTGGATAGTTGATAGTTGGGGGGAGCTAGAAGAGGGGTCCCACAGTTAGATGCCAGGAAACAGCTGTTGAACAGGGTTTTAGTTTGACTTCCTCCCAGGTTCCAGGTGAACATTGTAGGGGAGGGTTGTCATATTAAGACAGGTGACTGCAAATGATCAATAACATGTTTTCTCCACATGGTCCCCCATCTCTGCTTTGCTGAGGCCTGGCTGGAAAGGGGTGTTGATGCATTCTTTTCGGAAGGCGTTTGCCCCGTCGCTGCCAGGTTTTAATGTGTTTTTGCCCTGGGAAAGTATTCTCTCCCTGAATTAGTGTGGCTTCCTTCTACTCCAATCCATTTTGCATGGTTAACCCAGTGCACATTGCTGCTGAATTCCACCCCGCCCTCTTCCCTTTGCTGCTGCTCTCTTCTTCTTCAAGCACAGGGATTGACCTCCGTGCCCTTATGATTTGGTGAGGCCCAGCCCTTCCTAAATCGAGGCAGTGAAGGTGATTGAGAGTGGTCGATGGACAGAGCTGGTCAAGCCCTGTGCCACCCTAGGTTGAAGCATCTTTCGCAAAGACCTGAAAACAAACTTCCTTTGTGTCTCGCATTATAGCCTGAATGTAACAGTCCTGTCTGGTCCAGAAAAAGCAGCAGTTTTGACAGCATCTACTGTCCCGATGTACCAAATGGTAAGAATTGATGACTTTAGAGGAATTTCAAAATCGGTTCAACTTCACAGTTCAGCCTGTCAAAGCAGAGTCTGGTTTTCCACGCTGTACTGGGGAAGGGAAGAGAAGGGAGGATTCCTATGGGGAGGTTTTGGTGCAGCAAAGTAGACACACATCTTTTGTTCAAAATCCCCCTAACAGATGCACACATATGCACTTTTGCTTGAAATTTTACTAGGGGGCTCCACTCTCTACATGCACCCCCATGAATTGCTAGATATTTGTTGCAAATTTCTACATCAGGCTTTCTGTGACCACCTGACCTCTGGGTGTCAAAGTTGCTGACCTATGGTTTAAGAGGCCACATAAGCAAATCTCTCTACTTGGGATTTTTTCTTTAATGGTTTTCTCCTTGTGTTCTTAGTATATGCCACAGATAAAAGCTCCTTATCCAGCTTGGATTGTTTATCCAGCATAGTGGATCGAATCACCAACTCAGAGCAACCAGGATTGCCTCTCCAGGACCCAGCCTCTCTCTCCCCAGTTGCCAGCACGGATTCACAGCCTGCAACTCCAGGGGCCTCTAATTCCAGGCTCATCTATCATGTGCTATGAACTGAAAATCTAGCCTAGATGGGTTCTACGAGGAGGGCCTATTACACAGGAGGAAGGAAGTCCCAAAAGTTCAAAAGCAAGATAACTTGTATATAAAGATTTCCTTTCAGTTGTAAATTTGTAAATATTATCTTGTCACTTTATACAAAAGTGTATTTAACTAAAAAGTCACCGTTGCAATTATACTTTCTTTCTTTTCTCCTTCTCCTCCTCCTCCTCTTCTTTCTTCTTCCCCTTTATCTCTTTATTTGCTTTAGATATATAGTTCCAATAATATTCTTTCTGATAGGGAGCAATTCATTGAAGGTAGCTTGTTGCAATGCTTAACTTATATATTTTTTTATAAATATTGCTTATCAAAATATTATGTCTGATGTTAGATCTTTATTTTTTTTTTCTTTAAAACATTAGAACAGCTGGAAATCAGTTCCAGGAAACTTTAAATATATTTAACTTTTGTTCTTCTATTAACCCTTTGGTGATATTGTATTAAGTAAACACATAACAATACTGCCTAATGGTATATATTTTGATCTTATAAGGAATGCATCTTTTTCATGTAAGCACAAAATAGTACTTTGTGGATAATTTCAAGATATAAGAAATTTTGGAAATTCCACCATAAATAAAATTGTTTAGATGAAGAACTATTTTGGTTCACGTTTTTAAAAAAAGAACACCCCTAATGGAATTAGTGGTCACTGACACAAAATTTTTAACTTGGGGCTGAAAATGACAAAATAGTTGGCTTTGTGGACACGTTTGAATGTTTACCATCTCATGGACACAGTTTAGGTCCTGTTGATGTGACAAATGAAGAGAACATTTCTATTTTAATCAGCTTTGAAGGGAGTCTGCTAAATACAATTTTTCCCTTCTCTGAGTACTGTGCCATATAACATCAAATTATATGTGTGTGGAGGGGAAGAAGAAGTTATTCAGGACAAGATCACATGTTCCAATGAAAAGAATGTACATTACAACATTTTAATATCTACAGTACATTAGAAATCATGAGTTAAATCATATTTACTTTATCTACTTGCTTGAAAATATCTTGATACATTATATTAATACTGTCAATAAAATATTTAAAAGTATTGAACCAATTTTTTTGTATTGCTAAAGTGCTGTAATAAGAAAACAAACTATAGTGAAGTGAAACAGACTGCAATTGGCTTCCTTCTTTTCACAGCCTTTCTGATATTATT